>CM038671.1:407865469-408465469 GCA_021605145.1 Aegilops bicornis
AAGGAGCCAATGGAGTTCGAGGTCAGGTGTTACAGACTTCTAGAACAGAGCACTGAATACCAAGTCAAGGTGGATACAGCAGAGAATGATCAATTATTGGGTAAATGGCAAATTGATCCAATGGGTTTTCTAAAAAAAGCTGATTCGGAGCACTTACAGCGCTACCCGGCGGGGAGTCTTCGGCCCTCCATATTTCGTTATAAAAATTATTAAGCGTGTCGATCTATCCCTATAGATCTTGATGCCCACTATATAAGCAACTTCACCGAGGTCTTTCATTGAAAAATTCTTATTCAAGTATCATTTTATGCTATAATATCAGAAATGCTACAGAGCTCCCACTCACTTTCTTGTAAGGGTTTTTTACATCTGTGCCCCTGATTCCTTACCCATACTCATTCATCCCCACGTTCTTAACTTTTGCTCACTTTTCCCCACTCCCTTGCCCGAAACCCTCAGAACTGGTAGCAAACGATGGATGTCGTCGGGTTAGTGCTTTGACCGTTAACTCTGACGAGTGGTGCCGCGCTGACTGTGTCGCCCGTTGGACCTGATGAGTGGAGTCGCATCGGACGGAGCCATTGTTCGCCCTTTGGGCCGTCGTTAGAATGTTGGGTCGTGCGCGGGCTGCAACACCAGAAGCTTGTTATGCATGCATGACATGTCTAGCTAGCCTGCTATGCATGCACGTAGCTAGCCTACCTGCATGTGCCGCTGCCTGCTGCCACGATGCGCTGACTGGCCTCTTTTTCACAGGAGCCGCTGCCGCTGGTTCGTCTCATCTCCCACGTGTGTCTCCTCGATTTAGATCATTGTTTCACACTTTTCAATCCAACCGCATCTATTCAACATGGCAACTAAAACCTATTGGCAATTAAAGTGGCATACCGGTCGATCGACGCGACTCGTTTGAACGTAAGTGCGGCCGGTGCCACTCCCCTTCCCTTCCCCTTTCCCTATTTAAACCACCACCCTCCACCTATTCTCCACACATCCATTTGCACCGCCCCCTTCTCTTCTTCACCCAAACCCAGAGCGCTCTCAAAGCGAGGCGAGGATGCAGTACAACGGCCCCAACTTCCAGCTCCCACCAATCATGCCGGAGACGGTATCCGACCGGGGTCGTCGTGGAGAGGATGCTCCGTGTGTGGGCATTCTCATGCTGGAGGGGTACAAGGGGGTTTGCCCAGTGGTTCCTCGGTGCGGGATTCACCCACCTCCTGGTGGGCTCACCAGTGATGTTCCGACTGGAGGAAGTGCATCCGAACTCTAGGACTCTGCCGATAGGGCTCACCGTCACCTTCACCAAAAGATTTGATGTGTGCTACCTCCTTGGCAAGGTGTTTTGGTGTGGATGCGAATTTATCGCATTCACAACCCACAACATCTTCACAAACTTCGACTGCATCTTCCCCACCCGCGACGGTATGCACAGCCTCCCCTACTACATCGGCGAGGACGGCATGGAGAGGAGGAGCAGTGAAGAGGAGGTGCAGTGAAGATGGTGATGAAGGCCCGGTCTCGTGAGCTTGTCATGCCCTAGGGTGTTAGGGATTTTTATCTTTTATATATTTCTATCTTAATTATGTCGTTGGTTGTACCGTGAACTTGTTATCTCTGTCATGTTATCCCCTAAGAACTATGTTATGCTTGTCGTTGGTTATCTGTGTTTTGCTTGCTATTTCTATCTTATTTGACGTGAGATATCGCTAGATGGATATGGTCCCGTATGCAAGCCCTTATGCTAAATCAATCAATGAAAGGGTATCTCTCAATGAAAACCAGCAAGTTGTGGGGTTAGCCTTGTAAAAATGGTTGGAGGGTAGCCAATTCGTCTTGTTATATTCATGGTGTGTACTTGTGTAGGTCAAGTTTAAATGGCCCATATAGAGTAGGGTCAAGTTTTCGCACGCGCGGATAATGGACTAGTTGAAGTGTCAAAAAGGAAATTAAAGCTAGAAAATGAGCCATGTTGATGTTCAAAAGAAGAATAAGAAAAACTAATTTTTTTTGAATTGTAGGTGGCCCTATTCCGTATATTGTATGAACAAAAACAAGCTAATTTTTGAATAGTTTGTGGCCTATGCTATGGTTTCAGATGCATATCATGATCTACATAATTAAGTCTGACATGCTCTTAATAACAAAAACAAAAAAAAATCATGTATACAATATTTGTATTTTTATTGCAACAAAAACATGTTTATAATACCCGCATGTCAAAAAATCAAAGTGTTGTGCCGTAGGCTATATACATAAGGAAAATTCCACGATATGTACAAATAAATTTGACATGGGCAAGTCCAACAATAAAAGGGGATTTACCATGGCAATAATCAAGGAAAAAATAGAGCCAGCGCGTGCACTATTTTCTAGGCCTCTTTTATGTTTGTGGGCCTTCGACACTCAACGCAATGATACGGCCCAACGCAATTTGGGCCCTAGAACTACATTTTTTTCTGCGGTCTGTGTTGTCTGACGAAATTGAAGAAACTGAAAGTGTACAAAATTGACGAAACTGACATGATCCACAAATTAAGCAACACAGAGCATAGAGCACATGATCCACACATTAAGCAACGCAGAGCATAGAGCACATGATCCACAAATTAAGGCAACACAGAGCATAGAGCACATGATCCACAAATTTAACCAAATCCTAGAGCACATGACACCACACTAATAACATCTCTAACGAGTGATGACCAACAAGTAAGCAAATCCTAGAGCAACTACACAGAAATAAAAGGGATAAAATAATAAAAGCTATCATATTCGCCTGCTTGTTCAATTGAATCATATAGCGACCCGACCTCAGATGGTCAAGCCTCTGTGTTTCTATGCCATCCCTGGATCAGTATGCTAGCACACACAGTACATCAATGTATATATCAAAGTGCAATCACATGTATAAATAACGTAAAACTGATATATACCTCATAAGTCACAGCGGAAACGATCAATCGGGTGTGGAGTCCCATCAACGCCATCGGCAGGTTGAGTGTAGACCGTAACCCTCTACCGTACTCTTACTCGTCGGAGGAAATATCTGCAACATGATACGTTGCAGCCGTATAGGTCAGTACATTGAATGTACCGGCAAGATCACAATAAAAAAAATAGATGATAAACTATACTATATGCAGTATGGCTGTGCGGCTTTGTATCTGAGTTTTGTTTGCGTAAAAGCTCCCTACATCAAATAAATATCAGGAGTCTGTACTACGGAGTTTCTATCATGACATGGTTCCGCCAACCGATGTCTCATAGCCCATATCATCATAATGTTGCCCACAATTAAGTTATCAGTCCGGTGTTGAGAGTTCCGAGATAGATCCAAGTCCAGATGCTCAAATTGTCCATAACTAGGGACACGGCTAATCAATTAGGTTTTAACCATCTGCAGAGGTTTGTACACTTTACCCGCAAGATTCGATCCCTCTTTTTATGTTCTCGCACTTCAGGGTGTTTGAGAGCAAGATGACCGAAACATGGTCTTCCGAAGAGTTCCTCTGACCACTGTCCGGTGCTCATCCAATCCTACCGTAGTTCTACATCTGATAGCACCGTCCCAGCCAGAGTCACCACTAAGGTCAACCAAGCCAGAGCCCATAGTGACTTGCGGTTGCACAGGTAAGCTCCGGGCATGAAGTATTCTTCCTTCTCTTTGAGTCTGGGTGAAGCTTTCCGCAAGATGTCATGGCGCTTCTCCATGCATCCGGGCCATCCACTGGTTGCTCCAGGGTGCCCGTCAACCATCCTTCACCCAGTAGTGTGTATTGAATTCTTGTCTCGAGTCTTGAAGCCTTGAAGATGCAGTCCTTGCAGGTGCCATCATGAATTTGTCGTCATTGACGTAGGGTCCTCCATTCTCACACCAGTCCCGAACACTCATACCAACCCCGTCTACTATAGCATAGCACTGAAACTAAACAATGTCCCGGGCTTGGTAACAGGTAGATGGGTTCCTACCTCATGCATTCTACTCAATTACAAGATTCAATAATACTACTGGAGGGATTGTTGCAAAGATGCCACTAAATGCAATGAAAACATAGGTATGAAAGCATGGTCAAAGTGGACTTGCCAGGTATTACTTGATGAAGATAATAACGCTCTCGGAATATCACTTGGTAGAACTATTTGTCACTCCAATGAAAATCTATATAGTCAAACATAACATTCACATAAGCACTCATTCTAGCAAGCAACTTCTAGCACTCAAAATAAAAATTAAAACAAAAAAGAAAAATTCAATAACAAAACTCAAACGAATTCCAAGGAAGCTTCAAATAAAACTAGAAAGAAAACCTACTAACGAAGATCTATGACTTTGCTACAAACATTTAATATAGTCCTGCCCTAAGTAAAAACTTAACAATAATTAAAACACTAAACTAATAAATTAACATAAAGTATTTTTCATAAAATTTTATTTGCAAAAAGAAACAAATAAAAAGCTTTTATGAAACTCTAACTATGACCTCTACAAGTTTTCATACAAAAATAAATAAAATAAATTTGTAAAATAACAAAAAAAATTCTTTTCTTGACTTAACAGAAACCAAAAAAAATTTGTCACAAGTGACAAAAAGAAATAATTTAAAAACAATTAAAACTATAAAGAAAAGGCTAAAACAAAACTAGAACTAAAACAATACTGTTTTGCCTAAAACTCTAATTTAAAATAAACTAAAATAAATAACTATATTCTACTGGATAAACAAAACAATAAAAAAACAGTAGAAAAAAGAATGAATCAAAAATATATCATAAAACTCAAGATACGGCCAAAATAGTGATTTGAACAAATTTCATCAAACTCAAATTTAATCTGGTCAAATTTGAAAACTAAGTACGCAAACAGAAACTTCAACAAATTTGTGACACAATGCAAAAAGAATCACTCAATTTGGATCTAAAACATAAAAGTTATAGAATATCTAAGATTGAAACTTTTCTGTTTTTTATAGAAACGAAAATAAAAAAAAAACAGAACGGACAAGTCTACTGGGCTAGGAGCTGAGCGATCTGTAACTAACCGTTGCTCGGCCGGAACTTTACAGAAATGTGCACGTACGTTTAAAACAGAAAAGTGGCAAACCGGTTCGATCTAAACCATAATAAACCGTGTATTAAACCAAACCAACTGATCTAAAGAACCGATCTACTAAAACCGATCTAGCACTTAGCGCTTTGATTAATAAAAAAACGAAGGAGCTAACACCTACGTGACTTACAGAGAAGAAACGGCGGTGGCAAAGAAGCAGGGCGCCGGCGGGGTGGTGGCTCCGGTGACTGACGGCGGAGACGGCGATGTTCAGAGGATGGAGAACTCCGGGGGGTCCGATTTCTGTGGATAGTGAGGCGAGGAGACGTCGGAGTCGAGCGAGCGTCGGTGTAAACTCCCGTGCTCTGGATGAACTCCGGCGGCGTTGCGAGCTTGAGGCGGTGGCTCCAGTAAAACCTGGGTGACGAAAATATGTCAATGAGGGGCACAAAGGCGAGGGGAATCAAAGTCCAGACGGAGGGATCTCGAGGAGGCTCACCGACGATGGAAACGACGGTGAACGGCGGCGACCGAAGCGAGATCGGTTCGACGAGTGTGGGCGCTGCGGTGGGTTTTAGCGAGGGCTTTTGAAGGGGATCGAAAGAGGAGGGGCAGGGGTACTTATAGGACAACTTGCTTGGGGAAGGGGAAGACTCGGGATAGGTTTCCCACGAAGATCGGACGCGGCGGCGGCACGTACGTATAGGTTTCTGTTTCTGTACATGTACGTGGGGAAACAGAAAAGAGCGGCGTGGGGTCCATGCGCTAGAGAAAAAAACGAGGGAGAGAGAGATCGTGGGAGGGAGGGGTGGCGGCGCCTCCTGGGGCTGCTCCCGAGCGAGCGTGCGCTAGCCCTAGCGCTAGCGCTGGGCTGGGCTAGCCGGTGCGCCTGGCCTGGCCTGGCCGCAGGTTTTTTTTCTAAACAGCGAGGAAAAAAACTATACAAAATAACAAAAACATTTTATATAGGCATATTATATATCAAAATGTTCAGAAAAACATTTCCTAAAACATGAACTATTTTTAAAGTTCAAATAAATCCACAAAAATTCAAATAGAGCAAACAGTGCTACTGTTGCATTAAAACCCAACAAAAAATCATTTTTAAAATAGCAAAATTATTTCAAATTTACTTTCTCCTAATTTTTCCATTGAAGGGAATCATTTTACCCTTATTTCCATTTATTTATTTTTAGGAGAAAAATAATTTGAATAAAATCCAAAAAAAATCCAAATTGAAAGGGAGTTACAAAATACTTCCAAATGACTCTCAATTTGATTCTTTGTAACTTACAACTCATATTTCATATAATTGAAGAAGTCATTTTATCTTCTCTCTTGAAAATCATTGAGTTGCATAAAGTTTCGAATTTGAAATATTCCCAAATGGAATTCAAATATTTTCAAAACCCTTTTCATTTATTTAAATGGAAGAAGTCATATCATCTGCTCTCTAGGGTTTTATGTTTGAATTGGATTTGAATACTTTGAGATCAAAATGCAAGGATGAAAGTTTGGGAAAGTCATTTCATTCCCTCTCATTCAACTTTGAAAAAGTTTCAAATTTCACTTAATTTCACACAATCAGTCACACAACAATCAAACAAACAGTCATAAATATTTATTTAATATTCATTCCAAAATTTAGAATTTTGGGCTGTTACAAACCTACCACACTTAAAATGAATCTCGTCCTCGAGATTCGAAGAGGCTAGGAAGAAAAGGTTAGCGTTTGGAGGTCTTCCAGCAAATCCTTTGATCGGAATGGCCTAGTGTGCTACTCAAAATCAGGGTTATAGCTCCGACAAAACTCATGTACTCCATTCCTTTGGGTTGACGGTGTCGGTCTTCTCATATTCTCTGGAATAACTCTTTCACTGGTGCTCTTCCGGTCGGGGCATGACCTTTTTGCTCAAAATCTTGTGTCCTCTCATCAAAATAAGGTTGTTCCGAGACTAGCTCTTCTTAACTGACGGGTCTGTCGCCAATACTAAACAACTATCGAGATCTCATGGTGGCCAATCATTACAGGTTTCTCCTGCGGGAAAAATGGTTTGGGTTGAATCTCACCGTATATCCTACGGTTGGCAACGGTTGCCTGTACTTGGATCAATCGTCCTGCCAATCTAAGGTTTAAACAAGGTCTCGATATCATCGTCTCTCTACTATGGGTAAGTCACTCCAGATTTACCATCCCGAATAGCAAGAGCGAATGATAAGAGTAAGTCGGTATGGTGATCACTCCGTTCCGCACCCGAACCATTACCCTGTATAAGGTTTAGCGAATCTCGCATTTCTAACACTCGGGCATTCTCACAAGCATTGCAGAATTTTTCTTGTCCACGAACTGGGTTCGGGTAATTCCATTATTTCTGCAACCTGAACAAAACATCTATTGTTCTTCACAACTCTCGGGTTTTTGCGTAATCTCCTGTGAAACGTCTGCTAATCAAATCATAGCTTCTTCCAATATTTCTTCTTCCAGGGAGTTCTTGATCCTTACTACTTTCCTGGGCCTGTCGGTTATGAGCCCACTTCAATACTTGCACCACTTTAACTCATCATTTGAGCTACTATTGTTTCGTATTCCAAAATTGCACCTCCTTTAAATCCAATATTACTTCATTCCTTCATACTCTTGAAGTAACCGACATATCGCAATAAAACTCATACTCATTTTTTTCCAAACTCCACTCTGCAGAATAAATTTTCCTTTCCATACTTAAGGTGTTCTCATAGGGCACTACCACCCTTAAAATGCACAAATTCTTCCATGGATCATATTTCTCATATCCTCGAAAATGGTCAAAATCTTTGTTCATAGAGTAACAACTCAAAAAAAAACAATCCACGTATGAAATCATGACACATTAACTTTATTGGTTTCATTAATCCATTACAATCTCTAAGCATCAATTACATAACTCAACTCATTGTACTAAAAAAATTACTTTCTACCACTCTTATTATCCATATCAAAATCTCAACTACTCAGCTCCAGCTTCCTTCTTGTACGGACATTCATCTGCATAATGTTCGGCTGCCTTGCAGCGAAAGTAAATGATTTCCATCAAGTCTCGAGGCTTCTTGATGATTATGTATGCTCCATGGGCTCTTGGCTTCTTCTCTGGACATTTATTAGCGTAATGGCCTAAATCCTTGCACCCGTAACAAGTGATATGACTCAGGTCCTTCCTCTGTAAATTGGGTTCTGGGGATGCATTCGTTTTCTCTTCCTGGGTTTCTCCGTAATGATCATAGCTTCTATTTCCTGAGGGTCAAACTTCACTTCTGTTGTCGGGAAGTCTTCGACATACTCTTGGCTTTCCTTCGTGCAATACTCTGAAAAATGTCCTTCTTCTCCACATGAATAGCAGGCTTGGGCGGAAAATATGTTTAGGCCTTCACCATCAGGGTCTTCGATAACTTCCTTCATCATAGGTTCTTCTAAGTTTTTTCCTGCGGGCTTCTTTCTGCTTTTTCATAACTTCTTGTACCTTGGGGTAAATCTGACATTGATCAGGGTAGTGCGTAGTTCCTTCACACAGGAAAAAAGTAACCTGCCCAATCGGGCATTCTTCGGCTGAGTGATTTTCCTCACAATGAGGGCATCCATCCTTGGGTTCTTCATTGGTGTGTCCTATTTCTCCACAAATCTTGCAGGCACAAGGTTTCTTCTTCGGGTTATCATAGTGCTTCCGGATGAGACGTGATCTCAATAGGGTCTTCTTGAATTCCTCCCAAGTTCTTGCTCCATTAAATCCTTGTATGGCTTGATGCATTTTCCACCAGGTTGCAGCACTTTCTGTAAAGCACTAAAGAGCGTATTGAACCTCATACTTCCTTGGTATCAATTTTTTTTTCTAAATTGATCCTCCATGTTTTGTATCCATAGCTCTGCCTCGGCTGGGTCCTCGGTCCGAAGAATACAAGTCCATCTTAATTCATCATCGATCTATGGGGTCCAAAGATTTTGGGATGAGATACGGGAGAGATAGAGGGAGATACACGCAATACAAACAATAGTTTTGAAGAAACGGGTTCTATTTGTGGCTGTCGTGAAAACATCAAACAAATAACAGCTCACAAATCATCGCATCTAACGTAAGTATACAACAGGGGTTTGTCTTCTAAGGGTCAAATAATTCTTCAGATTCTTCAAGTTCTTCGAGTCTTCGGAGTCTTCAACTGTTGTAGCGTCAACTCTTCTAATGCATGGTGAAATCCTCTTTACTCTAAAATGGCCATCGATTGTCCGATATCTTGTCCTTCTTGGAGCGACTTTAGTTGATCGTCCGTGTGGTCAAAAGGGAAAGGGGTATATTCTAACTATTTGAGGTAGGAGAGGATATTTGATAAAATCAGAAAAGATGAGAAGTAATGGATTCTTTTTAAAATAAAGTTTTAGAGATTTCCTGTCCTAGGAGCTTTCCCATTTCTACGATCACATCATACAGTCAACATGTGCTCTGATACCATATCTGTAGCGACCCGACCTCAGACGGTCAAGCCTCTATGTTTCTATGCCATCCCTGGATCAGTATGCTGGCACACACAGTACATCAATGTATATATCAAAGTGCAATCACATGTATAAATAACGTAAAGCTGATATATACCTCATAAGTCACAACGGAAACGGTCAATCGGGTGTGGAGTCCCATCAACGCCATCGGCAGGTTGAGTGTAGATCGTAACCCTCTACCGTACTCTTACTCATCGGAAGAAAGTATCTGCAACATGATACATTGCAGACGTATGGGTCAGTACATTGAATGTACCGGCAAGATCACAATAATAAAAAAACAGATGATAAACTATACTATATGCAGTATGGCTTTGTGGCTTTGTATCTGAGTTTTGTTTGCGTAAAAGCTGATTTATTTTCCCTACATCAAAGAAATATTAGGAGTCTGTACTACGGAGTTTCTATCATGACATGGTTCCGCCAACCGTTGTCTCATACCCATATCATCATAATGTTGCCCACAATGAAATTATCAGTCCGGTGTTGAGAGTTCCGAGATAGATCCAAGTCCAGATGCTCAATTTGTCCATAACTGGGGACACGGCTAATCGATTAGGTTTTAACCCTCTGCAGAGGTTTGTACACTTTACCCGCAAGATTCGATCCCTCTTCTATGTTCTCGCACTTCAGGGTGTTTGAGAACAAGATGACCGAAACATGGTCTTCCGAAGAGTTCCTCTGACCACTGTCCGGTGCTCATCCAATCCTACCGTAGTTCTACATCTGCTAGCATCGTCCCAGCCAGAGTCACCACTAAGGTCAACCAAGCCAGAGCCCATAGTGACTTGCGGTTGCACAGGTAAGCTTCCGCGGATGGAGTATTCTTCTGTCTCTTTGAGTCTGGGTGAAGCTTTCCGCAAGATGTCATGGCGCTTCTCCATGCATCCCGGCCATCCACTGGTTTCTCCAGGGTGCCCGGCAACCATCCTTCACCCAGTAGTGTGTATTGAATTCTTGTCTCGAGTCTTGAAGCCTTGAAGATGCAGTCCTTGCAGGTGCCATCATGAATTTGTCGTCATTGACGTAGGGTCCTCCATTCTCACACCACTCTCGAACACTCATACCAACCCCGTCTACTATAGCGTAGCACTGAAACTAAACAACATCCCGGCTTGGTAATGTAGATGGGTTCCTACCTCATGCATTCTACTCAGCTACAAGATTCAATAACACTACTGGAGGGATTGTTGCAAAGATGCCACTAAATGCAATGAAAACATAGGTATGAAAGCATGGTCAAAGTGAACTTGCCTGGTATTACTTGATGAAGATAATAACGCTCTTGGAATATCACTTGGTAGAACTATTTGTCACTCCAATGAAAATATATATAGTCAAACATAACATTCACATAAGCACTCATTCTAGCAAGCAACTTCTAGCACTCAAAATAACAATTAAAACAATAAATAAAAATTCAATAACAAAACTCAAACGAATTCCAAGGAAGCTTCAAATAAAACTAGAAAGAAAACCTACTAACGAAGATCTATGACTTTGCTACAAACATCTAATATAGTCTTGCCCTAAGTAAAAACTTAACAATACTTAAAACACTAAACTAATAAATTAACATAAAGTATTTTTCATAAAATTTTATTTGCAAAAAGAAACAAATAAAAAGCTTTTATGAAACTCTAACTATGACCTCTACAAGTTTTCATACAAAACTAAATAAAATAAATTTGTAAAATAACAAAAAAATTCTTTTCTTCACTTAACAGAAACCAAACTAAATTTTTCACAAGTGAAAAAAAGAAATAATTTAAAAACAATTAAAACTATAAAGAAAAGGCTAAAACAAAACTAGAACTAAAACAATACTGTTTTGCCTAAAACTCTAATTTAAAATAAACTAAAATAAATAAATATATGCTACTGGATAAACAAAACAATAACAAAACAGTAGCAAAAAGAATGAATAAAAAATATTTTATAAAACTCAAGATACGGCCAAAATAGTGATTTGAACAAATTTCATCAAACTCAAATTTAATCTGGTCAGATTTGAAAACTAAGTACGCAAACAGAAACTTCAACAAATTTGTGACACAATGCAAAAAGAATCACTCAATTTGGATCTAAAACATAAAAGTTATAGAATATCTAATATTGAAACTTTTCTGTTTTTTATAGAAACGAAAATAAAAAAAACAGAACGGACAAGTCTACTGGGCTAGGAGCTGAGCGATATGTATCTAACCGTTGCTCGGCCGGAACTTTACAGAAACGTGCACGTACGTTTAAAACAGAAAACTGGCAAACCGGTTCGATCTAAACCATAATAAACCGTGTACTAAACCAAACCAACAGATCTAAAGAACCGATCTACTAAAACCGATCTAGCACTTAGCGCTTTGATTAATAAAAAAACGAAGGAGCTAACACATAGGTCACTTACAGAGAAGAAACGGCGGTGGCAGAGAAGCAGGGCGCGGGCGGGGTGGTGGCTCTGGTGACCGGCGGCGGAGACGGCGATGTCCAGAGGATGGAGAACTCTGGGGGGGGTCCGATTTTCTGTGGATAGTGAGGCGAGGAGACGTCGGAGTCGAGCGGACGTCGGTGTAAACTCCCGTGCTCTGGATGAACTCCGGCGGCGTTGCGAGCTTGAGGTGGTGGCTACGGTCAAACCTGGGTGACGAAAATATGTCAATGAGGGGCGCAAAGGCGAGGGGAATCAAAGTCCAGAGGGAGGGATCTCGAGGAGGCTCACCGATGATGGAAACGACGGTGAACGGCGGCGACCGAAGTGAGATCGGTTCGACGAGTGCGGGCGCTGCGGTGGGTTTTAGCGAGGGCTTTTGAAGGGGATCGAGAGAGGAGGGGCAGGGGTACTTATAGGACAACTTGCTTGGGGAAGGGGAAGACTCGGGATAGGTATCCCATGAAGATCGGACGCGCCGGCGCCGCGTATTTATAGGTTTCTGTTTCTGTACATATACGTGGGGAAGAAGAAGAGAGCGGGCTGGGGTCCATGCGCTAGAGAGAAAAAAATGAGGGAGAGACAGATCGTGAGAGGGAGGGGGGGCGGCGCCTCCTGGGGCTGCTCCTGAGCAAGCGTGCGCTAGCCCTAGCGCTAGCGCTGGGCTGGGCTAGCTGGTGCACCTGGCCTGGCCTGGCCGCAGGTTTTCTTTCTAAACAGCGAGGAAAAAAATATATACAAAATAACAAAAACATTTAATATAGGCATATTATATATTAAAATGTTCAGAAAAACATTTCCTAAAACATGAACTATTTTAAAGTTCAAATAAAATCCACAAAAAATTAAATAGAGCAAACAGTGCTACTGTTGCATTAAAACCCAACAAAAAATCATTTTTAAAATAGCAAAATTATTTCAAATTGACTTTCTCCTAATTTTTCCACTGAAGGGAATCATTTTACCCTTATTTCTATTTATTTATTTTTAGGAGAAAAATAATTTGAATAAAATAAAATCCAAAAAAAATCCAAATTGAAAGGGAGTTTCAAAATACTTCCAAATGACTCTCAATTTGATTCTTTGTAACTTACAACTCATATTTCATATAATTGAAGAAGTCATTTTATCTTCTCTCCTGAAAATCATGAGTTGCATTAAGTTTCGAATTTGAAATATTCCCAAATGGAATTCAAATCTTTTCAAAACCCTTTTCATTTATTTAAATGGAAGAAGTCATATCATCTTCTCTCTAGGGTTTTATGTTTTAATTGGATTTGAATACTTTGAGATCAAAATGCAAGGATGAAAGTTTGGGAAAGTCATTTCATTCCCTCTCATTCAACTTTAAAAAAGTTTCAAATTTCACTCAATTTCACACAATCAGTCACACAACAATCAAACAAACAGTCATAAATATTTATTTAATATATCATTCCAAAATTTAGAATTTTGGGATGTTACAAATCATCTGCTTCAAGTTCTTGTTCATCTTCTTTGATTCCCCCTTCAGATCTGCATCCCCAACTGTTAGAGCAGCACTTTCAGAGACCAAATTACAGGCCGACGGCAGATTGAGCTCCGGGTTGGGGCCCCATTGAATTGAATCCGCTTAACGTAGTCATCCAGCCATTCAAAATGTGTGTGTTTCTTCATGATCTAAAACGAAAACATGAACCCTAAATCCTAGATCGAAAAAATAAATAAAAGCAAAGAGAAAAAGAAATCAGAGAAAAATCATGAGATCTAACCTGCCCCTCTGGCTTGCTCTCGCATTTCATGAACTTGCGCCCATAGTGGCCATTCTTGACCTCCTTCGAAGTCAACCATATTAGTGGCGCACTGCATGGATAGTCAGGACATCGCTCCATGGGAAGTGGACCATAATGGGTCCACGAGGGGCGGGAGGCTGGAGTGGAGCTCGACATATCGCCCAAACTTGCCAGAGAAGAAGAAGTAGAGGAGTGGCTCCTCTAGTCGCCGGAGAAGAAGAAGCAGAGGATGAGTGGGTCCTCTCGTCGCTGCAGAATAAGCACCAGAAGAAAGGGGAGGCACAACCAACAAGTCTCGCGAATTGCCTCTCGCGGATCGCCCCACGATCCAACGATGCGGAGACGTCCATGTGATCCAACGACGCGGAGCCTCCACGCAGCCTGCCCTCGGAATTCCTTCTAGAAGACCACATCCGAGGGCTGTCGCTTGGTCGGGTATGATCGGACGGCTCGCATTCGGAGCTAGGGTTAGGCGAAACCCTGCGGGGTTTAGAGGGGTTTTGAGCTGGTCAATGGGGTTTCCAAGGCTTTGACTGAGCATAACTAATTAAAAAAATGAAAAATATATAAAACCTTCGTCGTTCGTCGTTTTATAAGACACACTAACAAGGAAAAATACTAAACTTGGTATACGGATATTTACAAAAAAAACCTAGCTAGCACGGTCGAGGTCAAATGAGCACCATTAATTTAAAAAAATCAAAAAAATATAAAACCTGTGCACAATGTTGTCTTGTGTGACATGTTACCCACTAAAAATCATAAACTTTGTCTATGGACATTTTCATGAAAAAAACCTTCACACATATGAGCTATCACGTACAACATTTCATAGAGACCAAGGAGAGGAGGTAGGGTTCCCTTCGGTTTTTTAAAATTTAAAAAAAATCACCAAAGCTTGATTTCAAAGTGAATAAGAAGGATCTGAACTTAGTATTCCATTTTCATATTTTAAACATGTTTTTTATGGTATTCTATTACAGTATATTTGTTTCAAAAAATGTAAAAATAGAAATATTAATTCAATTAATAGTGATTATTCGAATCTACACTATATAGATTGAATAGGTGTTAATAAAAAATATTCGGCTCATTTGGAGTAGGTCCAAAAAAACTTGATTACAAATGGGGTTGTTTACCCTAGCTTGGGAGCTCATTTGGAGCATATTCTCATGACTACAAGTTTTACCATGCAAAAGAGATCGAATTGATCACCTAACATTTATAATAGTTCAACAAACTTTGCAACTCACGCCACACCTGAATGGACTTCAAGTGTTGGTTCAAATTCAAAGTTGCATAAAATTCAAAGTTTGCCTAAAATTCAAATTCTACCTCAAATTTCACATCAAATTACAAATAGAATTATTACACCTTAGAAGTTTTCACCCTTATTACAAATCCTTAAAGTTCAAAGTTTATGACTTCCATTCAAGTTCAAATTCAAATCTTTGCCTTGCTCCTTGTGTTCCGGGATGGGTTAACCGTCTTGCTTCTGGTTTCCCAGGCTGGGATATTTTGTGCTTTTGAAAGTTTTGTCTTGTTGCTTCTGATCTTCACTTCTGGTGGTAGCGGTTTTCTTGAGCTTTGACGGATCGAGCAAGTGATGACCAGTTGACGGTCATCTGTGGGTTCACTCATCCTTAAAGGAACTTCAGACAAAATAACTTCCTCCTCTCTTATAGCTTCAAAACCTTCATAAGCCATGGTTTCAAATTCTGCACCAGATGATGGTTCAACCGATGAAGTTTCTTCCTCTCTTGGTCTTTTCTATCATGTGCCTCTAATTAACCTAGACCTGGGTCAAATTGAGCTTAGTCAGCGATAAAAAGGAGAACAAATGCAAAAAAAGGGAGATGTTGCACACGTACCTCGCTGCTACTTCAGTTGCTTCATTCTCCTCTACTGTTGCATTCTCCTCTAAACTTGCTGCATTCTCCTCTGCTGCTGCATTCTCCTCTAAACTTGCTGCATTCTCCTCTGCATTTGTTGCTGCCCATTGTTCCTCTTCTCCAAATGATGCATCAACTGGATTGGTACAACGCCTAGCAATATGCCCTAGGATACCACATCTTTTGCACTTACGTTGTTTTTTTACGCGGCCCTCTTCACCAGCTCTTATCCTGTTTTTCCTTTGTCTTCCTGGTGGTCTAGTCAGTACAGGAGAACAAAGTTTGAATCCTGGGTCTACTATGTTCCATTGGTCTCTTCCCAAGAGTGCAGGCACATTTTCAGCATAAGCAGCCCTAAATTTGGCAACAGAGAAATATTCAGAGCAATACTGATCAACTTCACCATCTTCACCTCCAATAACAGTCATGAGATGTAGGGCATGTATGCACGGCTTCCCGCAGATCTGCCATTGCCTACAACTACATTCATTAGTTGCAAGGTTCACTGGATATCTCCATTCCCTATTTTTACTGTCTGTGTATGTCACCTCAGCCTCGTATGTCGACGGTCGAATGCATTTCATCCTTAGTCCTCTTGCCTTGGCATGCCATGCCTTAATCAGAGATGGGAGCATAAGATGGCCAACATATTGTGTTTCTGTAATTCTTTTACGAAGAGCCATCTTTATCATGATCATCTGCCTGATCTTATCAAATGCTTGCCACAACAAAAGCCCTTTCACTGACTTGAACTTTGCATTGAAACACTCAGCGAGGTTATTGGTCACATAGTCTACTTTGTAGATTTCATTGAATTTGCTTCTTGACCACAACTTTCCATGATGTGCATCCATGTACTCCTTCACCAAAGGATTGTGAGCATACAACACTCTCAAATGGTGCTCATGCTTCCTCCAGCTGCATGTGTATGATGCTGGCCATAGGTTCTCATCATAAACTTTGCCTCTGAATTTCTTTTTAAAATTCTGCGCTAGGTGTCGCATACATTCCCTATGTTCCACTCCAGGGAATACAATTTCTACTGCAGTTTCTAAATCCTTGCAAGCATATGTGTGTATTACTAAACCTGAGGGTGTACCTATAATGTTGCGCAACTGCTGCAGAAACCAGACCCAACTCTCCTCGGACTCTACCTCCAACACACCAAATGCAACTGGGAATAGCCAGTTGTGTCCATCAACTGCAGAAGTTGCTGCTAGCTGGCCTCTCCATCTTCCATTCAAAGCAGTTGCATCGACAGCCAAATAGGGCCTACATCCATTCAGAAACCCCTTCCAGCAAGCCTTCAAACAAACAAAAGCCCTCCTGAAGCACTCCTTCTCCAGTGCCTTCCCTTTTATTTTGTACTTAACTGTATGCTTGTCAATCTCTACAACACTCCCTGGACTAGTCGTCTCCACTTCAGCTTTGAAGGTGTAAAGCAACTGAAAAATCTCATTCCATGGACCATTAATCTTGTCAAGAGCCCTTTCCTTAGCATAGAAAATCTTCATGTAAGATATATTAATCTTGTACTTCTCAAATAGCTTCCCATGGAGTGTTGTTGGACCAATTGTTGGTGTTTCCCTCATCCAATCCAAGATTGCATCTGCCACCCACCTAACCTTTGCAAGCTTAGATTTGTCCTTTCCCCATCCCCCTCCAGGTGGGAAAGTGTGCCCGTGTGGGTTGCTTTTTATCTGAAAAAAAATGAAAAATGATGTCAAATACAATTAAGAAATAGTACGCGTGATCTGAATATAGAATGGATAAATAATATGATAAAAAGATTCAGTTGTAATACCTGAATCAATTTGCTCTTTAGCATAGTTGATGCATGCAACCTCCACCTACACCTCTAATAGGGGCAATGAACAGTGAATCTTCTTGGCTCACTCCTATCAACCTCATAGGAGTTTTGAGTGAGAATGCAATATGTAGTCACTGCATTACGACAGTCCACCATCGATTCAAATACGGTTCCTGGAGTAGGCTCAGGATTCTCCCTGTTCCACTCAATTGTTGGCATGTCCTCACCATCATATTCTTGTAAAACTAAGGAGTAAATGTTATCCTCCCTCTCTTCATCGTCGGTGTCATCAAATCTAGCACGGCTGCTAGGCTCCTTTGCATATTCATCTTCCACTGCCTGTTGACTAACTCTATCTACCAGTTCAGGGAATAGAATCGCATCCTCATCATCATGTCGAGGCACTTCCTCGTCAGGCTCTGCATCTACTTCTACATCAAAAGTGTATGAGAGGAGAAGTGACAGAATTAGCGGCAGCCGACATGTTGCGGCTTTTAGAACCACTAGGTTTACTTGGTCTCGACCTACAAGGAGTGCGAGGACGCTCTTAGCAGAGACAGATGATGTCTGAACACCCTTCCCCTTTGGGATATGTTGTTTGCGTGCTTGAAGCACACCGACATGGATTTTACCGAAACGACTGTCAGCATTCAAACTAAATAGCAATCCCAGATGCTCATCACAAGTTAATGGGACAAATCTTTGCTCGGTACTGTCAAAATATCTCAGTTCAACAGCATCGGCAAGGCTCCACGGATACTCACAATAGAGTGCCTCACGGAAATCTGTGAACGAAACGCTGGTTTCTACCACTTTAGGATAGAAAAACCCAGAAATCAGACACGGTTTAGTTCCTTGCAGCTCGCTAGTTTCCATTCTAACCGCCAGCCGAAAAGCAAGTGCAGGATCAACCCTATTCGATTGAAATAAGATAAAGGGCACAGTTAGGCCGAAAATTTTCAGATAAATTGCACTGAGTCACGCTAACGGTGGTCAAATACAACCTAATTTATGGATCTCCTAATCAATTTGAGAGCAAAGCGATGCTTACCCAGGTGGAATCCATGAATTATCCGCCTCTAATTCGACCCAATCATCTCCACGGTCGATGGGCCGGACGGGGTGCTCCCCCGACATCGCTTCCTAATCCTAGATGGGGAGAGAGGGTAGATGCAGCGGAGGCGGCATGACAGTGAGGCGGCACGACAGCGGCTGAGGTGGCACGACGGTGGCAGAGGCGGCACGACGGCGACGGAGGGGGCGGCGCGGAAGCGACTCGATCTGATTCAGGTTACAGCGAGGGGAACCTACAGTGAGTGTCAATTTCGCGGCCCCACTGGTTAGCATGTAATGCTCAAAATGTGGACTCGGCCCTACGCGGCCCCACATCGTCAGAGTTAACAGTCAAGCCATTAACCTGACGGCAACGTCCGCTACCTCCCTGTCCATTGCACCCGCTACTTCTGGGTCCATGACATCCTGGTGCCGTGGCCAGTCGTTAATTTATCGCATGACTAGCACCTCAACCCTGACAACGTGCCTATGTCGGCATCGTAGAAGTCGACCATGCATAGATGGCGGAGATCCGTCGATGCCGTGTTGAGCTCCCGCCCGAGCTCCAAAGCCGCGCGGTGGACTCGCCCAACTGGGACGCTTGGTTCGCCAACGAGCACGAGGTCCGCCGGTTGCGTGTGATCCACCACCACCATTGGTGGTGAAGGAGGAAGACTAGGAGGAGGAGGATGCCTATCAAGCGACCTTGGAGGAGGCCAATAGGCGGGCCTACAAGGAATCGGAGCTCAAGGAGCTAGCTAGGTGGCCAGACCTTGCCGAGGCTCTGGTAGATTCAACGGTTAGCATTGAGGCCAATGCGCCTCCACCACCACCACCATCGCACGCGCCTGGCGTGGAGGCCAACACCCCCCCACCACCACCAGCATCCAGCGTGCAGTCGTGGAGTGGACGAGCACTGTAGTGGTCTACGTGTCGTGCACGCCTGTTTGGTTGTGCGCCACCAACGGGAAGGCCGAGTAGCACATCATGGAGGCCGAGCGCCGGGCATTGGAGGTCGAGCGACAAGTGGCGGAGCGAGAGATAACGGCCGAGTGGTAGGCGCATGTAGTGTAGTAGCAGCAGGCGGCGGCGCTAGCGGTCTACCAGCAGGCCTTCCCGTGGATGGAGGCGCCGATGTTCGTCGACCTGACCTAGGACGATGAAGACGACGCCTCCCTAGGGATGAGGGGCTGTTTTTAGTTTTATTTTAATGATTCAACTTTTAAATTAATGTAAGTGGACTTTCCTCGTAGGCCGTGTTGAGCGCACCTACGTGCCCGCGGCTAAAAACGGACATCGACGTCTGCCTAGTCAACCCAAACAAAAAAAGCAAACCAATCTTGTGTCCGTTTACATCGACAGGTTGGAGTTGGCCACCCCAAACGGACATCCATTTTGTCCGGATTCTATTTGTTTGGGTCAGGCAAAGGGGCATCATCCGAATGTTTCTACATTTGTGCTGGTAGTGTGGCCAACGGGCAAACACATTTCTTCTGCCCGCTTGGAATTTGGACAAAGAAAATGAAAAACTAGAATTTAGGCGCCGCGACCATTGTTCATGCCGGCCAGAGAGCCAATGGCCAACACACATGCCAACCTACAAAATGAACACCCCCATAGTTTCACGATGGGAAACATAGCCAGCAGCCAATGGCACACATGCCAGCCTAGAAAAAATGGCCATAGTTCATGTCTGGCGGACTCCCTAGTTCATGTTGATGATGGAAATATGCCCTAGAGGCAATAATAAAATGATTATTATTATATTTCCTAAATCATGATAAAGGTTTATTATTCATGCTAGAATTGTATTGACCGGAAACTTAAATACATGTGTGGATACATAAACAAATACCATGTCCCTAGTGAGCCTCTACTAGACTAGCTCGTTGATCAAAGATGGTTAAGGTTTCCTAACCATAGACATGAGTTGTCATTTGATAACGGGATCACATCATTAGGAGAATGATGTGATGGAAAAGACCCATCCGTTAGCTTAACATATTGATCGTTCAGTTTATTGATATTGCTTTCTTAATGCCAAATACAAATTCCTTTGACTATGAGATTATGCAACTCCCGGATACCGAGGAATACCTTGTGTGCTATAAAACGTCACAACATAAATGGGCGATCATAAAGATGCTCTACAGGTATCTCCAAAGGTGTTTGTTGAGTTGGCATAGATCGAGATTAGGATTTGTCACTCCGAGTATCGGAGAGGTGTCTCTGGGCCCTCTCGATAATACACATCATAAGAAGCCTTGCAAGCAAAGTGACTAATGAGTTAGTTGCAAGATGATGTATTACGAAACGAGTAAAGATACTTGCCTTTAATGAGATTGAACTAGGTATGAATATACCGACGATTGAATCTCGGACAAGTAACATACCGATGGACAAAGGGAATTACGTATGTTGTCATAAGGTTCGACCGCTAAAGATCTTCATAGAATATGTAGGAACCAATATGGGCATCCAGGTTCCGCTATTGGTTATTGACTAGAGATGTGTCTTGGTCATGTCTACATAGTTATCGAACCTGTAGGGTCCACACGTTTAACATTCGTTGGCGATATAGTGTTATATGAGTTATATGATTTGGTGATCGAATGTTGTTCGGAGTCCTAGATGAGATCACGGACATGAAGAGGAGTCTCAAAATGGTCAAGAGGTAAAGATTGATATATAGGACGATTGTATTCGGACACCGGAAGAGTTTCGGGATGCACCGGGTAGTCATCGGGTCACCAGAAGGGGTTCCGGACACCCCCGGTAGGTGTATGGGTCTAATGGGCCAAGGGGGGACAAACCAGCCCACAGGGGGCTGGTGCGCCCCTCTCCCTAGCCAGCCGGCCCTAGGGAAGGAAAGGGGGAGGGCTAGCCTCTCCCGCCTTCCCCTTCTCATGGGAGAAAGGAAAGGGGGGCGTCTCCCTCCCCTGCCTTTCCCCGCTCACCTAAAAAGGAAGGGGGTGGGGGGCTTGGGAGAGACCCTAAGTAGGATTCGGCATACTTGGGGCGCCCCCTTGGATGCTCCTCCCTCCCCCCACCTATATATATGTGGAAGGGGGGCACCTAGCACTACCATGACAATTGCTTAGCCGTGTGCGGCGCCCCCTCCACCGTTTACACCCGGTCATATTTTCATAGTGCTTCAGCGAAGCCCTGCGGAGATAGCTTCACCATCACCATCACCACTTCGTCGTGTTGCTGGAACTCATCCACTACCTCACCGTCTTGCTGGATCAAGAAGGCAGAGGACGTCACAGAGTTGAACATGTGCTGAACACGGAGGTGCCATACGTTTGGTACTCGATCGGTTGGATCACGAAACATCAATCGCGTTACTAAACGCTTCCGATTATGGTACCCAAATGGAATGGTCTTTATTTGTGTTGTTGGTTGGTCTTTCTCAACATGGTCTATAGCACGAAAAACCATTCTTTACAAGATAGGGCCAATGTAGACACACTCTCCCCTCTCGTTCCTATGCATCTCCTTGATAGATCTTGTGTGTGCATAGATTTTTTTCATGCAACGTTTCCCAACAGTGGCATCCGAGCCAGGTCTATGCGTAGATGATATGCACGAGTAGAACACAAAGAGTTGTGGGTGGTGATAGTCATACTGCATACCACCAACGTATTATTTTGATTCGGCGGTATTGTGGGATGAAGCGGCCCGGACCAACCTTACATGTCTACGCACATGAGACCGGTTCCACCGACTGACATGCAACTAGTTTTGCTTTAAGGTGGCTAGCGGGTGTCTGTTTCTCCTAGTTTAGTTGAATCGAATTTGACTACGGCCGGTCCTTGAAGAAGGTTAAAACAACAAACTTGATGATCACTGTTGTGGTTTTTGCGTATTTAAGAACGGTTCTTGCTAGAAGCCCGTAGCAGCCACGTAAAACTTGCAACAACAAAGTAGAGGACGTCTAACTTGTTTTTGTAGTGCAAGTTGTGATGTGATATGGTCAAGATATGATGTGATACATGTTGATGTATGAGATGATCATGTTTTGTAATATCGACAACCGGTAGGAGCCTTAGGGTTTTCTTTATTGTATGAAATGCAAGCGCCATGTAATTGCTTTACTTTATCGCTATACGTTAGCAATAGTTGTAGAAGCAATAGTTGGCGAGACGACCTCGACGCGAGGACTCTACGATGTAGATCAAGGTGTCTAGCCGGTGACGATGGATATCATGACGATGCTTTGGAGAATGAGATCAAAAGCACAAGATGATGACCATATCATGTCACATATTTTGATTGCATGTGATGTTTATCCTTTATGCATCTTGTCTTGCTTAGAACGGCGGTATCATTATAAGATGATCTCTTCACTAAATTTCATGATAAAAGTGTTCTCCCCGAGTATGCACCGTTGCCAAAGTTTGTCGTTTTGAAGCACCACGTGATCATCGGGTGTGATAGACTCTACGTTCACATACAACGGGTGTAAGACAGTTTTGCACATGCAGAATACTTGGGTTAAACTTTATGAGCCTAGCATGTATAGACATGGTCTCGGAACACTGGAGACCGAAAGGTCAAACGTGAGTCATATAGTAGATATGATCAACATAGAGATGTTCACCATTAATGACTACCCCATCTCACATGATGATCGGACAAGGATTAGTTGATTTGGATCATGTATCATTTAGATAACTTGAGGGATGTTTATTTAAGTGGGAGTTCATTAGTAATTTGATTAATTGAACTTAATTTATCATTAGTCTTAATAGTTGTGCATATCTATGTTGTAGATCAATAGCTCGCAATATAGCTCCCCTATTTTTGATATGTTTCTAGAGAAAACTAAGTTGAAAGACGATGGTAGCAATAAAGCGGTCTCGGTCCGTGATCTGAGGATTATCCTCATTGCTGCACAGAAGAATTATGTCCTTGATGCACCGCTAGGTGACAGACCTGTTGCAGGAGCAGATGCAAACGTTATGAACGTTTGGCAAGCTCGATATGATGACTACTTGATAGTTTAGTGCGCCATGCTTTACGGCTTAGAACCGGGACTTCAAAAATGTTTTGAACGCCACGGAGAATATGAGATGTTCCAAGAGCTGAATATTAGTATTTCAGACTCATGCCCGTTTCGAGAGGTATGAGACCTTTGACAAGTACTTTGCCTACAAGATGGAGGAGAATAGCTCAGCCAGTGAGCATGTGCTCAGAATGTCTGGGTGCTACAATCGCTTGAATCAAGTGGGAGTTAATCTTCCAGATAAGATAGTGATTAATAGAGTTCTCCAGTCACTATCACCAAGTTACTAGAACTTCGTGATGAACTATAATATGCAAGGGATGACGAAAACGATTCCCGAGCTCTTCATGATGCTAAAATCGGTGGAGGTAGAAATCAAGAAAGAGCATCAAGTGTTGATGGTTAATAAGACCACTAGTTTCAAGAAAAAAGGCAAGGGAAAGAAAGGGAACTTCAAGAAGAATGGCAAGCAAGTTGCCGCTCCCATGAAGAAGACCAAAGCTGGACTCAAGCCTGAAACTGAGTGCTTCTACTGCAAAGGAAATGGTCATGGAAGCGGAACTGCCCCCAAATACTTGGCGGATAAGAAAGATGGCAAAGTGAATAAAGGTATATTTGATATACATGTTATTGATGTGTACCTTACTAGTGTTCGTAGTAGCCCTGGGTATTTGATACCAGTTCAGTTGCTAAGATTAGTAACTCGAAACAGGAGTTGCGGAATGAACAAAGACTAGTTAAGGGCGAAGTGACGATGAGTGTTGGAAGTGATTCCAAGGTTGATACGATCACCGTCGCACACTCCCTCTACCTTCGGGATTAGTGTTGAACCTAAATAAATGTTATTTGGTGTTTGCATTGAGCATGAATATGATTAGATCATGTTTATCGAAATACGGCTATTCATTTAAGTCAGAGAATAATTGTTGTTCTGTTTACATGAATAAAACCTTCTTTGGTCATACACCCAATGTGAATGGTTCATTAAATCTCGATCGTAGTGATACACATATTCATAATATTGATGCCAAAAGATGAAAAGTTGATAATGATAGTCCAACATATTTGTGGCACTGCCGTTTATGTCATATTGGTGTAAAGCACATGAAGAAACTCCATGCGGATGGACTTTTGGAATCACTTGATTATGAATCATTTGATACTTGTGAACCATGCCTCATGGGCAAGATGACTAAAACTTCGTTCTCCGGAACAATGGAGCGAGCTAATGACTTATTGGAAAAAATACATACCGATGTATGCGGTCCGATGAGTGTTGAGGCACGCGACGGGTATCGTTATTTTATGACCTTCACAGATGATTTGAGTAGGTATGTGTATATCTACTTGATGAAACACAAGTCTGAAACATTTGAAAAGTTCAAAGAATTTCAGAGTGAAGTGGAGAATCATCGTAACAAGAAAATAAAGTTTCTACGAACTGATCGCGGAGGCGAATATTTGAGTTACGAGTTTGGCCTTCATTTAAAACAATGTGGAATTGTTTAACATCTCATGCCACCTGGAACACCACAGCATAACGGTGTGTTTGAACGTCATAACTGTACTTTATTAGATATGGTGCGTTCTATGATGTCTCTTACCGATTTACCACTATCATTTTGGGGTTATGCATTAGAGACAACCGCATTCATGTTAAATATGGCACCGTCTAAATCCATTGAGATGATATCGTATGAACTATGGTTTGGCAAGAAACCTAAAGCTGTTGTTTCTTAAAGTTTGGGGATGCGACACTTATGTCAAAAGGCTTCAGCCTAATAAGTTCGAACCCAAATCGGAGAAGTGCATCTTCATAGGATACCCTAAGGAAACTATTGGGTACACCTTCTACCACAGATCCGAAGGCAAGATCTTTGTTGCCGAGAATGGGTCCTTCTAGAGAAGGAGTTTCTCTCGAAAGAAGTGAGTGGGAGGAAAGTAGAACTTGATGAGGTAATTGTACCTTCTCTAAATTTGGAAAGTAGCACATCAGAGAAATTTGTTCTCGTGATGCCTACACCAACTAGAGAGGAAGCTAATGATGATGATCATGAAACTTTAGATCAAGTTACTACTGGACCTCATAGATCGAACAGAGCACGTTCCGCACCAGAGTGGTATGGTAATCCTGTCCTGGAAGTCATGTTATTATACCATGGAAAACCTAAGAACTATGAAGAAGCTATGACGAGCCTAGATTCCGATAAATGGCTTGAGGCCATGAAATCTGAGATAGGATACATGTATGAGAAAAAAATGTGGACTTTGGTGGACTTGCCCGATGATCGGCAAGCCATTGAGAATAAATGGATCTTTAAGAAGACAGACGCTGATGGTAATGTAACTATCTACAAAGCTCGACTTGTCACGAAAGGTTTTCGACAAGTTCAAGGGGTTGACTACGATGAGACTTTCTCACCCGTAGCGATGCTTAAGTCAGTCTGAATCATGTTAGCAATTGCCGCTTTCTATAATTATGAAATCTGGCAAATGGACGTCAAAACTGCATTCCTTAATGGATTTCTTAAAGAAGAGTTGTATATGATGCAGCTAGAAGGTTTTGTCGATCCTAAAGGTGCTAACAAAGTGTGCAAGCTCCAACGATCCATCTATGGACTGGTGCAAGCATCTCGGAGTTGGAATATATGCTTTGATAAGGTGATCAAAGCATATGGTTTTACTGGAACTTATGGTGAAGCCTATATTTACAAGAAGGGTTTTTTATTTCTGTGCCCCTGGTTCCTTAGTTCTACTCATTCAACCCCACGATCTTAACTTTTGCTCATTTTTCCCTACTCCCTTGGCTGAAACCGTCAGAACTGGTCACAGAGCCACTGGTGTTCTAGCTGGGGCGCATTTGCCGGCCAGCACCTGGATGACGAGTTGGCCTTGTGGTCGTGCTTGCCACCGTGCTTGATGAAGAACCTCGTGGCGGAGGCTAGGGCTTGGTTGTCGGGGCAAGAGAAGATGAAGATTGGGGGAGAAGTGGAGTAGACTAGGCGGCCCCCCAAGTCAGGATTAAAAAGGAAGGGTGTGAACTACATTGTTTCGCTGACGTGTGGGTCCAGATATAGGTATGCACGGGCAGCTGCTCCCGACGACCGGTGGTTTGTCGCCATTGGTGCCAAGCTCTTAGGCTCAAGTCGTGGAGATGGGGGCTGATTGCATTTTTGTATTTTCGGTGAAGGCTGTTTATGGAAAATACCAGTGACTATTTCATAAATTTAGATCAAACCTTGTCTAACTCTGTACCCATGGACCGTTACATCGCATCAGCAAATGCAGGACCCACATGTCATGATCGTGATCAAAATGCCCAAAGCCGCCAATGTTTTCTATACATACACAAAATTTCGTGGACCAGGACGTGTTTGGTTGTCGTTCCACTCCAGCCTTCCTCAATGAGGCCTTGCTCAATGAAGCCTGACTTAGTACAAACAACCTAAAAACCAACATCTACAACTTGTTTGGTTGCCTGCATGTTGCTTGCCTTCGTTAGGTGATAGCTTTGCGCATGTTCTTTGGTTGCCTGCATTGTCTCAACTCACACATAAGCACGTTGTTTGGTTGCACACAGGGTGCGAGGTGTGCTAACCTTGTACCCTATGTGGTGACGTTACCTTACACACGATCACAGCTACCACACCAACACCACATCACTGCAATGGCGACGAACTACACGATGATGATCAAAGTCTTCACCCCAAATTCTGGCGCCGCCTTGCCAACTTCAACCTTGCATGCCTGCTTTCGCACAAATTTGCATAAGCATCTTCTGCCGCCTGCCTACTCTTAAAACCTCTATGGATGTTGCCACTGTACCCTAAAACTTGTTGTTTGCAAGCTTCCCATGAACTGTAATCCCTGGTGCCCTCCGGACGAACACCGCATACCACTTGTCCTAGAAGTGCACAAAGAGCAACAGTTGAAGTAACAAGCAATGGAGCACACAACAAGCAATGTAGTAGTAGAGAACTAGTAAGCATGCATGATCATATGGCATAGCAAGTTTAACCTAGCACTACTTGAAGGAAATATGCCCTAGAGGCAATAATAAAGTTATTATTTATTTCCTTATATCATGATAAATGTTTATTATTCATGCTAGAATTGTATTAACCGGAAACATAATACATGTGTGAATACATAGACAAACAGAGTGTCACTAGTATGCCTCTACTTGACTAGCTCGTTAATCAAAGATGGTTATGTTTCCTAACCATAGACATGAGTTGTCATTTGATTAACGGGATCACATCATTAGGAGAATGATCTCGATTGACATGACCCATTCCGTTAGCCTAGCACTTGATCGTTTAGTATGTTGCTATTGCTTTCTTCATGACTTATACATGTTCCTGTAACTATGAGATTATGCAACTCCCGTTTACGGAGGAACACTTTGGGTGCTACCAAACGTCACAACGTAATCGGGTGATTATAAAGGAGTACTACAGGTGTCTCCAAAGGTACATGTTGGGTTGGCGTATTTCGAGATTAGGTTTTGTCACTCCGATTGTCGGAGAGGTATCTCTGGGCCCTCTCGGTAATGCACATCATTATAAGCCTTGCAAGCAATGTGACCAATGAGTTGGTTACGGGATGATGCATTACGTAGCGAGTAAAGAGACTTGCCGGTGACGAGATTGAACTAGGTATTGGATACCGACGATCGAATCTCGGGCAAGTAACATACCGATGACAAAGGGAACAACGTATGTTGTTATGCGGTTTGACCGATAAAGATCTTCGTAGAATATGTAGGAGCCAATATGGGCATCCAGGTTCCGCTATTGGTTATTGACCAAGAATAGTTCTAGGTCATGTCTACATAGTTCTCGAACCCGTAGGGTCCGCACGCTTAACGTTACGATGACAGGTTTATTATGAGTTTATGAGTTTTGATGTACCGAAGGAGTTCGGAGTCCCGGATGGGATCGGGGACATGACGAGGAGTCTCGAAATGGTCGAGACGTAAAGATCGATATATTGGACGACTATATTCGGAGTTCGGAAAGGTTCCGAATGATTCAGGTATTTTTCAGAGTACCGAGAGTTACGGGAATTCGCCGGGAGAAGTATTGGGCCTTATTGGGCCCTCAAGGGAAAGAGAGGGCTGCCTAGGGCAGGCCGCGCCTTGGCCTAGTCCGAATTGGACTAGGGGAGGGCCGCACCCTCCTTCCTTCCCTTCTCTCTTCCCTTCCTTGTCTCCTACTCCTAATACATGGAAGGACTCCTAGTTGGACTAGGAAAGGGAATCCTACTCCCGGTGGGAGTAGGACTCCCCATGGCGCGCCCTCCTAGGGCCGGCCTCCTCCTCCCTCCCTCCTTTATATCACGGGGCAGGGGCACCCCATGGACACACAAGTTGATCTACGGATTGTTCCTTAGCCGTGTCGGTGCCCCCTCCACCATATTCCACCTCGGTCATATCGTCATGAGTTTAGGCGAAGCCTGCTACCGATAGAACATCATCATCGTCACCAAGCCATCGTCTTGTGGAACTCATCCCCGACACTTTGCTGGATCGAGTCCGGGATCGTCATCGAGCTGAACGTGTGCGAGAACTCGGAGGTGCCGACGTTCGGTACTTGGATCGGTCGGATCGTGAAGACGTACGACTACATCAACCGCGTTGTTATAACGCTTCCGCTTACGGTCTACGAGGGTACGTGGACATACACTCTCCCCTCTCGTTGCTATGCCATCACCATGGTCTTGCGTGTGCGTAGAATTTTTTTTGAAATTACTACGTTTACCAACAGTGGTATCAGAGCCTGGTTTTATGCGTAGATGTCATATGCACGAGTAGAACACAAGTGAGTTGTGGGCGATATAAGTCATACTGCTTACCAGCATGTCATACTTTGGTTCCGCGGTATTGTTGGATGAAGCGGTCCGGACCGACATTACGCGTACGCTTACGCGAGACTGGTTTTTCCGTCGTGCTTTGCACACAGGTGACTAGCGGGTGTCAGTTTCTCCAACTTTAGTTGAACCGAGTGTGGCTACGCCCGGTCCTTATGGTTAAAACAGCACCAACTTGACAAACTATCGTTGTGGTTTTGATGCGTAGGTAAGAACGGTTCTTGCTAAGCCCGTAGCAGCCACGTAAAACTTGCAACAACAAAGTAGAGGACGTCTAACTTGTTTTTGCAGGGCATGTTGTGATGTGATATGGTCAAGACGTGATGAGATATAAGTTGTTGTATGAGATGATCATGTTTTATAGAAGTTATCGGCAATGGCGTAAGCCTTATGGTTGTCTCTTTATTGCATAAGATGCAAGCGCCAAATAATTGCTTTACTTTATCGCTATGCGATAGCAATAGTTGCAAGAGCAATAGTTGGCTAGACGACCATGTGACGACACATTGATATAGATCAAGATGATGGAGATCATGGTGTCATGCCGGTGACGATGGAAATCATGACGATGCTTTGGAGATGGAGATCAAAGGCACAAGATGATGATGGCCATATCATGTCACATATTTTGATTGCATATGATGTTTATCTTTTATACATCTTATTTTGCTTAGTTTGACGGTAGCATTTTAAGATGATCTCTCACTAAATTATCAAGAAGTGTTCTCCCTGAGTATGCACCGTTGCGAAAGTTCTTCGTCTTTGAGACACCACGTGATGATCGGGTGTGATAGGCTCTACGTTCAAATACAACGGGTGCAAAACAGTTGCACACGCTGAATACTCGAGTTAAACTTGACGAGCCTAGCATATAACAGATATGGCCTCGGAACACGGAGACCGAAGGTCGGCGTGAATCATATAGTAGATATGATCAACATATTGATGTTCACCGTTGAAACTACTCCATCTCACGTGACGATCGGACATGGTGTAGTTGATATGGATCACGTAATCACTTAGAAGATTAGAGGGATGTCTATCTAAGTGGGAGTTCTTAAGTAATATGATTAATTGAACTTTAATTTATCATGAACTTAGTCCCGTAGTATTTTGCAAATTATGTTGTAGATCAATAGCTCACGTTGTTGCTTCCCTATGTTTTTGCTTCCCGATGTTTTTATATGTGTTCCTAGAGAAAATTGTATTGAAAAATGTTAGTAGCAATGATGCGGATTGGATCCGTGATCTGAGGTTTATCCTCATTGCTGCACGTAAGAATTATGTCCTTAATGCACCGCTAGATGACGGACCTATTGCGGGAGCAAATGCGCGTTATGAGCGTTTGGCTAGCTCAATATGATGACTACTTGATAGTTTAGTGCACCATACTTAACGGCTTAGAATCGGGACTTCAAAGACGTTTTGAACGTCATGGACCATATAAGATGTTCCAGGAGTTGAAGTTAATATTTCAAGCAAATACTCGAGTTGAGAGATATGAAGTCTCCAGCAAGTTCTATAGCTAAAAGATGGAGGAGAATCGCTCAACTAGTGAGCATGTGCTTAGATTGTGCTGGTACTTCAATCACTTGAATCAAGTGGGAGTTAATCTTCCGTAAGATAGTGATTGACAGAATTCTCTAGTCACCATCACTAAGTTACTAGAACTTCGTGATGAACTATAGTATGCAAGGGATGACGAAAAAGATTCCCGAGCTCTTCGTGATGTTGAAATCGACGAAGGTAGAAATCAAGAAAAGAGCATCAAGTGTTGATGATTGACAAGACCACTAGTTTCAAGAAAAGGGCAAAGGGAAAGAAAGGAAACTTCAAGTAGAATGACAAGCAAGTTGTCACTCCCGCGAAGAAGCCCAAAGCTGGACCAAAACCTGAAACTGAGTGCTTACACTCCAAAGGAAATGGTCACTGGAAGCAGAAATACCCTAAATATTTGGTGGATAAGAAGGATGGCAAAGTGAACAAGGGTATATTTGATATACAGGTTATTGATGTGTGCCTTACTAGTGTTTATAGTAGCCCCTGAGTATTTGATACTTGTTCGGTTGCTAAGATTAGTAACTCGAAACAGGAGTTATAGAATAAACAGAGACTAGTTGAAGGGGAAGTGACGATGAGTGTTGGAAGTAGTTCCAAGAGTGATATGATCATCATCGCACACTCCCTATACCTTCGGGATTAGTGTTAAACCTAAATAAATGTTATTTGGCGTTTGTGTTGAACATGAATATGATTTGATCATGTTTATTGCGATACAGTTATTCATTTAAAGTCAAAGAATAATTGTTGTTCTGTTTTCATGAATAAAACCTTCGATGGTCATACACCCAATAAAAATAGTTTGTTGGATCTCGATCATAGTGATACACATATTCAAAGTATTGATGCCAAAAGATGCAAAGTTAATAATGATAGTGCAATTTATTTGTGGCACTGCCGTTTGGGTCATATCGATTGTAAAAGCGCATGAAGAAACTCCATAAAGATGGATTTTCGGAATCACTTGGTTATGAATCATTTGATACTTGCGAACCGTGCCGTTTGGGCAAGATGACTAAAACTCCGTTCTTCGGAACAATGGAACAAGCTACTGACTTATTGGAAATAATACATACCGATGTATGCGATCCAATGAGTGTTGATGCTCGTGGCAAGTATCGTTATTTTCTGACCTTCACAAGATGATTTGAGCAGATATGGGTGTATCTACTTGATGAAACATAAGTCTGAAATAGTTGAAAGGTTCAAAGAATTTCAGAGTGAAGTGGAAAAATCATCGTAACAAGAAAATAAAGTTTCTGCGATCTGATCGCGAAGACGAATAATTGAGTTACGAGTTTGCTCTTCAATTAAAAACAAAGTGGAATAGTTTCACAGCTCACGCCACATGGAACACCACAACATAATGGTGTGTCCGAACGTCGTAACCGCACTTTATTGGATATGGTGCGATCTATGATGTATCTTACCGATTTACCACTATCGTTTTGGGGTTATGCATTAGAGACAGCTGCATTCACGTTTAATAGGGCACCATCTAAGTCCGTTGAGACGACGCCTTATGAACTGTGGTTTGGCAAGAAACCAAAGTTGTCGTTTCTTAAAGTTTGGGATTGCAATACTTATGTGAAAAAGTTTTCACCTAATAAGCTCGAACCCAAATCGGAGAAGTGCGTCTTCATAGAATACCCAAAGGTAACTATTGGGTACACCTTCTATCAGAGATCCGAAGGCAAGTTATTCGTTGCTAAGATGGATCCTTTCTAGAGAAGAAGTTTCTCTCGAAAGAAGTGAGTGGGAGGAAAGTAGAGCTTGATAAGGTAATTGTACCTTCTCCCGAATTGGAAAGTAATTCATCACAGAAATCAGTTCATGTGATTCCTACACCAATCAGTGAGGAAGCTAATGATGATGATCATGAAGCTTCAGATCAAGTTACTACCGAACCTCATAGGTCTTCCAAAAATAAGATTCGCACCAATGTGGTACGGTAATCCTATTCTAGAAGTCATGTTACTAGACCATGATGAACCTACGAACTATGAGGAAGCGATGATGAGCCCAGATTCCGCGAAATGGCTTGAGGCCATAAAATCTGAGATAGGATCCATATATAAGAACAAAGTGGGGACTTTGGTTGACCTGCTCGATGATCGACAAGTCAAGTTAAATAAATGGATCTTCAAGAGGAAGACGGACACCGATAGTAGTGTTACTATCTACAAAGCTCGACTTGTTGCAAAAGGTTTTCGACAAGTTCAAGGTGTTGACTACAATGAGATTTTCTCAAGCTGTAGCGATGCTTAAGTCTGTCCGAATCATGTTAGCAATTGCCACATTTTATGAAATCTGGCAAATGGATGTCAAAACTACATTCTTTAATGGATTTATTAAAGAAGAGTTGTATATGATGCAACGAAGGTTTTGTCAATCCTAAAGGAGCTAACAAAATGTGCAAACTCCAAATGATCCATCTATGGACCGTGCAAGCATCTCGAGTTGGAATAAACGCTTTGATAGTGTGATCAAAGCATATGGTTTTATCTGCACTTTTGGAGAAGCCTGTATTTACAAGAAAGTGAGTGGGAGCACTACAAGATTTCGATAAGTATATGTGAATGACATATTGTTGATCGGAAATAATGTAGAATTATTCGCAAAGCATAAAGGAGTGTTTGAAAGGAGTTTTTTCAAAGAAAGACCTCGGTGAAGCTGCTTACATATTGAGCATCAAGATCTATAGAGATAGATCAAGACGCTTGATAAGTTTTTCAATGAATACATACCTTGACAAGATTTTGAAGTAGTTCAAAATGGAACAGTCAAAGAAAGAGTTCTTACCGTGTTACAAGGTGTGAGATTGAGTAAGACTCAAAACCCGACCACGGCGAGAAGATAGAAAGAGAATGAAAGTCATTCCCTATGCATCAGCCATAGGTTCTATAAAGTATGTCATCTCAGGTACCGGATCTATTGCATACCCTACCACTAAGCTTGGCAAGGAGTGCAATAGTGATCTAGGAGTAGATCAATGGACAGCGGTCAAAATTATCCTTAGTAGAATAAGGATGTGTTTCTCGATTATGGAAGTGAAAAGGTTAAATGCGTAAAGGGTTACGTCGATGCAAGTTTTAAACACTAATCTAGATGACTCGAGTCTCAATCTGGATACATATTGAAAGTGGGAGCAATTAGCTAGAGTAGCTCCGTGCGAGCATTGTAGACATAGAAATTTGCAAAATACATACGGATCTGAATGTGGCGGACCCGTTGACTAAACTTCTCTCACAAACAAAACATGATCACACCTTAGTACTCTTTGGGTGTTAATCACATAGCGATGTGAGCTAGATTATCGACTCTAGTAAACCCTTTGGGTGTTGGTCACATGTCGATGTGAACTATGGGTGTTAACCACATATAGATGTGAACTATTGATGTTAAATCACATGGCGATGTGAACTAGATTATTGACTCTAGTGCAAGTGGGAGATCAAGGAAATATGCCCTAGAGGCAATAATAAAGTTATTATTTATTTCCTTATATCATGATAAATGTTTATTATTCATGCTAGAATTGTATTAACGGAAACATAATACATGTGTGAATACATAGACAAGCAGTGTCACTAGTATGCCTCTACTTGACTAGCTCGTTAATCAAAGATGGTTATGTTTCCTAACCATAGACATGAGTTGTCATTTGATTAACGGGATCACATCATTAGGAGAATGATCTGATTGACATGACCCATTCCGTTAGCCTAGCACTTGATCGTTTAGTATGTTGCTATTGCTTTCTTCATGACTTATACATGTTCCTGTAACTATGAGATTATGCAACTCCCGTTACTGGAGGAACACTTTGTGTGCTACCAAACGTCACAACGTAACTGGGTGATTATAAAGGAGTACTACAGGTGTCTCCAAAGGTACATGTTGGGTTGGCGTATTTCGAGATTAGGTTTTGTCACTCCGATTGCCGGAGAGGTATCTCTGGGCCCTCGGTAATGCACATCATTATAAGCCTTGCAAGCAATGTGACCAATGAGTTGGTTACGGGATGATGCATTACGTAAGCGAGTAAAGAGACTTGCCGGTGACGAGATTGAACTAGGTATTGGATACCGACGATCGAATCTCGGGCAAGTAACATACCGATGACAAAGGGAACAACGTATGTTGTTATGCGGTTTGACCGATAAAGATCTTCGTAGAATATGTAGGAGCCAATATGGGCATCCAGGTTCCGCTATTGGTTATTGACCAAGAATAGTTCTAGGTCATGTCTACATAGTTCTCGAACCCGTAGGGTCCGCACGCTTAACGTTACGATGACGGTTTTATTATGAGTTTATGAGTTTTGATGTACCGAAGGAGTTCGGAGTCCCGGATGGGATCGGGGACATGACGAGGAGTCTCGAAATGGTCGAGACGTAAAGATCGATATATTGGACGACTATATTCGGAGTTCGGAAAGGTTCCGAATGATTCAGGTATTTTTCAGAGTACCGGAGAGTTACGGGAATTCGCCGGGGAGAAGTATTGGGCCTTATTGGGCCCTGCGGGAAAGAGAGAGGGGCTGCCTAGGGCAGGCCGCGCGCCCCCCCTTGGCCTAGTCCGAATTGGACTAGGGGGAGGGGCCGCACCCCCTCCTTCCTTCCCTTCTCTCTTCCCCTTCCTTGTCTCCTACTCCTAATACATGGAAGGACTCCTAGTTGGACTAGGAAGGGGAATCCTACTCCGGTGGGAGTAGGACTCCCCATGGCGCGCCCCTCCTAGGGCCGGCCTCCTCCTCCCTCCCTCCTTTATATACGGGGCAGGGGCACCCCATGGACACACAAGTTGATCTACGGATTGTTCCTTAGCCGTGTGCGGTGCCCCTCCACCATATTCCACCTCGGTCATATCGTCATGAGTTTAGGCGAAGCCTGCGCCGATAGAACATTATCATCGCTACCAAGCCGTCGTCTTGTGGAACTCATCCCCGACACTTTGCCGGATCGAGTCCGGGGATCGCCATCGAGCTGAGCGTGTGCGAGAACTCGGAGGTGCCGTGCGTTCGGTACTTGGATCGGTCGGATCGTGAAGACGCACGACTACATCAACCGCGTTGTTATAACGCTTCGCTTACGGTCTCACGAGTGCGTGGACATACACTCTCCCCTCTCGTTGCTATGCCATCACCATGGTCTTGCGTGTGCGTAGGAAATTTTTTGAAATTACTACGTTTCCCAACACTACTATGGTGTCATCCTACCACCACCACATCCAAAAGAGGGTGTCGTTCTACCACCGCAAGTTTGCGATCACCTTGAGGATCACCGTGAGGGGTTAGTATATACCACCTCGCCAAAATATACAAACCATCAAATTGTTTTCAAGACCTAGCTACACAAAATATATGTCGTCATCGTCGTCCTTGTCGCCATCGCCATCGTCGTTAAGGATCATGCACGCGGTAACCAGGAGGAAGCTCTAGTAGTAGTGCTAGCCCAGCCACCTCCTGAGCCAGAGCACCATGTGTGCGTCTGCCATGGCAACAGACCCAACACCCTGGTCATTGTTGTCCAGCAGGTGGCTCAGAGCTACCATGAGAGCCTCATCGCTGAAGCCACCTTGCTCCATGACGGTGTTGTATAGGTCAGGGTGGACATCGACGGACTTGCTCTCCCTAATGGCGGTTGCGACCTCCTTCATGGCCTCAATCATGCTGGTGAAGATACTGATCTCCTCATCCATCAAGACACCCCTCTTCCTCTTCCTATCGAGCACAGGGACATGCTCAAATGGCTTGTCAGGGCCATCAAGAACTGCCTCTAAATCCGGGGTGCCTGGGAACTCCGGCATGAGAGAACCGAGAGGCTCACCGAAGCCCATGGCATGCTTGCCGGTTGCCATCCCGAAGGAGAAGATGTGTTGCATCTGGTTGTAGTTCTACATGGATGTGTTGAGAAACTCAACGTCTTTGGGATGGTCCTAAGAAAGAAGCACAAACGTTGTTAATTGCGAGTGTGAAAAACAAGGGGGCAGTGAGCTAACCGCGACATCGCCGGTGTAGTGCTTTGCCTCCAGAACAATCGAGCAAGTGTTCTGCTCCCATGAGGCGCCGCTAAGGTCTCTGAGCTTGGACACTTGGATCCATCGAGATCTCCACTTTTTGAGGTGGTTGTACACCTGGGTGGCAGTCACCTCCTGGCCACAGAACTCGAACACCTACTTCGCAACGGTGTTCAAGTACACCTCCTTGAAGCACATCTTGTTCATCACAATATGAACGGCTGCCACTTCATATTGTTCCCCCTACCATCCTTCTTTACCTTTGTGGCTGCCGTCAGTGGAGCGCAATAGTAGTAACAGCAGTTGGCTCAACGAGCACAACATGCACAAAAACAGAACCGGCGGGTGATACCTCAAACACATCTGAATCAGGAGGCATCTGCCCATCGAGGGGGCTGGGAATCCTTGACATAGGACGCACTCTACTGGTTGTCGGAGAGGACAAGTGCCTGACTAAGATCTTGGGTCAGAGTGGTCTTGTCCTGCAATCATAGTACGCATTCACAGTAAGCATATCACACACAATACCAACAATCTATGAAAGGAGGAGCATGCATTGACAGTAAGTATAACACACAAAATATCGGACGATCTATGAAAGGAGGATCATACATGGCAACTAGCTATGAATGTGTTCATCACTATCGCACTACTCTACCATGCTACAAATCCACCACCAATAGCTACCACAGCATCATAATCTACCGCATTGACACTAAGCATAGCACATGAACTACACGAATCAACCCTACCACATGCTTGCACATCAAACCCTACGACCACATGCTCTCAGATCTAGCTACAATGAACAGAGAGAAGAGGGTGATTGAACTCACAGAGGCCATGACTACAACTCGAGGTCAATGCGGGAACGATCCGAGAAGTTGAGGACAGCAGTCGCCGCCGCCGTGGACCGCCCACCGGTGAAGAAGCGCCGCTTACCTCCTCGTTGGTGCCGATGCGCGTCGACGGGAAAACTCAAAAGGGGGAAGAAGGGTGGCGGGACTTTGGGCGGTGGAAGGAGGGGGCTAAATAGGGGCGGCCGAATCAGTGGGAGGTGAGCCGAAATCCTCCCGCTGATTTTTCGGAGACGCGCACGAGCTCAACGCCGCGTTCCCCTCCCCTTCTTCGGTCGAGCCTGGCTCTCCAGAAACTGCCAATTCAAGCATAGCTGTTGGGCCTGGCTAGGAGGTGCTTTAAACTTCGTGCGATGCAGGCCGAACAGTATATGCGAGCTACCAAACAGGCCGGATTCTTGTCCGCACGGGCCTGGTTGGGCCAAATGCAGGCAACCAAACACGCCCTCAGTGTTTTGACACAAATCAGTAGACCGTTGTTCCCTGCAAACCTAGCCTCCAATGTGGTGATTTTTTTTTCTGCAATTAACTCTATTTTGCGTGGTTTTATGCTTACCTTGATGAATACAACCAAGTATTAAGGTGCCAAGAATAAGATGGGAATAAGAGGAGTAGTGGGGTTGTATGCACCGCTAAGTACCAACCGCATTGGACATAATTCCATCTATTGTTATCTACTCCCTCCGTAAACTATTATAAAAGTGTTTAGATCACTACTTTAGCAATCTAAACGCTTTTATATTAATTCACAAATGGAGTATCACTTATCATATGCAGGTAATCATTCGCTGCATATCATGACAATTTTGTGCCGGTCATTTATATATATAAAATTAAACTATACAACATGACAACATCCAAAACCGGGACAGCGAGGCGCAGTTTGCTTCTAGTAAAGACATAGGTTGAAGTCCACGTCAATAGGGCATATCTGATTCTACATCAATTTTATTTTTGCGCGGTAGATTCTTCATCGTTGTTTACGGGCGCAGCAAAGCACGTGTGGCCGTATGATTTAAGGCGAAGTATCAGGTGAAAATAGGTACTCAGTGAAAATCTGAAAATTCTCACGTGGTCCATCAGATCTATAACGAACGACACTGATCAAAGGTGGGATCTCTAATGATCCACTTAAACACAATTAGCAGAGAACCCCCTGTTCTCTTGGTGATTAACCAATATCAAGTGGGGATTGCCTTGCCCAACTCCAATCTAACTCTTCCCCGGGCGTCCCATGGGGCTGCTTCCGCGGGGAACGCCACAGCGGTTTCAAGCTTTCCTGCGGCCGCGAGGCCCGAGGCGGGGCGGACAGAACCGGCGGCGGGCGGCACGCATCGCCGAGCTGTCATCGGCAGGGAGGGCTCCCGAGGACCTGAGGCGAGGACGCCGCCCCGGCGGAAGGCAAGGATATCCGCGACGTCCGCCTCGGCAGCTTCACCGATGACGCACACCGTGTAGCGGAGGAGTGGGACTGCGTAGGAGACACGCACGCGACAGACCAGCCGCAGTGGTGAAACCGAGCGCCCTGGTGTTTCCAGTGCATCCGAGATGCTGCGCCACGATGACAGTCGCCGGCGGGTGTGACCTGCAGGGTAGCCGCGTCCATCACAGTAGCGTCCAGATGCGTCGACCTCGACCGGCGACACGCGGACCCGTGCTGCCCCATGCTACGCTTTTCTCTGAAAAATTGTAGCTCAACTATATAGTTCTCTGAAGAAACGTCCGCACAACCTGTGTTATTTCAGAAAATGTACCTGAACATGCTGAAGCTTTTGCATTGAGATTTGCTATATTTTTAGTCTTGGAGTTGTGCAACTCTCCTGTGGTGATTGTTCGGTGGCAATGGACAAACTGAAAATCTGAAGCATCTCGTTGTAGATTGTGTCATGAGCTCAAGAGATATCAAAGTGATGTGTAGTCGCTTGCCTAACTGAATGTTCCAGCTTGCTGTAACCAAATTTTGCTGTAACACAGTGTACAAGTTAGCTGCGTCCATCACAGTAGCGTCTAGATGCGTCGACCTCGAGCGGAAACATGCGGAAGCGTGCTGCCCCATGCTACACTTTCTCTGAAAAATTGTAGCTCAACTATACAGTTCTCTGAAGAAACGTCCGCACAACCTCTGTTATTTCAGAAAGTGCACCTGAACATGCTAGCTCGATCATAAGGGTTGTGTGATGTTTGGCTGGGGCTTGTCCCTCTGTTTGTTTCTAAATTTGCTTGTAAAGAATGTAATTTGGGCCCATGTACATGTGTCTAGCTACAAAAGAGATTAAGATTGATTGGGTGGTGGACTCGTTGCAAAAATCCGTGTGTAGGAGGCAAAAGAATGTGAATACAGAACTTCAGAATTCTTGCCCAGTTTCAGCTTGATAAAATGTTGGCATGAAGCCCATAAACTAACATCTTTGTAGAGTTTTGCACGGTTCAACTTGATAAAATATTGGCACAATGCTAATTCAGAAATCACGCAATACATGAACTTGTTCAATGTAGTTCACCAGAACAAGCAACTAGCAATGTTTCTCTATAGATAAAGAAAAATCAGTAGCAGGTAACAAAAGGAGTTCTCAAAGAACGACATTGAAGCTCTCAAATAGATAATGCTCATGCTCTTAAAGGCGCCGCTCTTAGAAGCCCAAAAGATAAAGTTGATCTCTCAGAAGATAATGCTGAAGCTTTGAACTCCATCTTCAAGTACACCAAAATAAAAGCAACTGGGTGCCTCGAATCAAATAAAAGAAGCTGCACATAGACATGAACACAACTGTTAGTATTGCACAAATGAATTCTGAAATAGTAATCATTCTGTTTGTATGACAACTACCTCTACATTTCTTTGCTCTTGTTAGGGCACGTACGACTATCATGGAAACCAACTTGCTTGCACGCCTTGCATGTGCGAGGCTTTTTGGGTCCTGCAGCAGTTTTCTTCCCCTCTCCATTCTTATTTTGCTTTCCTTCCCCATCCTTATTTTGCTTCCCTTCCCCACCCTTGTCTAAGTGTCCCTTAATTCTTTTGCATCTTCCCTTTGTGTGGACATCAGTTGGTGGATGGATTTCAACTTCACCGGGCATAGTACAACCAATGTATGCCTCAAATTCATCTTGTCTACTAGGATTATTGGCTGTAACCTTTTGAGATAAATTTCTTTTCATTCCAAGGAGACCATCTCTCAATCCTTCCAATTCTTGAGGAGAGTGCTCCGCCAACCTGATTGTGTCATCCAATGTTTGGTGTATCTCTGAAATCATTTTTTGCTTTGCCAAATCTAGAGAACTACTCTCATTTTCTTCAAGTAAGTTACCATAGTTGTCATATAGGGCTCTCCTATTAACTGTTTTCTTCCACCTATCCAAAATGAACTGACTAGGGAGCTCATTCAACTTTGCACCTCTCAAAACCATGATAATATGTCGGCATGGAATTCCACGTGTCTCAAATAACATGCAAGAGCAGTGAGCGCTCATGGTTGATGTGTTGAATTGAACTTCCCTAGACTTGGAAGAGCAGTCACCACCTACAACCGTGGTTTTCACATCACCTTCTTGCGATATGCTTTCAATCAAGCAATGTTCTCTAGCTGCACGCACTTCCTTCTGAAAAGCTTTGAAAACCTCATGGGTGAAGTACATGCTAGCATGCTTCTCGATCTCCCAGGATGTAATCAGAGGAGGCATGGAACTGAGGCAATCATGGTCAGCCTTGAGTTCATTTTGACGTTGTTCCTCTAGGGCTGTACCAATCCTAATCCAAAACTCCACCAAAGCATGCTTGTAACCAATAAAGTGGTTGAAGAATGAGTTAGCGCTCTCTGACCTTGAAGTGGTTCTCAGAATTTCACCCATGAATACACCTCTGAAATAGGCCGGTATCCATGACTTACGAATTTCATATCTCCTAGCAAACCATGTGTTTTCCTCAAGTCCAAATTCAGAAATCATGGAAGACCACTTAGCCTCAAATTCAGTTGGATTTTCAGATCCCCATACACATGAGTTAACTGAACTGTAGAAATGTTCATCCTCTCTCAGTGGAGGACCAACCTTTTCTGGAAGCTTTCTCATTATATGCCACATGCATAACCTATGGACGGTGTTCGGCATAACTTCATCAAGGGCAGCCTTCATACTAGCATCTTCATCAGTTACTATAAGCCTCGGTGCTACACCATCCATTGCTTTCAAGAATGTTTCGAACACCCATTTATATGACTCTATCTTCTCATCAACAATCAAGGCGGCACCATAGAAAACTGATCCCATATGGTGGTTTATTCCTGTGAAAGGACAAAATATTATCTTATACTGATTGGTGCTATATGTGGAGTCAAAAGACACCATTTCGCCAAATAAAGCATAATTCTTCCGACAAAAAGCATCTGCCCAAAAGACACGCGTCGGTCGGTTTTTATCATCAAGAACATAGTCAAAAAAGAATCCTGGGTTGATTTTCTTCCTCTTTCTAAGGTTGTCAATGAACATTTGAGCATCTGTATCTTTGAAGGTGCTTCGCATGTCGCGGTGATAGTTTTGCAAGTCTCTCTTTGTGCACCCCACGAACTGGAATCCGCCCTCACCAACACGAAGCAATCGGAAGGCCCCAGATGTGCCAATGCTAGCTGCATGACATGTGAATAGTGTGGTCTTGGCCTTCTCGCTGACTTCTCTATTAGACTTGATTAAATGCTGCTTGCTAGGTGTGACAAATTCATGGGTGTGTTCTTCTTGAAAATATGATATACAATATTTGCCATCCTGCATATGCTTGACAGTTATCATGGCCTCACAACCACATCTAGTAATCTTTCTTGAATGTGTTCTTGTCTTCTCTCCCTTCGGATCCTTCTTTTGTTCCTCCTCCTTTATTGTTCGGAAACCTGCTTTGCAGCAAAGAAATCTCCTCCAGACCACCACATTATCTACGGTCCTTTTCTGCCCAATTCGAACTGAAAATCCAACACTGTGTGCATAAGCCTTGTAAAACTTCTCGACAGCTTCCATACTCTCGAATGTCTTACCTACAACTGGCTTTAAGTTCTCATCACAGTCGGGTGTACATGATGAACCCTAAAAAAATTAAAACTCGTTACTCATACAAGCTAGTGATTGTTAGAGAAATCTGACCGAAATTATGGTGATAATGATACTCACAAAAAATGGGCCACTTGTAGCTCTCTTTTTTGGTGTACTGAAGTTGTCTAGATTGATCGGAGGAGGATGGATTTCCATATCATGACTCCCTTGATCATTGCCAATATCGAATTCATGCTCAATCTGTGATGCAACATCATGGGTGTTAGCATGTTCAGTTCGTATAAACAAAGAAACAATCATCAAATGTGCATATTCTATACAGTATATGTACCGTTGCATGATCATCTCATACTCTAATTTTCTAGTACGTCTAGTGCTGATGCAGATATGTTTTTTTTTGGCACAAATCCTTGTCAAGCATCAGTCTATTTTTCCATCTAATGCGCCATAACTTGAGAGTACGAGACGATGAATGTTACCTAGTGATCAATCGATGGTTTATGCTCACGTAACAGCTTACCTCTGCATGGCTAGGAAGAGCCCGAGGCATGTTAGGGGAAATAGGGGTGGCAGTCACGAGCGATGGTGTTGAGTACTCTGAAGATTGAGACGCAACTGGTGAAGGGTGTGCAGCCAACGGAGGCCCTTTCACGACCGACAGCGTTGAGTACTCTGAAGGTTGAGACACAACCGGCAAAGGGTGAGCAGCCAATGGAGGCCCTGTCACGACAGATGGAGGGAAGATCATGGCTTCAGTCGCCACGGGCGGAGGATGAGCTCTAGCCGACAAAGGGCCCGTCGCTGTCGTCGGAGGGAAGGACATAACTCGAGTCGCCACCGGCGAAGGATGAGCCGCAGCGGACGGAGGGCCTGTTGGTGCCATCGGAGGGGCCATCGTTGACGTCGAAAGGCAAGGGCTCACGGCCGCCGAAACGTGATTCTCCATGGCGGCGTGTAAGATTGAAACGTAAACCTATCATAGGGACACTCACGAAGGATTTTTCCACCTTGATGGTGAACAAGCCAGGGGGTTTTCTGCTAATTGTGTTTAAGTGGATCATTAGAGATCCCACCTTGGGGGTTTTCTGCTAATTGTGTTTAAGTGGATCATTAGAGATCCCACCTTTGATCAGTGTCATTCGTTATAGATCTGATGGACCACGTGAGAATTTTCAGATTTTCACTGAGTACCTATTTTCACCTGATACTTCGCCATGATTTAATCCTAAATCCTACAGATAAATTTACAAAAAGACCCAAGCTTTTCAAACCTACAAACTTCCTACGAAAATCCATTCAATAAAACGCGGTAAGATTAGCGGTGAAATGGCTCGTCCAGAAATTTAGCCCAATTCAAGACTAAATTTAGCCAAATTCAAGACTTAAATAGGACCTCGCTTACCACACGGTAGGCGCGGTTGTCAATCTTCAAATCAGGACCTCACTTATTAGCTCCCACAAAGCTACACTAGAACTGAAAAGAAAAATACCGATATTGGACCAACGACCAGTCCTACTTGTTGAGCCTGGCGCCATAATGCATATCCAAACCCAGCTAGTACTCAGGAGTAAGACATCCTTAAAATGATCTGGACAGTTGTAAAACCATAGTTTTCATTCAGCATTGAATTTAGGCTCAATATGTTCGTACAACTTCCACTCCTAGCAGCAATAGAACTCATCAGTTGCTGCATATTTGCATAACTTACTGCTCAATCACACAAGGGGAAAAAGGGGAGTCCTTGGGAAAGAAGGTCGCTTCACCGCAACATTCATACATACATCGACCCTCTTCCCTCGCATTCTGCAATCTTGCTTTCTGAGCAGGCAAAACCTTTGGAATATTCAATTTTGTGGTTGTTCTTCGTGTATCTCTCCATCCTCAAAAAGATCATCATAAGCAACAGGCACACGAATCCTGTCGGCTACTGGTTTACGAGGTTCAGCTTTATCAACAGAAGGAGGTGCTTCCTCTGCATCGACTAAGTGCTCAGGGTCATCATGTGCTTCAGTTTCCTCGTCAACTAGCGCGCTCCCCTGTGAGCTTGCATCTTCATTTCTGCTCATCTGTGGTCTGCCTTTCGTATACATGAACTGCTTCTGAAAGGAGAAAGTAGCAAAATCAATTAGACATAATTAAACAGTGGTAGTGGTAGCAAAGACCACTCAGATCGAATAAAAGTGCAGTAAAATGGTACTTCACCGTACCAATCAGAACCATCAGTTGTAATGTTGGTATATAAAAAGAGAATGAGAGGAATGTAGCACAAACTCCGCCTATGTTGTCTCAACATAGCCGGTCCCAAGCCCCGGTACAGGAGGAGGGTTGTGATAGGCTTGGCGAGCCAACGTAAAAACTCAGCCACTCTTATGAAGATGAAACCCAAAAGATTTTGGTTGGGGCGTAACCCTCTCAGCGACGCGCTACATCAGAACCCAGGTGTGGTGTCAAATGGGCAAGGGCCGGGCCGTCACCCCCTGATGGCGCGCCGTATCTTGATCCGGATACGGTGGCAAGTGAGCGAGGATCGGGTCGTCGCATCCTTAGTGGCGCGCTACATCGGCGCCCGGATGGAGTGGAAAATGAGCAAGGGTCTTCGCATTTGACTCGATGAGTGCGAAGGGTAAGGAAGCTAGCCGAGCCTAGGAGGATTCGCTTAGGTAGCTGGAATGTAGGGTCTCTGACAGGGAAGCTTCGGGAGCTAGTTGATGCAGCGGTGAGGAGAGGTGTAGATATCCTTTGCGTCTAGGAAACCAAATGGAGGGGACAAAAGGCGAAGGAGGTGGAGGATACCGGCTTCAAGCTGTGGTACACGGGGACGGCTGCAAACAGTAATGGCGTAGGCATCTTGATCAACAAAAGCCTCAAGTATGGAGTGGTAGACGTCAAGAGACGTGGGGACCAGATTATCCTGGTCAAGCTGGTAGTTGGGGACTTAGTTCTCAATGTTATCACCGCGTAAGTAGGCCACAATGAGAACACCAAGAGGGAGTTCTAGGAAGGCTTGGAAGACATGGTTAGGAGTGTACCTATTGGCGAGAAGCTCTTCATAGGAGGAGACTCAATGGCCACGTAGGTACATCTAACACAGGTTTTGAAGGGGTGCATGGGGGCTTTGGCTATGGCATCAAGAATCAAGAAGAAGATGTCTTAAGCTTTGCCCTAGCCTACGACATGATTGTAGCTAACACCCTCTTCAGAAAGGGAGAATCACATCTGGTGACTTTTAGTAGTGGCCAACACTCTAGCCAGATTGATTTCATCCTCTCGAGAAGAGAAGATAGGCGTGTGTGCCTAGACTGTAAGGTGATACCTAGAGAGAGTGTTGTACCTCAGCATAAGCTGGTGGTTGCTGACTTCCGCTTTCGGATTCGTGTCCAGCGGGATAAGCGTGCCAAAGTCGCTAGAACGAAGTGGTGGAAGCTCAAGGGGGAGGTAGCTCAGGCGTTCAAGGGAAGGGTCATTAAGGAGGGCCCTTGGGAGGAAGAAGGGGATGCGGACAATGTGTGGATGAAGATGGCGACTTGCATTCGTAAGGTGGCCTCGGAGGAGTTCGGAGTGTCCACGGGAAGAAGCGAAGATAAGGATACCTGGTGGTGGAATGATGATGTCCAGAAGGTGATTAAAGAAAAGAAAGATTGTTTCGGACACCTATACCTGGATAGGAGCAGACAACATAGAGAAGTACAAGATGGCGAAGAAGGCCGCAAAGCGAGCTGTCAGTGAAGCAAGGGATCAAACGTATGAGGACCTCTACCAACGGTTAGGCACGAAGGAAGGCGAAAGGGACATCTATAGTGGCCAAGATCCGAGAGAGGAAGAGGAGGGATATTGGCCAAGTCAAATGCATCAAGGACAGAGCAGACCAACTCTTGGTGAAGGATGATGAGACTAAGCATAGATGGCGGGAGTACTCCGACAAGTTGTTCAATGGGGAGAATGAGAGTTCTACCATTGAACTGGATGACTCCTTTGATGAGATTAGCATGTGTTTTGTGCGGCGAATCCAGGAGTCTAAGGTCAATGAGGCTTTAAAAAGGATGAAAGGAGGCAAGGCGATGGGGACATAGAGATAGTATGGCTAACCAAGCTTTTCAACCTCGTTTTTCAGGCAAACAAGATGCCAGAAGAATGGAGATTATATTAGTACCAATCTTCAAGACCAAGGGGGATGTTCAGAGTTGTACTAATTATCGTGGAATTAAGCTGATGAGCCATACAATGAAGCTATGGGAGAGAGTCATTGAGCACCGCTTAAGAAGAATGACAAGCGTGACCAAAAATCAGTTTGGTTTCATGCCTGGGAGGTCAACCATGGAAGACATTTTCTTGGTACGACAACTTATGGAGAAGAGATATAAGGAGCAAAAGGACTTGCATATGGTGTTCATAGACTTGGAGAAGGCCTATTATAGGATACCGCGGAATGTCATGTGGTGGGCCTTGGAGAAACACAAAGTCCCAGGAAAGTACATTACCCTCATCAAGGACATGTACGAACAAGTGATGTCGATATTGATGACTTCCCGATTAAGATAGGACTGCATCATGGGTCAGCTTTGAACCCTTATCTTTTTGCCTTGGTGATTGATGAGGTCACAAGGGATATACAAGGAGATATCCCATGGTGTATGCTCTTTGCGGATGATGTGGTGCTAGTTGACGATAGTCGGACGGGGGTAAATAGGAAGTTAGAGTTATGGAGATAAACCTTGGAATCGAAAGGGTTTAGGCTTAGTAGAACTAAAACCGAGTACATGATGTGCGATTTTAGTACTACTAGGTGTGAGGAGGAGGTTAGCCTTGATGGGCGGGTGGTGCCTCAGAAGGACGCCTTTCGATATTTGGGGTCAATGCTGCAGGAGGATGGGGGTATTGATGAAGGTGTGAACCATCGAATCAAAGCCGGATGGATGAAGTGGCGCCAAGCTTCTAGCATTCTCTGTGACAAGAGTGCCACAAAAGCTAAAAGGCATGTTCTACAGGACGGCGGTTTGACCCGCAATATTGTACGGCGCCGAGTGTTGGCCAACTAAAAGGCGACATGTTCAACAGTCAGGTGTGGCGGAGATGCGTATGTTGAGATGGATGTGTGGCCACACAAGGAAGGATCGAGTCCGGAATGATGATATACGAGATAGAGTTGGGGTAGCACCAATTGAAGAGAAGCTTGTCCAACATCATCCGAGATGGTTTGGGCATATTCAAGCAGCCTCGAAGCTCCAGTGCATAGCGGACGGCTAAAGCGTGCGGAGAATGTCAAGAGAGGTCGGGGTAGACCGAATTGACATGGGAGGAGTCCATTAAGAGACACCAAAGAACTAGCTATGGACAAGGGTGCGTGGAAGCTTGCTATCCATGTGCCAGAGCCATGAGTTGGTCGCGAGATCTTATGGGTTTCACCTCTAGCCTACCCCAACTTGTTTGGGACTAAAGGCTTTGTTGTTGTTGTTGTTGTTGTTGTTGTAGAGAAATGTAGCACATCAGTCTTCAACATAGTGAAATTATTTTGGCATGGTAGCTATTTTACATTTATTACTTGATTTATAACAAAGATTGATTATAATAATTTTCTATATGAATCACAAAGGATCCACTCATCTTTGTTAATACTAGTTCACTCAGGTTGGCTCATCTAGACTCAAAATTAACCAAATTATCTTAAGTTCGTCTATTTTTGCCTGCTTTTGTGACAATGACATGGCATGTACACAAATTTTTTCCCTGGTGAAAGGGAGCTGTAGGAAATGGCTATTGCACTAAACAGCCATAAATGAGGAATGGTCATGCAAAACATGTACTCATTCCGTTAATACAAGTTCACTCAGGCTGGCTCATCAAGACTCAAAATTAACAAAATTATCTTAAGTTCCTTAATTTTTGCCTGCTTTTGTGACAATGACATGGCATGTACAAAAAAATCCCGTCACGAAAGGTTGTTGTAGGAAATGTCTATTGCACTAAACAGTCATACATGAGGAATGGTAGTGCGAAAACTAGCACTTTGACAGGTCACATAAATATCTTACCTCAAGCTCCCTTCCCTTCACCATAATTTCCTTGTATGCCTTTGGCTCTCGTGATTTCAAGATGTTCCAGAGGATTCCACCACCTGTCCGGAAACGACTTCCATCAGCAATCGTCTGCCCACCACACTTCTGAATGGCCTCAACCTAGAATAGAATGTACTTAGCAATAGATAACAACTCATGAATACTAAACTTTACAGGTTCTAAAATATTGCTATCTGATTATATAGACAGCAAGAATCATACAAGGCACAGCTTTAAAATAAGAACTTAACTGCAATTGGATTTTTTCACCAAGCATAGAAGGAAATATTATTCAGTGACTCTTCAGAGAAACTCCAAACTTCTCAATTACTTAAAACAAACTAATCAATGGAACTGCAAAGAATCAAGGCAGTAATATTTGTAAGAGCAACAGATTTCCTATGAAGGGTTACAAGGGTATGCAAGTCCATTGGGCAAATACCTACCAGTCCACACCACTGAGGCACAAAAAAAAAAACAGAGAGGTCCAGTACAATAGCTTACACTAACAAATTATGACATATTTGTGCTTTAGTAAGAAAATGATCCATCTCAACCAAGACAGTAAACTTTTCAAAAGTACGTCGATTGATAAACTGAACCTCCTTACATACTGTTCAACAAAAGAATTGTATACCTCTCGGACAAGATCGCTGACAGCAGAAACGCCAAGGCAGCCAATAGCATTCCAGACAAGGTATGACTTTTTCTCCTTCAAGCGCCTGCACGTGTCAAGTACAAAACTGCAAAAGGTATAAAGGATTGGGTAGTTCGCAACCTAAAATAAATAACACAACGAAGCAAAATAATTTGCCTTGACAGGTTGGTTGGGCAAACCGAAGTAGCGATAGCTTTACACAAGCGTTGGAGTATTGGATTACAAGACAGTTTGAAAACTAAACTCTGTATAATCCTCTCGTGAAAAGAAGTCTTTGTATTCATGATAGCAATTAACTAATTTCTATTGAAGTGTACAACGTTTGTTGACCATATAGTGCAATTGCGCCGTTGCACTCAACACGGTGTGAGCATTTTCCTTCATATAAAAATTTCACATAGAAGAAACAAACATTTCGAAAGGATGATCAAAACCATTATACGTATAAACCAATTTCCGCAATAGTCTACTCAATACTCCCGATTTGAACATACAAAACAAATAGCAGGTGGTATATACACAAACGTTAATTTTCTAATTTCGTCTCGGGCATAACCAAAACCCTAAGCGAGTGGTGCGAGGGTTTTTACCGATTAATGTCACCGATCTTGGTGGGTGGCCCATCAGGCCTCCCCCTGTTCTTACTCCTCCCGGACTTTCTCTTCTTCTTTTTCTTGCCCGCCGGTCCGCCCGCCTGCGCACCACCGCCAGCGGTTCCTGCTCCGGCGGCGGGGGGGTCGGGGATGGGGGTTTCCTCCGCCTCCGCGTCAGCCATCTCGACGTCATCTCCGCCGAAATCTAGGGTCTCCTCGTCGAGCACGGCATCCAGGATGCTCTCGCTCCTCTCCATGCCGCCGCCACAAGCAGCAGGGGCCCCTCACGCCCTCGCCGCTCTATTCGCCGCTCTTTTGCCGCAACAAAACGAGGAGCGCAGCACAAAGAGGAAAGGGGCGCACAATATGGGTGGGCTTCTTGGCCTTGGTTTCTGGCAGACAGAAGAACAGGCGGCTAGAGCAGCACTCTGGAAACCTCAAAAAAAAAAAAAGAGCAGCAGTCTGGCTCATCATTTTTTTTTGGAGACAGTCTGCAAGGCCTTTTATTAATCTTTATATCTAAATAGGGGCACCCCACTAGCTGATTTTCCTGACTCCACATGAAGCCACGTCATCTGAATTTTTATAGCCGTTGATGCAGTATGGTTCACGGGTCTGCATCGTCTGATCATGTTTTGATGCAATTTACGAGACTTGCCATCGCGAAGTGAAAAATAACGATTCGTTGTTTCTCCCCAGCGCCCTCTATTCTTCGATCGCACTGCCCCGCTCAACTTTTCATGCATGGGCTAGACCTGGACCTATCGCTGCTGGGCTGGCTACCGAAGCCAACATATGTTATGTGGGCTGTAGGCTGCACCCAATCCGTGCTAGGTTCCCATGTGCGGTCATCTTCCCTACGCTGCGACTCTAATTCCCGTCGTTATATCTTCCGCCACCATAACCGTACCTCTCACATGCCACAAATTATAGCTTCAAATGCAGATGAAACTGCAGCATTGATCGCCCACATTACCATCCCTTCATTACCCTGCAACTGATGAAGAATTGCTAGATATAACTCAGCGGACACCGCCTTTGCGTTTCAGTGTTGCCATCCTCCCGCAAGACCGTCGGTCTGCCTCGCCTTTGTCGCCACCATGGTTCCTGGGTCTCAGGTCGGATCATGGTTCAATTGCCGAGAAGGCAGATATTCGAGGAAGACATAGCCAAGTCAACCTGCACGGGTCGTTGACCTCTTCTGCCTTGCCCCAAATTTTTCTGAGTGATGGGAAGTTGTGTGTTGGTCCGCCGTTCCATTACCAGCCACACGCTACTGCTCTCCTCTGAACCTCCTCCGCCATGCTTGCCAGTACATCTCGCATCTTGATGTTTCTATGAGTGTTGGGACGCAGGCTGGGCCTCCGTTCCTTGGCCGGCCATCTTATATCATCGAGCAAGGGACAGTTGTTGCGTCCTTAATGTGTCGTTGCTCTGCTTTGAAGCCGCCGGGGGCAGCGAGAAGCCGACTAAATCAGCAAAGGCGATTTCCATATGAGTCATGTCCACCTTCGGAACCATCACATCTGCTTATCAGGTGAGCATCGTTGTGCTCTTACATTCAACGGTGAGATGATGAATACCACTCTTGATATGCTTATGTGTGGCCTGTCATTTGGATTCTACTTTTGCAGTTACATCCTACCACACCGCAGTCTGCACCTTCTGATGCTACGACGTCACACGCCTTCGATATTCTCCAGTCCAAGTACATGTACGTGTATGCACTTCACCGGGATGGCTTTTCACTTGGAGTATGTTCTTAGATACTAAGTGCTCTTCTCAATAGGTCATTATCAACCAACAAAATTTGAAGGGATGCTAAAATATTATCTCACACATTTATGTTGTGACCTTTTCTCTATGTGATTTTGTTTGGTAAAATGCACCATGTTCTTCCCTGGTGTTTTTCTTTATTGTTATGTTTTTCATACTAGAGTGGCAAAAATATCAATAGTACACTGTTTTGTAGCTCAGATCAAGAAACCAAGGTCAGTGCTTTGAATTAAAAATAAGCCATTTCATCCATGAAGAGGGCATATTTCACAAGCAGATACAATTAACATTTATGGCCAAAGTCAGTCATTGTGTCTTATGTGGCAATTACCCATTCATTATTTGTTTGTCAGACCCCATAATTGAGGTGAGAATTTGTTTCAATTCCCACTAATTTGTTGGAATACTCAATGCAAATTTGGCAAGACTTTTTCCCATTGTTTTTTTTGGAAGATGCTCTATTGAAATTTAGTTTTCAATGTAGCCGCTCGATGTTTTAGGATATACTATTTTCACTTAGTTTTGTTTTAATACTTCCATGTAATATATATTATCGTTGGTCCACTTTTTTTTGTAATACAGTAGTTCTAAACTTAAAGATAGCCATTTTGTGGTTAATGTAGTTCCAAACTAATTGTGGTGATGGGTTGTATTAATTCCAAATTTCTACTTGCAAAGTTTACTCTCTTATATGTAATGATTTTTTTCACATTGGTGACAATGATTTTTCATACAGAGTGCTAGGGATCAAGACATATTTTAACATTGGGCCAAGTTTTACAAGTATTAGAACCACATTGGTGACTATGCTTCAAAGTATTTCCTTCGTATTTGAGACTTCGTGCACATGAGGTTCATTTTGTGCCAGTGGCAATCCGCCAGTCGGCTAGCAAATATTTTTCTAAATATTCTCTTCGTGTTACTATTTTTTCTATAATTTTCTACCTGTAATTCTATAAATAGGGATGTTCGCATTCCTTTCCGCAGCAACGCGCGGGGTATCATCTAGTTGTGATCAATGTTTACATCCACAAAAGAAAGATTACCAGGGTTGCCTAACCAAACATGGCGGCCAACCCCCAACTTTAAAACATGCCTCGCTAGCCTGTGAGCCTCGTAGTTCGAGCTCCTAAATTCATGAACAAAACTACAAGCTTCAACGGAAGAACTATGCTCTATTATTTCATGTAGAATTGCTCCATAACTTGTCGGGTTTCTATGCTTGATATCATCCACCACTACCTTACAGTCCGATGGCACATGTAATCTCTGCAAGTTTAGATCCTCAACAAGGGCAAGAGCCTCACGGATTGATAAAGCTTCAAGAATGGGAGGGTCGTGAACTCCTTTAATAACAATGGCCGAAGGTCCCTGAAAAACCCCATTTTGATCTCGACACATAGCTGCCGCTATTCCTCGTCCTCTGTTTTGCGCTACTGATGCATCAACGTTTATCTTGAAAGACATATCCGGAGGCTTGATCCATTGGCGCGGGCGAGATAGGGATCGCCTAGGATCTTCCCTCCTTGGTTCCTCGAGGACTTTCAAATATGCCAGATAAGCTTGAATAAATTGGTTAGTGGCTTGTGGACTCTGGAAAACATCCTCATAGATCGCCTTCTGCCTCACTCTCCAAACCGCCCACAAAGTCACCACCATGAGTACAAAATCATGTTGTGAGAGCTTATCATGCAATGCAAAAAGACAGTTTCCTTGCGTTTTGATCAGTGTTAATGCTCATCTGCTCCACTAGACCATCATAAGACAAAGCCCATATGCATCTTGACATTGTGCAGTCTAAAAGTGTGTGTCTCCAAGAGTCATCCCTCCCACACAAGGTGCATACCTTTGTTGTCAACATATTTCTGTGGTGAAGGAGATCCATCGAGGGGATCGACTGCCGTGCCAAACGCCATAGAAAAATCCTGAGCTTCGATGGCACTTCTATATGCCAGAGATCAGTCCACGCCTTACTGCTAGCTTCCATGGAAGAAGCCCCCGAAGTTTCCTCTAACCAATTCACCCGGTGCTCCCTTTGTTCATCACCATTCTGTAAGTTGATCTGACACTGAATTTTCCATTCCTCTCAGCAGACCAGGACCATAAATCTTCAATCACCCGGGTGCATAGTGGTAAAGACATGATCAGCATCGAAAGGTATAAACGTGGCTCTGATCAGCTATTCATTCCACGTCACCGATGTGCTATCAATCAGCTCCGAGACCATGGTCGGTGGATTAGCATTTAGGGCTGTTATCAGGCGCAACGGACCCGCCCTAGGCAGCCAGTTCATGGTCCAAATGTTTGTTTGCTAATTGCTACCAATTCGTCCGATTGTCCCTTGTTTCATCACCTCCCTTCCATCAGTGATAGCTCTCCATATTTGCGATGGGTGGTTACCAAGCTCTGCCTCTAGAAAGTTAGTTTTAGGGAAATAAATGCTTTCAAACCTTGCACTAAGAGAATTGGGTTCAACCAGCAGCCTCCATGCCTGCCGTGCAAGCAGGGCGAGATTAAAGATGTGCATGTCTCTGAACCCCATGCCACCAAGATACTTCGGTTTTGTCATAATATCCCAAGACACCCATGCTGGTTTCCTTCTACCTTGCTTGCTTCCCCACCAGAACTGTCGGATGATCGACGTGATGTTCTCACATAGGCCTCGTGGTAATTTGGAACATGCCATCGAATACACAGGTATAGCCTGAGCAACTGCCTTAATAAGTACTTCCTTCCCTGTAACACTCCAAAAAATTTGATTTGTTTTTTTAATCAAAGATTTTGATTTGGAAGGAGGTTATTTAATTTTTCTAAAAGACTCTCCTTCTCAAAAAAAAATTATGAAAAATATACCTTGGGTTCTTCCCAACCTTGATTTTTGGTCTTGAGGGTTTTTCATATTGTGTTGGCTCAACACAAATAATTTTGGAAGGTTTTTACAATTCTTTTTATTAAAAAGAACTCCTATAAATTATGGATTTATTCCTTTCCCCATTCAAAGATTTTCTCTTTTGCCATGACCTATGTTGGAAACTTCCTTCCAAACCCACCTCCCTACTTTGGGTCAAGCCTAGCATCAAATTCCAGCAAGTTTCAACTTCCCGTAGATTTTATTTCTATTTATTTTAACCTCAAAATCCTTTCTGACATTTAATTTGGACCTTAGAGATTTACAAAGGAACTGCCAGATGTCCTTTGAGTTTTGACTCCAAATAAATTCCTCTGGCTAGTCCTTAGCACCCTCAACCAAGATCCATCAAGATCTGCTGGTCCACAGTTCAAATTTTTCAAAATGTGCTTGTTGCAAGTTTGGACCAAATTTTGCCATTTTTGGTAAAATTCATTCTTTTTCTTTTCCTAAAAATCTGAGATAATTCAGCCAGTCTCCAGATGCATCAAGAGATCACCTCACCAAGGATCAGCTCAAGAAAAATCTTCCACGTGCCTAAAACATTTCGTCGAATAGCTGGCGTGCACTGTTTCTGTTCATATTCAGAAACTCAGTGTTTCAGTTCAGAGACGGTGTCGTTTTTGTCAGTCGGCAGCGTCAATCTCGCCAGTGCTCTCGTTGGCCCATTGCTCAATGCTCCCCCTTCTTATCCATCGCGCCGCGCGGTCGTCTGGATGGGTGCAAGTGTCGGCGGTGAGCTGGCAGGGGTGCATCGCCCCCGTGAGCGGCGGCAGCAACGCTCGTTGTGGCCGCCAGAGAGCACAGCGTGGAACGACGCCGTCCAGCACCGCCCACACTACCAGGAGCCTCCGCGTGGCCATCCCCTTCCATGTGCGTGCTGCAGAGCCATCGTTGTGGCCTGGAAAGCGCAGAGCGCGCTCCCTGCCGCCGCCGTGCCCGTGAGGCCGTTCCGTCGAGAACTTGGAGTATCACCCAAATTTTACCAAGTTTAGCTGTTGAACGGAACCAGTGAACCAATCCGATGATGCACATTCACTTAAACCTCCAGTCCAACCTCTGCCTCGCCGTAATCACTCGCCGGAGAAACCCCGTTCTCGGCAACCGCCTCGGGCCGGCTATAAATGGAGGCCCCGAGCTCATTCTTGACCCAGCACCTCCCCTCCTCGCCTCCGAACCTCGCCACGCCCATCAGAGGGCCTCGGGAGAGCCTTCTTCCCCGACTCTGGCCGCCCCAATCCGCTTTGGTCTCCGGTAAGATGCTCTCTGGTGAGAGCACCCCCGCCTCCCAAACTGCGTCAGTAGCCTCCTAGTACACCCACTCCTCTAACCCGCGCTTCAATTTGGCATCTGCAGCCCTCCCCGGTGAGATCCATCCTCGACCGAGCCACCGTCCGCCAGAGAGGAGGCCGCCGTCGACGTGGTGCTCGCCGACGACCAACTCCACCACCCACAGACGCGGGAGAGCTCAGTGAGTTTGTAGGTACTTTTTGTTCCCCCTACCTCGCCGTGGATCGACGCCGGCGACCACCGCGATCGTCGGGCACCGGTGTGCTCTGTTTTGAACTTTTAAACCTGACGAGTGGGACCCCCTCGTCAGCCTCTCCTCTCTTATTCGAACCGTTTTTAAAACGCCTTCTGCAAAGTACGTGTGCCCTTTGGGTTGACGTATTTCCACCAAGCGTTTTACATTTTCTAAACTAGCCCCTGGAAAGTTTCCTTTTCATTACAGTTTAGTCCCTGGACTAAAACCTTAATAACTTCTAAACAAAAGATGATTTTGAGTTGATTCTTTTTCTGTCATCTTTATTTTTCTATCTAGTTTTTATCATATTTATTTGAAAAATATTTGGAACATTTTTTATGCACGCACGGTATTTACGTTAGTACCCGATTTCTTTTATAACGTAGATACCGAAGGAGGTGACGGAGCTGCAAACTTCGCCGAGCTAGACTCCGACTACTCCGAACCAGGCAAGCATGTTTGAACCTTTGATATGATGAGTGTCTTGCATGTTTGCTTGACTAGTTTTCTCATGGCATGTTTATATACGCATTAGCGAATGTTATATTGCATGCAAGGCAAGCTACAAGTGAGCTTCGAAATTTGATGTTTTCATATGATGGTGAGATAACCTGATCATGTGGTGGCATGATAGGTTGCAAGCTGGTATTGTTGAAGCATGCCAGTCTTATGTCAACCGTTTAACTCCAGTATTAACGTGGATCAAGTCATGTTCCCGTTCGTCCCCTTTTTCATGCTGCCACATGTCTTCTCGCAAAGAATGCGGTCTAGTCGATTTGCAAACCTCTTTCCTTGTACACACCAAATAGAGGGGTCGATGAGGGTTCCATGGCCTGGATTAAAGCCCGTCATCCGGTCGGGGCATGGGTGTTTCCGGTTGGGACCGAGAGGGGCACCCTTAGAGCCGCGATATAAATTTGATCCCATGCTACTCGAGGTTGTGGCCTCCCGTCTTAGAGTTTTTCTTGAACGTTGCCTAGGGTGATTCCTGGCAGCGGAATGTGGAATGGGTGTGTACTGGTTAGATGTGTTTCTTCTAAAATACCGTAAACGGAACTAGTCCTTTGTGACTATGGAAATCCGTTGGTTGTGGGTAAAGAGTACAAACTCTGCAGAGTCAAAACCATTCGAGTAACCGTGTCCATGGTCAAGGGCTGTGATCAACATATCAATGTCAGTATCAGTGTCAGTCTCAACGTCCGTCTCAGCGTCAGTCTCAGTGTCAGTCTCAGTGACAATCTCCGGTGAACAAACATGAGTGGTAAACCCGGCTGAATGTTATTCCTGTGGATGGACTAACCAGTTTATTATTATGTACTGAGTACTTTCTTGGGATGATTTAAATTTATGAGCTACTTGAATTCGAATGGTGAAATATAAGCCCTTTATGTGATGTCGCCGGACATCCGATCGTAACACTCTTGTTAGTTACTTTTGATATAAGCCAGTATGTGATGTCGCCAGACGTCCGATCGTGTAGCATTCTTGCCATTTACTTTTGATATAAGCCCTTTATGTGATGTCGCCGACGTCCGATCGTGGCATTCTTGTTATTTACTTTTGATATAAGCCCTTTATGTGATGTCGCTCGACGTCCATCGTGGCATTCTTGTTATTTACTTTTGATATAAGCCCTTTATGTGATGTCGCTCAGACATCCGACTGTGGCATTCTTGTTAGTTACTTTTGATATAAGCCCTTTATGTGATGTCTCTCAGACGTCCGACTGTGGCATTCTTGTTATTTACTTTTGATATAAGCCCTTTATGTGGTGTCGCCCTGACGCCTTGATCATGACATGTTAATTTATTTTACCTTTTCGAGGCGCCGCTGCATAATCGATCGGTCTTTAGCTATTTTAGGGGATTTCGGAGGACCACCGCCGACTTCCTTTTTATGTTACATGCAAAGTGCAAAATTTATTATCCGAGTGTGCATTACTAGTCCGCTCATGTGCATCATGTTTACATTTGTTATATCTTATGTCGAAACTGTCTTGCGAGTACATTCAAAGTACTCACCGCTTGTTGATTTGGCCGATGTTGACGAAGGCGATCTTATGGATGAAGAGTACGATAGCGAGTCCGACGCCTAGAGGAGTCCCGATCGATCCGTGCGATCCGAAGTTGGTCACTTGTATTATATTCGCCTCGCTACCCAAAATAAATCATCGAGCCTCACTCCAGCTTGATGAGTCAGAAGATTTTGGAGTCATGTCACCCACTTCACCGTGACATATCCACCACCACTTTTATTACGAGTCAAGAGTTATGCCACCATACCCTTTGTGTCATATCCGCCTTTATGTATAATATCGGCGTGCTTGTAATAAATTGTTGAGCAGCCTCAGCTCAACCCTGTATAATACTTAGTACTTCTGGATTTCTGTATCAAGGGTTTTTCTACTAGTAAGGAGGATTCTTCTATACTGGTTGGATATAATGGTCGGTCTTCTAATAAATGTTTTATTGGAAAACCGGTCCTAACATTCCCTACAGCAGAAAGGAGTTTCTCCATCCATCCTCTAACCTTCTCCCAGACTCTATCCCTGAGGTATTTGAAAGTTCCCATCTTTGACTGTCCAACATCTGTGGGCAGCCCTAAGTATTTGTCACTTAGGCTTTCATTAAACACCTGAGGATTGTTCTTTATGCTATCTCTCAGATTCTGCGGGCAACCTTTGCTGAAGTGAATAGAAGATTTGTCATGGTTAATTCTCTGACCCGACGCGTTAAAGGTTTGACACCATCGTTGCTCCCTTAACACTTGACTTGAAAAGCAGTAGGCTATCATCAGCAAAGAGTGGATGGTTAACAACCGGGGCTGTTGGTGCCACCCTTACTCCTTCAAACGCAGAGACTGAGAACTGGATTTCAAAAGGCATGAAAGGCCCTCTGCTGTAATCAAGAAGAGATAAGGAGAGATAGGATCTCCCTGTCGGATACCTCTGGTAGGAATGAATTTCTCTAGCTTCTCACCATTAAATAGGATTGAAAATGATACTGACTGCACAATCCCCATTATAATGTTGATCCAGGATTGAGCAAAGCCCAACTTCTCCATCATTGCCCGCAGGTATGGGCACTCCAATCTATCATAAGCTTTCATCATATCTAGCTTCAAAGCACAAAATTTGTTAGATCTAGACTTACTACTCTTCATAAAGTGCAAGCATTCATACACACAAATTATATTGTCACTGATCAGCCTCCCTGGGACAAAGGCAGACTGTTCCTCTGAAATAATATCTGGAAGGATCAACTTGAGCCTGTTTTGCAACAACTTTTGATGCAATTTTATAGATCACATTGCAGAGACTAATTGGACGAAACTGAGAGAGAAGAGTTGGGTTTAAAACCTTCGGTATTAGGACTAGCACCATGTCGTTCATGCAATCAACCTCTTCCTCTCCTCGAAAATTTTTCAGAACTGCCTTGGTCACCTCGTCTCCACAAATGTCCCAATGCCTCTGATAAAAATGAGCAGGAAAATCGTCCGGTCCCGGTGACTTGGTTGGGAACATTTGGAAGAGAGCTGTTTTTACCTCTTCATTACTATACAGTGCGAGCAGCATTGCATTCATCTCTTCTGTCACCTTCTCTGGGACCTTGGAGAGGACTTCATCCATTCCCGCTACCCCTTCAGAAGTGTAAAGGGTTTTATAAAAATCATTTACCACAGATTTCAGTTCCTCTTGATCATCAGTGAGGGCGCCCAATGAATTTGCTAATGCTTTGATCATATTTCTCTTTCTGCGCTGACTTGGCCGGAGATGGAAGAACATTGTATTTCTATCCCCTGTTGTGAGCCACTCAAGACGGGATCTTTGTCTCCACATCAACTCCTCTCTGTGGTAAAGTTCAACAAGTTTCTCACTGATCTTAATCTCAATAGGGCTCGGCCCCATTCTGCCTGGTGCATTTTGTAGCCGCTCCAACTCGTTCTTTAGGCTTTTTATTTATTTTCTAACCGTACCGAAGGTATTTCTGTTCCATGAGCCCAGACGCCCCACAAATCTGGTTAGTTTGGCTCGCAGGTCATCAAGTCTCTTGGCCGCACCCCTTTCAGTCCAATTCGCTAGTATCGTTTCTCCCCAAGACTCATGTGTCTCCCACATCACTTAATATCTGAAACTCTTTTTCCTTGTCGTAGGAACGGTCCTGTGCAGGTCCAAAACAATTGGGCAGTGGTCTGAAGACGCTGCTGACAAGTGCTTCACTTGTGCATCCGGGTACAGCTCGTTCCACTCGGCAGTAGCTAGGGCTCTGTCAAGCCTGACCCTAGTGTAGTTTCCTCCCACAACCTTCTTCTCAAACGTCCAAAAATGGCCCTGGTAGCCAATATCCATCAACATGCAAACATCCACCGCATCACGAAAGCCCTGGATTTGTGCATTACTCCTTCCCCCCGTTCCTTCATGTTCATTCGGACATAGAACTTCATTGAAATCACCTATACACAGTCAAGGTAGATTGCTCAAAAGTGCTAATCCCCTTCAGGACATCCCATGCCTTGTATCTGAGATGTGTTTGTGCTTCACCATAGAAAACCATTGCCCTCCACTTATCCGTCTCTGGTTCCTCTACCGAATAATCAATGTGATAAGCAGAGTAACCCAGAATTTCATTTTTTATTGGATTATTCCAGAACAAACCTAGACCACCACTCCTTCCTTTGACTACTACCAGCATAGCCATTATCATACCCGATGCTCCCGGCTAAATTTTCTACCCTAGTTCTATCAATTTGCGTTTCAACTATACAAATCAGGGTAGATGCAAACTCCTTCGCAATATTGCGAAGTTCTCTAACTGCCGCTTTCGCCCGCACCACTTACGGGCCCAAATGACGATACTCATTGCGCCCGGCGGTACTCCTCGCGGGAGCCCGCCGATATTGCATCATTTGTGTTTGAAGTCTGCTCCATGCTTCTGGCCGCAAGTGCCTCAACGCCCTTCTCTGGCTGATCCTCCGTTCTACCCATCTTCGTCTTCTTACTTTCCTTCCTTGGCGATACATACACCGGCGGTAGAGGGGGGACCGCAGGCATTTTCTCCCTTACAACAAGCACTAGTGATGTTCCTGGATTAACCCCTCTTGTATCAGCTTCCGACATAGTAGTCGTATTCTCCACCGACGTGCGTTTATTTGACTGCACGACCACATCCATCATCGTTGCAGCTCGCGGGCTTGACTTCTCATTCTGCTTTCCTTCCTCCAAGCTCCCCTATGATCCATGTGCTGCTACAGGAGTCTACGATGGCCGGGCATTGAAGCGCCAGCTTTGGTTCGGGTTATACTGCTCCCGTCCCCTACCACGTCCACCCATCGAAAATCCTCCTCCCCTCCTCTGTGATTGAGCATTCCCTCGCCCCGCGGTTCGAGACCTCACATTATCTGCCAATAAGAAGTCACCCCATTCAAAGGTCGATTCATCATGTACTCCGTCACCACATTCCTCATGCCAATGCCTGAACTCTTCACAGTTGTAACAGAAGATAGGCAGCTTCTCATACTTGACTTGGTACTTTACCCTCTCCTTGCCTTTCTTCCCTGTCAGAAATCTTTTGATTTTTGCGTTTATATCAATCTTGACGCGGGCTCTCACAAATTCTCCAAAAAACAAAACACCGGCAACTTCAAATGCACCTCCTTCACCTCTCTGATCCGCGAGGCTAGCCCCTTCACCGCCCGCTCAATAAGGAAATTGTCGGGCAAACGATGGATCTGAGCCCAGACCTCAATCTTGTCAAGTTTGAAGGAATCAGGGTTTTTGGAACCATCATACTCCTCTAGAATCACAGCCTGATCCCTAAACGGCCATGGCCCATCAAGCATGGCTTTTTTCCAATCTATGAGGCAGCCAAACTGTGCCGTAAACAGGTTCTCCTTAATCCTCCTCCACATGACCGGTTTCGCCGGGTTCTAGGCCACCCTCATGTCACCGTATAGTGCATTGGGGCTAAAGGTTTTTGGTGTGTGAGCCCTCGCGATCGCCATCCACTTCACCGGCTCCATCAGACCTGGGAGCTCCTCCTCCCATACAAAGTCATCATCTTTTTCCTCTTGCAGGGTGAGGCGAGCTAGGAGGTCCTCCGTCGTTTCCTTCCCCTTCTCCTTCCGAGAGTCCCTGCCATCTTCCATAGTCGTGATCCGATCTGACCAAGACCAGTACTCACCGAAAAAGCAAAGCAGATCCCACGTCCAAGGCCGGGAAAGATCACCAGGATCCCCCTTAGTCAGTCTCAGTCGTGTGGGTTCGATCATGATCGAGTCAACCGTCGATTGATAGGATTCCAGTGGAAATCACCGGAAGACGTCAAAACCCTAGTTTTCGCCTAGGGATCCCTAGTTTTAGATAGAAAAAAAAACATGTGACAACAGTCTGTCTCGTCTAAAAAAGCATCAATCTCAAGGGTCATTTTGGTGGGTTGGGCTGAGAGCACGCCAAATGGTGCGTCTAGCCGCCATCATGTGTCCTGTGTTGGGTGCTCACTCGGTACAGATCCGCTTCTTGTGAAGGCATAGATTTGTTTTTGCAAGAAGCACAGTTGTGCCTCTTAGAAAGGAAAAATAAAGAAAAAAAATGTGCTTTTGGTTACGGGTTTTTTCTTTTGGTCTTTCCGGGTTCGTAAAGAAAGTTCGCCGAAACACAATGGATCTAGTTTCAAATATCTCGACACGAGAAATTCAACTGAGAAAACGGTTTGGAATTTGGACGTGCGGTTCAAGAGATAAAATGTTTGAGGGCGGGGCGTCGACCCGTTGGTTGTGCTGCTGGAGTTGTAGCCAGCCCACCCGGGTTCGAGCCTCAGCTCGGACTCGTGGCGCTCGCGGAGTTTCTTCTATAAAAAAACCAACGAGGGTTAGCCCTTGGGTTGGTCTCATTTTTTGAAGAGATAAAACATTTTGAATAAACGTATCTAAGAAAATGAACTCTCAGGTAGCGACAAGTGACGCACATGCAGTGCGTCACTTGTCAGCAACAAGTGACGCAACAGTACGTCACTTGTCAGCGCCCAAGAAGGTAAAAATGACCTTTGCAATGGTACGCCTTAATTAGTGATTTCATCAGAAAAAAGGGGGTGCATATGCCTCGCTTATAACGAGGTTGCGGTAGAACGTAGGCACGAGACATGGATCTTGGATTCTTATTTTTTTCCTTGATAGGCTTTCTATACATTTTTTATACTCCATACAACACATAAATTCAGGCATGTCTTGCTTGTTTTCGTGTCAAGGAAGTGAAACTTTGTCTGCGTTTGATGTGTTCTAAAGAGTATGATTCATCTTCCTAAACATGATTGGAATGTACTAAGGTGACTGAAACTTTGGTTGAAGTTATATTGTTGTTTGCTTTATATGGTATATTAAATAGTCACAAATAAGTCATTTGCAAAAAAATAGTCACAAATAATTTTACGTAGGATAAGTAACGATCTCCCTAGACCAACATCTTCATGAGTCAAAACAAGATGAGGAATGGAGTCATAAAGCAAAACTAGAGTCTTAGAATAATACGACAATGTTTTAGTTAAGCTAGGTTGAGATATTTTTGGATTGTGTTTGTAACGCCCTGGACACATCCGCCGATGGTCGTTACTCCTGGCAGGATCTAGACTGGCCCCACAAATCAATACTAGTCTTTTCTGTGCACTTTGTCCTCACTCGTGCGTACCCAGGAGCAACTTCTCGGTCGGTCACCCATCCTGAAGCTACTCCAAGCTGAGCATGCTTAACTTTGGAGTTCTGTCCGAATGGGCTCCCGAAAAAGAAATAATTCCTTATTGATATGAGTAGTCTATCATTCCTAATAAGCCAGGCTATCACATACACCCCCACTTAGAGAAACGAACGTCCTCGTCGGGCCACAGGAACGTCCCCTCTTGGCACCTACGTCTGTGCATCCAGTCCAGTACATGTGCCATGCCGCTGGCGGGATCTAGACTGGCCCCAAAGATCAATACTAGTCTTTTCTGCGCACTTTGTCCTCACTCGTGCGCACCCAGGAGCAACTTCCCGGTCGGTCACCCATCCCGAAACTACTCCAAGCTGAGCATGCTTAACTTTGGAGTTCTGTCCGAATGGGCTCTTGGAAAAGAAGGAATTCCTTATTGATATGAGTAGTCTATCATCCCTAATAAGCCAGGCTATCACAATGTTAATTCGGTTTTTCTTAATTTTAGGTGTACGGTTTTGTGGACAATGATGGGAAATGCTTTTGTGATCCTTGTTGTAAATGAAACTGAGTTTCACCTATGAAGTGAAGGGAGAATATCACATGAAAACCAACATTCAAAAAAACTGATGTGTGGCTCCACGTAAAAAAATTCTAGTGTAATGCCAAAAAAATTCAATGACTTTTCAATTTGGTGTGTGCTTTCTGGGTAAAGCAGAAACACAACAACTTTGACGCATGTTGTGTTTGTAAATAGTTGTGCACATGTGTTATCTAAGGCTAGATGCAATTATAATGTAGCTGGTGTGTGGCTCCACGTAACTGTGGTGTTTGTAGCATCATTGTTGGGGATATAACTATTTGCGTAAGCCGCCCGTGAGGGGCCGGGTTACGCAAAGAAGGATTCATCAGAAGAAGCCCAAGACCAAGCATGAAGATGGCGGTTCAATAAAGGGTCTAAAAGCCCACATGCGACTTAAGGCCCGTAGTAGTAAACCGCCGTAATGGCATGACTTGTATCATAAGGTAGAGTTAACTAGTCACCGAGCCGGACACTGTTTATGAGTCGGCCGGGACTTTGTAGGCCGCAGGGCGTATCCTCGTGTATATAAGGGGACAAATTACCGCGGCTTAGGGCAAGAAACAACTCCTCGAGAACCGGCATAGCGTATCTCGCTCCTCGTCATCGAAACCCTAGCAATATCAACCCAACTAGACGTAGGCCTTACCTTCACCGTAAGGGGCGAACTAGTATAACTCTCTCGTGTCCTTTGTCCCTATTAACCCCTTTAAGCTTCCTGGTTGCGATGGCTCCACAACTAAGTCCTTGCAAGAGGACATCTGCCATGACAATTCCACGACAGTTGGCGCCCACCGTGGGGCCAGCGCAGGTGGATTTGAGTTCTTGAAGGGCAACTTCGAAGGGATCAAGGGATACGCAGTTGGCCGGATGACCAAAAGTCGTCGCGGCAAGATCTACATCGACGACGAAGGCTGGGGCCCCGCGGCCGGCTCAATTGAGTACGGGTACTGGGTCCCCTTCGGCGGAATTCATGTCTCCATCGGTCGGATTGGTGAGGCGGGCCCTGAGCCGGGCAACTGCACCGATCTCGTCGAGACGGCTCAGCGTGCAAGACCCGCCCGAGCTCAACCCGTCGTGAAGCGTGCCTTCGTGGGTTGCATCCACGGAGGAACTTTCAAGGATCTGTAGATGGTGGTGAGACGGCCGTCCACTCCGATGGTGACTCGCCCTTTGGTGAAACAGATTCGATGTATCAACCGCAAGACGGCGAGCTTGGGGATGTTCCGATGGCAGCAGATTCCGGACCCCTTTGAGCCACCGAGCTGCGTAGGGGTCTTCATGGCTGGTACTCAACCCGGTCAAAACTCTCTGATGGCGCAAGCAATAACGTCCGGGTCAGGAGCGGCCGGGGCAGGAGGCCCTGTGCGCCCGCCGACTCAGGTGCTGATGGATCTCATGGAGAAGCTGACGGCCCTGTTAACCACCACATTTATTCCTGCAAATCAAGATGAACATAATGCAGAGGTGGCACAGGTGCATGAGGAAATAGCTCGGGCTAAGGAGGCCTTAGCAGCTGAGGACACCGGGTTGGCCACAGAACGGGCGGCTTTGGATGCACGGGTGCAGCAGCTCCAATCAGAGGCTTTCCAGCTTACGATGAACCTGAACGCATCTAATGAAGTGATGAGGAGGAGACACCAGAAAACTCAATCCCGTTTGCCTCCAATTTATGATCCTCGGAACCTCTTTGCTACACCCAGAGCCGGCCCTAGTAACCCGCCAGAAGCAAATCAGTTCATGACATCCGGAGCAGGGGGCGGTTCAGCCTCGGGTGATGGCACCTCCTCATGGGAACATGGCCCCGCCCCGATACGTACCAACACCACCGGGTGTCACTTTTCTAATCCCATGGAGAACTTGGTTGCAGCATCAGCATGTTTGGCGGCTCTCCCAGTGGATGGTGATGATCCAACAGCGGTGGAGACGCGAAGGATCAGAGAACTTGTCCAGACGGCTCTGGATCAGCAGGAGGCTTATTCCTACAGTCGGGACATGATTCATTCAACTCCTCGCCCAAGCCGGAGCCCGAGTTATAGCAGGCACATGGAATCAGAAGCCTTGTCAAGCAACGCCCAACGCCGTAACCAGCCCGACGGTTATAACCCGGTACAGGACCGGATACGTCAGGAGGACGAACGTGCGGCTCAACTGGCGGCTCAGCTGATGGCTCATCAGGCCCTCCCGGATTATCCGACGACTTTCGCTGAGGCAGGAGTAGCCACCAGAACCGGCGGTGTTCCTTGTTTGGTGCCGGCTCTATGTAATGTACGTCTGCCCAAGGACTTCAAAGGACCCAGAAAGGTGCCAAATTATACGGCTGACTTACAACCCGGGGCGTGGATCGAAAGTTATGAGATGGCGATGGAGCTGTTGGAGGTCAGTGACGCGGCAATGGCTAAGTACTTCACCATGATGTTGGATGGAACGACCCTGTCTTGGTTAAAGGACCTGCCGCCTAATTCCATCGGCTCATGGGCGGAGTTAAAGGCCCGGTTCATTCAGAACTTTAAGGACACACCGCAAGCGGTCCATGTCGATTGTGGACTTAACCAATTGTAAACAAGAAGAGGGTGAATCCACCACTCATTGGGTGCGCCGGGTCAAGGAGATAATACATTCGTTCGACAAGATGGATGCCGCTCTGCGATCCTCATGTTGGAGAAGAATTGTCGATTTGAACCGCCGAGGCGTAAGCCGGGCGTCTCAAGCGTGATTGTAATGATATGGGTACCGATGGCGGCTTTAGTCAAATACGCCGATTCTGATAGTACCAAGGATCCCACGTCTGATGAGAAAAAGACAGGGAAGGGAAAGAAGAACGACAATGGAAAGGGTCAACAGCATAACCCGATGAATCAAGGAGGCAATAAGCGTAAGGCCGAGGGTAACCCGGAGTTTGTGGCCAACGCCAATGCACAGGGTAACAATCAGAGACGCAAGGGAAAACCGCCCCCTCGATCTGGCGGGTCAGGTCCATCTCTTGAGCAGTTACTCAATGAGCCCTGCCCAAGACACGGTACCCGGGAAAGGCCAACCACTCACTTATGGAAGGATTGCGCGATCATGAAGGCTTTCAAGAATTCCAACATGTTCGACGGTAATCACGGGTCAGGTGGCGGCTCGGTCGGGCGGCTTTCATGGCCCGGCGATGGTTCAAATTTCGCTTTCGGGGAATCAAGGCGGCTATAATCAGCAGCAATCTGGTCAAGGAGGACAACAAGCAGAGGGTTATCAAAGTAACCCAAAGCAACCGAATAGTGGACAATATCATGTGTTCACCACTAGCTTATGCAAACGTGACCGTAAGATTCACAAGAGGGCGGTGAATTCTGTTGAACCGCAGTCCCCGTTATTTGAGGTGGTCGAGCAGCCAATTGTCCGGAGTAGGAGGATCACCCTCCCGGGTTGACAATCCGGTCGATTAGCTTTGGTGGTGGCACCTCAGGTTGGTGGATATAAATTCACCAAGGTACTCATGGACGGAGGTAGCAGCATCAACATCCTCTATTACAAGACCTTTCGACGCATGGGTTTGACTGACAAAAATTTAAAGACATCCAACACCGTTTTCCATGGAGTGGTGCCTGGTAAGTCGGCGTACCCAGTCGGTAAGATTGAGTTGGAGGTGGCCTTTGGAGATGAGTATGATTCTAGGGCTGAGAAACTAACCTTTGAGGTGGTCAAAATTAAGAGTCCATATCATGCTCTGTTTGGGCCGGCTTATGCCAAGTTCATGGCTCGGTCGTGTTATGTTTATTTGCGCTTAAGATGTCGGGTCACAAGGGCACCGCCATCGCACGGAGCCGAAAGATAGCCCTCGAATGTGAAGAAGGTGATGCGACTTATCTTTGAGTCTGCTTTGTCGTGCAGAGGAGCTGAAGTTTTATCAAGATAATGTTGACCGGCGGATATGACCTCCCTAAAGAAGCCAACCACGAGCATGACCCGGCGATGAAGTTTAAGTCGGTTCTTTGAAACCAAGCTTGTTGATTTCACTCCAGGCGATTCGCCTAAGCGATTCGATGCTCGGTGCCAATTTGGATCCTAAATATGAAAGCGCGCTCATCGAGTTCATCCGTGAGAACCGGGACATATTTGCATGGAAGCCTTCTGACATGCCGAGTGTACCGAGAGAACTCGCTAAGCATACTCTTAATATTGATCCAAAATATAAGCCGGTCAGACAGTTTCTTCGGTGATTCAACGAAGAGAGACGGAAAGCTATTGGTGAGGAGGTGGCTCGGCTCTTGGCGGCCGGGTTTATTGTTGAAGTTTTTCACCCTGAGTGGCTGGCTAACCTGGTGCTTGTGCTTAAGAAGAACGACACCTGGCGGATGTGTGTGCATTACACAGACTTAAATAAGGCTTGTCCGGCTGATCCCTTTGCTCCCCCCCCCCCGTATTGATCAAATCATTGATGCTACGGCGGGTTGTGAGCGTTTGAGCTTTTTGGATGCTTACTCTGGCTATCATCAGATCAAGATGGCAGTTAAGGACCAGGAGAAGACGACCTTCATAACTCCGTTTGGAGCCTTCGCTATGTATCTATGCCATTTGGGCTCAAGAGTGCCCAGCGACTTATCAGCGGTGTGTACAGAACTGTCTCCACGATCAGATTGGACGCAATGTTCATGCTTATGTGGATGATATAGTGGTTAAATCCAGAGAGAAGGAAACCTTGATAGCTGATCTAAAAGAGACATTTGACAATCTCTGGGCTTACAGGATGATGCTTAACCCGGCCAAGTGTGTGTTTGGTGTGCCAGCGGGCAAGCTTTTGGGTTTTCTGGTTTCCAACAGAGGTATTGAAGCTAATCCGGAGAAGATCAAGGCGATTACCTCTTTGGCTAAGCGGCGTGCATCAATGATGTTCAGCGATTGGCGGGTCGTGTTGCTGCCTTAAGCCGTTTCATAAGCCGGTTAGGGGAGAAGGCCTTGCCACTGTATCAGATGATGAAGAAAACAGACACTTTTGTCTGGAGTGAGGCTGCTAATGCTGCCTTTGAAGATTTAAAGAGACAGCTATCTGAGCCGCCGGTCCTTGCGGCTCCCATTGATAGAGAGCCCTTGCTGTTATATGTGGCTGCTAACTCACATGCTGTCAGTGTTGCAATCATGGTGGAGCGCAAGGAGGCCGGCAAGGAGCATCTGGTTCAACGGCTGGTTTACTACATCAGTGAGGTGCTCATTGAGTCTAAGCAAAGGTATCCACATTGGCAGAAGCTTGTTTACGGGGTGTTCATGGCAAGCCGGAAGCTGAAGCAATACTTCCAAGGTCACCCTATGATCATGGTAAGTTCTGCCCCCTTGGGAGACATCATCCAGAATAGAGAGGCCACAGGACGAGTCGCCAAGTGGGCCGTCGAGCTTGGGCCTCATGGCTTGAAGTACATGCCAGCATCGCTATTAAGTCTCAAGCCCCGTGGACTTTATCAACGATCGGACAGAGCTGCAGACACCGAGGAGAAGCCGGATAACACATATTGGACTATTCACTTTGATGGGTCCAGTAATTGGAAGGCTCGGGCTGGAGTCGCTTTTAACTTCCCTCGAGGTGACAAATTTTGTTATGTGCTCGGCTCATGTTTCCTTGTACTAATAATGCAAATTTGAATATGAGGCATTGCTCCATGGTCTTCGGATGGCCAAAGAGATGAATCTGAGCTGGGTAAGGTGCTTGGGCGACTCAGATCTCGTGGCTCAACAGGTGTCAGGCAAGTGGGACTCCAAGGATCCCCTCATGGCGGCTTACCGTCGTGAAGTTGATGATGTGGCTTGGCACTTCAAGGGTTATCAAGTGGAGCACGTTGATCGAAGGAAGAATGAGGCGGTGATGCTTTAAGCCGGGTGGTCTCAAATAAGCCGGTGCCACCTAACACCTTTTTGGATGTTTTGCATAATCCTTCGTTAAGTTACCCACAGAGGAAGATTTAGCTGTTCCGCACCCGTATACGCTTGGTGGCGGCTCTTCACGTCATCCTGGATTGGACAGTGCCATATTTGGCTTACATGACCCAGGGAGAGTTGCCTGAGGATGAGACCTTGGCGAGACAAATCATCCGGTGATCTAAATCCATGACAATTGTTCATGGTGAGTTGCATCATCGGAGTGTCACTGGGGCGTTTCAACGTTGTGTGTCACCTGCGGAGGGTCAGGAAATACTTCGTGAGATCCATGAAGGGGATTGCGGTCATCATGCCGGGTCAAAATCTCTCGTGGCCAAGGCTTTCCGTCACGGTTTCTATTGGCTGACGGCTCACGCTGACGCGGAGGATCTGGTCAGTAAATGTGACGGTTGTCAGAAATTCTCATGACGAGCTCATGTGCCGGCTCAAGAATTGAGGATGATTCCAATTACTTGGCCGTTTGCGGTATGGGGGCTTGATATGGTCGGGCCCTTCAAAAGGTCTAAGGATAAAAAGACACATCTCCTGGTGGCAGTGGATAAATTTACAAAGTGGGTTGAGGCAGAGCCGGTCAGTAAGTGTGATGCAGCCACGGCGGTTCAGTTCATGAAAAAGGTGATCTTTCATTTTGGTTTTGCACTCAGCATCATAACTGATAATGGCACTAATCTCTCCAAAGGTGCCATGGAAGAGTTCTGTCAACGAGAACATATCCGGCTTGATGTTTCAGCAGTTGCTCACCCTCAATCCAATGGTCAAGGTAAAGAGCCAATCAGAGATCTTGAAAGGTATAAAACCCGGCTCTTGGTCCCCTTACAATGGACGCCGGGTTATTGGGTAGAGGAATTACCTTCGTGATTTGGAGCATCAACACTACACCTAACAGATCTACGGGTTATACACCTTTTTCATGGTGTACGGAGCAGAAGGCGGTCTGTCAAGTGACATCCGTCATGACTCGCCCAGTGGCGGCTTACATTGAGACTGACAATGAACAAGCTCGTCAGGATGCACTTGACTTGTTGGATGAAGAGCGAGACTTGGCAATAGCCCGCTCAACGATTTACCAGCAAGACCTGCGCCGCTACCACAGCCGCCGGGTTAGATCCAAAACCTTTCAGGAAGGCGACTTAGTGCTCCGGCTCATCCAGGATCAGTCTGATATGCACAAGCTATCCCCCCTTTGGGAAGGACCCTTTGTGGTCAAGAAGAATCAACAACGGGTCATACTACCTTATCGATGTTCGAGAGCACAAAGACTCGCGTAAGTCGGAGGAGGAGACCCACGCCGTGGAATATCGCTCATCTTCGCCTTATTATACTTGAGCCACCGGCTCTCAGGATGTACATATTTCGATGATGTATATATTATGCAAAGCAATAAAGCAGGACCTCTGTCCTTTTTTCTACCGGCAAAAGTTTACATTCTTTCTTCTCATGTTGTTGAAACAACCAACAGGGAGCGGATCATGTCTGAATCCGGCTTTCCCTTTGGTCCGGCTTATGATCATATCTGAGTTTAGCCATGGTCGCTTGGGGGCTTCCTCTTCAAAGATAGGTCGTATTCGAACCAAAGAGAACATAGCTGTCGATACCCACTTGATCGGCATACTGCCAAACCCACTAGGGGGGTTCTTGATCATATCTGAATCATAGCTTAACCCCTTTGGGTCTGACGTGGATCGTATTCGAATCAGCGTCATTAAACAACTCTTATGGTCCCTTGGGGGCTTCCTATTCAAACATAGGTCGTATTCGAACCAAAGAGAACATAGCTGTCGATACCCACTTGATCAGCATCACCAAAGCCACTGGGGGCTATATGATCGTATCCGAATCTTAGCTTAACCCCTTTGGAACAGTTTTCTGATCGTATTCGAATCAGAAGCCTTTAAATTTTGTCTATTGTTCATCACCCTTTGCAATCACAAGTATTTGATTATTGTGAGATCATTTTGAAGGCTCTTTTGGGGTGGTCTCAGTATTCCACCGGTTTAATATTGATCAAGTAAAACTGTTAGTGCATAAACAATCATTATATGTGCCGTGTTTCGTGATTAATAAGGTTTATCTTCATTGTCCGGGTCACATAAGCCGACAAGGTAATCAAAGGATCACAGGTATGGTGTTACGATTGTATCTCAAGGATATAATCGAGAACCAGCTTTTATGATTTTTTGATTCATAGTACGGGTTATCAACACATTATGTGACCCCCTATGCGGTAAGTCGCCAAGGGACTTGTGTTTGTTCTGTACGCAGGGCGATGCAAGCAATTTCTTTTAAACATAAAGGAAGTAGAAGACTGATATAAGCCGGAAGCATATAATGACGGCAGCTTAAGAAAGTGTTGAGTACCGCAAACATGCCAAGGCATGGCAAAAATCAAGTGTTTTTTCTACCTGTTACAAGACTCTCCGGGTCCAATAATGAAGCATTGTTTTTCCACAAGATATAAGCATACGACGCCTGATGGTTCACTCCATTGGTTGACCTGACGTGTCCGGGTTATCCTTCTCCGCTCCTCCGTCGGCTGCCTTGTCCTGGAAGGTTGATGATGCCCAGTCAATGCCACTCAAAGCTTCAAACTCAGCTTCATCATCTATTAACCCGACTGGGTCGACTTCAGGGGCAAAAGTATGCTTACGAATTGGAGGGATCAGGCTGACTTCATCGTAGTGAGGCGTTGGGAGTCTCCGGTTCTCGGCCATAACCCGGCCGATATTTGGTAAGGTCGGATGTCATTCCCAATAAGCGTGGCCATTGTATGATCTCCTTCACGCAGGCGGTGAAATCCTTCTCATCAAACATGGTACCATCCTTCTTTAAACTTGGGTATCCAAGAGCGATGTCAGCTGGGTCTAGTTCTGGCATAAATGCTTTGGCACGGCTCAATGCAGCTATGGCTCCGGCTCTTGCAGATGCCTGCCTTAGCTCTTGGATCCGTTGAGGTAGCACAGCAAGCCGCTTTAACATATCAGCCAGGAGATGGGGAACGTCATTTGACAAAGCCACAACGACCAAAGCACGTTGTGACCCGGCATAGAGTTGCTCCACTAGAGTATAAACCGCCTTTAACTTGATCAACATGCTCTGATTAAGGTTTGAGCTCCTGGGGCCTGCGTTAACAAGTATCAGGTGAGCCGGAGGTAACAATTGCAATAGTCATCGAAAGAAGGTTTGCAGTATTCAATGTTTGCACAAGTAGCTTACGGAAGATTGCTGAGACCATTTGGGATATTTGGCGCTTTAAGCCGGATAGCTCGGTTGTTGCTTCTGCAAGCGACGCCTCTGCTTTCTTGGCCCGAGTGACCAAAGAGGCCTTTTCATCAGCCCAGGTTTTCTTGTCTGCTTCAAAGCTTTTCTTCAGCTTTTCTTGTTCGTACATCGCTGAACTCAAACTTGAGTTGGCCTTTGATTTCAATTTCTTGAGCTGCCAGCGGTTCTTCAGGTCAGCAATCTCCGACTCAAATTGGCTTATGGTGGCCTGCGTCAATACCGGGTTATAATTAGAATTATTATCAGATGACATTAAGTCCCAAGCACTTTGCAAGCAAAGATACTTGACACTTGGGGGCTAATGTATACTGAAGAACTCTAAATTACTACTCCGGTTCATGAAAGTTAAGTCCCAAGAACTTTGCAAGCAAAAATACTTGGCACTTGGGGGCTAATGCGTATTGCAAGTTCAAAAGTATTATATTACACCGGGTTAAATATCTTGTTCTATAGCCGGCCTTTGAGATAAGCCGGATGTTTGATAATGATAAGCAGATTCTAAGTCTACAACATATTTTCTTATAAGCCGTAGACTTGGGGGTTGGTACAGTAAGTATGAACAAGGAAAGGTAACAAAAGTGAAACCTCAGATTTTTGATGGATTTGTTTCACCATGGCAATCTCCAGGTCACGACTACTGTGCACTTGGCGTATGTAGCCGGAGACAATCTCTCCAATGCTCAGATGATTGTAATCGGTAATGTCAAGCTTGGCCTTTCGGCGCTCCAAAAGTTCCTCTTTGGCAGAGCACTTGGCAAGAACAGTGGGCTGTCCCGGTCCAATAAACTGAGTCTTGGTGATCTCAACTTCCGGGTCATCTGCCTTGGCCGGGCTAGGAATCTCCGGGTTGACAGAGCTCACGAGGGCTTGTTCGGCAGTGTGTCGAGGTACGCTACCGGAACGCCATGAGATGGTTCAGACGGCGGCTCGTGGGCAGAGACATCGGGAGCGGCCGTTCCAAGCTCCGATTCAGTTACAACCGTTTCTTTGGACGGTTTAGTCTTCTTTGCCCTCTTACTGGGCTTTACTTGTACACCATGGACAAGTCAGAGGAATTAATACAAGAATATGAGTAAGGTAAGCATAAGGTAAGTAAGTGGTCATTACCCTGGTGCGGTTTTGAAAGCCGGCATATTTGATTGCATAGACTCGCCAGAGGAAGGTGAAGTATCCTGGTAGTTGGAGTCAGATGAATTGAGAGGTTGACGAATGAAACCCGCCAAAGGTAAAAGAGGACGTAAGTCGGAGATAACCTCAGGCCTACGTTTCTTGGTCACATCAGGTAAGCCGGAGGAGAGTTCCACGTCTTTGCTTGTCCGGGTCTGCCTCCGGCTCTCATAAATCTGTCGCTTCAAAAGAAATTGAGGATCTTGGTAAGCTAAAGGATATGAAAATCTTACTTTCCGGGTCACTCTTCGGATTTTCTGCCAGGCTCGGAGTCGGAGGAGATTATAGTTACCTCTTCCTCAACGGCTTGGTTGTTTCCCGTGTCCTCCTGAAAGGAATTAATGTCAATAAGGTGATGATAAAAGAGCCAGTGGAGTTAAGAGTTACCTCTTCTTCATCATCATCAGTATCATCCAGTTTTAACATATCTAAAGCGCTTGGCTTCTTCTTCCTTGAAGTTCTTGTCTTGGCGGCTTTTCTCTCGGCTCTCTTGGCCGCCTCCGCTTGTTTGGCAGCCTCATGGTCATATTTGACCTTCCGTGGTTGTCATCCGCTCAGAATATTGACACAGGGTTATGAGTGAAAACAGGATATAATACAATAAAGGAAATTATTGAGGATAATGACTTATCGCAGGGCCGGGTTCTTCTTGCGTAAAGGAAGTAAGTCAAGGCATTACTAACCACCGAGCCCTCTTTCAATAAAGATTGAGTCGTGGCTTCAACCATATCATCTGGTAAGTCGTCAGGACTATGACGAAGTGGGTCATCCTTCTCGCCTGAGTAAGTGCACATTAAGCTGGGAAGGCGGCTTAACGGAATCACCCGCCAAGAAATCCAGACTCGGACCAAGTTGATGCCATCTAAACCGTTCCCCAAGAGAGCTTTGATTTTCTTGATAGTGGGAGCAAGTGGTAGACGTTCAACAACAGTTAGCTTGTCTGGCAGCGGATGATTGGATTCAAGGCGCAGAGCACGAAAGCCGGGCAGCGGGTTTTCATCAGCCGGAGAAGTGTCTTGGCAATAGAACCATGTCAGGTTCCAATCCTTTGGGTGGCTTGGCAGTTCAGCATAAGGGAAAAGGCAGTCTCTCCGCCGCTGAATTGAGATGCCGCCAAGTTCCGGACTGGGCCCGTTGGCACGTTCATTCCGCCGGCTTAAGTAAAACAATTCTCTGAACAAAAGTAAGTTGGGCTCTTCTCCAAGGTACACCTCGTAGAAGACTTGGAAGTTGCAAATATTTGACACAAAATTGGGCCCGATGTCTTGAGGTCTGAGGTCAAAAAATTGCAAAACATCCCTGAAGAATTTTGAACCGGTGGAGCAAATCCCGGCTCATATGATCAAGAAAATGATCACTTCCTCCTTGGGTTGAGGTTTCTCCTCGATGGGTTAGGAGCACGATAAGACATGACCTCCTTCTGGTAGATGGTCGGTCTTAACGAACTCGCATAAAGTGCTTTCCATAACAAAGGACTTGACCCAGCTATGTGTCACAGGAGCTTTGGGAGCCTTAGGTGCCATTATGCAAGTGGAAGCCTATGACAAAATAAGAATTTCTGGTTCAACTTTGACCCGGAAGAAAATATTTTTAAGTCTATTCAAGATGGTGGCTTAAGATGGGGCCTAATGACATATGGCTAATCGTGCAGTGATGCTTAAACCGTTACAGGTATCAGAAGCAGTTTAATTATCTTAAGTCGCCGGAAGCAAGCAAGGCTGACAACCAGTGTTATCTTTTTAAACTAGTTATACAGACTAAACCTGGGCATGGGCAGCCCGGCCCGACGACCCGGCCCGAGCCCGGCCCGAAAAACCTGGGCCGGGCCGGGCCGGGTTTGACACTCGGGCCGGGCTCGGGCTTTGTTTTGTAGCCCGGAAGGTAGTTCGGGCCGGGCTCGGGCTTCCCTTTTTCTATTTTTTGGGCCGGGCTTTCGGGCTTCGGGCCAGGCTTGCATGTACACGTACTAAAAAACAGCGTTCGGGCCGGGCTTTCGAGCTTCGGGCTTGAGTTCGGGCCGGGCTCGGGCTTCAAATCAGGGAGTATTTCGGGCTTCGGGCCGGGCTCGGGCTTGAGATATGAAGGTCGGGCTTTGTCACAGCCCTAGAGCTTGCTTGTAGCTAGTGGCATTGCATCCATGCATCATGTTTAATTTTCATGAAATTTGCAATGGGGATTGCCTAAACCCTAGCATTAAAGGAATTCAAATAGGCTCAACCATAAATATTTTTCGATTTCAAATGGCCTTCAAAAATATTCACCATTTTTGGAAAAATGTCGGAAACAAGAACTGCAGAGATGTTCCACATTTCTCCATGACATTTGGATCTTTGAATTAAATCATAAGTATTTGAGTTTGGGCATTTAAAATTATATAAAATATTTCAAATGCCCAAATATTCCCAAACTAAAATGTTTCATGTTGGAAATATTCCAACATTGGACCAGGAGCAGTTTGGTGATTTTTGGAGCTGTTCTAGTATTTTAAATAACTCCACAAAGTTACAGAATAATAGAAAACAAATAAAAGAGAGAGATAGAAGGATTTACCTGACGCTTACCTGAGGCCCACTCACCTGGTGGCCCAGCAGAATCGGCCCAGCCCACCTACCCCACCGCTCATCGTCTTCCTCTGCCAGAAGGCAGAGGCGAGGCGTGATGAAGGCCGGGCGACGCCTGCGGGCCTCCTCCTCCCGCCTCTCACGCCTCGAGGCCCTTCCAGCCACGGAGACAGCCACGCCCCTCTGTGCCTCCCACTCTCTCCCCGAGCTCCTCTCCCTCCTCTCTCGTTCCCTCTCGCACCACCGAACGCAACCGCCACTGGCCGACGGCACTACCCCGCCACGGCCATCCCCGAGCCGCCTGAGCCATCCTCGAGCTCCGCCACCTCGCTCCCTACCTCCTCATCGAGCCACGTGGACCGGAAGGGCCCCAAGCGCCGCCGATGCCCTTCTCCTCCTCGCCGCCGGAGATCCGCCTCGCCCGCGACGCCCGTGCTCCACCGAAGCTTCGCCGTCCACCCCACGATGATCACCGTGAGCTTCGCCATCCTCCCTCTCCGTTCGCTTGCCAAGGCACCGTAGCGACCACACCGCACTCACCGGACGCGCCGCCGCCTTTCGTCGCCGGTGATGCTCCGGTGACTATTTGGTCCCGGGCATGCGCCTAACGCGCCCTCAGCGTCGCCAGAGCCTCCGTGGCACCTCGCCAAGCTGCTCGCGCATCGCAGCCCCATCCCCACTTGCACCGAACTCCGGCCACCGCCCGAAGCTTGCCTCCGGCGAGCTCGGGCCACCTCACCTCGCCGCTTATGCAGATGGATGCGGGCGAGTCCCAGCCCACGTAGATGCTTCCGCCCGCCTTTGGTCGCCGAAGATGCAAACCCGACGCCTCCGCCCGTGGCTCAAGTCGCCGGGCGATTAGCCGACGTGGCCACCTCGTTAGGCCTAATCACCCGCTAATTAACCCCCCGACCCACTAACATGTGGGCCCCGAGCCTAATTAGGTTAGTTTTATTTTTTTCTGTTTAGATTAGTGCTAACCTGTGGACCCCAAGTGTCAGACTTTGACTTAGTCAAGTCAACGTTGACCGTCCCACTTGTCATCCACCTAGACCAGCCGAGACACCCACTGGGTCCCATGGTTCAGGTTTGACCTGGCGCCTAGTTGACTTGCCGACGTCCACAGGACGTCATGTCGACGCATAACCCATTTTCTCGGATTTATTATAATTCAGAAATTTGAAAATAACCCAAACTTCAAATATTCATAACTTTTAATCAGAACTCCAAATTAAATAATTTATATATGAAAAATGATCAGAAAAATATGAAGAATCTGTTCATGCCATGATCATGCATGTATGAACAAGTTAACCACACTGAATAGGATGAAACAAGAGTAGGGAAAATAATGAACTAGCATTTGGAGTTGAGTTTAACCTTGTTTGAATTCCACTTCAATTAACCTGGCTAGACATTGCATTAGGTGAATTCAAGACCTTAACATGACATGTCATTCATGTGAATGTGCATTGCATTGATTGTGTTCTCTCTTGTTGCCGTGAATTGTCCCTCTCTCAAGAGACGACGCATCGATGATGAATTCGATGACACCGATGAAGAACTATATTATCTTCGTAAGTGCCGTGCAAGCAAAACCCCTTGTCTCCGCTTCTATTTTACTGCATTAGGACAACGACGACTCATGTGTTACTTGCTCATGTAGTCGAACCCCTTTATCCTCTGCATGACCTGTCATTCCACAAGAATTAGATGAAACCCACTAGCATGAGTAGGAGTTGTTTGAGCCATGTTGTGCCTACTCATTCATGCTTGTTGTCATGCCTGCCATCGCTTAGAGTTGAGTCAGTCCGATTCATCGGGAATGAATTGGAATGGTGTGTGAACATGTTCTCTTGTGTGTGTGAGCTAAGTGTGTGAACACGATTTGGTAAAGGTAGCGGTGAGAGGCCATGTAGGAGTACATGGTGGGTTGTCTCATTGCAGCCGTCCTCAGGAACTGAGTTCTGTGTTTGTGATCCATGAAACAGTTACTACCACGCATTGGGATCCTTAATTGACCCTCTCGGCTTCTTAATCACCCTTGTTCCCATTCCGGGAGTTGCAAGTAGTTTCTGGTGTTTGTAGTATGTCAAATGCATGCAACGCCGACCATAGGGGTGGGTTGTGTTGCGGTAGGCACCGTGGTCTTGTACCGATTCACCCATTTGGTGTCTCGAACCCCGCACACATCGTCGGGCTGTATGGGAAACCTCGGCGGACTCCTCATGGATGGAACCCGAATAGGCGATAAACCCGGACTAGGGACTTGTGTGTTTAGGTAGGTCGTGGCCGACACCCACGTTGGGCTTCCGCTTGAAGGTTGCCGAGTACATGTCGTGTAAACGGCGGTAAGTGGTGAGAGCGTGTGAAGAAGTACACCGTAGGGTTAATATGATCTATTCAATAGCCGTGTCCACGGAGAAGGACTTCGGGTTGCCTATATCAGTTCATAGACAAGTGAAAGTGGATACTCTAAAATGCGCAAGATAAGCGTGAGTGCTATGGATGGCGTTCTCGTGAGGGAGACGGAGCGGTCCATAGTGGTGTATTGATATGGTGAATATGTGGACTCGTGCGCCCACCTCAAAAGAGTTACTTGCAAATGTAGTTCGTGATAGCCACCGAAGTCAAAGCTGGCTTGCTGCAGCCAAACTCCACCACCCCTTTTGATAATGATGCATATGTAGCTAGTTCGATGTAAGTCTTGCTGAGTACGTTTGTAGTCACGTTTGCTTATTTTGTGTATTGCGTAGAAACTTCGGTCTCGCTTAGTAGTTCCGCTTGGACTTGACGCTTAGCTTGTTACCTCAGCCACGATCTTGTGCCTCGGCAGGATCTCGGTAGATAGTCGGGCTTCTCAGCCCTTTTCATTTATAGTTGTCTCGTACTCGGACATGTTTAGCTTCCGCTTGTGCTTTGACTTGTATGCTCGAGTGTTGGGTCATGAGACCCATGTTTGTAATATCTCGCTCCTGAGCCTAATGAATAATATTTAAGTCAGAGAGTTATGTTGTGATGCCATGTTGTATCTACACATATTGAGCATATTGTGTGTATGTTTGAAATGCTTGGTATGTGTGGGATCCGACAAACTAGTTGTTTATCCTTGGCAGCCTCTCGTATGGGGAAATGTAGTCTCGTGCTTCGAGCGATAGTAGTCCGCCATGACCCGGTTCACCGAGTCCCGCTAGCCCAACACTACTGCTTGGACACTTGATCGCCGACATGTGTTTCACTTCGTTCCTATGTCCGTTCTTCGGGAAATGTCGCGCGGTGTTACTCGGAGTCCCGCTTAGCTCAAGCATGTACCGGTTCACCGAGTCCTGTTAGCCCATGCTACAGCCCGAATCTATACGTTGATGACCGACATGCTCGATGTGATTCATGTATGCCTGTCCCCATAGGTTAGCGCCGCTTTGGGTTCACGACTAGCCATGTCGGCCCGGTTCTTTGTCATATGGATGCTAGCGACACTATCATATACGTGAGCCAAAAGGCGCAAACGGTCCCTGCCATGGTAAGGCGACACCGTGGGATACCGTGCGTGAGGCCGCAAAGTGATATGATGTGTTACATGCTAGATCGGTGTGACTTAGGAACGGGTCCCCGATAGCGTTGGTATCGAGCCCCGATCATCAGAGGATTACCAAGCCAAACTGGTCAAGTTGTGTCTAGAAATGCTTTAGTTATGTAAGGGAATTGATTGTGGAAGGAACGTAAGGCTCTTTTTACTCCTTATACCTCATAGCCTTCTGATCGGAGTCATCCTCTTCTCTTCTACGGGGTTTAAGAACTAGGCTTCTCATCTATCTATCAGGATGACGTGTTACTAATCCATAGACTTTTAAGATTGTTGGTTTTAAGCCTCAGTTCAGTTCCTACTACTATTGAATGATAATTGTTGATCTCGGAACTTTGATATTGTGATGTTGAGTGGTTATGCCACCATTTTGCAGGATGTCTCAAATCATTTTGAGCATTTACAGCCGTTATGCTGTCCGAGTCATCCCAGGTCTCTAAATAGTCTAATGCATTTGCAAATCCTTTCCTTCCGTTCCGGTGTCCTTTTGACCAGATTAATCACACAAATTAGTATGTTGGGGGTACTCCGCTGCCTCAACATATATGTTGGAGTTATTATTATGACCTAGGTGTCTTAGAGGATCACCTAGCAATTTAGCAATGCTTTTGTATCCCCAGTGTGATGATTCTGGCCATCATTCTTGAAAGCATTCCGTGATGTTATTAGTTAGTAGGCATTCTACTCCTGGGTTCTTGAACCGAGATTCACCCTACTTGTCTAATGTTGATAGTGTTGCTCGTACCTTTAGGATATTAGTAACCTTGCGATAGTCCTTGAGGTCCGTGGTATTTCCTTCTTCCAAATACTACGAACCGCTTATGGCGTAAGTTCCTTGTTGAACCAAAACATCACAATAAAAGTGCTCTTGAGGAGTTCTCCATTCATAATTGTGAATCTGCCAATTCTACTTTTCTGCATGGGTTATCCGGGAGAAATGTTGAGCCTTGCTCGATATACTAATCCATGCCTCCACAACTCGAAAAATTATATGTTCCTTTGAGTTGCTCTCTTTAGTTGTATCCCGAACATCCTCTATCAGTTGATAACCAAGAGTATGTGTGCATTCGTTTATCGATGTCTTTTATCCTTGTGGTTCGTTAAGCCATTCTGTTCTGGAATGACTAGGAGAAACAAACTCCAGTACCTTGTCCATTTCTAGGATTGGGTCAAAGCAGTTGTATTCCGCAGATCAAAATGCCAATCCAGCTTTTGCTCATTGCATCTTGGAGTGTTACCGTCTTTATGTCAAGTGTGTCATGAGAATTGCACCACTCTCATGAATTCTTGACGTAGTGATACTTCTCGCTATCATTATTCATTTCTCGGTTCCGTGTTGATGCAACCGGAATGTCAACAAGTGAATTGTGATGTGTGAAATCGATACTCCTAGCAACCTCATTGCTTGGTAGTTAATGGACAATATTTTCACTCTTAGCGTGTTGGTCATTAAATCATCATACTAAGATTGATCGTGCTACCTAGTCCTTATTTCTGGTGCACCCTTCGATCAATGAGATAGGATTATTCAATCCCTTGCTTATTTGATCATATCGCCTTGCCCTCAAAAGCAAGATTGATCTCGAGCTTAGTAACATACATGTGTTTCGTGACTTTCCAAATATCTTCTTGGAAGTGTTACCGGTTGTTTCCTGATTGTTATGTTGAGCTCGTGATCAAGTTGGTTTCTTGTGAACCACCCTTTCTCCAAGAATCTGTGTTGGATATCCCTGAGCTAGTTGGTTAAGCTAGACAACAACTTGGAGAGTTGGAAGATAAAAGCTTGCCTAATCTAGTTCGTTCCAAAGGGATATTCTTGTGTAGTGTGTGTTGAAGAAAGATGATATCTTCATCAATTGGTCCCTGTGATCAGTTGCTGGACCTATTGTCTTATCCATCCTTTGACTTGAGTATGGGCTATTATTAAGTCAAATCAGAACCAACGATGTTCGTAATGTTGTCTTACTCGTGGTTGATCCCTCGAGCATACCCCATTACATCCTTTGGTCCTGACCAATGCTATCACCGTGTTCACATGATGGTGGAAGTCCAAAGGATATGGAAATTCCGATGAGTTGTTGTTGAGCCCATCGCCAGCATTTTGTCTTCCCCATGAGTCATGTTGAACATCAACCTAGTATTGGAAACTTGTGTAAGCATTTCTTCGTGTTCCGTTCATGAAGCTTATGCTTGGATGGAAAGAGTGACTTCCTCGAATTCATGTGCTTTAGGCGTAAGTTGCCGCCATGAATTTGAGAAAGGTTTGTTTTGTTTCCTTTGGAATCATCCCAAGTCAGTCATGCATATGTGTGAAGCATTCTGTAGTCTGAAGACTTGCAACCTTCATTCTATATGTATTCCTAGCATACCAAGCCACTGATTGATTTGTTCAAGGAGAAGAAGTTCCTTCTTAAGACCGCGGCTTATACAAGGACTTCGTTATCCTCGATGATGGTTCCCCACCAACTCGGTAGTGTTTGATGATAAGACTACTACGTGGTCATACTCGTCTTGGACGTCATGCTCACATGTATGTAGCGTAATCAGCTCATGTTTTGGAGCTTGCTATCGTAGTTCATTCCCGAGAATCTCGCAACATCCTCTCGTCGGTTTGTGTTGCAAACTTTCATTTTTCTTTCTAGACTCAATGAGTCTGGAATATCCTAATACCAACCAGATCTGAATCTCAGGCAGATATGATGGTTGGAACATTCCCAACAGTTGCATTTCGTTCCCAGCTTGCACCGTCCTTATGCCATTTCACTATGGGCTGCCTTCTTAGTTATTTCTGTTCAAGATCATCCTTAAAAGTGGTCCTACCATTGGTTCCCTCCATCTCCGATGATAAGCAAAAATCATCCATTGCGTCGTCTTCAACAAGGTAGTCCACATCATCCATTCTAGTCCGGGTGTACCATTCCTTCGCACCCCACCAAACGATCGTTTGTGATTGCCTTAGGCTGGTATAAAGAGTTTCAATGATCTTTGTATCAAAAGTAATTCTTTTTGCCACTTAAGGGAATAGTTCTTTGCGTCACTTTTTCCAAGGTGCCCTGTTACGGGATCTTGGTAAATATTTCCTCGCCACCTTGACACCATCCACCATTCCACCATCTTCAAGCGTGGAATTGTTGCCCACCAAATCACACACCGTTGTTTGTTCTTCCATCCTCTCGATGTGTTTTGTGTCTCAACTCGAGATGTTTTTAAATCTCATCCCGTGAGTCGATCATGTTTACTTGATCTTCGTGAAGATCGAATCATGTAGGACCTCCCTCTTTTTCCATTGTCGTGTCGAGTGAAGATCTCGAAAGCAAGACGTCAAGACCAAGATGATGGAATTGATCAACATCTTGAGAAGGACAAATGGATCATGAAGATTGTGATAGTTTTGTGACTCCCCTTTTCCTCTTACTCACGCCTTGAATCTCGGGCGAGATTCTTGTTTAGTGGGGTGAGTTGTCACAGCCTCTAGAGCTTGCTTGTAGCTAGTGGCATTGCATCCATGCATCATGTTTAATTTTCATGAAATTTGAAATGGGGATTGCCTAAACCCTAGCATTAAAGGAATTCAAATAGGCTCAACCATAAATATTTTTCGGTGATTTCAAATGGCCTTCAAAATGTTCACCATTTTTGGAAAAATGTCGAAACAAGAACTGAGATGTTCCACATTTCTCCATGACATTTGGATCTTTGAATTAAATCATAAGTATTTGAGTTTAGGCATTTAAAATTATATAAAATATTTCAAATGCCCAAATATTACCAAACTAAAATGTTTCATGTTGGAAATATTCCAACATTGGACCAGGAGCAGTTTGGTGATTTTTGGAGCTGTTCTAGTATTTTAAATAACTCCACAAAGTTACAAAATAATAGAAAACAAATAAAAGAGAGAGATAGAAGGATTTACCTGACGCTTACTCGAGGCCCACTCACCGGTGGCCCAAAGAGAATCGGCCCAGCCCACCTACCCCACCATTATCGCCTTCCTCCGCTGTATGCGAGGCGAGGCGTGGCGAGCGCCGGGCGACGCCAGTGGCCTCCTCCCTGGCGCGAAGGCCGGGCGACGCCGACGCCAAGGCAGAGGAGAGGGTATAGCAAGAGATCCCAAAGAGTTCGGGCCAACACCGAATGGTTGGCACCCACTTCAGTTGTCGAGATCCGCAGTTTCCTTGGACTGGCAGGATATTATCGGAGATTCATTGAGAATTTTTCCAAGATTGCTAAGACAATGACTGAATTGCTAAAGAAGGATACTAAGTTCAAATGGATAGAGGATTGCAAAGCAAGTTTTCAGGAGTTGAAGAAACGGTTGACTACAGCCCCAGTGCTGACATTGCCAAATATACATAAGGAGTTTCAAGTGTATTGTGACGCCTCGCGCTTGGGACTTGGATGTGTGCTTATGCAGGACGGAAAAGTTGTTTCAGAGTGCCTCACGACAACCGAAGCCTCATGAGTTGAACTATGCCATGCATGATTTGGAGTTAGCAGCCGTAGTGCATGCATTAAAGACACGGAGACATTATCTCATTGGAAATCACAGATGTGTACACGGATCATAAGAGTTTGAAGTACATTTTCACACGTAGGAGTTGAACCTCGCATGAGGAGATGGCTGGAACTTATAAAGGATTACGATATGAAGCTACACTATCATCCAGAAAGGCCAACGTCGTAGCGTGACGCTTTGAGCCTAAGAGTTATGCTAATATCCTTGAAAGTAAAGGATTGCCAGAGGATTAGCCGAAAGCAGATCATGGAACTTCGGTTGGAATTCCAGAGGTTTCATTGCAACCTCGGAGGTTCAAATGACATTGTTGGACAAGATTCGAGAAGCTCAGAAGGAGGACAAAGAGATTGCTGAGATAAGAGAGAAGATGGGCGAAGGTAAAGCCAAAGGTTTTCGCAAGGATGAGCACGATACCTTGTGGTTTGAGGACCGTATTTACGTGCCCAACAATTCGGAGATCAGGAAGTTAATACTTCAGTAGGCCCATGACTCACCATACTCGATTCACCCCAGAAACACCAAGATGTATTTGGATTTGAAGGGACGTTTCTGGTGGACTAGTATGAAGAAGGATATTGCCGAGTATGTAGCCGTATGTGATGTATGTCAGAGAGTGAAGGCAGAGCATCAAAAGCCAGCAGGACTGTTATAGCCTATGCCAATACCCGAATGGAAGTGGGACAAACTTGGCATGGACTTTATTACCGGATTACCCAGAACCAAGGCAGGATATGATTCAATATGGGTAGTTGTGGATCGTTTGACCAAAGTAGCTCACTTCATCCCGGTGAAAACAACTTATACAAGTGCCAAGTTGGCCAAGATATATATGTCCGTAATCGTATGTTTGCATGGAGTTCAGAGGAGCATCAGATCGGATAGAGGAACGCAGTTTACTTCAAAGTTTTGGCATCAACTACACCGGACTTTGGGTACCAGATTGAGTTCAAGACCGCTTTCCACCCATTGCATTTCGGATGGACAGACCGAGAGAGTCAATCAGATTCTGGAAGACATGTTGAGAGCCTGTGCTCTAGATTATGGATCTAGTTGGGATGACAATTTGCCGTAAGCAGAGTTCTCATATAACAATAGCTACCAGGCCAGTTTGAAGATGGCACCGTTCGAAGCCCTATATGGACGCAGATGTAGAACACCATTGATGTGGGATGAGGTAGGAGACCGTCAGTTGTTTGGACCAGACTTGATCAAGGAATCAGAGGAGAAGGTTAAACTGATCGAGATGTACTAAAGATTGCTCAGTCCTGCATGTAAAAGTTATGCAGATTCAAAACGCAAGGAAGTAACCTATGAAATTGGAGACAGAGCCTATCTCATGAGTATCACCCTTGAGGGGAGTGAAACGTTTTGGAGTTAAGGGAAAGTTAGCCCCAAGATTTGTAGGACCGTACCGTGTTTTGGAACAGATGGGAGAAGTTGCCTACAAGCTGGAGTTACCGGAAGGATTGTCAGGAGTTCACGATGTGTTTCACGTATCACAGCTAAAGAAGTGCCATGCTGAGATGGCCGATATACCGTTAAGAGATACAGTGCCCCTAGAAGCGATACAGTTGGACAGTAATTTGACTTATGAGGAAAAGCCAGTAAAGATTCTTGACTTTGACAGTCGAGTCACCCGCAGCAAGGTTATCAAGTTTTGTAAAGTTCAGTGGAGCCACCATACCAAGGAAGAAGCCACCTGGGAACGAGAAGATGATATTCGCAAGGACCACCCGCACCTATTTTCTAGCCAACCCGAATCTCGAGGGCGAGATTCATCTTAAGGGGGGTAGGTTTGTAACATCCCAAATTTTCAATTTGGAATGTTATACATAGGTCATCCATGCATATCATATTTTATTGCATTTCGTTTGCAATCCTCGAAAATCCTAAGCAACTCAAGGACCCTCGGAGAGAGTTGAGGATTTTTCCAAATTTTCATATTTGAATTTTATCAAATATTGAAGACGAGGATTTTGATTTTAATTATTTTCTCTCCGGAAAATATTTCATTTTAAAATAATAAATGAGGGGAGATAATATGATTTCTCCAAAATAAATGAAATATCGGAGGAAAAATGTTAAAATCATTATTTGGTTTTTATTTGATTTTATTTGCCCTAGAATTTGTTTTTGCATGTTTTAAAAATTGCATTTTTAGGAGCCAAGAAAAGTTCATCCTGTTCTAAATATTTTATTTAGACGGAGAAAACTTGTTTTGGAATTTTTAGATTTTTATTTATTTTTTCTAGGATTTTTCCGAAGTTTCATGAACGCTTTTTAAAGACCAGCGACCGGGCCTAGGGCCCAAAAGCAGCCGACCAACCCGCCGCCGCCGCCTCCTGCAGATGCTTGCGCCACTCGGACCGAGTCCGAGTGGGACTCCGCCTCCGCCGCGCCTTGCCCCCTCCTCCAAGTCGCCGCCCCCGCCCCCTTTATATACGCCGCCACCCCCGCCCCTCTAAGTCACCACCACCACCGCCCGGGCAGGCAGGCAGAGCCCGAGCCCCGCCGCCGCCGAGTCGCCGCCGCCGCCTCTAGCCGCCGCCACCCGCCGCCCCTCGCCGAGCCCCAGCCGCCTCGCTGAGTCACGACGACCTCGCGAGGTAGCCACCCGCCCGGTTTTTTAGAAAACCCTTCGGTTTTTTTAGAAAACCCTAGTTCGCTTATAGATTGGTTTTATTCTCCAGTTTATTTGCTTAGCGAGCGTTCGCTCGTTCGTTCGTTTTAACGAACGTGTTCATCGTTTAGTTCCTGCTAACGAACGTTCGTTCGTTAAGCCGTTCGTCGTTTTTTCTTTTTATCGGATTTATTCCATGATTTTCCCGATCGCGATTTCTGATCCGATGTTCGTACTAGTTTAACTTTTCGCTCGTTTATCGGAATCAGGAGTTTCAAGCGCTGGAGTTTCATCTCGAAACCCTCTTTCCGAATAGTCAACTTAAACCAGTTTTTGTCTCTGTAAAATTAGACCCTAGTTTAGATTAGTAAACGGATCTTATTTCTTTTGCCGTTTGAGTTTCATTGCTCCGTTTGGTTTGATTCTTTTTGTGAACCGGAGTTCTTAATTTGAACTTTCTGGTCAACCTCTTTCAGTTGAAGTTTCGTTTTTGCATCTTTGCTTGTTGCTTATGTATGTATTGTTTGCTTGCGATAGAATTCCCAGAGTGCGAAGCGTGTTACTACGAGTCTCTAGGATTCACGGATCGTTAGCAAGGCAAGTAACACTTTGATCATACTCTTTTCATACCCAGTTTTTATGCTTTAGTTTCAACCCTCAAACATTGCATGGTTAGGATGTCATTAATTTGTGGGTTGGGTAGTAGATGATGAGGTAGGAACCTATTACCTCATATCGCTAAACCCTTGGGGGTTACTTCTACGTATTGACTATATTGCTATGCTATGCTCGGAGACGTGGATTGGGTTTGAGTGTAATCCATGACAGATGTGAGATTGTTAATTAAATTTTCAACTTAAGGTGGCAAATTAAATACACATCTGGGTGGATTGAGGCACTGGGAACCCAAAGTGTTGTCTGCCTTTTGAAATCCCGGTACCCGTGTGATCTTCCTATGGACCGCCACCCAGGCTCAAAGGGAACTGAGATTATTCATGCTAGAAACTTCCGTGTGCAGCCACAAGCTATTATGGGCTCTAACATAGTTGAGTAAGTTACGTGAAGCTCTTGAAGAGGTAGATCAGCAGGTAGTGGGTTTTGTAGGTTTGGTATGGTCTACCCTGAGTAGAGAGTTAATGTTTACGAAGATCGTGTCTCGGTCATCCGCTTCTCAAACACCATGTAGTGCGAGAAATCAACGGAGGCGATCGAGTCTTGTGGGGAAAAGTGCGCAAACCTCCGCAGAGTGTACAATCTAATCATGGTTAGCCGTGTCCCGGTTATGGACAATTCGAGTATCTAGTACTTGAGTATTCACATGTATCTCATCACTCTTAACTAATATTGCTGGGATGTTAATTACCTTAATTGGGATTGAGTTGGGGTTATACCTTCTCAATGATGTTTCAACCACCATGATAGTTAATTAAAATCTATTCCTTTGTTGTAGGAAAAATTGGCTTTTCGCAAAACTTTAATCAGAGCTTTCCACTAGCCAAATATGCATGTAGTGGTAGTCTTATGCTGTTATCGCTCTACTGTGTTACATTGCCAGGATATTCCATGTGCTGACCCGTTCTCGGGCTGCAACGTATTATGTTGCAGACTTTTCAGAGGTGGAGTAAGGTTCGATAGGTCGTTGTCGCAGCTCAGCTATGCCGTTGGAGTTGATGGACTCACTTTATCTTCCAAGCCTTCCGCTGTTATCATATTAGATGGCCTTAAGCCATATTATTGTAATAAGTTCTCTTTTGAGACATTCGATGTAATAGGTGTGTGATTGCTACTCTGTTATAAATCCTTCGAGTACTGCGTGTGTCAGCATTACTGATCGAGGGATGACACTGAAACACAGAGACTTGACCATCTGAGGTCGGGTCGCTACATGCCCCTGAAGATATCGAAAATGCTTCGCCAACTCCCGATTCGCTCCACCGCCCGATCTTCATGGAACGATGGTGTAACGCTTCACTGGGAGTTACTTATCACCATGGCCCTTGATCTTTAATCCAACGGCCACTGCCTTCCAACGCGTCGCTGTTTGCATCCAACTATTGTCGCTTTACTATTTTGCTTTAGTTCTTTTCCTTTCAACACTCTTACTTGGCTATAAAGCCAAGGATCTGGAGCCTTCAAGCTCATCTCCTCCGTACTCGGGTTAAAATCCTAGACGTCATGTCCTGGCTCGCCTAATATGCGTATCTAAATTCCTCCCAAATCGCTTGCAATCATCACAGATTTCTTGCTACTCTTCACTACTTTCACTGATGATCATCTTCGGTTAGTTCTAGGACTATTTGGGTGTAACAAATGGTATCAAAAGCCTGAGATCCTTGGTGGTGGTGGGTTTGGAAGAGCTCGAATTTAGGATCTCCGGTCAAATCCTCTGTAATTCTCCCCAAACTCTGGCGGTGACATGGCGTTGTTGGTGGCGACTGGGAGTCAGTTCATTCGGGCGCAGTTCAGGTCGGGAACTGGTTTCTAATGAACACATCTTTAGTGCAAAATCTACCCTCCCACAATGTTCGGTGTACCTTGGTGGCACTCCACGCTGGTCATGGTGGTTGGTGATAGTAGGATCAAGGAAGATGTGGCTGGTTACGGGTCAACCGAAGTAACCCCCACCCACTCACTTCTAATATCTAAAAAAAGTTGAGGCCTTGACTTGTTCACTACTTGCCTTGAATTCCTCCCTTTCGATTCGGCTACCATGGGTGAACATGAGGAAACTGCTCTGCTAGAGCTTAATGTTGGAAATATGCCCTAGAGGCAATAATAAAGTTGTTATTATCATATTTCCTTGTTCTTGATAAATGTTTATTCTCCATGTTATAATTGTATTGATCGGAAACTTAAATACATGTGTGGATACATAAACAAACATCGTGTCCCTAGTGAGACTCTACTAGACTAGCTCATTGATTAAAGATGATTAAGGTTTCCTAACCATAGGCATGACTTGTCATTTAATAACGAGATCACATCATCAGGAGAATGATGTGATGGACATACCCAATCGTAAGCTTAGCATCTGATCATATCACTGCCATAGCTTTCTTAATGCCAAGTAGTTCTTCCTTATACCATGAGACCAGGACACTCCCTAATACCGGAAGAATACTTTGTGGGTATCAAACATCGCTTCGTAACTAAATGATCATAAACGTGCTCTTCAGGTATCTTGGAAAGTATTTGTTGGGTTGCATGGAAGAAGAATGGGATTTGTCACTCTGTGTGACGGAGAAATATCTTTGAGCCCTCTCGGTAATACGACATCCTAAGTAGCTTGCAAGATGTGAATAATGTGTTTAGTCACAGAGATGTTGTATTACAGGACGAGTAAAGAGACTTGCATGTAACGAGATTAACCTAGGTATGGCGGTACCGACGATCGAATCTCGGGCAAGTAAAATATCGCTAGACAAAGAGAATTGTATACGGGATTATCTAAATCCTTGACATCATAGTTCAAACCGATAAAGATCTTTGTTGAATATGTGGGAGCCGGTACGGGCATCCAGGTCCCGCTATTGATTATTGAGCGGAGTGATGCCTTAGTCATGTCTACATGTTCTCGAACCCATAGGGTCACACACTTAACGTTCGATAATGCCAGGGTAGTATTGGGATATTCATAGTGGTAAGTCCAAAGGTAGTACAGAGTGCCAAATGGGATTCAGGACATCACGGGAGCTTCGGAATGGTCCGGATATAAAGATTCATATATGTGAGGTGTTTTTCGGGGTTACGGAAAAGTCCGGGAATTTTTACTGGCATTGTACAGGGGGTTTGCTACTTATAGAATGCATTGGGATTTCCCTAAAGAGGAAGGGTGAATTAATATAGTACCAAAAAGTATTTCCTTCATTAAATAACCAAGGTTTATCGAACCAGTAGGAGAATTATCCAAACCACCTTTAGCGGTACCTACACACACAAGAGCAAATACTTGCACTGGTACATCAAGGTGCTATACAAATGGTTTTTAACCCCTTTCCGCGACGGCATTTGGAACCGTCGCCTAGTGAGTGACTGCGATAGGGGGTCCTTCCCACACGACCCAGAAACCATCCGGGATATGCCCTCCTGGCACATACGCTCGGCAAAATGAGGTCGTGTGCGACCGGCGAGCGATCAAATACGGTTATACGTATAGTAGTGCTTTAAAAAAATACAATTATACATGCGAAATCGTTTCCGGTCGTAAGTACATCCCACACAGTTAGTCCCCGCTAAACGTTTCCGTCTGTATCTACACTCCACACAGTCAATCCAAGGAATGTATTTTCGTTAGTATGTACATCACACACGGTGCATGGAAGAAACTGTGTGGCAAAGGCTGTCCATCGCACACACTTTTTATGTGGTAATATGATACGTCCATTTTGCATCATGCTTTTATATCTATATGTATTGCATTATGGGCTGTTATTATGCATTATGTCACAATACTTATGCCTATTCTCTCTTATTTTACAAGGTTTACACAAGGAGGGAGAATGCCGGCAGCTGGAATTCTGGGCTGAAAAAGGAGCAAATATTAGAGACCCATTCTGCACAACTCCAAAAGTCCTGAAACTCCATGAAAGTTATTTTTGGAAATAATAAAAAATACTGAGCGGAAGAAATACATTAGGGGGCCACCACCTGTCCACGAGGGTGGGGGGCGCGCCCTACCCGCTAGGGCGCGCCCCCTACCTCGTGGGCCCCCTGTTGGCTCTCCGGTGGCCATCTTCTGCTATATGAAGTCTTTCTTCAAGGAAAAAATCATAAGCAACCTTTCGGGACGAGACTCCGCCGCCACGAGGCGGAACCTTGGCGGAACCAATCTAGGGCTCCGGCAGAGCTGCTCGCCGGGGACACTTCCTCTCGGGAGGGGATATCTTCGCCATCGTCATCACCAACGCCTCCTCTCATCGGGAGAGGGCAATCTCCATCAACATCTTCACCAAAGCACCATCTCCTCTCAAAACCCTAGTTCATCTCTTGTATCCAATTCTTGTCTCCAAGTCGTGATTGGTACTAGTAGGTTGCTAGTAGTGTTGATTACTCCTTTAGTTGATGCTAGTTGGTTTATTTGGTGGAAGATCATATGTTCAGATCCTATATGCATATTAATACCCCTCTGATTATGAACATGAATATGCTTTGTGAGTAGTTACGTTTGTTCCAGAGGACATGTGAGAAGTCTTGCTATTAGTAGTCATGTGAATTTGGTATTCGTTCGATATTTTGATGAGATGTATGTTGTCTAACCTCTGTGGTGTTATGTGAACGTCGACTACATAACACTTCACCATTATTTGGGCCTAGAGGAAGGCATTGAGAAGCAATAAGTAGATGATGGGTTGCTAGAGTGACAGAAGCTTAAACCCTAGTTTATACGTTGCTTCGTAAGGGGCTGATTTGAATCCATATGTTTCATGCTATGGTTAGGTTTACCTTAATACTTTAGTTGTAGTTGTGGATGCTTGCAATAGAGGTTAATCATAAGTGGGATGCTTGTTCAAGTAAGAACAGCGCCCAAGCACCGGTCCACCCACATATCAAATTATCAAAGTACCGAACGCGAATCATATGAACGTGATGAAAACTAGCTTGACGATTGAGGGAGTCCTGGATTAGGGGGTATCCAGACAGCCGGACTGTGTACAACGTCCGGACTATTGAAGCGTGAAGATACAAGACTCAAGACTTCAGCCCGTGTCCGGAGGGGACTTTCCTTGGCGTGGAAGGCAAGCTTGGCGATCTGGATATTATATTTCCTTCCTTGTAACCGACTCCATGTAAACCCTAGCCCTCTCCGGTGTCTATATAAACCGGAGAGGTTGGTCCTTAGAAGGCCGATCACAATTACAATCATACCATCATAGGCTAGCTCTTAGGGTTTAGCCTCTACGATCTCGTGGTAGATCTACTCTTGTACTACCCATATCATCAATATTAATCAAGCGAAGTAGGGTTTTACCTCCATCGAGAGGGCCCGAACCTGGGTAAACATCTGTGTCCCTTGCTTCCTGTTACCATCAGCCTTGACGCACAGATTGGGACCCCCTACCCGAGATCCGCCGGTTTTGATACCGACATTGGTGCCTTCATTGAGAGTTCCTCTATGCCGTCGCCACAAGGCTCGATGGCTCGTCTCATTGTCAAGGACGACATTACCTCGGAGGTTGCTCTGGCTGTAGGCCAGACGCTCTGGCTCGGTGGCTTTATCATGGCCGCCCCATCGGCGATGGCACCGACGATGACTTCTCGGGTCATCAATCATAACCTTCACGTCAGTTCAGAACTTGCCGAATAGATGGATCCAATGGAGCTCTCCTCCCTTAACGAACTCTTGGATCGCATCACCGCCTCGGGAGTCGCCTGAGACCACGACCGGGTTGGGCTTAAACCCGACCAAAGGGACATCAGTCCCCGCCGCCACCCATGAGATAGCGATCTTTGGAGGAACCACACGCGGATTGCCCTCAACTTTGAGGACAATTTATGTTCGGATCACCGAACTCCTTGAGCCAAAGACCTGCTCAAAGGAAAACTCCGCATGTGTCCCGGACTTAGAATCGGGCATTGGGCCGAAGAAATTGGGCACTACGGATTCTGAGATGTTGAGCTCGGGACCGCCGCGCCCTTGGGCGTTAGATCGGATCAAAATCCGGACTCTAAACTGGACCTAAACTGTCTCTCCCAGATCGTGCAAGAGCCCCTGTGAAACCGTACATCGCTACTAGGCCAGATTCCTCCTTGCTCTTAACAAGGTCAGGGACTGCCGCGAAGAGAACATGGTCTCACTTTTCTGCAAAAACTGCACGGACGAGGGACTCCTCAATGCTATAAGCCGCCGCGACATAGTACGCTTATGGACTTGGCAAACCATAGTACGTAGTACTTGTGCGATGGAGAGCACTTGGAAGACCCAAACAGAATTTTGGGATAGTATCGCTCTCACCAAAACCTTTGTCCGAACTAAATGGACGAACTCCTCGTAAGTCGTCCGACCCAACCCCCAAGAAACCAAAGCCCACCCTGTATGCGAGGATCCAGATTGGAATAATGGCTCGACGGGCCATGTAAGCTCCACAAGATACTCCGGATACAACACCTACTCATAGCCTTAAGGCATGTTGGATACTCGGCAGTGGAAAAAAGTGGCGAGGATCTTCTTGTGGGCCATAAAGCGGAACAACATCCCGCCAAATGAACACAATACGGTACTAATAGTCTTGAGACTTTCGCCTCAAACAATAGGCATAAGCGAAGCTCGTCAAGTTCGCTCAAATTTACCATGTGGCAAAAATAAACCCTTGGAACGACACTGCTATAACTTTTAATATCAGTGAGGAACCTCGATTCCGGGCTGTCCGGGCACCATCCGCTCTAGTCCTTAGTCCGATCATAGATGGCTTTCGGCTCGCTAAAGTACTCTTGGACGGCGGAAGCGGATTAAATCTGATTTATGAAGAAACACTCAGCAAGATGGAGATTGATAAAAGCCGCATTGAACAAAGCGGCACGACCTTCAGGGGAATTATCCCAACTCGGGAAGCGCAGTGTGCGGGAAAAATCACACTCGATATGGTATTCGGCACCCCGGAGAATTATAGGTCTGAAGAAATCACATTCCAGGTGGTTCCTTTTAGCAGCGGATACCACACCCTTCTAGGGCGGGACGCGTTTACAAGCTTTCAAGTTGTACCCCATTATGGGTACATGAAGCTTAAAATGCCCGGACCCAATGGAATCATCACTCTAGCTAGTGATCCGGACATTGCACTTCGTGCCGAAAATAAAACTGCAGCTCTAGCATTGGAAGCATTATCTGAAGCCCTAGCAGCCGAAGAGTTAACAACACCGCAGGCCACCGTGGACAGGGATGACGTGATACTAGACAAGCGACCCAAGTCCACCTCATTTAAACCTGCAGACGAGATAGTCAAATTCCAGGTCCATCCAACGGACCCCACGAAGACAGCTTCCATCGGGACACGCTTGAGCCCGCGATTGACGCCAAGACTACGAGATTTCTTACGCGAGAATTGGGACATTTTCGCCGCACCCATCGGACATGCCGGGCATCCCACGCAGATCGGGCCGAACACGCCTCAATATTCTAAAAGGATATAAACCAACAAGGCAGACCCTAAGGCGATTCTCGAGCCCAAACGACAGTAATGGGGAAGAGTTAGCCAAGCTACCGAGGCCGGATTCATCAGAGATATCAAACATCCGGATTGGCTGACAAATTTGGTGATGGTACCAAAGAAGGACAAATCCTGGCGCCTATGCGTCGACTTCAAAGACCTCAACAAGGCTTGCCCCAAGGATCCCTTTCCCCTTCCTCACACCGATCAAATCATTGATGCCATAGCTGGACACGACTCGCTATGTTTTCTCGACGCATACTCTGGATACCATCAAATAAAGATGGCAGAGTCTGACCAAGCTGCAACAGTTTTTATAACGCCATATGGCCCTTTTTGCTTCAACACTATGCCCTTCGGGCTCAAGAATGCCGCAAGAACCTATCAACGCATGATTCAAACATGCCTGGAAAAACAAATCGGCAAAACAGTGGAAGCATATGTGGACGACGTGGTCATAAAAACTAGACACGTCGAAACCCTGATAGATGACTTGAGGCTCACATCGGGGAAACTGCTGGGCTTCATTGTTTCCAATAGAGGAATTGAAGCGAACCTGGCAAAAATCCGAGCTCTGTCTCAGTTGGCTATACCAACAGACCTCAAGCACATCCAGAAGCTAGCCGGATGCGTGGCCGCTTTGAGCCGCTTTATCTCCGTGCTAGGAGAAAAGGCATTGCCTCTTTACCGCCTCTGCGGCGCCAGAACACTCCGTATGGGCCGAATGCAGCATGGCCGGACTCGATGAAATAAAGACCTTATCGCCGATAATCCAGTCCTAACAGCGCCGAACACCGGCGAGCCTATGTTATTATACATAGCGGCAACACACCAAGTTGTAAGCGCAATACTCGTCGTCGAACGAGAGGTTGACGAATACAAATTCCCGCTCCAAAAGCCGGTTTATTACGTATCCACAGTCCTCACCCCATGCAAATCCCTATACCCACACTATCAAAAAATAGCATACGCGGTCTTCATGGCATCCCGGAAGCTGCGACACTACTTTCAAGAGTGATCGATCACAGTAGCCTCTGAAGTACCACTCAATGACATAATAAACAACCGTGACGCTACGGGCCGGATTGCTAAATGGGCCATCGAGCTCCTTCCGTTCGACATAATGTACAAACCACGGCGGGCCATCAAGTCAAAAGTACTGGCCGACTTTGTCGCCGAATGGACGGAAGCCGAACTCCCTAAAGAGTACGACGCATACTCCAACTGGATCATGCACTTTGACGGCTCTAAAATGCTGGCCGGATTGGGAGCAGGTGTAGTCCTGACATCCCCCACCGGAGACACGGTCCAGTACGTCCTCCAGATATTATATATAGACTCCAACAATTCAGCCGAATATGAGGCTCTGTTGCATGGTCTTCGGATGGCAGTCTCTATGGGCATCCAACGCCTGGAAGTGCGAGGGATTCAACCTCGCAATCTCACAAATAAACGGAGACTTCGATGCCAAGGATCCGAAAATGGTGGCCTACCGTAATGCCGTCCTAAAAATGTCAGCGCGGTTCGAGGGGCTCGAGTTCCACCATGTGGCTCAAGAAAATAATCAAGCGGCGGACATTCTCGCCCGCATCGGCGCCAAACGCGACCCTGTCCCACCTAACATATTCCTGGAAAGGCTGTTCAAGTCATCCGTAGTATGGGAAGGGGAGTCCGGCAATACCAGCTCGGACCCGAACACACCCCCAGATATCGAACCATCAGACACAATCGGAGGCTCTGCCACCGAAATAACATCCTCGGCCCACGAAATCATGGCCGTTACGGCCCCGTGGACCGAGCCTTTCTTGGCCTACCTAAATAGGCAGGAGCTACCCGAAGACCAAAATGAAGCACGCTGCATAGTTCGGCGTTCTAAAGCTTACAAAGTCGACGAAGGGGAACTCTATAAGAAAAGCGCGACTGGAGTGCTCCAAAGGTGCATCTCCGAAGAGGAGGGGCGGCAACTCTTGGCTGAAATCCATGCCGGACTGGGTGGACACCAAGCCGCGGCTCGAGCGCTAGTCAGCAAAGCCTTCCGCATAGGCTTGTATTGGCCGACGGCCCGAGCAGACGCACAGGACCTTGTCCAACATTGCGTCGGTTGCCAGCTCTTCGCCAATCAGAGTCATATGCCTCTACCGCTCTCCAAACAATCCCCATAACTTGGCCGTTCGCGGTCTGGGGGCTGGATATGGTTGGACCCCTTAAATGTGGAAGCCTTAAGAAAAAATACTTATTGGTCATGGTGGACAAGTTCACCAAATGGATAGAAGCCAAGCCAGTTAAAACGGTCGAATCCGGACCAGTAATCGACTTCATATCCGGGGTCGTACACCGATACGGTGTCCCCCATAGCATAAATCACCGATAATGGCTCAAATTTCACAGCCGATGAAGTGAAAACTTGGTGCGGCAAAATGGGCATCAAGCTCGACTGTGCTTCCGTCTACCACCCCCAAACAAACGGCCAGATCAAACGGGCAAACGTTCTCATCATGAGCGGCATCAAACCCAGACTAGTGCGGTCTTTAACAGAATCGGATACGCACTGGGTGGAGGAGCTTGACTCCGTACTCTGGGGGCTGCGGACCACACCGAATCGCACCACCGGATATACACCATTTTTATGGTGTACGGTGCGGAAGCAGTACTACCCTGCGACATAATACATGATTCGGCCGCGTACGCATGTGTAATGGTGAAGGAAGCCAAGTTAGATCGGCAGGATAACTTGGATGCCCTGGAGGAGGAGCACGATGTCGCAAAAGCCCGTTCCGCATTCTATCAGCAGCATGCTCGACGATATCAAAGCAGAGAAGTGCGGGCCAAAACTTACAATATTGGCGAGCTCGTTCTACGCCTACCGGAGAGGAAGAAGGACAAGCTCAAACCCAAGTGGGAAGGCACCTTCGTCATCGACCAAGATCTCACCGAGGACCGTACCGCCACGTAATGCATTGGACAATGACTCGAGCCGAACCCATGGAACGCGCGGACTCCGGAGATTCTACGCCTAACGCCGAACTCAGCGTTCGTCTCCCTACTCCCCTCTTTTACTTATCCTCCACCCCTTTTCCCTTTCTCGACCTTTTTTCACACAAAGTATTCAATACAGTGCGGATTGCCAGATCACTCTGGCCGCACTAAGCGTACCTGGGGGCTTCCTATACGGAAGCTGAAAATAATTACTCACATGGCTTTCTGCCCATCACATATGCATTCTTTTTCCATATGTGCCTTTTCTTCGCCATTATATGCATCGATATGACTTAAGATGTTGCCAAGCTGGGTTGCCTGGCTCTTGTGTTTATGCCCTACATTCCCGTTAATTCGGCTAGGGCATAAGGGGAGCACCTCTCTGCGATTGTTACTGCTGTTCAGCGGATGTGTACCTTAGACTGGGTGAAGCCGAAAGCTAGCTTCCTTAAGAGAATATTCGGTCGGTGAACAAAAGATGTGTCCGTTTATTACAACGTAAATCCCCAGAAGTCTTGTATCCTGCGCCATTGTTCGCAGTCCGGGCATGCGCATCGTCGCATACGTACCCAGGGAAAGAAACCCCTAATGGAACTATTCTCCCTGGAAGATGTTTCTTACTATCCATGTAATATAACATAACTAGTTGGGTACTTGTCTGTTCAAGCACTTATGACCCCTACGCCTTGTTTCCACGCATACCCCGGTTTTGTATAACTGAGTGGGTATTCGGACACACCCCGGACTATAGGATCCAGGGGCTGAAGAGAAAAGGTCCGCCATGACAAATGATTTTAATCTGGCTAGGGGCTAATCATGCCCATTAAATTACACAGTCACTTGGACTGACTATAGTCCTCCTCTATACCGTCCAACAGGCTATCTAGCTTACAATCCTGTTGAGAATACTTAGCGGCTAACGCTACCTGGTCATACACTAGACTCACGGGAATTTCTTCGGCCATATGGTTCGGGTCCAGCTTGGTGTAGCGCGTCTTCACCATAGCCCAGGCTTCTCTTGTGCCTTGCCGGCAAGTGGACACCTTCCAGAGTCGGAAGCGCCACCGTGCTCCTTGAAGCATATTCACAAGCTCCGCCATGCCATTCGGCAGCAAGCTTGATGGCCATAAAGCCTGAGCAACACCCTGCATCACTTGCCGAGCTCGCTCATGCAGTTTTGAAAGGTCTTGTAGTAAATCACTAGCAGATGCGGGCATCTCCTCCTCATGGCGACCCGTTAACATTCCTGCAAGCAAAATTCTTTCAATATACTTCCTCGCCGAACTGTAGTATATGCTCGCCAGCCTCCAGCTGCTTTTTGAGATGCGATGCGTCCTCTCTTACGCCCTCCGGATTCACCCCGGGACTGTCTGCAGAATTTTCTGTTAGACTTGTCACATCAGCCATTTACTAACTGGTACATCTTCGTGCAATTGTGACAATTGTTACCAGATGAGGGCTTTTGGGGTTCCTCTAATTTGGCAACTACGGCCCTCAGTTCGGCCTTGCATCCCTCCAGCTCCCGAGACAATTGCTTGTTCTTCTCTACAAGGACCTGTGCATAGATTGATCCTTAAAACTGTTGTTCCAACCGTTTCAAGTCTCAGGGGCTACTGCTATACATACTTATCAAAATTTCTTACCCGTATGTCTTTGGTATACTGGGTTTGTCACTTGGGCAAGCCCGCCGAGCAGCTTCGGACGTATGCGTCCGCTGAATTGAAGGCATTAAAAGCCTTTTCAGAAAAGATGTTGTTCCGGAGCACGGCCCTCCGGCGCCGGTGATTCATGGCGCTCTCCACTTCGGAGTTCGCGGCCGAACACATATCCGCATCCTTCGTCGGGGAACTATGCGGTGCTGGCCCTATGTCCGCCTCCGCCCGCAAAGCCGGTTCTGGAACCCGGCTGGTGGAGGCGTGATTGGTGGGGTCTCCGGATATAGTCCGGTTATTCCTCTTCCTGCAAGACACAAAGGGCGCTGTCACATTTCAAATTCTATAATTACATGACAGATTACTACTTTACCTCTATAGCGGTGTGTCAACCCTCACCGCCTTCCTCTTGAGCCTGCCCGATCCAGACGCCCGTTGTTGACGAGTCCCTAGGGGCTCGGCCCCTCGCTCCGGCCGTCGTTTCTGCAAATAGAACGACGCCTCATTGGTAAATTATAATACACTGGAGGAGTCCTCTTCAAGGATAGGGTTTTTAGTTCGCTCACACGCCGACGCTGGAGCAGTCGGTAGTCGGCCGTAATGGCCACTAGGGCGCCATCCCAGCTCGCTTGATAGAATACCCCGTTGGCAAGCTCCACAGTGATATCCGGATCCACTTTAAGTCCCGGAACTAGGGCCCTTCCAGGGTCCTCTGGTTGCGGGGAGGGGCTGAAGATTCCTTCTACAACCCTCCTCGATTCACCTTTCGAAGCATTGATGCAAGTAATCTTAGCGTAAGAACGCTAGAGTAAGTAAAGGTGGAAAAGAATGGCAACTTACCCACGCTTAGGGGTTGTACATGGAGAATCCGTCCAGCTGTTTTGATGCGAAGGAATTCCTCCTCTTCCCCTTTGTACAAATTGGACAATATCCTTGCCAAAGTGGCAGCGGAGTCCGGACCCTTACGGCCGCAGCGGGTGGCTTCGTCTTCCCCATTGAAATGCCACATGGGCTTCCCCCGATATTGGAGCGGTTGCACACCTCGCCTTATGCATATCGCCATAACCTCAACTATCGTAAGTCCGGATTTGGCAAGTAACTTTATCCTGTTCATCAGGAGGAGTATTTCCCTTGTGTCCTCTTCTTGAGGGCCCCGGGGACGCCAGCTTAGGCGTGCCCTCGGCGGGGAGTTGCTGAACTTGGGGAGACCTGTCCGGACTGGATCCGGAAGGGGAACGTCGTCTATATAGAACCACTCTGAAGGCCAATTTTCTGGTGCCTTCTCAGGAGGCCGGACACTATTCATCATAACAGGTACTTTGGAGTATTGAAGAAGGAACCCGCCTTGCAATGCCGAAGACAATATCGCTACCCACTCATCGTCATTGAAGCCTGGTTCAGGGGCTACTGAGGGAGTCCTGGATTAGGGGGTATCCGGACAGCCGGACTATGTACAACGTCCGGACTATTGAAGCGTGAAGATACAAGACTCAAGACTTCGGCCCGTGTCCGGAGGGGACTTTCCTTGGCGTGGAAGGCAAGCTTGGCTATCCGGATATTATATTTCCTTCCTTGTAACTGACTCCATGTAAACCCTAGCTCTCTCCATTGTCTATATAAACCGGAGAGGTTGGTCCTTAGAAGGCCGATCACAATTACAATCATACCATCATAGGCTAGCTCTTAGGGTTTAGCCTCTACGATCTCGTGGTAGATCTACTCTTGTACTACCCATATCATCAATATTAATCAAGTAGGAAGTAGGGTTTTACCTCCATCGAGAGGGCCCGAACCTGGGTAAACATCTGTGTCCCTTGCTTCCTGTTACCATCAGCCTTGACACACAGATCGGGACCCCCTACCCGAGATCCGCCGGTTTTGACACCGACAACGATAATTCCCATGTGTCCTCGGGGGCGTTTTTCTCTATGTAAGAGTTTGTCCAGGCTTGTCCTTTACTACAAAATGGATTGGGCCACCTTGCTGCACTTTATTTACTTTTGTTACTTGTTGCTCGTTACAAATTGTCCTATCACAAAACTATCTGTTACCACTTATTTCAAGATTTGCAGAGAATACCTTGCTGAAAACCGCTTATCATTTCCTTCGCTCCTCGTTGGGTTCGACACTCTTACTTATCGAAAGGACTACGATAGATCCCCTATACTTGTGGGTCATCAAGACTCTTTTAAGCGCCGCTGTCGGGAGTGAAGCGCCTTTGGTAGGTGGAATTTGGTAAGGAAAAAATTATATAGTGTGCTGAAATTTACTATCACTTGTTACTATGGAAAGTAATCCTCTGAGGGGCTTGTTCGGGGTATCTTCACCTCGACCAGTAGAGCAAAGAGTTGCTTCTAAACCTACTGAACCTACTGAAAATGAAAATGTCCCCTTTGAAGTTCCTTCGGGTATATTAGAAAAAACTGCTAGCTAATCCTTTTGCAGGAGATGGAACAAAGCATCCTGATGAGCACCTAATCTATGTGGATGAAGTTTGTGGATTATTTCAGCTTGCATGTATACCCGGTGATGTTATTAAGAAGAAGGTCTTCCCTTTATCTTTGAAGGGAGATGCATCGACATGGTATAGGCTATGTGATGATACGGGGTCATGGAACTACAAACGATTGAAATTGGAATTTCATCAGAAATTTTATCCAATGCATCTTATTCATCATGATCACAATTATATATATAATTTTTGACCTCGCGAAGGAGAAAGCATCGCTCAAGCTTGGGGGAGGCTTAAATCAATGCTATATTCATGCCCCAATCATGATCTCTCAAGAGAAATGATTATTCAAAGTTTTTATGCTCGGCTTTCTGATAACAATCGCACCATGCTCGATACTTGTTGTGCTGGCTCTTTTATGATGAAGACTATTGAACTCAAATGGAACTTATTGGATAGAATTAAACGCAACTCTGAAGATTGGGATCTCGACGAAGGTAAGGAGTCAGGTATGACACCTAAGTTTGATTGTGTTAAATCTTTTATGGATACCGATGCTTTCCGTAATTTTAGCACTAAATATGGACTTGACTCTGAGATAGTAGCTTCATTCTGTGAATCTTTTTCTACTTATGTTGATTCTCCCCAAGGATAAGTGGTTTAAATATCATCCTCCCATATAAGTAAAAGTAGTTGCACCTACTAAAGTTGAAGAAAAGACTATCACTTATAATGATCCTGTTGTTCCTACTTCTTATGTTAAGAAACCACCTTTCCCTGTAGGATCATGCTAAAGCTTCAATTGTGGTTCGTAAAAGCAATATTAGAACTTATACACCTCCTGAGCAGATTAAAGTTGAACCTAATATTGCTATTGTTAAAGATCTCTTGTCTGATAATATTGATGGGCATGTTATTTATTTCTGTGAGGAAATTGCTAGAATTGCTAAACCCTGTGCTAAAGATAAACATAGACCTGTGGTAGGAATGCTTGTTATTTCTGTTAAAATAGGAGATCACTGTTACCATGGCTTATGTGATATGGGTGCTAGTGCTAGTGCAATACCCTTTGACTTATACAAAGAAATTATGCATGATATTGCACCTGCTGAGTTAGAAGATATTGATGTCACAATTAAACTTGACAATAGAGATACTATTTCACCAATGGGAATTGTTAGAGATGTTGAAGTCTTGTGTGGGAAAACTAAATATCCTGCTGATTTTCTTGTTCTTGGTTCCCCACAAGATAGATTTTGTCCCATTATATTTGGTAGACCCTTCTTGAACACTATTAATGCTAAGATAGATCATGAAAAGGATGTTGTTACTATTGCTTTGGGTGATATGTCTCATGAGTTTAATTTCTCTAAATTTCGTAGACAACGCCGTGAAGAGGAATTACCTAGTAAGGATGAAATTATTGGTCTTGCTTCTATTGTCGTACCTCCTAGTGATCCTTTAGAGCAATATTTGCTAGACCATGAAAATGATATGTTTATGAATGAAAGAAGGGAAATAGATGAAGTATTCTTTAAACAGGAACCTATCCTGAAACACGATTTGCCTATTGAAATCCTAGGGGATCCTCCTCCACCCAAGGGTGATCCCGTGTTTGAGCTTAAACCGTTGCCTGATACTCTTAAATATGCTTATCTTGATGAAAAGAAGATATATCCTGTTATTATTAGTGCTAAACTTTCGTGAGCATGAAGAAGAGAGATTATTGAAAACTCTGAAGAAGCACCGTGCTGCTATTGGATATACTCTTGATGATCTTAAGGGCATTAGTCCCACTCTATATCAACATAAAATAAATTTGGAAGAAGATGCCAAACCAGTTCGTGATCATCAACGACGGCTGAATCCTAAGATGAAAGAAGTGGTAAGAAAAGAAATACTAAAGCTCCTTGAGGCAGGTATAATTTATCCTGTTGCTGATAGTCAGTGGGTAAGTCCTGTCCATTGTGTTCCTAAGAAGGGAGGTATTACTGTCGTTCCTAATGATAAAGATGAGTTGATTCCGCAAAGAATTATTACAGGTTATAGGATGGTAATTGATTTCCGCAAATTTAATAAGGCTACTAAGAAAGATCATTACCCCTTACCTTTTATCGATCAAATGCTAGAAAGAGTATCTAAACATACACATTTTTGCTTTCTAGATGGTTATTCTGGTTTCTCTCAAATACATGTGTCAGCCAATGATCAATCAAAAAATACTTTTACTTGCCCTTTTGGTACTTTTGCTTATAGACGTATGCCTTTTGGTTTATGTAATGCACCTGCTACCTTTCAAAGATGCATGATGGCTATATTCTCTGACTTTTGTGAGGTTTTCATGGACGACTTTTCTGTCTATGGATCCTCTTTGATGATTGCTTGAGCAACCTTGATCGAGTTTTGCAGAGATGTGAAGAAACTAATCTTGTCTTGAATTGGGAAATGTGCCACTTTATGGTTAATGAAGGTATTGTCTTGGGGCATAAAGTTTCTGAAAGAGGTATTGAGGTTGATAAAGCCAAGGTTGATGCTATTGAAAAGATGCCATGTCCCAAGGACATCAAAGGTATAAGAAGTTTCCTTGGTCACGCCGGATTTTATAGGAGGTTCATTAAGGACTTCTCAAAAATTTCTCGACCTCTGACTAATTTATTACAAAAAGATATACCATTTGTCTTTGATGATGATTGTGTAGAAGCATTTGAAATACTTAAGAAAGCATTGATCTCTGCACCTATTGTTCAACCACCTGATTGGAATTTACCCTTTGAAATTATGTGTGATGCTAGTGATTATGTCATAGGTGCTATTTTAGGGCAAAGAGTTGATAAGAAATTAAATGTTATTCAATATGCTAGTAAAACTCTAGACAATGCTCAGAGAAATTATGCTACTACTGAGAAAGAATTCCTAGCAGTTGTATTTGCTTGTGATAAGTTCAGGCCTTACATTGTTGATTCTAAAGTAACTATTCACACTGATCATGCTAATATTAAATATCTTATGGAAAAGAAAGATGCTAAACCTAGACTTATTAGATGGGTTCTCTTCCTACAAGAATTTGATTTGCATATTGTTGATAGAAAGGGAGCTGAGAACCCCGTTGTAGAAAACTTGTCTAGGTTAGAAAATGTTCTTGACTACCCACTACCTATTGATGATAGCTTTACTGATGAGCAATTAAATGTCATAAATGCTTCTGTACTACTCCATGGTATGCTGATTATGCTAATTACATCGTTGCTAAATTTATACCACCTAGTTTCACATACCAGCAAAAGAAAAACTTTTCTATGATTTGAGACATTACTTTTGGGATGACCCACATCTTTATAAAGAAGGAGTAGATGGTGTTATTAGACATTGTGTACCTGAGCATGAACAGGAACAGATCCTACGCAAGTGTCACTCTGAAGCTTATGGAGGACACCGCCCGGAGATAGAACTGCACATAAGGTATTGCAATCCGGTTTTATTGGCCTACTCTCTTCAAGGATGCCCGTAAGTTTGTCTTATCTTGTGATGAATGTCAAAGAATTGGTAATATTAGTAGACGTCAAGAAATGCCTATGAATTATTCACTTGTTATTGAACCATTTGACGTTTGGGGCTTTGATTATATGGGACCTTTTCCTGCCTCTAATGGTTACACGCATATTTTAGTTGCTGTTGATTACGTTACTAAGTGGGTAGAAGCTATTGCTATTCATAACACTTCTATTAAGATGCTTAAAGAAGTTATTTTTCCGAGGTTTGGAGTCCCTAGATATTTAATGACTGATGGTGGTTCACATTATATTCATGGTGCTTTCCGTAAAATGCTTGCTAAATATGATGTTAAGTATAGAATTGCATCTCCTTATCACCCACAGTCTAGTGGTCAAGTAGAATTGAGTAATAGGGAACTCAAATTAATTTTGCAAAAGTCTGTTAATAGGTCTAGAAAGAATTGGTCCAAGAAACTTGATGATGATGCATTATGGGCCTATAGAATTGCATATAAAAATCCTATGGGTATGTCTCCGCATAAAATGGTTTACGAAAAAGCATGTCACTTACCTCTCGAACTAGAACATAAGGCATATTGGGCTATTAAAGAGCTCAACTATGATTTCAAACTTGCCGGTGAGAAGAGGCTATTTGATATTAGCTCACTTGATGAATGGAGAACACAAGCTTATGAAAATGCCAAGTTGTTTAAAGAAAAAGTTAAAAGATGGCATGACAAAAGGATACAAAAGCATGAGTTTAATGTAGGTGATTATGTATTGCTATACAACTCTCGTTTAAGATTTTCGCAGGAAAACTTCCCTCTAAATGGGAAGGCCCTTACATTATCGAGGAGGTCTATCATTCCGGTGCCATAAAAATCAACAACTTCGAAGGCACAAATCCGAAGGTGGTGAACGGTCAAAGAATCAAACATTATATCTCACGTAATCCTATAAATGTTGAAACCAATGTTATTGAAACTGTAACCCCGGAGGAATACATAAGGGACACTGTCGGTGTACTAAAGTAGGGGTACCTTAGTACCCCGAACTTGTGCACGGGCAGTCGCAGCGTCCCCGTGGCAAGCCTCGCCGGGCGTCCGCCAAGACCCTCCGCAGCCTTTCAGAAGACAAGACCCCGGCAAGAGGAGCTTGCCGGGAAGGCCACTTGAGGCACGAAGGAAACAAGGCCCCGGCAAGAGGAGCTTGCCGGGAAGGCTTGGTGAAGCGACAAGCTCCCAAGCGCGACAAGGATTCGGCTGTGGCAAGGAGCTTGCCGCGGCATGCAACTTCTCTCCGTCTCCGCTCCAGCTCACCCAACGACGTGTCGCCATGGGACCGTTCCATGGGCGCGTGTCGAGAGGCTGTGAAGCCAGCGGAGAGCAGCGATAAGCGGCGCTGACAAGCTCGCCATCGTGGCGAGCGAAGGCGCACCTGACGGCCTCTGTTACACTGTTTGGGCGACAATGACGGGCATTTATTGCTTTTGTCCCTTGCCGTCAGAGTTAGGTATTTGGCACTGTACACTGTTCAAGTAGGTGTACCAACTCCTGTTTTTACATTTGTACCCCCCCCTATGTTGCCACCTGTCGGAGACCCCTTGAGCATATAAAAGGAGGCCCGAGTGCAACGTAGAAAGGGTTCCGCAGGTTCGGCTCGTTCGGTTCATTCGACCCACTCGAGACCAGATAGACTCACGCTAGGTTTTGTAGCTTGCATTACTCCCTAGCAAGAACACAATAGATCAAAACAAGCAGCACTAGGAGTTTTATCTCTCCGGAGAGCTCCGAAGCTGGGTAAACCGCTCGTGTGCCTCGCCTCGATCCGCTCTTCGTGCGATCTCCGCCCCCCTCCGAACCACAAGGGGCCTGGTCCGCCGGCCCCATAGGTGTCCGTGGTACGATCAGCCTCCCGACATCTTTGGTGCGCCCGGTAGAAGGCGTCGAGGCCGTGTGAATCTGATCCGGCGTTCACACGAGCAGCGTCATCAACATCTTCCCAACATGCCACCGAAGAAGAAGGCTTGGCGGCAAGAAACCGTCCGCGTCGTACCCACCCTCACCGCAGCAAAGCGGGTGGTGGGGCGAGACGCGGAGGAACGGGCGCCGACGGCGAAGGTGCTCGGCGTTGCCAAGTCCAAGGACAAGGCACCGCGAAACTCGGCGTCGCGCATCCCCGCGCCCATCTCGGGAGATGCGGGACCAACAACGCCACGGCGTTCACAACGCCATACGTTCATTGGATCGAGACCCTCAAGACCAGCATGCGGCGCCAACATGCTTGCACGAGTGAGATCTGATGCGCCCGGACGGGCGCTGCTCCTTCTAACGTAGTTAGAAGTCCGGCGTCTCCCGCCTCGCACCGCTTCTCCAATGCCACCCACTACTCCAGCAGAAGCTCTGGCGAGAGCTCAGCTGCTCCTCGACTACCCTCCAACGGCCGACAAGGTCGACGAGTGGAGGGCCACTATCCAGAGCCTCATCGGCTTTGCCAACGGCGACGCCCCGCGGCAACCAACCCCATCGTTGCCACGGCAAGACGACAAGGCACGAGCCGGTGGCGACGAGACTGTCGGAGGTGCAACCACCGTGCACTCTCCGCCAAGAAGGCCAAGATCGCCAACTCACCGGATCCACCTCGACAGCGACTCCACCGCGTCGTCGGATCCGCGAGCTCGCCGCGATCAGCGCCACGTTCTTCATGAGCGACAACAAGAGGACGCTCGAACTCGCATCGAGCGCCGAAGAGAAGCGCGACGTCGATCCGACAGCGCTGGGCCTTCTGTTGACATGCGCGCCGGAGGAACGAGCGACTTACCGTCTGTGATAGGTTGCCCTGCGTTCACTTGTGAGCTGCGACAAGTCCAAAGGGCCCAGCGGAAAAACTTCAAACCGGGCGTGCGGAGAAGTATGATGGCGGGACGCATCCGTCGGAGTTCCTTAGCATCTACACCATCGCGGTGCGAGGCTGCGGGGGCGGGACGACAAGATCCTCGCCAACTACTTCCCGCTCGTGCTCAAGCCCAACGTCAGATCTTGGCTCATGCACTTGCCGGACAGCTCCATATCCTCCTGGGCAGATCTGTGCCATAAGTTTGTTGGCGCCTTCACAGGTGGCCACAAAACCTCATGGCCAAGAGAGTGACCTTCACCTGCTCGCCCAGAAAGAAGGAGAGTCCTTGCGCAAGTTCATTCAGAGATTCAGCCGTGTGCACTACAACATCCTGCACGTCCACCCTGCCGTGGTGATCGGCGCATTTCATCGTAATGTGCGGAACCGCGAGATGAGGGAGGAGATGGCGATGTGCAAAGTCAAGGATGTCGATGAGCTGTATGCCTTGGCCGACAAGTGTGCATCGCTACCGAGGAAGGAGGAGACTCCACGGAGAGAATGCGTAAGCGAGGATCGACAAGGATGACACCGCCCGGCAAAGAAGGGCGGCGGCGAGGCAACAGGAAGAAGAAAGCGGAGAAGTGCTAGCTGTTGAGCAGTCCGGCAATGGAGGTGGCGACAAGAACGCCAAGGCTGGTGGCTCCGGCAAGGAGGTTGCCGCGACGCCAACCACCGGTCGGTGGCGGCCGCCGACAAGCGGGACAGCTCGGCAAGCAATATTGCAAGATCCACCGCACCAAGGGCCACGACCTCCGAGGCTGCAAGAAGGTCAAGCAGCTTGTCGAACAGCAGAGAGCTGAGTACGAGCGACGCGACAAGGAGAAGGCCCAGGAAGGTGCTGGGGGAGCAGGCAAGAAACGTCCCGGCCGGGGAGGACGTCGCGGCAAGGCCAAGCAGCGACAAGGAGATCGACCTTCCCGCGGCCGCGACAAGGATGAAGATGATGACGAGGACGAAGATATGGAAGACGACGACGCCGATGAGCAGGAGTTTCAGAAAGCCACAGAGGTTCTCTGCATTGACGGAGGTGCTTCCCTGCATACCTCCCACTGCTAACTCAAGCAATGGATGCGGGAGGTCAATGCAGCGGAACCATCCGTAGAGTCACGCAGCCTCTGAAGTGGTCCAAGACGCCTATCATTTTTGATATTGAGGACCACCACGACCGCGTGATCGCGGTCGGGTGCTTGCCGATGTTGGTCTCACCAACCATCCGCAACCTCAAGGTCACAAAATGTTAGTTGACGGTGGGGCCGGCTTGAATCTGATCTCCTCCGCGGTGCTCCGAAGCTTCAAATCCTCGACAATGAGCTCGAAGAGACCGGAACCTTCCAAGGAATCAATCCGGGAAGGAGAAAGCGAAGGGAAGATTACGTTGCCGGTCACATTTGGCGTGAGCTGAACTTCAGGACTGAGAGGGTTACATTCGACGTTGCCGATTTCCCATTGCCTTACAATGGGATACTTGGCCGTCCAGCACTCGCCAAGTTCATGGCAGCCTCTCACTACCCCTACAACCTACTGAAGATGCCAGGCCCGATAAGCGTCATCTCTGTCCACGGCGACAAGAAGGATGCCCTTATCTATGCCGACAAGATCTACCGGGATGCAGCAGCCGCGACAGACTGCAAAACACTTGCCGCTGAAGCTCCCGGGGAGAAGAAGACCAAGTCCAAGTCCGGCAAGGGCTCTGATGCTCACTCCGGCAAGCGCACCTCTTCGGAGTGCTGCGCTACCGTCGAGGACGCACCATCGAGCTCCACCGCAAGTGCAAGAAGATGGTGGCTCTACCGAAGACCAAGAAGGTGCCCGCCAAGGAGGACAAAGATCGGTGGTACCTTCACCATCGGTGCCTCTCGACCCTAAATAGGAAGGCGCTCGTTGCTTTCCTGCGGGCGAATGTCGGCGTGTTTGCATGGCAACCGTCTGATATCCCCAGTGTTCCCAGGAAAGTGATTGAGCACCGCGCCGTTTGTCCTCATCTGTGACCCGTCAAGCAAAAAGTCGAAGCAAGCGGTGGAGCACCAAGAATTCATAGCCAAGAAATCAAGAAAGCTGGAAGCGGCAGGCCTTGTCGAGGAGTGCTCCATCCTACGTGGTTGGCCAATCCACAGCAGTCGTGCGCAAGGCAAATGGAAAATGGAGACTTTGTATTGACTTCATGGATGTTAATAAAGCTTGTCCCAAAGATCCATTTCCCTTGCCGCGCATTGACCAGATTGTTGACTCCACGGCTGGATGTGATTTGCTTTCGTTCTTGATGCATACTTAGGATACCATCAGATCTTCATGGCTGAAGAAGATGAGGAGAAGACCACATTCATCACACCATGTGGCACATACTGTTTCATATAGATGCCTTTCGGTTTGAAGAATGCTGGTTCAACATTTGCAAGGGTAGTCCATGACGCTTTTGAGCCGCAAATGCACAGAAATGTAGAAGCCTACATGGATGACATAGTGGTCAAAAGCAAGGACAAAGCAACTCTGGTTCAAGATTTGGGCGAGACCTTTGCAAATCTGCGCAAGATCAACCTCAAGCTCAACCCCGAGAAGTGCGTGTTTGGAGTCCCTTCCGCAAGCTTCTCGGGTTCTTCGTGTCTCAACGAGGATTGAAGCTAATCCCGACAAGATCAAGGCCATCGAGCAGATTGAAGCACCAAAGGCGCGTCAGGACGTCACGAAGGCTTGCCGATTAAGCGTGGCTGCTCTCAGCGGAGTTTATTTCTAGGTTCTGCTGAGCGCGCCTACGCCATTTTTCAAGATCTTGAAAAAGGCAGGTCCAATGAAATGGACTCGAAGCGGAGGCTGCTACTGCGAGGACTTGAAGAGATACATCCTCCACTCCAACACTTGTCACTCCTAAGCCGCAAGAGAAGTTGCTGCTATATATAGCGGCAACCAATCAAGTGGTTAGTGCTGCGTTAGTAGCGGAGAGGGAGGCGGATGACGAGCCAGCAGCCACGGCAAGCACATCCAGCGACAAGCAGGGGGCTTCGCCGACAAGCTCTGGTCCCGACAAGGACGAATCCGCGGCGACACAAGAACAGATACAGAAAAGGATGGTGTAGCGCCCAGTCTACTTTGTCAGTTCCCTCCTGCAGGGGGCTAGGTCAAGGTACTCTGGTGTGCAAAAATTGCTTTTCGGCATCCTCATGGCCTCGAGAAAGCTGCGCCATTACTTCCAAAAACATGACATCACAGTTGTCACTCGCTTTCCGCTGAAGAGGATACTGCAGAATCCAGAAGCGACAGGCAGGATTGTCGAGTGGGCACTGGAGCTGTCAAGCTTTGGTCTTAAGTTTGAAAGCACATCAACTATCCAAAGCAGAGCCTTGGCAGAATTCATAGCAGAATGGACGCCAACGCCAGATGAAGAGATTCCAGAGACGAGCATTCCCGTCAAAGAAGCAAGCAAAGAGTGGCTAATGTACTTTGATGGTGCCTTCTCGCTGCAAGGCGCCGGTGCCGGCGTCGCTTATCGCACCCACCGGAGAGCACCTCAAGTCGTCGTCGGATGCACTTTCCCAAGGAGCAAGCGACAAACAATACTGCAGAGTATGAAGGTTTGCTTGCCGGTCTCCGGATCGCCGTGGACCTTGGGATCAAGAAGCTTATTGTCAGGGGTGACTCGCAACTCGTCGTCCGCCAAGTCAACAAAGATTACCAGAGTCCGTTGATGGAAGCCTACGTCGATGAAGTGAGGAAGCTGGAAGAGCACTTTGACGGCCTACAAATGGAACATGTTCCAAGAGCTCAGAATGACATTGCTGACGGCCTGTTAAAGTGCGCCGCACTTAAGTTACCTGTGGAACCAGGGATCTTTGTGCTCAAGCTGACTCAGCCAACCGTAACACCATCAACATGACAAAGCAAGAAGAGGAAGTTGGCCTCTGGTGACTACTTTCCGACAGAGCTTCCCGAAGCCGTCGTTGCAAAGGTCCCCAAGATCAACACCAACAGTCTTTGAGGAGCGATCTGCTCCGGCAGACCCTGTGGTTTGTTTCGTTGAAGCGACGCTCCCGACAAGTCTTGCTCGGCAAGCTTGTCGGGAGCATCAAGCTCCGGCGAGCCGCATGTCCTCGCCGTGGAAGCTGATGTTCCCAGCAGCAGATGTGCCTTTAGTCCTTGTTGTCGAGCCGCAAGCTCCAAAGATGGGCGCAGCAGATTGTCCATTTCCTCCAGACAGAGAACTTCCCGAAGAGCGGGAAGAAGCGGAAAGAGTAGCCCGGCGGTCAAGTATGTACCAGTTTGTCGACATACATGCATGTAAGAAGACTCAACGGTGTGAAATTGAAGTGTATTCCTGGAAGATGGACGAAAGCTGTTGGCGAGAGATACATGGAGGCATATGTGGTCACCACATTGGCGCAAGAGCACTTGCCGCAAGGCTTTCCGGCAAGGTTTCTTCCGCCGACAGCCCTCCAGATGCAACCGCACAAGTAACCAAGTGTGAAGCGTGCAGTTCCATTCCAAACAGATACACCAGCCAGCTCAAGCTCTCCGGGCGATCCCTTTATCCTGGCCATTTTCGGTGCGGGGCTCGACATCCTCGGCCCCTTCCCCGAAGCTGTCGGGGCTTTGAGTACTTGTATGCGTCGCCATCGACAAGTTCACAAAGTGGCGGAAGTGGAAGCGATGAGGAAGGTGACAAGACGATCGGCCAGTCAAGTTCTTCAGTCAATTGTTTGTCGTTTGGAATCCCTAACCGGATCATCACCGACAACGGCACACAATTCACGAAGTCGCACCTTCATGCGATGCGTCCAAGACCTTGGCGCCAAGGTGCTTTTGCTTCGTTGCTCACCCGAGAAGCAACGGTCAAGCGAAGAGGGCAACGCTGAAGTGCTCGCGGGCTCAAGACCGTAACTTTCGACAGGCTGCACAAGTGCGAAAGAAATCGGATCGAGGATCTGCCGGTGGTTCTTTGGTCGATCAGACGACGCCAAATCGAGCCATCGCCGGACACCCTTTGCTCTAGTCTATGGAGCGAGGCAGTTCTCCCCACGGAACTTCGTATCTGGATCGCCTCGAGTACTCGCTTATGATGAGCTTGAGCAAGAGCAGCTGCGACAAGATGACGCTGCTCCTCGAGGAGGATCGTCTTCGAGTCATTGTCGAGCCGCCGCTACCAACAAGCTCTGCGTCGCTACCATAGCCGCAGGGTTAATGCCGAAGTCTCGAGGAAGGCGACCTTGTTCTTGGCGCGTTCGATCCGCCAAGAATTCAAACAAGTTGACGCCAAAGTGGGAAGGCCCTTATCGGGTGAAAGCGAGTCACTAGGCCCGGCTGTCATGCTTTGAGACCGAAGATGGCATTCCGTGAGCAACTCCTGGAACATTGAGCATCTTCGTAAGTTTTACCCATAGGGCGCGGTTGTCGGAACCCGTTCGGCAACCACCTTTGTACAAGTCTTGCAGCGATTGCATGTAATCCTTCAGACAAAGCGGGCGCATACCCGTGCATCGATAAAGCTCATATGTTGCGCATAACTTGTCAAGTTCATGCTTTCATCATTTTATCGCATGTTTTGGCTAACACTTTGTGCAGCGACCACACCCGATGCGTAATCGAGCCACTTTGGGCTCCATAACGTTATTTCCTCTTCTTTTCTTTTCTCAAAGAAAGGAAGGCTCCCTCGCGCACAAGTTAACCAGGGGGGAAGGAGGAGATAATATTATGGACCGGACACCGCTCGAGGAAGTTTCACCTCATCGGGAAGCAAGAGACAGAAAAGCTAAGTTGCCAAAGTTTGAGCAATCAATTTTTTTAAATTTTCAAGTTATCTTCCTCGAACGATAGTACTTTGTATGGAAAACCCATGCGCGGAGGAACCAAATCGTGACTGGTCGCGCCCTTATTTTGTTTCGAGTCCGCTCAACAACTTAAGTGAGCTGCGGCTAGTCCGCGACAAGGTTGCTTGTCGGTAGTGACCCCTTGACAGTCTTTGAAGTTCCGCACTTTTCGGCTTTGGCGGCAAGGGTGCCTGCACGCAAGTTTCCCTGAAGCGTGAGGGCAATAACATACAAAGCCAAGGGTCCGATAAAAGGAAGTAACATAGCAAATGTTCCCAGAATAAAGTTATATTACAAAAATAACTTATTGCAGCACTGGCTAAATCGTTCTCAGAACTGAAATAACAACGAAGAGGAGAAGAAGGGCGCGCCGGCACCCAAGCCCCGGCAAGCCAGAGTTGCCGGGGGCTGCGATATCAGATAAGCCCTTCGTCCCTTTTCAAGCATCCCTTTTTCATTAAAAACATTCTACTCGGATACAATCCGTGGGGAATGAAAAACATGAAAGAGAAGATTACAAGTTTTAAATGCGGATAAGGCCCGAAGGCTTACAAATTAAAAAGATAAGATGCCCGTAATCCTTTTTCTGTCCCTCTCTTCGTGGAGGTAGGTCAAGGAGGAGAGAAGGGCAAAAGAAACGCCTAGGCGAGCTACAGTGCCGAAGGCACCAAGGGAACATCCCGGAGCTCCCCGAGGGCTTGACGGAGATGGCAGCGCCAAGCGGGGCTCAAGGCGGGCGGCAGGGCGTCGGCCGCTGTCGAGGGCACTACGCCCTCGTACTCGACAGCGGCCTTGTCGCCATCCCTCTTCCCCTTCCGCAGCCTCCCTACGCCAGTCGCCCAAGGAGACGACCCCGGGGAGTTCAAGGAGCCGGCGACGCGGATGATGGGGTCACCGGTGACGCACGAAGCGGCGCCCGACAACTAATCGGGCCCGCTACCCTCGTCGTCGCTGTCGCTCTCCTCCTCGTCACTCTCGCTCGAGGGGGAATCTTATTTGTCGGAGGAGCTATCCACGCAGCACTTCGCCCGAGTACCGAGATCCCGAAGGCCTTGACGGAGAGGAGATCACCCTCCATTAACTTAAAATGGAGGGTAAACCCCGCCATCAGGCTGTGGATGCGAGTGAACATCTTCCACCCACGATCGAGATACATCACATTAGGGGCTGGGAATACAACACGGACTCGCATGCCGCTGATTCCACAGCCCCTCATGTGTAGTCTCAGTGTCTCGGGCGGATCCGACTCCATCGCGCCATGAACGGAGCTGGAAGCCGGAGGCGGCAACGAGGCGCCAACGCAGCCTGACGAAGAACTTCGCAAGGGTCGTCCCTGTATGGACCGCCGCAGGAGGAGGAACCGCCCGGGCGGAAGCGGAGACGGCGCGCCCGTCCGCCTCTTCCCGAGCGCCTCGACCTCGTCCACGACCTCGCCCCTCCCTCTTCCCCTTGTGGCGGTTACGCCACCCGGGCGTGGGGTTGGGAGGAGGCTGTCTATGGCGACCCTCGCCGCCACCGATGAAGAACCAAGGTTCCTTTTCTCCATGACGAATGAGAGAAAGGGAGCAGAAACTAAGGAAAGGAGGAGATAGGAGAGTGCGGGCTTGCGCTCCCTTCCGCTCTTTTAAGGAAGCAAGGTGGGGGCTCGACCGCCCGCTTTCGGCAAATCGGGGCATAGGAAGAGCAGGGAATCGGGGCCGACCTGCTGCCTCTGCTCGTAACGGCCCAATTTTTTTTTCACTTCCACCGTCCGCGACCCCAAGAGCATGGGAACCACGTGGCGGGGATGCAGAACTGAGGCGACGGGTGAAGCGATCCCGCACGCCGCCCACTTCCCCCACGATGCCGCAATTGACGCGTGCCGTTACGGGGGAACGCGGCGGGTACGGAGTGGGTTTGGTTTGGACCCAGGCCGCGCGTGCCCATGCCTGTTTTGGGCTGGCCCAACGGCGCTCGGCACCGTGTATGGCCCGGACCGGGGCTCTGTCGGTGTACTAAAGTAGGGGTACCTTAGTACCCCGAACTTGTCTGCACGGGCGATCATGGCGTCCCGTGGCAAGCCTCACGGGCGTCCGCCAAGACCCTCCGCAGCCTTCAGAAGACAAGACCCCGGCAAGAGGAGCTTGCCGGGAAGGCCACTTGAGGCACGAAGGAAACAAGGCCCCGGCAAGAGGAGCTTGCCGGGAAGGCTTGGTGAAGCGACAAGCTCCCAAGCGCGACAAGGATTCGGCTGCGGCAAGGAGCTTGCCGCGGCATGCAACTTCTCTCCGTCTCCGCTCCAGCTCACCCAGCGACGTGTCGCCATGGGACCGTTCCATGGGCGCGTGTCGAGAGGCTGTGAAGCCAGCGGAGAGCAGCGATAAGCGGCGCTGACAAGCTCGCCATCGTGGCGAGCGAAGGCGCACTGACGACCTCTGTTACCTTTGTTTGGCGACAATGACGGGCATTTATTGCTTTTGTCCCTTGCCGTCGAGTTAGGTATTTGGCACCTTAATCGCTCAAGTAGGTGTACCAACTCCTGTTTTTACATTTGTACCCCCGCCTATGCTGCCACCTGTCGGAGACCCCTTGAGCATATAAAAGGAGGCCCGAGTGCAACGTAGAAAGGGTTCCGCAGGTTCGGCTCGTTCGGTTCATTCGACCCACTCGAGACCAGATAGACTCACACTAGGTTTTGTAGCTCGCATTTCTCCCTAGCAAGAACACAATAGATCAAAACAAGCAGCAGTAGGAGTTTTATCTCTCCGGAGAGCTCCGAAGCTGGGTAAACCGCTCGTGTGCCTCGCCTCGATCCGCTCTTTGTGCGATCTCCGCCCCCCTCCGAACCACAAGGGGCCTGGTCCGCCGGCCCCATAGGTGTCCGTGGGTACAATTTTTATGGCAATATTTCTCCGTTTTGGAATATTTAGAAAAATAGAAAAATCAGAAGCAGTCCGGGAAGGAGAGGCCTCCACGTGGGTGGAGGGCGCGCCCCCTACCTCGTGGGCACCTCGTGCGCTCTCCGGACTTTGTTTTCTTGCACGATACGTATTTTGGTCGGTAAAAATTCATTATATAATATCCCGAAGGTTTTGACCACCGTATCAGGCAATTGTCCTCTGTTCTTGTTTCGAGTTGTTTCCTGTTAGGGTTGTCAAGGCCAGGCATCATGTCGTCCCCCTCCTCCAACAATGGTGACAACGATGCTTGGCTAATGAAGATAGAGTTGAAGAGGGAAGAACCCATGGAGATCAACAAGGATGAACGGATCAAGAAGGCCACGGAGGATCAAGTTCCGATAGCAGAAGACATCCTTCAACTTGATCACAATCTTCTTACCCCAACCGAGATCGAAGCATTCAAGATGATTGAGTTAGCTCGTATACAAAACAAGTATCTCACACGTGAAAATATTTTGTTGAAGGAGCATATCGTTGCACTCAAGGGCATTATCCGCAAGCTGGAGGACCTCTTACGTTCGATGTGCGACTATCCATCATCACCTCCACCTTCTTCACCAACAAAAAAATAGACATAATCACATGGGTATGGGCACTCCCGTTGGCAACTGCCAAGCTTGGGGGAGGTGCCCGGTATCGTATCACCATCACACTCCTATCTTTACCGTTTTTCTTAGTTCGATCCTCTTATTAGTATCTTGATCTAGTAGAATAAAGTTTATGGCATGTTCTAGTTTTGAGTTTTTGCTTTATGATCTCTCTATGTAATTGAGTCCGTGAGCTATATAATAAAGATTAGTGTTGAGTCAAGGGCTTGATTATTTTGCCATGATCTTAGGGGAATAAATGAAAAGAGAAAAAGAATAAAAAGAAACAGAGAGATCATATCGATCTTATGGAGAGTAATGACTTCACATAGAAAGAGTATGATGATTAAAAGTTGTTGGGAGTTGGCAAACATAGCTTTGGTAATCGTTTCAATTAATAGGAAGTAATAAAGAAAGAGAGGTTTCACATATAAATATACTATCATAGACATCTTTTATGATTGGAGCACTCATTAAAATATGACATGCTAAAGAGTTGATGTTGGGCAAGGAAGACAACGTAATGGGTTATGTTTTCTTATATCTGAGATAAAGTATATTGTCATGGATCATCCAACATGTTGAGCTTGTCTTTCCCCCTCATGCTAGCCAAATTCTTAGCACCAAGTAGAGATACTACTTGTGCTTCCAAAAACCCTTAAACCAGTTTTGCCATGAGAGTCCACCATATCTACCTATGGATTGAGTAAGATCCTTCAAGTAAGTTGTCATCGGTGCAAGCAATACAAATTGCTCTCTAAATATGTATGATTGATTGGTGTGGAGGAAATAAGCTTTATACGATCTTGTGATGTGGAAGAAATAAAAGCGACGGACTGCATAATAAAGGTTCATATCACAAGTGGCAATATAAAGTGACGTTCTTTCGCATTAAGATTTTGTGCATCCAACCCTGAAAGCGCACGGCAACCTCTGCTTCCCTCTGTGAAGGGCCTATCTGTTACTATTATCCCCTACCTTATGCAAGAGTCATGGTGATCTTCACCTTTCCTTTTTATTTTATCCTTTGGCAAGCACAATATGTTGGAAATATCCTGATAGATATATCTAATTGGATGTTGGTTAGCATCAGCTATTATTGTTGACATTACCTTTGAGGTAAAAGGCTGGGAGGCAAAACTATAAGCCCCTATCTTTCTATGTGTCCGATTAAAACTCCATAACCACAAGTATTGCGTGAGTGTTAGCAATTATGAAAGACTAAATGATAGTTGAGTATGTGGACTTGCTAGAAAGCTCTGACATAGACTCTTTCTGATGTTATGATAAATTGCAATTGCTTCAATGACTGAGATTATAGTTTGTTAGTTCTCAATAAAGTTTCTGATTCGTACTTTTGCATTGTGAATAGATTATTACTTGAGCATAAGAAATCATATGACAATATCCATCTATGTTGCTGTTATGAGAATACTCATGATGCCCTCATGTCCGTATTTTATTTTATCGACACCTCTACCTCTAAACATGTGGACATATTTATCGTTATCGGCTTCCGCTTGAGGACAAGCGAGGTCTAAGCTTGGGGGAGTTGATACGTCCATTTTGCATCATGCTTTTATATTGATATTTATTGCATTATGGGCTGTTATTATGCATTATATCACAATACTTATGCATATTTTCTCTTATTTTACAAGGTTTACATAAGGAGGGAGAATGCGGCAATTTGGAATTACAGGGTGGAAAAGGAGCAAATATTAGAGACCTATTCTGCACAACTCCAAAAGTCCTGAAACTCCACGAAAGTTATTTTTGGAAATAATAAAAAATACTGAGCGGAAGAAATACGTCAGGGGGCCACCACCTGTCCACGAGGGTGGGGGGCGCGCCCTACCCCCCAGGGCGCGCCCCCTGCCTCGTGGGCCCCCTGTTGGCTCTCTGGTGGCCATCTTCTGCCATATGAAGTCTTTCATCGAGGAAAAAAAAATCATAAACAACCTTTCGGGACGGGACTCCGCCGCCATGAGGCGGAACCTTGGCGGAACCAATCTAGGGCTCCAGCAGAGCTGTTCTGCCGGGGACACTTCCCTTCGGGAGGGGGAAATCATCGCCATCGTTATCACCAACGCCCCTCTCATCGGGAGAGGGCAATCTCCATCAACATCTTCACCAGCACCATCTCCTCTCAAAACCCTAGTTCATCTCTTGTATCCCATTCTTGTCTCCAAGTACGGGATTGGTACTAGTAGGTTGCTAGTAGTGTTGATTACTCCTTATAGTTGATGCTAGTTTGTTTATTTGGTTGGAAGATCATATGTTTAGATCCTATATGCATATTAATACCCCTCTGATTATGAACATGAATATGCTTTGTGAGTAGTTACGTTTGTTCCTGAGGACATGGGAGAAGTCTTGCTATTAGTAGTCATGTGAATTTGGTATTCGTCGATATTTTGATGAGATGTATGTTGTCTAGCCTCTAGTGGTGTTATGTGAACGTCGACTACATAACACTTCACCATTATTTGGGCCTATAGGAAGGCATTGGGAAGTAATAAGTAGATGATGGGTTGCTAGAGTGACGTAAGCTTAAACCCTAGTTTATGCTGTTTCGTAAGGGCTGATTTGGATCCATATGTTTCATGCTATGGTTAGGTTTACCTTAATACTTTTGTTGTAGTTGTGGATGCTTGCAATAGAGTTTAATCATAAGTGGGATGCTTGTTCAAGTAAGAACAACGCCCAAGCACCGGTCCACCCACATATCAAAATTATCAAAGTTCCGAACGCAAATCATATGAACGTGATGAAAACTAGCTTGACGATAATTCCCATGTGTCCTTGGGAGCGCTTTTCTCTATATAAGAGTTTGTCCAGGCTTGTGCTTTCCTACAAAAAGGATTGGGCCACCTTGCTACACTTTATTTACTTTTGTTACTTGTTGCTCGTTACAAATTATCCTATCACAAAACTATCTGTTACCACTTATTTCATTACTTGCAGAGAATACCTTGCTGAAGACCGCTTATCATTTCCTTCTGCTCCTCGTTGGGTTCGACACTCTTACTTATCGAAAGGACTACGATAGATCCCCTATACTTGTGGGTCATCATAATCGTTTGCGCAAGGTGGCCTAACACAAACCGTTTTCAAGAGGATGTCGTGTGTGATTGTTCATTGATCCAACACGGTTTATTCCTAGAAACTATGTGTGTTATCTGAGGTCATCGCCCATAGTGTTTTAGCAATAACCGTTTGCAACAGAAAAACCTAATTAGCAGGATAATTGTCCTATTATTAATTATCCATTTATCAATCTAATTGACGTTTCATATTAAGCATACAATATATTTCATTTCCATATTAAGGAAGTAGGATTTCATAATTAAAATACATTAGAGTACAACATCATATAGCTTCAGCACTCAGCTACCCTATTACACAGCTGCACCAGCACCAAGTTTCAGATGCAACATCTACAACCTTCCAAATTTAGCATCATAGATGGAACATAGATAGATGAATGTCATCTGGAAAACTGCTGAAGCGGAAGGCGAATATTGAGCCTTCATTGATGTTGAAGGTCTTTCAACTTTAGGCCAGTGCATGTGGATGATTGGCTGTCCATCCTTCATCCTCTTCAGGAACACTTCAATATTGAACCGTGGGTGTTGTATGAAAACCTTCCTCGCCTAACAGCATAAGGGAGCAATGAGATGAAAGTTAATTTGTTTGTTGCAGGAAAGGACATATTAATGTACTACATGATATTTACACCAGCGATATACAATTATATGCGCTTAATTAGTCACCCAATCAAGCAACGCTAAACTAAAAATAAGCAATAAACTTCAGTCCTTATTTGTCATTATTAGAATTAATATTTAGCAACAACAGCGAACAAAACCAGCATTGATCTCCTAGAGCACTACTTAAAATCAGATGAACAAATCTCGGTACTGCAAAATTATTATGAAAATATTTATAGAATGCACGTTCGTTGTACATATACACACAAATAGAAAGATTTAAGCTAAAGCGCTGTCAGCAACACAATGGAACCCACATCTGCAAAATTTGCGCTGAGCTTTTCTGAAGATGTCGTTGCTCTTTTCAGATTCATCAATAATATATGATACAACAATGTAAAAATTGTAGCCATGTAGATCCCCAAATATATCTAATTAGTTTGAAAACCGTACAAAATTCTAACCGTAGAGTAAAAAAGACAAACTCTAAGGTCTCTTGCACTAAAGGATCTCCTTGTACACTTGCCAAATTATTTCATTGTGATTCTTCGGCTGTGATTAGAACTTTAAGTCCATCTGTAATACACCAACATTTAAATGTAGCCTTGTAGATCCGTAAATATATAAGATTAATAAAAAACTGAGAAAATTCCTTTTTGAGAACCGTACATAGAGTATAGTGGACATATTCTGAGTTTTTTTTGCACTGAAGGATATCTCTATACACAATACATTTTGCCAAATTACTTCTTCCGATTCTTCATCTAAGATTTTTTGTGGTAAATATAGAGTTGGCCATGTGTGAGCACGTGCTTTGTAAATATAGTGCAACATGTTTGAATATGACTGCCACTGGCTCTAATTTATCTTCATTGCAAAATAAACTGATATCGTGTACTCCTTCTCTTCAAAAAATGGCGATTCATTTTGTGGCATTTATTTCATGGAATGTAGACCTTGTTTGCAATTTTTGTTCCTGTTATTATTTGAACTTCTACGCACTACTTCCCTAGTTGTATTACAGTTAGTCTCGTGCCATTGCATAAGCCCTCGCTTTGATTGATATTTCGCAAGAGCATTATTGGTAGGCCAACCTTTAGCCGTTTCAAGAATTATTTTGCGTTTGTGTACAACTAATCTCCATCTTCTGTATCTAACATTGCATTGCACACTATATCAGAACTTTGGTATGTTACCTCTTCTCCATCTATTCTACTCATGTTGTAAGAATTTACCTCAGGTACCATCTCGTTTCTCGGCCATACGGTGGTTGTTTCTTCAAGTTATTTTCAATTTGTCCACGGGTTAGGATAGGTGTTGTTGATGATTGCTTCCAAATTGGTTTACTCCTTTTCCGCTGAAGTACATCTTTAGGTATATTTACCCAAGCCTCGTCTTCCTCATTTTCTATTAACTCATCGCCAATGTTTAGAATCCACTCACCAAATTCCGAGGTCTTCTTTTCTTCCTCTAGAGTATCTGTTAGTGCAGTAACACACATGATCTGAGTGAGCTTAAATTCCTCAAAGTGCTTCCTTTCAGTAGCCACTAATTCTTGACTTCTACAAACATGCAATGGACTAAGGAAACAATGGTGATATGATTGAGAATCTATAGTTTAACTACTTACTGCCATCAATTCATCAAACATAGGTTGTCATTGATGCCATCTTTTTCACATTCTCTCATCAAGTCGCAATACGAAGGATGGCTATTTAATTGGCGGAAACACATTCTTTCAATGACAAATGATCGACACTGATAGAATATATCAAGCACACATAGTATTATATGGTCTACACGATTATTGTGAAGAGAATCATCTTTCTAGATTTCTTACATTTTGGCATGGAAACTATGAAACCTATGAGTAGATAAGAGAAATAAATCAAGAGTCATATTATATGAATTTAAGTTTTAAAAATAACAACAAAGAGCAAAATTATAAACGTTCGATCATGGTATATTCATTACCTGATTTCAAGTGAACTGCATGTAGAAATGTTTGTTCACACAAAATTCCATTGAATCTATAGTATTCCGTTGCAATGTTACCTGGGCTTTTCAAATATGCACAGGAAGGGATACATTTTTCTCATTCACACTAACTTCATTAATCCTCACTCCTTTACCTGTTGATTATGTATGTTCTTGTTTGATGCAGAAGGCAACGTGGCTGGCGGATACGTGCAACTTAAAGTTGTCTTAGCTTCTACACGGGCTAGCTACCCACTTATCTCGATTCTAGTAAATCTGCAATATTCCAGTCTGATGCTACGTTTGCTCTTCAAATCTGCACATGAATGAAATAGTTGTTCTCATTGACACTTACTTCATTAACCCCAACTCCGCTGCTGTTGGTGATGTACGTTCTTCTAATCTTGTCTATGCAGGAAGGCGACTCGTCAGTCGGAGATCTGCACCTTGCAGTTGTCTTAGCGTCCGCACCAATTGCTACTTGCGGAGCACCGCATGGCAGCTCTCGATGTCTTCCTGCCCGGACTGCCCTAACACCCCTGCGCCTTCTAGGGTTTGGGATGTGCGGACATACGTACAGATCGAAGTCAATGCACACTTGATGTTGGATATTTGTGTTGTATGCAATTTGTCACAAAGGAAACAAATCAAGGCCAGTGTTGGTAGACGGGTGAAGGCGTGCGGCGGAGTCAGATAGTTGAGGAGGATGATGAGGAGCGGCCCTTGTTGGTCTCTCGATGATGCATTTGTGCCTTTATGGAGCAGATTTGGTGGAGGAGTTTGTGGGGGATCCCGTGTGAGTTTTTTTTGAGGGAAACATATCCGGTGCTAATTTACTTTTCAAGGCTAATGGAGGAGGCCTTAAATTAAGGAGGCATGCACGTGGGATAGAAGTATGGACACTTTTTCTACTTCATCTGATGGCTGTAGATAAGTAAACGGGAGATCTAATGGTTAATTTTATGCATGTGGGATAGAACGCGTGGACTCTTGCTCTACTTCATCTGATGGCTGTAGATAAGTAATGGGGAGATCTAATGGTTAATTTTCTTACTTGTGGAGGATTAACGTGGTGCTTCCTTTGGTGCCTCCAATTAGTAAATATAAGATTGCTTTGAGTCATCTAAAATCCAAATGTCCATGCTACAAAAGAAAAGATTATATGATGAACATGTTGGCAGCATTCCACATCAAATTTTTTGTCTTTATCATTTACCTACTCGAGGACGAGCATGAATTAAGCTTGGGGATGCTGATATGTCTCCAAGGTATCTATAATTTTTTATTGTTCCATGCTGTTATATTATCAATCTTGGATGTTTTATATTCATATACTGGAAACTTTATATCATTTTTGGGGATTAACCTGTTGGCATAGTTGTTGGAAATATGCCCTAGAGGCAATAACAAAATGGTTATTATTATATTTCCTTGTTCATGATAATTGTCTATTGTTCATGCTATAATTGTATTGACCGGAAACCGTAATACATGTGTGAATACATAGACCAGAACATGTCCCTAGTGAGCCTCTAGTTGATAGATTGTTGATCAACAAATGGTTGTGGTTTCCTGACCATGGACATTGGATGTCGTTACGGGATCACATCATTAGGAGAATGATGTGATGGACAAGACCCAATCCTAAGCATAGCACAAGATCGCGTAGTTCGTTTGCTAGAGCTTTTCTAATTTCAAGTATCGTTTCCTTAGACCATGAGATTGTGCAACTCCCGGATACCGTAGGAATGCTTTGGGTGTATCAAACGTCACAACGTAACTTGGTGACTATAAAGGTGCACTATAGGTATCTCCGAAAGTGTCTGTTGGGTTGGCATGAATCGAGACTAGGATTTGTCACTCCATATGACGGAGAGGTATCTCTGGGCCCACTCGGTAATGCATCATCATAATGAGCTCAGTCTGACTAAGGAGTTAGTCATGGGATCATGCGTTACGGAACGAGTAACAAGACTTGCCGGTAACGAGATTGAACAAGGTATAGGAACACCGACGATCGAATCTCGGGCAAGTAACATACCGATAGACAAAGGGAATTGTATACGGGATTGATTGAATCCCCGACATCGTGGTTCATCTGATGAGATCATCATGGAGCATGTGGGAGCCAACATGGGTATCCAGATCCTGTTGTTGGTTATTGGCCGGAGAACGTGTCGGTCATGTCTGCATGGTTCCCGAACCCGTAGAGTCTACACACTTAAGTTTCGGTGACGCTAGAGTTGTTATGGGAAATAGTATGTGGTTACCGAAGGTTGTTCGGAGTTCTGGATGAGATCTCGGACGTCACGAGGAGTTCCGGAATGGTCCGGAGGTGAAGATCGGTATATTGGACGAAGGGTATTGGAGTCCGGAATTGTTCTGGGAGTACCGGGTGACGACCAGCGTGACCGAAAGGTGTTTCGGAGGCCCCGGCAAGCGTTGGGGGCCTTATGGGCCAAGGGAGGGGCACATCAGCCCACTAAGGGGTTGTGCGCCCCTCCCACCCCATCTCACCTAACTTGGAGAGGTGGGGGCGCCTCCCCTAGGGCAGCCGCCCCTCCCGGCTTGGGGGGCAAGTTTCCTAGGGGTGGGGGCGCCCAAACCCATCTAGGGTTTTCCCTGTGGCCGCTGCCCCTCCCCTAGGGAACCCTAGGGCGCCTCCTCCTTCCCCTTCCCCCTATATATAGTGAGGGAAAGAGAGGGCAGCAGCACCCCTTCCCTGGTGCAGCCCTCTCCTCCTCCAACTCCTCCTACATAGTGCTTAGCGAAGCTCTGCAGGAGAACCACAAGCTCCATCGCCACCATGCCGTCGTGCTGCTGGAGTTCTCCCTCAACTTCTCCTCTCCCCTTGCTGTATCAAGAAGGAGGAGACGTCCCTGGGCTGTACGTGTGTTGAGCGCGGAGGCGCCATCCGTTCGGCGCTAGATCGGATCTTCCATGATTTGAATCGCCGCGAGTACGACTCCATCAACCGCGTTCTTGTAACGCTTCCGCTTAGCGATCTTCAAGGGTATGAAGATGCACTTGCTCCCTCTCATTGCTAGCATCTCCTAGATTGATCTTGGTGACACGTAGGAAAATTTTGAATTATTACTACGTTCCCCAACAGTGGCATCATGGGCTAGGTCTATGTGTAGATTCTATGCACGAGTAGAACACAAAGTAGTTGTGGGCGATGATTTGGTCAATTTGCTTGCCGTTACTAGTCTTATCTTGATTCGGCGGCATTGTGGGATGAAGCAGCCCGGACCGACATTACACGTACGCTTACGTGAGACAGGTTCCACCGACTAACATGCACTTGATGCATAAGGTGCCTAGCGGGTGTCTGTCTCTCCCACTTTAGTCGGATCGGATTCGATGAAGAGGGTCCTTATGAAGGGTAAATAGCAATTGGCATATCACCGTTGTGGCTTTTGCGTAGGTAAGAAACATTCTTGCTAGAAACCCGTAGCAGCCATGTAAAATATGCAATAACAATTAGAGGACGTCTAACTTATTTTTGCAGGGTATGCTATGTGATGTGATATGGCCAAAAGGATGTGATGAATTTTATATATATAGAGATTGATCATGTTCTTGTAATTGGAATCACGACTTGCATGTCGATGAGTATGACAACCGGCAGGAGCCATAGGAGTTGTCTTAATTTATTGAATGACCGGCGTGTCAATGAAAAACGCCATGTAATTACTTTACTTTATTGCTAACCGTTAGCCATAGTAGTAGAAGTAATAGTTGGCGAGACAACTTCACGAAGACACGATGATGGAGATCATGGTGTCATGCCGGTGACGAAGGTGATCATGCCGCGCCTCGAAGATGGAGATCAAAGGCGCAAGATGATATTGTCCATATCATGTGACTTTATGATTTGCATGTGATGTTTGTCGTGTTTACATCTTATTTGCTTAGAACGACGGTAGCATAAATAAGATGATCCCTCACTAAAATTTCAAGAGATGTGTTCCCCCTAACTATGCACCGCTATGAAGGTTCGTCGTTTCGAAGCACCACGTGATGATCGGGTGTGATAGATTCTAACGTTCACATCCAACGGGTGTAAGCCAGATTTACACACGCGAAACACTTAGGTTGACTTGACGAGCCTAGCATGTACAGACATGGCCTCGGAACACAAGAGACCGAAAGGTCGAACATGAGTCGTATAGTAGATACGATCAACATGGAGATGTTCACCGTTCATGACTAGTCCGTCTCACGTGATGATCGGACACGGTCTAGTCGATTCGGGTCATGTATCACTTAGATGACTAGAGGGATGTCTATCTAAGTGGGAGTTCATTAAATAATCAGATGAACTTAATTATCATGAACATAGTCAAAATGTCTTTGCAAATTATGTCGTAGCTTACGCTTTGGTTCTACTGTTTAAGATATGTTCCTAGAGAAAATTTGGTTGAAAGTTGATAGTAGAAATTATGCGGGCTGGGTCCATAAACTGAGGATTATCCTCGTTGTTGCGCAGAAGGCTTATGTCCTTAATGCACCGCTCAGTATGCTGAACCTCGAGCGTCGTCTGTGGATGTTGCGAACATCTGACATACACGTTTTGATGACTACGTGATAGTTCAGTGCGTAATGCTAACGGTTTAGAATTGAGGCGCCAAAGACGTTTTTGAAATGTCGCAGAACTGTAGGACCTTGAAGTATGTCTAGAGGGGGGGGGGGTTATTAGACTACTTGACCAACTAAAAACTTGACCTTTTCCCAATTTTAGAGTTTGACAGATTTTAGCTATCTTAGGACAAGTCAAGCAATCATCACACAAATCGAGCAAGCATGCAAAGAGTATATAGGCAGCGGAAATTAAAGCATGCAACTTGCAAGAAAGTAAAGGGAAGGGTTTGGAGGATTCAAACGCAATTGGAGACACATATGTTTTTGGCGTGGTTCCGATAGGTGGTGCTATCGTACCTCCACGTTGATGGAGACTTCAACCCACGAAGGGTAACAGTTCTTGTGAGTCCACGGAGGGCTCCACCCACGAAGGGTCCACGAAGAAGCAACCTTGTCTATCCCACCATGGCCGTCGCCCACGAAGGACTTGCCTCACTAGCGGTAGATCTTCACGAAGTAGGCGATCTCCTTGCCCGTACAAACTCCTTGGTTCAACTCCAAAATCTTGTCGGAGGCTCCCAAGTAACACCTAGCCAATCTAGGAGATACCACTCTTCAAGAAGTAACAAATGGTGTGTTGATGATGAACTCCTTGCTCTTGTGCTTCAAATGATAGTCTCCCCAACACTCAACTCTCTCTCATAGGATTTGGATCTGGTGGAAAGAGGGTTTGAGTGGAAAGCAACTTGGGGAAGGCTAGAGATCAAGATTCATATGGTAGGAATGGAATATCTTGGCCTCAACACATGAGTAGGTGGTTCTCTCTCAGAATCAGTAAGTTGGAAGTGTAGGTTTGTTCTGATGGCTCTCTCCACGAATGAAGAGGAGGTGGAGGGGTATATATAGCCTCCACACAAAATCCAACCGTTACACACAATTTACCAAACTCCGTGGGACCGATTCAACAGACTCCGAACCGATTTAGTAAACCTAGTGACCTTTAGTGATTTTCGGTGGGACTGACATGCAACTCAGTGAGACCGATTTGGTTAGGGTTAGGGCATAACGTAATATCGGTAAGACCGATTACACAAACTCGGTGAGATCGATTTTGGTAATAAGCTTTCCAGAGAGTTGGTCAGGTAAACTCGGTGGGACCGATTTGCTCTTTTCGGTGAGACCGAAATGTTACAAAAGGGAAACACAGAGCTTACATTGCAATCTCGGTGGGACCGATCGCTCACTTCGGTTAGACCAAAACGTTACGAAGGGAAACCGAGAGATTACAACCCCATCTCGGTGAGACCGAGATCCCTATCGGTAGGGCCGATTTGCCTAGGGTTTGTGGCAGTGGCTATGACTTTTGAAATCGGTGGCGCCGGGTAGGAAGAACCGGTGTGACCGATTTTGGCTCTGGGTTTAGGTCATTTGTGGATTGTGAGAAACTAGCTGAGGGTTTTGGAGCATATCACTAAGCACATGAAGCAAGAGGCTCATTAAGCAACACCTCATCCCTCCTTGATAGTATTGGCTTTTCCTATAGACTCAATGTGATCTTGGACCACTAAAATGTAAAATGAAAAGTCTTGAGCTTTTGAACTTGAGCCAATCCTTTGTCCTTAGTATTTTGAGGGATCCACTTTCATCATCCATGCCATGCCATTCATTGAGCTTTCCTGAAATAATAGTCTTGGAATAGCATTAGCTCAGTGAGCTATATGTTGTTGTGAATTACCAAAACCACCTAGGGATAGTTGCACTTTCAATCTCCCTTTTTGGTAATTGATGACAACATATAGATCAAAGCTTCGACAAATGATAATAAGATTGAAAAACATCGTCGCTTTGAGAAGTATGTGATAAGCAAGAGCTCCCCTAAATTTGTGCATAGTTTAAGATTTCTTTGGACTGCAAATGCACAAGGAATTAGGCTCATGGGTTACTCTTCCATGTCACATACATCTTGGTGGAGCGCTCAAAATGATAAATATTGAATACATGCACTCATCACCAAGCAAAGTGAATGATCACATAGGATAGATAAGATAATATCATCAATCATGCATAAGTGTAGCTTATGATCAAACACATGATCATCAATGTCTCACAAGAATAGCATAGTATCTCAAGCAATCAAAAGCAAACAAGTTTGAACCACCAAATCAAGAGAGAACAAAAGCAACACACTCTCTCTCTCGAAGCCTATGATCTATACATTTTTCTCCCCCTTAGGCAACAAGTTACCAAAAAGTTCATAGAAAATGCATAGTGCTAGATCGACTCTCGTGCTTGATCTTCGGTGGTGGTGTAGAGATGGCTCCTTGGACGAAGACTTGAGTTGATGTAGAGGGAGCTGGAGGAGTTGGTGCCGGAGCTGGTTGCACTTTGGAGCTGTAGGAGCTGTAGCTGGTGCAGATGATGTTGCTCTGGTGTCTGGTACTGGCACTGCATCTGATCTCTGAGCTCTAGGCACTCTGGCAAATACATTGGTGGTAGTCTTGCCCTTCCTCTCCTGCATGTCATCTTGTAATTGCTCCACAGCTGACTGAATCTCAGTCACTTTGACATCAAGATCATAGAATTTTTGTTCCATGATTCTCTCCAGGCTCTCCTGGTTTTGAGTTAGGGTGGCCAACCCCTTCTCAATCCTCAGAGATGATGCTATCAAGTAACCAAGCTGCTCCTGCTTGTTCTTCAAGAAATACTCAGATGCCTCCTCTTGAGTTGGCATCTTGGCAGCCTTCTCCTTCCTTGCCTTCTCCTTCTTCTCTTGAGCTTGTACTAATGATGGATCATTCTCATTCATGACAATCTGATTGTCCTCAAAGTCTGGATAAAGTGGAAAATGTTCCTTATCCAATAGATATTTGCCTATGCCCATCTTTGAGTTAATCAACTCCTGAATCTGAGGGGCATATCCACAACTCCTCTTATGATCTGCTGCAATCCTCTTAATGGTTTCAACTATAAGGCTCATAACCTTGAATTTCTGAGGCACATCAAAAACGTGAAGCAAATTGATTGCATGCCCTCTAATCATGTTATGGTCACCTGACTTGGGCAAAAGAGTATGCCTTAAGATCCAGTTGATCGTAGGCAGCCCTGACAGAAAATGGACTGATCCAAACTTGAAGGTCTCAATTGCATCATCTGGGATCTCCTTGTACATATGTGCCATTGAGTTATGATCCATTTTCTTCTTACCATAAATGTCCAGGTCATCCTCACTTTCCTTTGGGGCATTGATAAAACTTGCCCATTCCTCTATGGTAGACTGATATCTGGTTCCTTCTGACATCCACACTATCCTGCCATCTGGATAGAAATGTGCTGTGGAGTAGAATTGCATGATAAGTTTGTCGTTCCAGTTGGTGAGCTTCTGCCCAACAAAATCAGCAACTCCACAAGCACTGAAGCTGTCATATACTCCAGGGTAGTGTTCTGCGTTCTCCTTCATGTAGGTCCAGTTGACCCACCTCATATCACACACAACGGGCTTCTTGTCCAACAACATTGTCTCATAGAAGTCGTGCTGTTCCTTTGTATGGAACCTGTAATCAACAGCAGTCTCCTTGTGGCATATGGATCTGTCTCTCTCCATAGCCTCAACCCATTATCTCTCCTGATCTTCATGTTTTCAGCCACAGGATGAGTATCATTGTGGTCTGGGAACTTGGGTTTGAGCTTCCTCAGAACTTGTCCTTCTTCATCTTCCTCCTCAGCAACCTCAGGCACTGGGGCCTTGTTCTTCTCAGCAGCTGGAATACTCCTGGTATTCCTCTTTGGTGCAGACTTGGCCTTGGGGGCAGCTTTGGGTGCTTCCTTGGGCTTCGATGTTGCAGCCCCTGATCTAATAGCGTCACCCATAAGCTTTTGTGCCTTGGGTGCTGGTGCAGCAAGCTCTTCTTCCTCTTCCATCATGGAAGGCTTCCCAATCACTCTTGCCATGGTCTTCTTGACCCTTTCTTTCCTTTTCTTTCCCTCTGCAGCAACATGTTCTTTGGGCTGAGATTCCAAAGGAGCTTGAGTAGACACTCTGGCTTTGGACATTGGTTGTCTGCCTGCGGGCCTTTTAATCTTCATGCCTGGCTTTGTATGCTTTGCTGAGCCATACTCCTTTTGAGTACTACTTTCTTGGAGGTAGCCTCATCTTCTTCTGCTCTATAATCCTCATCTTGAGTCCAAGTTCTCTTCTTCCTTTGCTGGTAGCAGCCTTAGGCAGGTTGCTAGGAGTGCTCTGCTGCCTTCATCTCAAGAGCTGGAGGGACTAGTGCCCTCACTCATGTCAATCTGCTCTGTGACACATTACAGCTACACTCTGGTGCGACATGCTGCAAACACCGATTGCTGACCTGTGAAGAGTTATAGATGAGATAGAGTGGATGAGCATCACAAAATGCAGAGATTTTTGCAAAGAATGATTCAAAAATTCAGTTTTAGTTTTCCACGAAAGCATTTCGGATCAACCGATTTTCAAACTTGGTGATACCGAAGCAGTTTTGGAACCTAAAGCGATGAACTCGGTTGGACCGAGTCACAGTTCATGGCACCGAGACTGCTAGGGTTTCACAGAGTCCTAAAATCGGTCGCACCGATTAGCAATTCCCGTCGCACCGAGAGTTACTAGTGCAATGGCATAAGCCAAATCGGTGGGACCGAGTTTTTCAACTCGGTGGGTCCGAGATGGTTTCGGCGGAAACCTAACCCTAAATTTTCAAATCTCATCTAATCTACGGATTGCATTGTCTGGATAGGAGTGTTTCAATCGTGACAAGAATCTATAAGAACTCAATGTGCTAGGAATCGGACGAGGATAGCACTGTGATCGAGTCCATACCCTAGCTCGGCGATGAACTCGCTACGGCGGCAACAACGGGGTTGAATTCCGTTGTGGGCGGAGACCAGCGACAGGAGGCGGCCGCGAGGAGACGATCTGGAGACCTTGGAGGCAGAGTGAGCTATTGCTGGCGAAGGGGTTCGGAGAAATTTCCAAATTTTGCCCGTGACTATATATAGCCCGACCATCGGTGTGACCGAGTGGATCAACTCGGTGGCACCGAGATGCATAATCGTGTTCGATTCTGACAACTCGGTGTGACCGAAAAGTTCAAATCGGTTGCACCGAGATTGAAAACCTTGATCGACTTAGTGATCTCGGTAGGACTGAAATGGAGGAATCGGTCAGACCGAGAATCACAAAGAAGTTTTGGAAGTTTAAGTCTATGACGAATCGGGGACTCCGAGTGCTCCTCACCGCAGTGGTTCGAATCGACTTGATCAAATTTTGTGATGTAGCATGAATAGAGTTTGAGACGAGAAAAGCATAGATAGCTAGAGAAGGTTCTTAGGCATTCTTGTCCATCCACTTGGCCAAAAGAAGAAAGAACCAAACAATCAAAACAACAAGTGGATGTCCTCGAATGAGTAAATATGCAACCAACATGCTCACACAATAAGATGACAAATGAAATATGTGGCAAAGCATGCACAGCCAATTCTAGCATCTATCAAACAATTGGCGATGACTAGGTCATCTATATATGAGTATATTGACTTAGGAGTCAAATGATGAACATTTGATCATAGGTCATACTCATCGTTTAAGCTCAAGTGGGGTTACCACTTTTACATAATGCATTGATGTGTTCACACCATTAGAGTTGTTTTGACTCAATTCTTAGAGTTAAGCTCCCCCTAGATGTGAGATCCCCCCTTAGAGGAATGAGCTAACCTTGGGTTTTGTCGATGATGACTTCATGTAGGTGTTGAAGATGTGGATGCTCTATGTTGATGTAGATCAATTGGAGCAATCCTTTGGAGTGAGTTGCACTTTCAACTTGCCTACATGGGTTAGTCCCACAAGTAACAAACAAGAATATCCATAGACATAGAGTGATGCACACACAAGATGATGTCCATGAAATCATTAGGTAACCTTGTCCCTTGCCTTACCAACATGAGGGTTTGTGACTCCTTGAACTAGTGCAAGATGTGGAAGTTGATTGGACTTGTCCTTGCCATAATGATATGTGTGAAGAATGTTGGCGGAGTCACCCTCAAGAACTCTCTAGTTCTTCTTCTTGGGATCCACATCATCTTGATGGGAATCCTTGGAGTTGTAGTTGTACTTGATGAAGTAGAACTTGTAGTAGTCTTGGGAATCCACTTGAATGAGGCCTTAGGTGCTTCTTCAAATGCATCAATCTCTTCTTGAAGCTTGTCCTTGCCTTTGTTCTTGTGGTCTTGTGGTGGAAGATCATCTTGAGCTTGTGTTCCCTTGAAGGAAGTAGGATCATACTTCTCTTGTTGAGGAACAAACTTCGTCTTGGGGTATTGATCTTCTTCCGCTCAACTCCATTTGCATTGAACTTTCGTTCAAAACCAACACCTTGATTCTTCGGTGTCTTCCTTGCTTGCGTACAATTTCCTCGAATTGCTTACTCCGGCAAGGCTCTTGTAAACACCTTTCTCTATAATTCCCTTCAATAAGCTATTTTCTTGCTCAAGTGTAACTTGGCTAAGAGAATCATTAGTGGAATCAAGAGAACTACTAGAAGCAACAATATTGGATTTGACATTATTATTGTTACTACTAGAGGAAGTATCTTTCTTGTACTTGTTACTAGACTTGACTTGAGGCATGTAAGTAGATAGGAGTAAACGCTTGGCAATGTAAGAAGAACTTTCCTTACGGAGATCATCATTGATTGCTTTTAAGAACTCATGCTCTTGCTCAAGACTGAGCTTTTCAAAACGTAACTTCTCATGAGCCCTTAAAAGTTCTCGCTGATCTTCGAAGATAGTTTCATGAGCCAACTTAAGAGTGTTTAGTTATTTAGTTAGAAGCTCAATCTTCTCCTTATCATTGTCATTCGTTTCATCTTGATTAGCATGATTAATTGAAGTTTCATCATAGTATTCATCACTAGAGTTGTCAACAAGTAAATCATCATCCACAAGCAAGTCATCTTCATTACTATTGAAATCAACATACTCAGGATGTGTTACCTTTGGACCTTTGGCCATGAAGCATCTTCCATTTCCTTCATTTGGTGAATCAAATATGTCGTAGGAGTTGGTTGACACAAGTGCTAGACCGGCAACACCTTCATCTTGAGTATATTCGGAGTCGGAGTGATAGCTTCTCTCGGAGTGTTTGTCGGAGTCGGAGCCGGATACCCATTCACCAACATGAGCTTGATGTCTTTGTTTTGTGTAGCTCTTTTATGACTTGTCCTTCCTTTCCGAATCCTTGCTTCTCCGTGAGGATCTTCGTTCATAACGATCATCTCTACTCCTCCTCTATCTTGGTGGTGATTCTTCTCTTTTGCTTCTTCTTCTTGGAGAATCTTCTCTTCTTTTGTAGGGTGTCGTACACTCATTGGAATAGTGTCCAGGCCTCCCACAATTGTAGCAATTGTGTTCTCGACTAGAAGATCTTTTGTCATGGTAAGACCTTGACTTGGAGCTTCTTTCTTTGCTTCTACTCTTGTAGAATTTGTTGAAGTTCTTCACCATTAAGCTCAATTCTTCATTGAAGGTTTGTTTCTCACTTGATGATGTGGGGGCTTCACTTGAGGCTTTGTAAGCACCACTTGACTTGTTGTGAAGTTCCTCCTTATCCTTGAGTGACATCTCATGAGCAACAATTCTTCCAATGACTTCCGTTGGCTTGAGATCTTTGTAGTTTGGCATCATTTGGATCAATGTGCACACGGTATCATACTTTCCATCCAATGCTCTTAGGATTTTCTTGATGATGAATCATCGGTCATCTCTTCACTCCCTAAGCCCAATCTCATTTGTGATAAGAGCAAGCCTAGAGTACATTTCAGCGACACCTTCACCATCCTTCATTTTGAACTTGTCAAGCTGACTTTGGAGCACATCCAACTTGGATTCTTTGACGGATTCGGTACCTTCATGCATATCAATCAAAGTATCCCAAATTTCTTTTGCATTCTCAAGACGGCTGATTTTGTTGAATTCTTCGGGGCACAATCCGTTGAAGATGATATCACAAGCTTGAGTGTTGTATTGCAACATCTTCAATTCTTCCGCATTAGCTTCACGGTTCGGCGCTCTCCCATCAAAGAATTCACCTTGCAAGCCAATACAAATAATTGCCCAAGCAGGCGGGGTTATGTCCGAGAATATGCATTTTCATCTTATGCTTCCAACTAGCAAAGTTAGTACCATCAAAGTAAGGACCTCTACGGTGATAATTTCCCTCGCTAGACGCCATACTGTCCTAGGTTGTGAAACCAAGGCTATGACCACCAAAAGATACGGAAATCAAAGCAAATGGAGACCAAAGCTCTGATACCACTTGTAGGACCTTGAAGTATGTCTAGAGGGGGGGGGGGGTGATTAGACTACTTGACCAATTAAAAACTTGACCTTTTCCCAATTTTAGAGTTTGACAGATTTTAGCTATCTTAGGACAAGTCAAGCAATCATCACATAAATCAAGAAAGCATGCAAAGAGTATATAGGCAGCGGAAATTAAAGCATGCAACTTGCAAGAAAGTAAAGGGAAGGGTTTGGAGGATTCAAACGCAATTGGAGACACAGATGTTTTTGGCGTGGTTCCGATAGGTGGTGCTATCGCACCTCCACGTTGATGGAGACTTCAACCCACGAAGGGTAACGGTTCTTGTGAGTCCACGGAGGGCTCCACCCACGAAGGGTCCACGAAGAAGCAACCTTGTCTATCCCACCATGGCCGTCGCCCACAAAGTACTTGCCTCACTAGCGGTAGATCTTCACAAAGTAGGCGATCTCCTTGCCCTTACAAACTCCTTGGTTCAACTCCACAATCTTGTTGGAGGCTCCCAAGTGACACCTAGCCAATCTAGGAGACACCACTCTCAAGAAGTAACTAATGGTGTGTTGATGATGAACTCCTTGCTCTTGTGCTTCAAATGATAGTCTCCCCAACACTCAACTCTCTCTCATAGGATTTGGATCTGGTGGAAAGAGGGTTTGAGTGGAAAGCAACTTGGGGAAGGCTAGAGATCAAGATTCATATGGTAGGAATGGAATATCTTGGCCTCAACACATGAGTAGGTGGTTCTCTCTCGTAACTGGTAAGTTGGAAGTGTAGGTTTGTTCGATGGCTCTCTCCACGAATGAAGAGGAGGTGGAGGGGTATATATAGCCTCCACACAAAATCCAACCGTTACACACAATTTACCAAACTCGGTGGGACCGACTCAATGCACTCGGTCGAACCGATTTAGTAAACCTAGTGACCGTTAGTGATTTTGATTGGACTGACATGCAACTCGGTGAGACTGATTCGGTTAGGGTTAGGGCATAACGTAATCTCGGTAAGACCGATTACACAAACTCGGTGAGACCGATTTTGGTAATAAGCTTTCCAGAGAGTTGGTCAGGTAAACTCGGTGGGACCGATTTTCTCTTCGGTGAGACCGAAATGTTACAAAAGGGAAACAGAGAGTTTAAATTGCAATCTCGGTGGGACCGATCGCTCACTTCGGTTAGACCGAAACGTTACGAAGGGAAACAGAGAGATTACAATCCCATCTCGGTGAGACCGAGATCCCTATCGGTAGGACCGTTTTGCCTAGGGTTTGTGGCAGTGGCTATGACTTTTGAAATCGGTGGCGCCGGGTAGGAAGAATCGGTGTGACCGATTTTGGCTCTGGGTTTAGGTCATTTGTGGATTGTGAGAAAGTAGCTGAGGGTTTTGGAGCATATCACTAAGCACATGAAGCAAGAGGCTCATTAAGCAACACCTCATCCCTCCTTGATAGTATTGGCTTTTCCTATAGACTCAATGTGATCTTGGACCACTAAAATGTAAAATGAAGAGTCTTGAGCTTTTGAGCTTGAGCCAATCCTTTGTCCTTAGTATTTTGAGGGATCCACTTTCATCATCCATGCCATGCCATTCATTGAGCTTTCCTGAAATAATAGTCTTGGAATAGCATTAGCTCAATGAGCTATATGTTGTTATGAATTACCAAAACCACCTAGGGATAGTTGCACTTTCAAGAACATATGGGATGTTCCAAAGACTAAAATTGGGATTTCAGACTAGTGCCCATGTCAAGAGGTATGAGACCTCTGACAAGTTTCTTAAGCCTGCAAACTAAGGGAGAAAAGCTCAATCATTGAGCATGTGCTCAGATTGTCTGAGTACTACAATCGCTTGAATCAAGTGGGAGTTAATCTTCCAGATGAGATAGTGATGGTTCTCCATAGTCACTGCCACCAAGCTATTAGAGCTTCGTGATGAACTATAACATATCAGGGAAATTAGAAATCAAGTAGGAGCATCAATTGTTGATGGTTAGTAAAACCACTAGTTTCAAGAAGGGCAAGGGAAAGAAGGGATACTTCATGAAATGGCAAATCAGTTGCTGCTCCAGTGAAGAAACCCAAGGTTGAACCCAAACCCGAGACTAAGTGCTTCATAATGAGGGAACGGTCCTTTGAAGGAGAACTACCCTAGATACTTGTTAGATGAGAAGGCTGGCAAGGTCGACAGAAGTATTTTTGATATACATTATATTAATGTGTACTTTACTAGTACTCTTAGTAGCACCAGGGTAATAAATATAGGTTCGGTTGCTAAGTGTTAGTAACTCAAAATAAAAGGATACGAAGACTAGCTAAAGGTGAGATGCCGATATGTTGGAAGTGTTTCCAAGGTTGATGTGATCAAACACCGCATGCTCCCTCTACCATCGAGATTGGTGTTAAACCTAAATAATTGTTATTTGGTGTTTGCGTTGAGCATAGACATGATTGGATTATGTTTATCGCAATACGGTTATTCATTTAAGGAGAATAATGGTTACTCTATTTATTTGAATAATACCTTCAATGGTATTGCACCTAAAATGAATGGTTTATTGAATCTCGATCGTAGTGAAACACATGTTCATGCCAAAAGATATAAGATAGTAATGATAGTACCACATACTTGTGGCACTGCCATTAGAGTCATATTGGTATAAAACGCATGAAGAAGCTCCATGTTGATGGATCTTTGGACTCACTCGTTTTTGAAAAGATTGAGACATGCGAACCATGTCCATTGGTATATATGCATGAAGAAAGTCCATAAAGATGGATCGTTTGGACTCACTTGATTTTGAATCACTTGAGACATGCAAATCATACCACATGGGCAAAATGACTGAAAGGCCTTGTTTTCAGTAAGATGGAACAAGAAAGCAACTTGTTGGAAGTAATACATTTTGATGTGTGCAGTCCAATGAGTCTTTGAGGCACGCAGTGGATATCATTATGTTCTTACTTCACAGATAATTTGAGTAGATGCTGAGTATATTTACTTGATGAAACACAAGTCTGAATTATTGAAAGGTTCAAGTAATTTGAGAGTGAAGTTGAAGATCGTCGTGACAAGAGGATAAAATGTCTATGATATGATCATAGATATGAATATTTGAGTTACGAGTTTGGCACACAATTAAGACATTGTGGAAATTGTTTCACAACTAATACCGCCTGGAACACCATAGTGTGATGGTGTGTCCGAACATCATAACTGCACCCTATTGGATATGGTGCATACCATGATGTCTCTTATCAAATTACCACTATCGTTTATGGGTTAGGCATTAGAGACAACCACATTCACTTTAAATAGGGCACCACGCAATTCCGTTGAGACGACACCGTATGAACTATGGTTTAGAGAAACCTAAGCTGTCATTTCTTGAAAGTTTGGGGCTGTGACGCTTATGTGAAAAAGTTTCAGGCTGATAAGCTCAAACCCAAAGTGGATAAATGCATCTTCATAGTATACCCAGAACAGTTGGGTATACCTCCTATTTCAGATCCGGAAGCAAAAGTGATTGTTTCTAGAAACAGGTCCTTTCTCGAGGAAAAGTTTCTCTCGAAAGAATTGAGTGGGAGGATGGTGGATACTTGATGAGGTTATTGAACCGTCACTTCAACTAGTATGTAGCAGGGCACATGAAGTTGTTCTTGTGGCGCCTACACCAATTGAAGTGGAAGCTTATGATAGTGGTCATAAAACTTCGGTCAAGTCAATACCATACCTCGTAGGTCGACAAGGATGCGTACTACTTCAGAGTGGTACGTAATCCTGTCTTGGAAGTCATGTTGCTAGACAACAATGAACCTACGAGCTATGAAGAAGCGATGGTGGGCCCGGATTCTAACAAATGGCTCGAGGCCATAAAAATCCAAGAGAGGATCCATGTATAAAAGCAAAGTATAGACTTTGGAATAACTACTTGATGGTTGTAAGGCTGTTGGGTGAAGATGGATTTTAAAAGGAAGACGGACAATGATGGTAAGTGTCACCATTAAGAAAGCTCGACTTGTCGTTAAGATGTTTTCCGACAAGTTCAAGAAGTTGACTATGATGAGACTCTCTCACTCGTAGCGATGCTAAGAGTCTGTTGGAATTATATTAGCAGTTACTGCATTATTTACGAAATCTTGCAGATAGGATGTCAAAACATTGTTTCCTTGACGATTTTCTTGAGGAAAGGTTGTATGTGATACAACTAGAAGGTTTTGTCAATCCTGAAATATGCTAACAAGTATGCAAAGATCCAACAATCCTTCTAAGGATTGGAGTAAGCATCTCAGAGTTGGAATGTACGCTTTGATGAGATGATCAAAGATTTTGGGTTACAGAAAGTTTGCAAGAAACTTGTATTTGCAAGAAAGTGAGTGGGAGCACTACAACATTTTAATAAATATATGTGGATGACATATTGTTGATCAGAAATGATGTAGAATTTCTGGAAAGCATAAAGGGTTGTTTGAATGGAGTTTTTCAAAGGAAGACCTGTGTAAAACTACTTACATGTTGGGTATCAAGATCTATAGAGATAGATCAAGATGCCTGATAAGACTTTCATAGAGCACATACCTTGACATGACCTTGAAGGAGTTCAAGACGGATCAGTCAAAGAAGGAGTTCTTGCCTGAGTTGTAAGGTGTGAAGTTAAGACTTGAAGCTCGACCACGGCAGAAGAAAGAGAAAGGACGAAAGTTGTCCCCTATGCCTTAGCCATAGGCTCTATACGATATGCCATGTTGTGTACCTTGATGTGCCTTGCCATGTGTCTAGCAAGGGGGTATAAGAATGATCCAGGAGTGGATCATTGGACAGCGGTCAAAATTGTCCTTGGGAATAAGGAAATGTTTTCTCGATTATGGAGGTGATGAAGAGTTCGGCGTAAAGGGTTACGTCGATGCAAGCTTTAACACCTATCCGGATGACTATGAGTAGCAAACCAGATACGTATAGTGGAGCAACCATTTGGGATAGCTCCAAGTGGAACGTGGAAGCATCACCTGCGCTATGACATAGAGATTTGCGAAGTACATATGGATCTGAATGTTGCAGACTCGTTGACTAAAAACCTCTCTCGTAAGCATAACATGATCAAACCCTAGAACTCATTGAGTGTTAATCGCATGGTGATGTGAACTAGATTATTGACTCTCGTAAACTCTTGGGTGTTAATCACATGGCGATGTGAACTAGATTATTGAGTCTAGTGCAAGTGGGAGACTGTCGGAAATACACCCTAGAGGCAATAATAAAATGGTTATTATTATATTTCCTTGTTCAAGATAATTGTCTATTGTTCATGCTATAATTGCATTGACCGGAAACCGTAATACATGTGTGAATACATAGACCACAACATGTCCCTAGTGAGCCTCTAGTTGACTAGCTCGTTAATCAACAGATGGTTGTGGTTTCCTGACCATGGACATTGGATGTTGTTGATAACAGGATCACATCATTAGGAGAATGATGTGATGGACAAGACCCTATCCTAAGTATAGCACAAGATCGCGTAGTTTGTTTGCTAGAGCTTTTCTAATGTCAAGTATCGTTTCCTTAGACCATGAGATTGTGCAACTCCCAGATACCGTAGGAATTCTTTGGGTGTATCAAACGTCCTGGCAACGTAATCGGGTGACTATAAAGGTGCACTATAGGTATCTCCGAAAGTGTCTGTTGGGTTGGCACGAATCGAGACTGGGATTTGTCACTCCATATGACGGAGAGGTATCTCTGGGCCCACTCGGTAATGCATCATCATAATGAGCTCAGTGTGACTAAGGAGTTAGTCATGGGATCATGCGTTACGGAACGAGTAAAGAGACTTGCTGGTAACGAGATTGAACAAGGTATAGGGATACCGACGATCGAATCTCGGTCAAGTAACATACCGATAGACAAAGGGAATTGTATACGGGATTGATTGAATCCCTGGCATCGTGGTTCATCCGATGAGATCATTGTGGAGTATGTGGGAGCCAACATGGGTATCCGTATCCCGCTGTTGGTTATTAGCCGGAGAACGTCTCGGTCATGTCTGCATGGTTCCCGAACCCGTAGGGTCTACACACTTAAGATTCGGTGACGCTAGAGTTGTTATGGGAAATAGTATGTGGTTACCGGAGGTTGTTCGGAGTCCCGGATGATATCTCGGACATCACGAGGAGTTCCGGAATAGTCCGGAGGTGAAGATCGGTATATTGGACGAAGGGTATTGGAGTCCGGAATTGTTCTGGGAGTACCGAGTGACGACCAACGTGACCGAAAGGTGTTTCGGAGGCCCCGACAAGCGTTGGGGGGCCTTATGGGCCAAGAGGAGGGGGCACATCAGCCCACTAAGGGGTTGTGCGCCCCTCCCACCCCATATCACGTAACTTGGAGAGGTGGGGGCGCCTCCCCTAGGGCAGCCGCCCCTCCCGGCTTGGGGGGCAAGTTTCCTAGGGGTGGGGGCGCCCAAACCTATCTAGGGTTTCCCCTGTGGCCGCCGCCCCTCCCCTAGGGAACCCTAGGGCGCCTCCTCCTCCCCCTTCCCCTATATATAGTGAGGGAGAGAGAGGGCAGCAGCACCCCTTCCCTGGCGCAGCCCTCTCCTCCTCCAACTCCTCCTCCTCCGTAGTGCTTAGCGAAGCTCTGCAGGAGAACCACAAGCTCCATCGCCACCATGCCGTCGTGCTGCTGGAGTTCTCCCTCAACTTCTCCTCTCCCCTTGCTGGATCCAGAAGGAGGAGACGTCCCCGGGCTATACGTATGTTGAATGCGGAGGCACCGTCCGTTCGGCGCTAGATCGGATCTTCCGCGATATGAATCGCCGCGAGTACGACTCCATCAACCGCGTTCTTGTAACGCTTCCGCTTAGCAATCTTAAAGGGTATGAAGGTCACTCCCTCTCTCTCGTTGCTAGCATCTCCTAGATTGATCTTGGTGACACGTAGGAAAATTTTGAGTTATTACTACGTTCCCCAACAATAGTGCCTAGTGCCAATTGCTGTTTTTTGCTTGTTTTTTACTTCGTAGAATATCCATATCAAACGAAGTCCAAATGCAGCAAAACTTTTTGGAGATTTTTTCTGCCCAGTAGATACCCAAGGAGCCCAGGAGGTGTACCAGAGGAGGCCCATGGGGCCCACAAGACACCAGGGCGCGCCAGAGGCCCCATGCGCACCCTGGTGCCTTGTGGAGCCCACAAGAAGTGTCTCCACCGCCTCTCAACTGTATAAATACTCAGATATTTCAGAAATCCTAGGGGAGCCGATGAAACACAATTCCAATTGCCGCAAGTTCCAGAACCACGAGATCCAATCTATAGCTCTATTTCGGCACCTTGCTGGAGGGGGAAACAATCATAAAGGGGTTCATCATCCTCATTGGTGCTCCTCCGATGATGCATGAGTAGTTTACCACAGACCTACGGCTCCGTAGGCAGTATCTAGATGACTTCTTCGCTCTTTTTTTATCTTCAATACAATGTTCTCCTCGATGTTCTTGGAGATCTATTTGATGTAATGACTTTTTACGGTGTGTTTGTTGGGATCCGATGAATTGTGAGTTTATAACCAGATATATCCATGAATATTATTTTGGGTCATTGTTGAACTCTTATATGCATGATCTTTATAGCCTCGTACTTCTTCTCCAAAACTTTGGTGTGGTTTGGCCAACTAGGTTGATTTTTCTTGCAATGGGAAGAGGTGCTTCGTGATGGGTTCGATCTTGCGATGCTTATTCTCAGTGACAAAAGGAGACATCACACGCATGTATCATTGCCTTTAAGGATAAAAAGATGGAGTCTATTCCTACATGAATAGATCTTGTCTACGTCATGTCATCGTTCTTATTGCATTATTCCGTTTTTCCATGAACTTAATACACTAGATGCACGCTGGATAGCGGTCGATATATGGAGTAATAGTAGTAGATGCAGGCAGGAGTCGGTCTACTAATCTTGGATGTTATGCATATATACATGATCATTGCCTTGGATATCGTTATATTTATTTGCTCTTCTATCAATTGTCCAACAGTAATTTGTTTACCCACCGTATGTTATTTTCTCGAGAGAAGCCACTAGTGAAATCTACGACCCCCGGTCTATTTGCTATCATATTGTTTTCAGATCCATTTATCCAAAAACCCAATAATATCTTGCTACACTTTTTCTTTATTTATTTTATTTTGTGTTTTTGCTAGATCTATTTATCCAACCTCATACAATTTAAATGTCTCAATACCGAGGAGGGATTGACAACCCCTCTTATGCGTTGGGTTGCAAGTATTTGTTATTTGTGTGCAGATGTTGTTTACATAGTGTTGCTTGGTTCTCCTACTGTATTGATAACCTTGGTTTCATAATTGAGGGAAATACTTACTGTTGTTGTGCTGCATCATCCTCTCCTCTTCGGGGAAATGCCACGCGGATACAAGCAATCAATCATGCCAGGTGCTTTGGAGATGGAGATCAAAATCATAAGATTATAATGGACATATGATGTCACATATATTAATTGCATGTGATGTTTATCTTTTTATGCATCTTATTTTTCTTAGGACGAGGTAGCATTATAAGATGATCCCTTCACTCAGTTTCAAGTAAAAGTGGTCTCCCTAAGTATGCACCGTTGCGGAAGTTCGTCGTTTTGAAGCACCTCGTGGTGATTGGGTGTGATAGACTCTACATTTGCATACGACGGGTGTAAGACTTTTTTACACATGCGGAATACTTGGTTTAAACTTGATGATCCTAGCATGTACAAACATGGCCTCATAACACAGAGGACCAAAAGGTTGAGCATGAGTCATATAGTAGATATGATCAACATGGAGATGTTCACCATTGATGACCACCCCATCTCACGTGATGATATGACATGGGTTAGTTGATTTGGATCATGTAACACTTAGACAACTTGAGGGATGTTGATTTAAGTGGGAGTTCACTAGTAATTTGATTAACTAAACAAATTATCATGAACATAGTCTTAATATCTTTGCAAATTATGTTGTAGATCAACGGCTCGCGCTGTAGCTCCCCTGAATTTTAATGTGTTCCCGGAGAAAGAAAAGTTGAAAGATTATGGAAGCAACTATGCGGACTGGGTCCGTAATTTGAGGATTATCCTCACTACTGCATAGAAGGATTATGTCCTCGAAGCACCGCTAGGTGTGCCACCTGCTCCCGCAAATCAGGACGCCATGAATGTCTAACATACTGGAAGTGATGACTACACGATAATTCAGTGTGTCATGCTTTACGGCTTAGAACATGGGATCCAAAGATGTTTTGAGCACCAAGGAGCATATGAGATGTTCCAGGAGATGAAATTGGTATTTCAGGCTCATGCCCAGATTGAGAGGTATGACACCTTCGACAAGTTCTTTAGCTGCAAGATGGAGGAGAACAACTCTGTTAATGAGCATGTAGTCAAAATGTCTGGGTACTACAACCTCTTAAATCATTTGGGAGTTAATCTTTTAGATGAAGTAGCGATTGACAGAGTTCTCTGGTCACTGCCACCAGGCTACAAGAGCTTCACGATGAATGATAATATGCAAGGAACGGAGAAAACGATCCCTGAGCTGTTCATAATGCTTAAGGCCGCAGAGGTAGAAATCAAGAAAGAGCATCAAGTATTGATGGTCAATAAGACCACCAGTTTGAAGAAGGGCAAGGGAAAGAAAGGTAACTTCAAGAAGAATGGCAAGGTAGTTGCCTCTCCCATGAAGAAACCCAAGGCTGGACCTAAACCCGAGACTGAGTGCTTCTATTGCAACTTTGCAAGGGGAAGGGCCACTGGAAGCGGAACTGCCCCCAAGTACTTGGCGGATAAGAAGGTTGGCTCACATTTAAGACAATATGGAATTGTTTCCCAACTCAAGCCACCTGGAACACCACGGCGTAATGGTGTGTCCGAACGTCGTAACTGTAATTTATTGGATATGGTGCGTTCTATGATGTCTCTTACCGATTTGCCACTATCATTTTGGAGTTATGCATTAGAGACAGCCGCATTCAGCTTAAATAGGGCACCGCCTAAGTCCATTGAGATGATGTTGTATCAAATATGGTTTGGCAAGAAACCTAAGTTGTCATCTCTTAAAGTTTGGGGATGCGACGCTGCTACTTGTGAACTGCGTTGGGATTTCCCTGAAGAGGAGAGGATGATGCAGTATAGTAGAGATAAGTATTTCCCTCAGTTAAGACCCGAGGTTATCAATCTAGTAGGAGAACCAAGCAACTCCTCGTTAGCAGCACCTGCTCACAAACAACAAATCCTTACAACCCAACGCGAACAAGGGGTTGTCAATCCCTTGACGGTTACGAGCAATATTAAATTTTATGGTGTTTGATAGATAGATCAGACAAAAATACAAAATAAAATAAATAAAATAAAATGCAGCAAGGTATTTTTGGTTTTAATATATGATCAAAGATAGACCCAGGGGCCATAGTTTTCACTAGAGTCTTCTCTCTTGAAAATAGCATACGGTGGGTAAACAAATTACTGTTGGGCAATTGACAAAAAAGAAAATAATTATGATAATATCCAAGGCAATGATCATGTATAAATGCATCACGTCCGAGATAAGTAGACCGACTCCTACCTGCACCTACTACTATTACTCCACACATCGACCGCTATCCAGCATGCATCTAGTGCACTAAGTTCATAAAGAACGCAGTAACGCCTTAAGTAAGATGACATGATGTAGACACAATAAACTCATGTATGAATAAACCCCATCTTTTTACCCTTAATAGCAATGCTACAATACGTGTCATGTCCCCTTCTGTCACTGGGATTGAACACCGCAAGATCGAACCCATTACAAAGCACCTCTCCCATTGCAAGAAAAATCAATCTAATTGGCCAAACCAAATCAATAGATCGGAGAGAAATACAAAGCTATAAAAATCATGCATAAAAGAGTTTAGAGGAAACTAAAATAATATTTACGAGATCTGATTATAAACTCACAATTCATCGGGTCCCAACAAACACACGCAAAAAGTGATTACACTGGATAGAACTCCAAGAACATCGAGGAGAACATTGTATTGAAGATCAAATAGAAAGAAGAAGCCATCTACCTACTAACTATGGACCCGTAGGTCTATGGTAAACTACTCATGCATCATTGGAAGGGCAGAAAGGATGATGTAGAGCCCCTCGTGATCGAATCCCCCTCCGACAGAGTGCCGGAAAAGGCCCCCAGATGGGATCTGTCGAGAATAGGAACTTGTGGCGGCAAAAAAAGTATTCATGTACTCCTCTGTTGGTTTCAAGATTTTAGAGAATTTATAGAGGCGGAGTTAGGTAGCCATGTGGGCTCCACAAGCCACCAAGGAGTGCCTGTAACATCCCAAATTTTCAATTTGGAATGTTATACATTAGGTCATCATGCATATCATATTTTCTCGCATTTTTCCGATCCTAGAAAATTTCACGCAACTCAAGGACCCTCGGAGAGAGTTGGAAGTTTCATTATTTTCATAATTGGGGATTTATTTCTCAAATCTTGAAAATGGGATCATTGGATTTATTTAATTATCTTCATCAAGTTTTTCCTATAAAAACTTAAGAGAGGGAATAATATGACTTTCCCAATATTTAGGAAAAATGAAGATATTATAAATAAATCAAAAATTTGGTTTTGGAAGATTTATTTTGCTTAGGCAAAAATGAGCATTTTAAAAATTTATGCATGTTTGCCGTTTTTAAAGTTCATTTTGTTCGACTCATTTTTAGGAGTCGGGGAAAATTATTTTTATTAAAATCGGAGTTCGTTTGGTATTTTTTTAAATCCGTTTTGTTTTGTTTTAATAAAAAAAAAACTGTGCCGCAGGCCAAGGCCCAGCCAAGCCCACCGGCGCCCTGCCCACCTCCCTCTCCCTCCTCACGATCTCCGCCCGCCGCCTCTCCCGCCGCCCGAGTCCGCCTCACGCCCGGCCCCGGCTTGCCCTTCCCAAGCCGTGAACCCCCAACCTATTTATACCGCCGCCTCTCCCCTCAACCCGCCCCGCCGCCGCCCTCCACCCGAGCCGCCGCCGCCCGGCCGCAGCCGTCGCCCTCGCCCCGACGCCGAGCCTCGTCGCCCTCGCTGCCCCTCCGACCCGCGGACCCCGAGCCCGCTGAGCCCCGCCGTGAAGCCACCGGAGGTAGCCGCCCGCCGCCCGCCCGATCCGGTTTTTTTTAGAAAAACCTGATCCGGTTTTTCGTTCGATGTTCGGTTTTTTTTTCAAAAACCTAGACGGTTTTATTTTTTTCGGTTTTCTTAATTAACGAACGTTCACCGAACCGTTCGTTTCAATGAACGTGTTCGTTGGATTAGTTCTGTTAACGAACGTCCGTTATTTAATCCGTTCGTCATTTTCTTTTAATCGGATTTAATCCGTTATTTTTCTGATTCGATTTCTGATCCGATTTTCAAATCTGTTTTATTTCTTGCTCGTTTATCGGAATCAGGTGATTCAAGCGCCTGGAGTTTCGTTACGAAACCGCCGTTCCGACTAACCTACTTACACAGAGTTTTGCTACTATAAAATTTTGACCTAGTTTCAGATTGCTAAACCGAGTCGTTCTCTCTCGAGTTCCGACTTTCGATGCTTTATTTGATTCGATTCTTTTGCAACCAGGGTTCTTAAGTTGAACTATCTGGTTAGATCTTTTATTCGAGATTTCCCATGCATTAGATGAGTACTTATTGTATGCTTGTTGTTTGTCTGCGTTAGATCACCCGGAGTCGCCGCTTGTTACTTGAATCTCTAGGTTTCATGGATCATCGCAAGGCAAGTAACACTTGATCATACCTTTTCTACTACCCAGCTTTTATTGCATTAGATCAACCCCCAAACACTTGCATGTTTAGGATCTAATTAAATTGTGGGATGGGAAGTAGATTGAGGTAGTACCTATTACCTGCTTTTACTTATGAAACCTTGGGAGTTACTTCTCGTTTGCTTATTATGCTATGCTATGCTAGTAGACGTGGATTGGGTGAGTGATATCCATGACAGATGTGAGATTGTTAATTTAATGGTTTATCTAAGGTGGCAACCTAAACACACATCTGGGTGGATTGAGGCACCTGGTTTCTATCAGACTTGCTGTATTTCTTCGGACCGCCACCCGGGCTCTAAGGGATCATAAGATTATTCAAACTAGGAACTTCCGTAGCAGCCACAAGCCAATTATGGGCTCTGGCATAGTTGACTAAGTTGTGCGAACTCTTACGGGTAGACTAGCAGATGTAGGGGAAAGTAGGTGTACCGTCTACCCACAAGTAAGGTGCTAAGCGCTTCGAAAGATGTGTCTCACCATCCGCTCTCAAACACCATGTAGTCGAGAACCAAACGGAGGCGATCGAGTCTTGTGGGGAAAAGTCATGCAAACCTCTGCAGAGTGTAAAAAACTAATCATGATTAGCCGTGTCCCCGGATCTGGCCATCTTGAGTATCTACTACTTGAATATCCTGTGAATCTCAACATGTTACTCTAATACTAAAGTTGTTGGGTTTTAATGAGTACTTTTTAATTGGGATTGAGGATCTTGTCAACCATTCTCAATGTTTAACAACCACCATGATAGTTAAATAAATTTATTCCTTTGAAGTAGGGAAAAATTGGCTTTTCGCAAAATCAGTAGCCATAGAGCTTTCCACCAGCCATATATGCATGTAGTATAGGCTTGTTGCTTCATTGTTCTCTATGTGTTACATTGCCGCATATTCCATGTGTCGACCCATTTTTCGGCTGCAACTTTTCACGCTATGCATTTTTTGCATTTACAGTAAGGTGTTAGGTCGTGGTTCTATACTCGATGATGCCGATGGAGTTGATGGACTCACTTATCTTCCAAGCCTTCCGCTGTTATTATTAGATGGCCTTAAGCCATATTATTGTATTAAGTTCCCTTGTGGACAACGATGTAATAAGTGTGTGATTGCTACTGCTATAAATCCTTGAAATCTTGTGTGGTGTCGGCATTCGATCCGAGGATGACACCGAGCACGAGCACTAGATCCATTCGGTCCGGGTCGCCACAGAGAATGGTATCGAGCACACGAATCGTAGGACACGACCACTAAGATAAGGCCATAGATCACTATTCTCTTCCCATTTTCTAACTCCTCATCTTTTCTACTCTCTTTAGGATGAAGGACGCGAAGATCAAGTACACCCAACCGGATGAAGGCACACCTTTTGGATTTCACTTGAAGGAAGTTACCAAGTACCGAACATTGGACTACCAAGCTTCACCGGACTTTCAACGCCACTCTGCTCAAGAGGAGCTGGAAGATTCACGCTCACGTTCCAGAAGGACATTCGCCCCAATCACCAAGCCTATAGTTAGTGTTTTCAAAGGCACCAACTTGGAGTCTAGGAAAGAGCATGGCAGCTCACATCACCATGGGACGCATTGGAGAAGTTTATCAAGAAGACCTCAAGGACACTATCTACCAGATTTGCGGACGCCGAGATGACAAATGGGACGTCACAAGACCAAGAAGGATAGATCCATTGCAGCGTTCATCCAGGAGTTAAACCGGCACATTCGGCGCCAGGAGAACCGGATGTGCAATGATATGTTGGAGTTGCGTAATGCAAAGGGAAGGATCATCGAACTTGAAGATGAACTAAAGACTACTACGCAAGGACTATATGGACGAGATCGTAGCTCTAGCAAGACACAATAACGATCTTAAGTACGAGATTGAAGAACTCAAGAAGAAGTTGGCGCTCGGGAATGAAGACCAGATGTCGATTGTCCAAGCGACTACATCAACATCGACGACACCGATTCGGATCCAAGTGAACCCGACTTTGAAGATGAAGCGAGGAGCGAGACATTATGGAGTCTTCCACCGGTTCAAATTAGTAGAAGTCCCCCACATATTAGTAGTATTTTCCCCCCTGTAAACATTATAGTACACGCACTTTTGCGATAGTTAGATCGTTGTAAGCCCTTGTTTGATTGAATGAAGTGATTTTGTGTGTATTTGCTCATGTGCATTTGGGTAGTGATTCCCTTAGACCTCATTCTATTCTAAATTCTCATCTTTTCTAAACCCATCAGATGCCTCCGAGACGCGACCCGGATTTGTTTTCCCGCCATGAAATCACCCAACTGATCCAGAAGAATACCTGATTCAAACATTGGTGCGTAACTGTGGCAACAACAACAACAACCCACCACCACCACCACCGTGGATCATCGACTCGTTTCCTTAGACTAAACCCGCCGGTGTATTCCAAAGAGCACCGAGCCGATTGTAGCAGATGACCTGGCTCCGCAAGATAGGAAGGGAGCTGACCAACTGCAGGATGCACGGATGGAGAAAGAGTGAAGTTTGCAGACATCAGCTTGAAGGACCCGCAAGAAGCATGGTGGGAGAATTTCAGTCACTTACCCTGTAGACACTGTCACATGGGATCAATTTCAGCAAGCTTTCCGCACTGCCCATGTTTCAGCAGGAGCTATGGCCATGAAGAAGCGTGAGTTTCGCAACTTACGCCAAGGAGGAAGAAGGATTAAGTATGTATCACGGCACGAGCCGAGAAGAGCGCAAGTTAATTGCCTATCCGGAGTGGTGCAGGAAGAAGTACCAGTGGTGAAGGATTTTCCTGATGTATTTCCTGAAGAGTTGCCAGGAATGCCACCGGATAGAGACATTGAGTTTTTGATAGAACTTTTGCCAGGAACAGGCCCAATATCGAAGCGACCATATAGGATGCCCGCACAGGATTTGGCGGAAATCAAGAAGCAGATTAAAGAGCTTTTGGATAAAGGTTTTATACGCCCAAGTTCTTCACCTTGGGGATCACCCGTTTTGCTAGTGGAGAAGAAGGATGGATCGTTAAGAATGGTTGTCGATTATCGTGGATTGAATGAAGTAACAATCAAGAACAAGTACCCACTACCTATGATAAATGATCTGCTTGATCGCTTGCAAGGAGCCAAGGTGTTTTCCAAGATCGACTTGCGATCGTGGTACCATCGATTGAAGATTCGGAGCAGGACATACCCAAGACAGCATTTACCACGAGATATGGACTATACGAGTATACCGTTATGTCATTTGGACTGACTAACGCACCAGCCTATTTCATGAACCTGATGAACAAAGTGTTTATGGAGTTTTGGATAAGTTCGTCGTGGTGTTCATTGATGACATTTTGATTTTCTCGAAGAATGAAGAGGAACACAAGGAACATTTGCGATTGGTTCGAGAAACCGAGGATCACCAGTTGTATGCCAAGTTCAGCAAATGTGAGTTTTGGCTAAAGGAAGTTGGATTTCTCGGACATGTTATATCCGGAGAAGGGATAGCAGTTGACCCCACAAAAGTTGAGACCGTAACCAAATGGGAAGCACCAACGACAGTTGGAGAGATTCGAGTTTCCTTGGACTCGCAGGATACTACCGAAGGTTCATTGAGAATTTCTCAAGGATTGCTAAGCCTATGATGTAATCGTTGAAAAAGGAAAACAAATTTATATGGACCGAGGACTGTGAGGCAAGTTTTCGTGAGTTGAAGAAAAGATTGGTTACCTCACCAGTCTTGATATTGCCAGATCGGACTAAGGATTATGAGGTGTATTACACGCTTCACGCCGAGGACTTGGAGCGGTGCTTATGCAGGAAGGAAGAGTTGTTTCGTATGCTTCACGACAACTTAAGCCCCATGAGTTGAATTATGCCACTCATGATTTGGAGTTAGCAGCCGTTGTGCATGCCTTGAAGACGTGGAGACATTTTCTCATTGGAAATCATTGTGAAGTGTACACGGATCACAAGAGTTTGAAGTACATTTTCACACAAAAGGAATTGAATCTCAGACAAAGGAGATGGTTAGAGCTTATCAAGGATTATGACATGAGATTGCATTATCACCCCGGAAAGGCAAATGTCGTAGCTGACGCATTGAGCCGTAAGAGCCACATCAATACTCTAATGATGGGAGGAATACCCAATGAGTTAGCCGAGGACCTTCGAGAGCTATGTTTGGAAATAGTTCCGAGAGGCTATGTAGCAGCATTGGAAATTCAGTCAACACTAATGGACAAAATCAGAGAAGCCCAAAAGGCAGATAAGGAAGTTGCCTCTATAAAGGAGAAAATGAGCAAAGGAAAAGCTAAAGGATTTCGTGAGGATGAGCATGATACCCTATGGTTTGAAGACCGTGTTTATGTGCCCAATGACCCGGAGATCAGGAAGTTGATTTTACAAGAAGCTCATGATTCACCCTATTCGATTCACCCAGGAAATACCAAGATGTATTTGGATTTGAAGAATACTTTCTGGTGGACCGGAATGAAGAAGGATATTGCGGAGTATGTAGCAGTTTGCGATGTATGTCAGAAAGTAAAGGCAGAACATCAGAAGCCAGCAAGATTGTTACAACCATTGCCGATAACCGAATGGAAGTGGGATAAACTAGGCATGGATTTTATCACAGGATTGCCAAAGACTCGTTCAGGATATGACTCGATTTGGGTTATAGTCGACCGTTTAACAAAGGTAGCTCATTTCATTCCAGTCAAGACCACCTATAGCAGTGCTAAGTTGGCAAAGATATACATGACCCAGAATTGTGTGCTTACGGAGTTCCGAGGAGCATCGTATCGAGATAGAGGAACCCGGTTTACCTCGAAATTTTGGAACCGGTTACACGAAACATTGGGAACCCGATTGGAATTGATGCTGACTTTCCACCCACGCACCGATGGATGACCGAGAGAGTCAATCAGATTTTGGAGGACATCTTTGAGCTTGTGCCCTAGATTATGGATCTAGCCGGGATGACAATTTGTCAGATGCAGAATTTTCCTACAACAACAGTTACCAAACCAGCTTGAAGATGGCACCTTTCGAGGCTCAGATGGAAGAAGGTGCAGGACACCGTTGTTATGGGACGAAACTGAGATCGTCGATTGTTTGGACCAGATTTGATTAAGGAGTCCGAACGAAAGTTAAGTTGATTCGAGACAGGCTCAAGGTAGCCCGATCCGGACAAAAGAGCTATGCCGATTCAAAGCGCAGCGATTGAGTATGAAGTTGGAGACAGAGTATATCTCGAGTATCCCCACTTGAGGAGTTAAGCGTTTTGGAGTTAAAGGAAAGTTAGCACCCCGTTTCGTTGGACCGTATAAGATTTTGCAACGCATGGGAGAAGTTTCTTATAAGTTGGAATTACCAGAAGGACTGTCAGGAGTTCATGATGTATTCCATGTTTCTCAGTTGAAGAAATGTCACCCCGAGATAGCAGAGGTACCGTTAAGAGACACAGTGCCACTAGAAGCAATTCAGTTGAAGGATGACCTGACATATGAGGAAAAACCGGTTAAGATTCTCGATTATGCCAGCAGAGTTACCCGCAGCAAGGTTATCAAGTTTTGCAAAGTTCAGTGGAGCCACCACACTGAGGATGAAGCCACACAGGAAAGAGAGGAAGTTTTGCTCAAGGACCACCCTCACCAATTTTCTAGCCAACCCGAATCTCGAGGGCGTAGATTCATCTTAAGGGTAGGTTTGTAACATCCCAAATTTTCAATTTGGAATGTTATACATTAGGTCATCATGCATATCATATTTTCTCGCATTTTTCCGATCCTAGAAAATTTCACGCAACTCAAGGACCCTCGGAGAGAGTTGGAAGTTTCATTATTTTCATAATTGGGGATTTATTTCTCAAATCTTGAAAATGGGATCATTGGATTTATTTAATTATCTTCATAAAGTTTTTCCTATAAAAACTTAGGAGAGGGAATAATATGACTTTCCCAATATTTAGGAAAAATGAAGATATTATAAATAAATCAAAAATTTGGTTTTGGAAGATTTATTTTGCTTAGGCAAAAATGAGCATTTTAAAAATTTATGCATGTTTGCCGTTTTTAAAGTTCATTTTGTTCGACTCATTTTTAGGAGTCGGGGAAAATTATTTTTATTAAAATCGGAGTTCGCTTGGTATTTTTTTAAATCCGTTTTTTTTTGTTTTAACAAAAAAAAAACTGCGCCGCCCACAGGCCAAGGCCCGGCCAGCCCGACCAGCCGCCCGGCCACCTCCCTCTCCTCCCATGTCGATCTCCGCCCGCCCCGCCGAGTCCGCCTCGCCCGGCCCGGCTTGCCCCTTCCCAAGCCGTGAACCCCCCATCCTATTTATACCGCCCCCTCCTCTCCTCAACCCGCCCTTGCCGCCGCCCTCCACCCGAGCCACCGCCCGCTCGAAGGCCGCCCGTCGCCCTCGCCGCCCCTCGCCCGGCGCGGGCCTCGTCGCCCTCGCCGCCCCTCCCGACCCGGGACCCCGGAGCCCGCTGAGCCCGCCGTGAAGCCACCGGAGGTAGCCGCCGCCGCCCCGCCCGATCCGGTTTTTTTTAGAAAGACCCGATCCGGTTTTTCGTTCGTTGTTCGGTTTTTTTTCAAAAACCTAGACGGTTTTATTTTTTTTCGGTTTTCTTAATTAACGAACGTTCACCGAACCGTTCGTTTCAATGAATGTGTTCGTTGGATTAGTTCTGTTAACGAACGTCCGTTATTTAATCCGTTCGTCGTTTTCTTTTAATCGGATTTAATCCGTTATTTTCTCGATTCGATTTACGATCCGATTTTCAAATCTGTTTTATTTCTTGCTCGTTTATCGAATCAGGTGATTCAAGCGCCGAGTTTCATATTCTGAAACCGCCGTTCCGACTAACCTACTTACACAGAGTTTTGCTACTATAAAATTTTGACCTAGTTTCAGATTGCTAAACCGAGTCGTTCTCTCTCGAGTTCCGACTTTCAATGCTTTATTTGATTCGATTCTTTTGCAGCCAGGGTTCTTAAGTTGAACTATCTGGTTAGATCTTTTATTCGAGATTTCCCTGTGCATTAGATGAGTACTTATTGTATGCTTGTTGTTTGTCTGCGTTAGATCACCCGGAGTGCGCCGCTTGTTACTTCGAATCTCTAGGTTTCGCGGATCATCAGCAAGGCAAGTAACACTTGATCATACCTTTTCTACTACCCAGTTTTATTGCATTAGATCAACCCCCAAACACTTGCATGTTTAGGATCTAATTAAATTGTGGGATGGGAAGTAGATTGAGGTAGTACCTATTACCTGTTTTACTTATGAAACCTTGGGAGTTACTTCTACGTTTGCTTATTATGCTATGCTATGCTAGTAGACGTGGATTGGGTGAGTGATATCCATGACAGATGTGAGATTGTTAATTTAATGGTTTATCTAAGGTGGCAACCTAAACACACATCTGGGTGGATTGAGGCACTGGTTTCTATCGAGGACTTGCTCATATTTCTTCGGACCGCCACCCGTGCTCTAAGGGATCATAAGATTATTCAAACTAGAAACTTCCGTGTGCAGCCACAAGCCAATTATGGGCTCGCATAGTTGACTAAGTTGTGCGAACTCTTACGGGTAGACTAGCAGATGTAGGGGAAAGTAGGTGTACCGGTCTACCCACAAGTAAGGTGCTAAGCGCTTCGAAAGATCTGTCTCGGTCATCCGTCTCTCAAACACCATGTAGTGCGAGAACCAAACGGAGGCGATCGAGTCTTGTGGGAAAAAGTGCGCAAACCTCTGCAGAGTGTAAAAAAAACTAATCATGATTAGCCGTGTCCCCGGTTATGGACATCTTGAGTATCTAGTACTTGAATATCATGTGAATCTCAACATGTTACTCTAATAATAAAGTTATTGGGTTTTTAATGAGTACTTTTTAATTGGGATTGAGGATGCTGTCGACCATTCTCAATGTTTAACAACCACCATGATAGTTAAATAAATTTATTCCTTTGAAGTAGGGAAAAATTGGCTTTTCGCAAAACTGTAGCCATAGAGCTTTCCACCAGCCATATATGCATGTAGTATAGGCTTGTTGCTTCATTGTTCTCTATGTGTTACATTGCCAGCATATTCCATGTGCTGACCCATTTTCGGGCTGCAACTTTTCACGCTATGCAGACTTTTCGCATTTACGACAGTAAGGTGTTAGGTCGTGGTTCTATACTCAGTGATGCCGATGGAGTTGATGGACTCACTTATCTTCCAAGCCTTCCGATGTTATTATTAGATGGCCTTAAGCCATATTATTGTATTAAGTTCCCTTGTGGACAACGATGTAATAAGTGTGTGATTGCTACTCTGCTATAAATCCTTCGAAGTACTGTGTGGTGTCAGCATTACTGATCCAGGGATGACACTGAGCACAGAGCACTAGATCCATTCGGGTCTGGTCGCTACAGTGCCCTACCCCCTAGGCGTGCCCTGGTGTCTCATGGGCCACTGCTCCATCTTCTTGCCCCCTCTCGATGCTTCCAGGGTCTGTTATTGCCATAAAAAATCTCCAAAAAGTTTCGTGGCATTTGGACTTCGTTTGGTATTGATATTCTGAAAAACCAAAAGTAGGCAAAAAAACAACAATTCACACTGGGCACTAAGTTAATAGGTTAGTCTCAAAAAATGACATATAATTGCTTGAAAGTGTATATAAAACATCCAAGATTTATACTATAATAGCATGGAACAATAAAAAATATAGATACGTTGGAGACGTATCAAGCATCCCCAAGCTTAATTCTTTCTCATTCTTGAGTAGGCAAATGATAAAAAGAGATATTTTGATGTGGAATGCTACCTAACATATTCATCATATAACCTTTTATTTTGTAGCATGGACATTTGGACTTGAATGATTCAAAGCAATAGTCTATAATTTGACAGAAGGCATAAGTACTAAAGGAAAATATCAATGCTAAAGAAAGTTATCCCTAGCCCATTATGCTCAAGCATTGATTCATTCATGAAACACACTCAACATTAGCTACATCCAATGCACAAGTATGACAATAGTGCTCTCTAGTTGATTCTTTGTAAGAGAAGATGGAGACTCAATTTTTTGCATAAAAGTAAATACATAGGCCCTTGGCAGAGGGAAGCGGAGATTTGTAGAGGTGCCAGAGCTTAAGGCTTAAATTGGAGATACAAATATTTTTAGAGGCATGATTTTCCTGTCAATGAAAACAATCGAGAATTCCCAATATGTTCCATGCTAGACAAATTATAGGCGGTTCCCAAACAGAAAATAAATTTTGTTTCCTTTCCACCATTATTTCACAATCCATGTCTAGCCGTATCCATGGGTGCCTTCCATACAACACTTTCCAAGGAATTTATTATTATCATCATATTATTATTTTTCATTTCAGGGCTGGGCATCCCTATTACCTGCCACACTCTTGTGCAATGACAAGTGAATAAACACTCATCGTGAGAATAAAATACCTATCATGGAAAATATTGGCCACCCCCTGCCGCTTCATGAACTGTATGGGCACACAAAAATGGAAGGTTACTTTGAAAAATTAGAGTTGGCACATGCAAATTTACTTGGAACGACATGGAAATACCGCATATAGGTAGGTATGATGGACTCATTTGGCACAACTTTGGGTTTAAGGAGTTGGATGCACAAGCATCATTCCCGCTTAGTACAAATCAAGGCTAGCAAATAGATTGAGAAGCGACCAACCAAAAAATGAAAACGGTCATAAACATGCATTGAACATAACTGACACTGAATAAGGCACCATAAGTAGGATGTAGCTTCGTTGCATAACTATTGACTTTATGTGCATGCATAAGGAAACACAAACCTAAACACCAATATTCATACTTGATGTGGCTTGAAGCTACGTCAGTATTTCCCCAAAGAGGAAGGGATGATGCAGCATAGCGGCGGTAGGTATTTCCCTTAGTTATGAGATCAAGGTTATCGAACCAGTAGGAGAACCAAGAAACACTACGTAAACAACACCTGCACACAAATAACAATACTCGTAACTTGACGTGTAAAAGGGGTTGTCAACCCCTTTCGGGTAGCGGCGCCATAAATTGGCAAACGGACGTGAGAGAGTAGTAAATATTGATAGATTGAACGCCAAATAAAATAAAGTGCAACAAGGTATTTTTGTATTTTTGTTTTAATAGATCTGAAAATAAAAGGCAAATAAAATAGATCGTGATGGCAAATAATATGAGAAAGTGACCCGGGGGCCGTAGGTTTCACTAGTGGCTTCTCTCGAGGAAAATAGCAAATGGTGGGTGAACAAATTACTGTTGGGAAATTGATAGAACTTAAAATAATCATGACGATATCCAGGCAATGATCATTATATAGGCATCACGTCGAAGATTAGTAGACCGACTCCTGCCTGCATCTACTACTATTACTCCACACATCGACCGATATCCAGCATGCATCTAGTGTATTAAGTTTATGTAGAAATTGAATAATGCAATAAGAACGATGACATGATGTAGACAAGATCTATTTATGTAGAAATAGATCCCATCGTTTTATCCTTAGTAGAAACGATACAAACGTGTCGATTCCCCTTCTGTCACTGGGATCAAGCACCGTAAGACCGAACCCACTACAAAGCACCTCCTCCCATTGCAAGATGAATAGATCAAGTTGGCCAAACAAAACTCAAATACCAGAGAAGAAATACGAGGCTATAAGCAATCATGCATATAAGAGATCAAAGAAACTCAAATAACTTACATGGATAAAAAGATAGATTTGATCATAAACTCAAAGTTCATCTGATCCCAACAAACACACCGCAAAAAGAGTTACATCATATTGATATCAAAGAGACCATTGTATTGAGAATCAAATGAGATAGAGGAAGGCATCTAGCTACTAACTACAGACCTGAAGGTCTACAAAGAACTACTCACACATCATCGGAGAGGCACCAATGGAAGTGGTGAACCCCTCCGTGATGGTGTCTAGATTGGATCTGGTGGTTCTGGACTCTGCGGCGGCTGGAATTGATTTTTGTCGACTCCCCTAGGGTTTCTGGAATATTGGGGTATTTATAGAGCAAAGAGTTGGTTCAGGGGGCACCCGAGGTGGGAACAACCCACCAGGGCGAGCCGGGGCCTCCTGGCGTGCCTTGGTGGGTTGTGCTCCCCTCGGAGCACCCCCAGGCGCTTCTTCGGCCCACTAGATGTCTTCTGGTCCAAAAAAATTCACAAAAAGTTCCGCTGCGTTTGGACTCCATTTGGTATTGATTTCCTACAATGTAAAAAAACATGCAAAAACAGCAACTGGCACTTGGCACTATGTCAATAGGTTAGTACCAAAAAATGATATAAAATGACTATAAAATGATTATAAAACATCCAAGAATGATAATATAACAGCATGGAACAATCAAAAATTATAGATACGTTGGAGACGTATCAGCATCCCCAAGCCTAATTCCTCCTCGTCCTCGAGTAGGTAAATGATAAAAACAGATTTTTTGATGTGGAATGCTGCCTAAGATGTCATCTCATATTTTTTTTCTTTATAACATGGACATTTGGACTTCTATATTGTTCAAAGCAATAGTCTAGTTTTGACATGATAACTTAAATACTCAAGCATACCAACAAGCAACCATGTCTTTCAAAATATGAACACTAAAATAAGCTATCCCTAGCCCATCATGCCCAATCATTGATCCATTCATGAAACACACTCGCATATTAGCTACAATCAATGCTCAAGTACGATCATAGTGCCTCCTAGTTGGTGCTTTATAAGAGAAGATGGAGACTCAAATAAAAAATAAAAATTGCATAAAGTAAAAGAAAGGCCCTTCACAGAGGGAAGTAGGGATTTGTAGAGGTGCCAGAGCTCAAAGTGAAAATTGAGAGATAAAAACATTTTTAGAGGCATACTTTTCCCACCAACAAAAATGACTTAGAGTTCCCAACACTTTCCATGCTAGATATATCATAGGCGGTTCCCAAAAAAAAATTAAAGTTTATTCCTTTTTCCACCATACTTTCACTTTCCATGGCTAACCGTATCCACGGGTGCCTTCCATACCAACACTTTCCAAGGAATTTATTATTTGACAACATAAAGTAAATTCATTTTTCATTTCGGGACTGGGCATCCCTAATACCTTTGCTTTACTCTCGTGCAATGACAAGTGAATAAACACTCATCGTGAGAATAACACATCTAGCATGGAAAATATTAGCCACCCCTCACCGCCTCGCGAGCAGTACGAGCACACAAAAGAAAAAATTATTTTGAATATTAGAGATGTCACATACAAATTTGCTTAGAACGGCAAAAGAATACTACATATAGTTAGATATGGTGGACTCATGTGGCAAAACTGGTTTAAAGGAATTTGGATGCACAAGTAGTGATCATACTTAGTGCAAAATGAAGGCTAGTAAAAGATTGAGAAGCGACCAACCAAGAAACGAATAATCTCATAAGCGAGCATTAAGCATAATTAACACCGAATAATGCACCACAAGTAGGATATAATTTCATTGCATAATTATTGACTTTCGTGCTTGCATAGGGAATCACAAACCTTAACACCAATATTCTTACTAAAGCATAATTATTCATCAACATAACTCACATATCACATCATCATATCTCAAAACTATTACTAAGAATCAAGTTTATTTTGTCCAATGATCTTCATGAAACTTTTTGTTATTTCTTCAAAAATTTACTAACTCTCATATATATCTAAGTGAACCAAGAGAGCATTTCTTCAGAAATACTAAATCACACCGTGCTAAAAAAGATATAAGTGAAGCACTAGAGCAAGTCCATAGCTCATAAAAATTTAAGTGAAGCATAGAGAGCAATTCTATCAAGTCATGACATAATTTTGGTCTCTCAAATAGGTGTGTCCAGCAAGGAATCAATACTAAAAACACAAAGCAAAAAAAGCAAAGACTCATATCATACAAGACGCTCCAAGCAAAACACATAGTATGTGACGAATAAAAATATAACTTCGAGTAAAATACCGATGGTCGTTAGAAGAAAGAGGGGATGCCACTCAGGGCATCCCCAAGCTTAGTTGCTTGCTTCTCTTTGGATAATAACTTGGGGTGCCATGGGCATCCCCAAGCTTAGGCTCTTCTTACTCCTTATTCCTTCATCCATCGTAAGATAACCCAAAACTTGAAAAATTCAATCACACAGAACTCAACAAAACCTTCGTGAGATCCATTAGTAAAAGAAAGCAAATCACTACTATAAGTACTGTAGAAAAACAATTCATATTTTATTATTGCATTATATCTACTGTATTCCAACTTTTCTATGGAAAAAACTCATCAAAGAAAACCATATAATCATCAAAACAAGCACACAACACAAAGAAAACAGAATCTGCCAAAAACAGAACAGTCTGTAGTAATCTGGATATTTCGAATACTTCTATAACTCCAAAAATCTTGAGAAATTAGGAACACCTGAGCAATTTTTATATTAATCTTATGAAAAAGAATTGGCATTTTATCACACTGGTTAAAAATGAGAATTGTTTTCGTGAGCGCAAAGGTTTCTGTTTTTCAGCAAGATCAAACAACTATCACCCAAGAAGATCCTAAAGGCTTTACTTGGCACAAACACTAATTAAAACACAAAAAACACAATCATAATAGTAGCATAATTGTGCTAACACTCAATAACAGAAAGGAAAAAGCAAAAATATTTTTTATTCATTGGGTTGCCTCCCAACAAGCGCTATCGTTTTACGCCCCTAGCTAGGCATAAGATTTCAATGATGCTCACATGAAAGATAAGAACTGAAACACAAAGAGAGCATCATGAAATATATGACAAACACATTTAAGTCTAACATACTTCCTATGCATAGTAATTTTATAAGCAAACAAATTATCAAGACACGAAACATCTAACATATGGAAGGAAGAGGAATAAACATTGAAAATCTCAACACAACGAGAGGTAATTTAGTAACATGAAACTTTCTACAACCATATTTCCTTCTCTTAAAATAATTACATGTGGGATCATACTCAAATTCGACAATATAGCTATCACATAACATATTCTCTACATGATCCACGTGCATACAAAGTAGACACTCTTCCAAAATAGTGGGATTGTCATCAAATAAAGTCATGACTGAGGGAGTCCTGGATTAGGGGGTATCCGGACAGCCGGACTGTGTACAACGTCTGGACTATTGAAGCGTGAAGATACAAGACTCAAGACTTCGGCCCGTGTCCGGAGGGGACTTTCCTTGGCATGGAAGGCAAGCTTGGCGATCCGGATATTATATTTCCTTCCTTGTAACCGACTCCATGTAAACCCTAGCCCTCTCCGGTGTCTATATAAACCGGAGAGGTTGGTCCTTAGAAGGCTGATCACACAATCATACCATCATAGGCTAGCTCTTAGGGTTTAGCCTCTATGATCTCGTGGTAGATCTACTCTTGTACTACCCATATCATCAATATTAATCAAGCAGGAAGTAGGGTTTTACCTCCATCGAGAGGGCCCGAACCTGGGTAAACATCTGTGTCCCTTGCTTCCTGTTACCATCAGCCTTTACGCACATATCGGGACCCCCTACCCGAGATCCGCCGGTTTTGACACCGACATTGGTGCTTTCATTGAGAGTTCCTCTGTGCCTTCGCCACAAGGCTCGATGGCTCGTCTCATTGTCAAGGACGACATTACCTCGGAGGGGGCTCTGGCAGAGGCGGGCGCTCGGCTCGGTGGCTTTATCATGGCCGCCCCATCGGCGATGGCGCCGACGATGACTTCTTGGGTCATCAATCATAACCTTCGCATCTGTTCGGAACTTGCCGAACAGATGGATCCAATGGAGCTCTCCTCCCTTAACGAACTCTTGGATCGCATCGCTGCTCTGGGAGTCGCTACAGACTATGATCGGGTTGGGCTTAAACCCGACCAAAGGGACATCAGGTCCCCGCCGGCCACCCATGACATAGCGATAGTGGAGGAACCACACGCGGATTGCCCCTCAACTTTCAGGACAAGTTATGTTCGGATCACCGAACTCCTTGAGCCAAAGACCTGCTCAAAGGAAAACCTGACCCAGGTCCCGGACTTAGAATCGGGCATTGGGCCGAAGAAATTGAGCACTCCGAATTCTGAGCTGTTGAGCTCGGGACCGCCCGCGCCCTTGGCGTTAGATCAGATCAAAATCAGGACTCTAAACTGGACCTAAACTGTCTCTCCCGCATCAGGCAAGAGCCCCAGGAAATAGTACATCGCTCATCGGGCTAGATTCCTCCTTGCGCTTAACAAGGTCAGGGACTGCCGCGAAGAGAACATGGTCTCACTTTTCTGCAAAAACTGCACGGACGAGGGACTCCTCAATGCTATAAGCCGCCGCGACATAGTACGCTTCGCGGACTTGGCAACCATAGTACGGAAGTACTGTGCGATGGAGAGCGCTTGGAAGACCCAAACAGAATTTTGGGACAGTACTGCTCTCACCAAAACCTTTGTCCAAACTAAATGGATGAACTCTCGTAAGTCGTCCGACCCAACCCCCAAGAAACCAAAGCCCACCCTGTATGGGATCCATATTGGAAGAATGGCTCGACGGGCCATGTAAGATCCACAGATACTCGGATACAACACCTACTCATAGCCTTAAGGCATGTTGGATACTCCGGCAGGTGGCAAAAGTGGCGAGGATCTTCTTGTGGGCCATAAAGCGGAACAACATCCTGCCGGCGAACTGTCTGAGGTACTAACGGTCTTGAGACTTTCGCCTTGAACAATAGGCGCAAGCGAGCTCGTCGAAGCTCCGCTGAAATTTACCATGTGGCAAAAATAAACCCTTGGAACGACACTGTTATAACTTTTAATGCCAGTGATGAACCTCGATTCCGGGCTGTCCGGCCACCAGCCGCTCTAGTACTTAGTCCGGTCGTAGATGGCTTTCGGCTCACTAAAGTACTCATGGGCCAGTGAGCCAGATTAAATCTGATTTATGAAGAAACACTCAGCAAGATGGAGATTGATAAAAGCCGCATTAAACAAAGCGACCACGATCTTGGGAATTATCCCTACTCGGGAAGCGCGGTGTGCGGAAAATCACACTCGATGTGGTATTCGCACCCCGGAGAATTATAGGTCCAAAGAAATCACATTCCGGTGGCTCCTTTTAGCGGATACCACGCCCTTCTAGGGCGGGACGCGTTTACAAGCTTTCAAGCTGTACCCCATTATGGGTACATGAAGCTTAAAATGCCCGGACCCAATGGAATCATCACTCTAGCTAGTGATCCGGACGTTGCACTTCGTGCCGAAAATAAAACTGCAGCTCTAGCATTCGAAGCATTATCTAAAGCCCCAGCAGCCGAAGAGTTAACAACACTGCGGGCCACCGTGGATAGGGATGACGTGATACTAGACAAGCGACCCAAGTCCACCTCATTTAAACCTGCAGACGAGATAGTCAAATTCCAGGTCCATCCAACGGACCCCACGAAGACAGCTTCCATCGGGACACAGCTAAGCCCCGCGATTGACGCCGCACTAAGAGATTTCTTACGCAAGAATTGGGACATTTTTGCCTGGCACCCATCGGACATGCCGGGCATCCCACGCAGACTGGCCGAACATAGCCTCAATATTCTAAAAGGATATAAACCAGTCAAGTAGACCATAAGGCAATTCTCAGAGCCCAAATGACAGGCAATCGGGGAAGAGTTAGCCAAGCTACTCAAGGCCGGATTCATCAGAGATATCAAACATCCGGATTGGCTGGCAAATTTGGTGATGGTACCAAAGAAGGACAAATCCTGGCGCCTATGCGTCGACTTCAAAGACCTCAACAAGGCTTGCCCCAAGGATCCCTTTCCCCTCCCTCGCATCGATCAAATCATCGATGCCACAGCTGGACACGACTCGCTATGTTTTCTCGACGCATACTCTGTATACCATCAAATAAAGATGGCAGTGTCTGACCAAGCTGCAACAACTTTTATAACGCCATATGGCCCTTTTTGCTTCAACACTATGCCCTTCGGGCTCAAGAATGCCGGCACAACCTATCAACGCATGATTCAAACATGCCTGGAAAAACAAATCGGCAAAACAGTGGAAGCATATATGGACGACGTGGTCATAAAAACTAGACACGTCGAAACCCTGATAGATGACTTGAGGCTCACATTCGATAACCTCCGGACATACGACATTAAGTTGAATCCGGAAAAATGCGTCTTCGGCGTCCCATCGGGGAAACTGTTGGGCTTCATTGTTTCCAATAGAGGAATTGAAGCGAACCCGGCAAAAATCCGAGCTCTGTCTAAGTTGGCTATACCAACAGACCTCAAGCACATCCAGAAGCTAGCCGGATGCATGTCCGCTTTGAGCCGCTTTATCTCCAGGCTAGGAGAAAAGGCATAGCCTCTTTACCGCCTCCTGCGGTGCACCAAACATTTCGTATGGACGGATGCAGCCGCAGCCGGACTTGATGAAATAAAGACCTTCGCCAAGAATCCAGTCCTAATAGCGCGAACACCGCCGAGCCTATGCTATTATACATAGCGGCAACACACCAAGTTGTAAGCGCAAATGCGTCGTCGAACGAGAGGTTGACGGATACAAATTCCCGCTCCAAAAGCCGGTTTATTACGTATCCATAGTCCTCACCCCATGCAAATCCCGATACCCACACTATCAAAAAATAGCATACGGGGTCTTGATGGCATCCCGGAAGCTGCGACACTACTTTCAAGAGTGTTCGATCACAGTAGCCTCCGAAGTACCTCTCAATGACATAATAAACAACCGCGATGCTACGGGCCGGATTGCTAAATGAGTCGTCGAGCTCCTTCCGTTCGACATAATGTACAAACCACGGCAGGCCATCAAGTCGCAAGTACTGGCCAACTTTGTCGCCGAATGGACGGAAGCCGAACTCCCTAAAGAGTACGACGCATACTCCAACTGGATCATGCACTTTGACGGCTCTAAAATGCTGGCCGAATAGGGAGCAGGTGTAGTCCTGACATCCCCCACAGGGGGCACGGTCCAGTACGTCCTCCAGATATTATATACAGACTCCAACAATGCAGCCGAATATGAGGCTCTATTGCATGGTCTTCGATGGCAGTCACTATGGGCATCCAATGCCTGGAAGTGCGAGGGGATTCGAACCTCACAATCTCACAAATAAACGGAGACTTTGATGCCAAGGATCCGAAAATGGCGGCATACCGTAATGCCGTCCTAAAAATGTCAGCGCGGTTCGAGGGGCTCGAGTTCCACCATGTGGCTCGAGAAAATAATCAAGCGGCCGACGTTCTTGCCCGCATCGGCGCCAAACGCGACCCTGTCCCACCTAACATATTCCTGGAAAGGCTGTTCAAGCCATCCGTAGTATGGGAAGGGGAGACCGGCAGTACCAGCTCGGACCCGAACACACCCCTAGATATCGAACCATCAGACACAATCGGAGGCTCTGCCATCGAAATAACATCCTCGGCCCACGAAATCATGGCCGTTACCTCCCCGTGGACCAAGCCTTTCTTGGCCTACCTAAATAGGCAGGAGCTACCCGAAGACCAAAATGAAGCACGCTGCATAGTCCGGCGTTCCAAAGCTTACAAAGTCCACGAAGGGGAACTCTATAAGAAAAGCGCGACTGGAGTGCTCCAAAGGTGCATCTGCGAAGAGGAGGGGCGGCAACCCTTGGCTGAAATCCATGCCGGACTGGGCGGACACCATGCCGCGGCTCGAGCGCTAGTCAGCAAAGCCTTCCGCACAGGCTTCTATTGGCCGACGGCCCGAGCAGACGCACAGGACCTTGTCCAACATTGCGTCGGTTGCCAGCTCTTCGCCAATCATAGTCATATGCCCCCTACCGCTCTCCAAACAATCCCCATAACTTGGCCGTTCACGGTCTGGGGGCTGGATATGGTTGGACCCCTTAAAGGGGGAAGCCATAAGAAAAAATACTTATTGGTCATGGTGGACAAGTTCACCAAATGTATAGAAGCCAAGCCGGTTAAACGGCGAATCCGGACCAGATGTCGACTTCATATCCGGTCGCATTACACGATACTGGTGTCCCCATAGCATCATCACTGATAATGGCTCAAATTTCACAGCCGATGAAGTGAAAACTTGGTGCGGAAAAATGGGCATTAAGATCGACTATGCTTCCGTCTGCCACCCCTAAACAAACGGCCAGGTCGAACGGGCAAACGGTCTCATCATGAGCGGCATCAAACCCAGACTAGTGCGGTCTTTAACAGAATCGGATACGCCTTTGGGTGGAGGAGCTTGACTCAGATTGCGGGCTGCGGACCGCGCGAATCGCACCACCGGATATACACCATTTTTATGGTGTACGGTGCGAAGCGATACTACCCTGTGACATAATACATGATTCGCGGCAGCGTCTGTATGTACGAAGAGAAGGAAGCCGAGTTAGATCGGCAGGATAACTTGATGCCCTGGAGGAGGAGCGATGTCGCAAAGCCCGTTCCGCATTTTATCAGCAGCAGGCTCGATGATATCAAAGCAGAGAAGTGCGGGCCAAAACTTACAATATTGGCGAGCTCGTTCTACGCCTACCGGAGAAGAAGAAGAAGGACAAGCTCAAACCCAAGTGGGAAGGCCCCTTCATCATCGACCAAGTTCTCACCAGAGGAGCGTACCGCTTACGTAATGCATTGGACAACAGACTCGAGCCGAACCCATGGAACGCGGCCAGACTCCGGAGATTCTACGCCTAACGCCGAACTCAGCGTTCGTCTCCCTACTCCCCTATTTTACTTATGCTCCACCCCTTTTCCCTTTCTCGACCTTTTATCACACAAAGCATTCAATACAGTGTGGATTGCCGGATCACTCTGGATGCACTAAGCGTACCTGGGGGCTTCCTATACGGAAGCTGAAAATAATTACTCACATGGCTTTCTGCCCATCACATATGCATTCTTTTTCCATATGTGCCTTTTCTTCACCATTATATGCATCGATATGACTTAAGATGTTGCCAAGCTGGGTTGCATGGCTCTTGTGTTTATGCCCTACGTTCCCGTTAATTCGGCTAGGGCATAAGGGGAGCACCTCTGTGATTGTTACGCCGGTTCAGCCGGATGTGTACCTCAGACCCAGGTGAAGCCGAAAGCTAGCTTCCTTAAGAGAATATTCGATTCGGTGAACAAAAGATGTGTTCGTTTATTACAACGTAAATCCCGTAAGTCTTGTATCCTGCGCCATCGTTCGCGGTCCGGCATGCGCATCGTCTCATGCGTACCAGGAAAGGAACCCCTAACGGAACTATTCTCCTGGAAGATGTTTCTTACTATCCATGTAATATAACATAACTAGTTGGGTACTTATGCATTCAAGCACTTATGACCCCTACGCCTTGTTTCCACGCATACCCCGGTTTTGTATAACTGAGTGGGTATTCGGACACACCACGGACTATAGGATCCGGGGGCTGAAGCGAAAAGGTCCGCCGTGACAAATGATTTTAATCTGGCTAGGGGCTAATCATGCCCATTAAATTACACGACCACTTGGACTGACTATATTCCTCCTCTATAACGTCCAACAGGCTATCTAGCTTACAATCCTGTTGAGAATACTTAGCGGCTAACGCTACCTGGTCATACACTAGACCGACGGAATTTCTTGCCCATCGAGGCCCGCCGGTCCTACTTGACCATATGGTTCGGGTCCATATTGGTGTAGCGCGTCTTCACCATAGCCAGTGCTTCTCTTGCGCCTTGCCGCAAGCGGACACCTTCCGTAGTCGGAAGCGCTGTGCTCCTTGAAGCATATTCACAAGCTCCGCCATGCCATTCGGCAGCAAGCTTGATGGCCATAAAGCCTGAGCAACACCTGCATCACTTGCCGAGCTCGCCGTGCAGATTCGCGAAAAGGTCTTGCAGTAAATCACTTGCAGATGTGGGCATCTCCTCCTCATGGCGACCCGTTAACATTCCTGCAAGCAAAATTCTTTCAATATACTTCCTCGCCGAACTATATTACAGTTCGTCTAGGCACTTACCGTAAATGCCGCGTCGAAGCCTCTTGTTCTCCTTCACGGAGTCCGCCAGCTGAGCGCGGAGATCTTTTAACTCCACGTCCAGCTGGACTTTGGCATCTTGAAGATCGTTCTTCTCCTGCCTAACTCGCGTAAGAATGCGCTCGCCAGCCTCCAGCTGCTTTTTGAGATGCGATGCGTCCTCTCTTACGCCCTCCGGATTCACCCGGGATTGTTTGCGAAATTTTCTATTAGACTTGTCACATCAGCCATTTACTAACAGGTGCATCTTCGTGCAATTGTGACAATTGTTACCAGATGAGGGCTTTTGGGGTTCCTCTAATTTGGCAACTGCGGCCCTCAGTTCGGCCTTGCATCCCTCCAGCTCCCGAGACAATTGCTCGTTCTTCTCTACAAGGACCTGTGCATAGATTGATCCTTAAAACTGTTGTTCCAACCGTTTCAAGTCTCAGGGGCTACTGCTATACATACTTATCAAAATTTCTTAACCGTATGTCTTTGATATACTGGTTTGTTGCTTGGGCAAGCCCGCCCCGAGCAGCTCGGACGTATGCGTCCGCCGAATTGAAGGCATTAAAAGCCTCTTCGGAAAAAAGATGTTGTTCCGGAGCACGGCCCTCCGGCACCGGTGATTCATGGAGCTCTCCACTTTGGAGTTCGTGGCCGAACACATATCTGCATCCTCCGTCGGGGAACTATGCGGTGCTGGCCCTGTGTCTGCCTCCGCCCCCGAAGCCGGTTCTGGAACCCGGCTGGTGGGGGCGTGATTGGTGGGGTCTCCGGATATAGTCCGGTTATTCCTCTTCCTACCAGACACAAAGGGCGCTGTCACATTTCAAATTCTATAGTTATAGGACAGATTACTACTTTAGCTCTGTAGCGGTGTGTCAACCCTCACCACCTTCCTCTTAAGCCTGCCCGATCCGGACACCCATTGTTGACGAGTCCCTCGGTGCTCGGCCCCTCGCTCCAGCCGTCGTTTTTGCAAATAGAACGACACCTCATTGGTAAATTATATTACCTGGGAGGAGTCCTCTTCGAAGGATAGGGTTTTTTAGTTCGGCTTACACGCGATGCGGGGAGCAGTCCAAGGTAGTCGGACGTAATGGCCACTAGGGCGCCATCCTAGCTCGCTTGATAGAATACCCCGTTGGCAAGCTCCACAGTGATATCCGGATCCACTTTAAGTCCCGGATCTAGGGCCCTTCCAGGGTCCTCTGGTTGTGGGGAGGGGCTGAAGATTCCTTCTACGGCCCTCCTCGGTTCCTGCTCAGAAGCATTGATGCAAGTAATCTTAGCAAAAGAACGCTAGAGTAAGTAAAGCAGGGAAAAAGAATGGCAACTTACCCACGCTGGGGGTTTGTACATGGAGAATCCGTCCCGCGTTTTGATGCGAAGGAATTCCTCCTCTTCCCCTTTGTACAAATCGAACAATATCCTTGCCAAAGTGGCAGCAGGAGTCCGGACCCTTACGGCTGCAGCGGGTGGCGTTGTCTTCCCCGTTGAAATGCCACATGGGCTTCCCCCGATATTGGAGCGGTTGCACGCCTCGCCTTATGCATATCGCCATAACCTCAACTATCGTCAGTCCAGATTTGGCAAGTAACTTTATCCTGTTCATCAGGAGGAGTATTTCCCTTGTGTCCTCTTCTTGAGGGCCCCGGGCGCCAAACTTAGGCGTGCCCTCGGCAGGGCGTTGCTGAACTTGGGGAGACCTGTCCGGACTGGATCCGGAAGGGGAACATCGTCTATATAGAACCACTCTGAAGGCCAGTTTTCTGGTGCCTTCTCAGGTGGCCGGACACTATTCATCATAATAGGTACTTTGGAGTATTCGAAGAATGAACCCGCCTTGCAATGCCGAAGACAATACTGCGTGCCGGACTCATCGTCATTGAAGCCTGGTTCAGGGGCTACTGAGGGAGTCCTGGATTAGGGGGTATCCGGACAGCCGGACTGTGTACAACGTCCAGACTATTGAAGCGTGAAGATACAAGACTCAAGACTTCGGCCCGTGTCCGTAGTGGACTTTCCTTGGCGTGGAAGGCAAGCTTGGTGATCCGGATATTATATTTCCTTCCTTGTAACAGACTCCATGTAAACCCTAGCCCTCTCCGATGTCTATATAAACCGGAGAGGTTGGTCCTTAGAAGGCCGATCACAATTACAATCATACCATCATAGGCTAGCTCTTAGGGTTTAGCCTCTACGATCTCGTGGTAGATCTACTCTTGTACTACCCATATCATCAATATTAATCATGCAGGAAGTAGGGTTTTACCTCCATCGAGAGGGACCGAACCTGGGTAAACATCTGTGTCCCTTGCTTCCTGTTACCATCAGCCTTGACGCACAGATCGGGACCCCCTACCCGAGATCCGCCGGTTTTGACACCGACAATGACCTCTCCAAGCCCACTTTTATCAAAAATTTCATAAGATTGAACACTCTCCAAATATGTGGGATTAGTTTTACCTAGAGTTGACACTCTTCCGAACCCACTTTTTATATTATTGCAAAGATATTCATCATGAGGCATAAATAAATTTTCAAGATCATAAGAATCATCACCCCAATCATGATCATTGCAACAAGTAGTGGACATAGCAAAATTAGCATCCCCAAGCTTGAGGTTTTCCATATTATTAGAATAATTAACATTAATAGAATTTATAGTAAAATCATTGCAATCATGCTTCTCATTCAAGGAGCTATCATGAATCACTTCATAATTTTCTTCATCACAATTTTCAGATTCACGAATGTCAAGCAAAACTTCATAAAGATAATATAGTGCACTCAACTCACTAGCAATTGGTTCATCATGATTGGATATTTTAAAAAGATTAGCAAGTGGATGGGGATCCATATCAATAGATATTTAGCAAGCAAATATGCAAGCATATAGAAGGCACATGGCAACACAAGCAAACAAAAGATCCAACAAGAAAAAGGAGAACAAAAAAGAGCTGAATAAAATGCAATTTTTTTGTGAAGTGGGGGGAGGAAAAAGAGAGGAAAATGGAAAATAATGTATTGCAAGGAGATGAGATTTGTGATTAGGAACCTGGTAGATGTTGAAGATCCTCCCCGGCAACGGTGCCAGAAATTCCTTTTGATGCGGTTTGAAGCTACGTCGGTATTTCCCCAAAGAGGAAGGGATGATGAAGCACAGCGGCGGTAGGTATTTCCCTCAGTTATGAAACCAAGGTTATCGAACCAGTAGGAGAACCAAGCAACACTACGTACCTGCACACAAATAACAAATACTTGCAACCCGACGTGTAAAAGGGGTTGTCAATCCCTTTCGGGTAGCGGTGCCAGAAATTGGCAAACGGATGTGAGAGAGTACTAAATATTGATAGATCGAACGCCAAATATAATAAAGTGCAGCAAGGTATTTTTGCATTTTTGGTTTAATAGATCTGAAAATAAAAGGCAAATAAAATAGATCACGATGGTAAATAATATGAGAAAGAGACCCGCGGCCGTAGGTTTCACTAGTGGCTTCTCTCGAGGAAAATAACAAACGGTGGGTGAACAAATTACTGTTGGGCAATTGATAGAACTTCAAATAATCATGACGACATCCAGGCGATGATCATTATATATGCATAATGTCCAAGATTAGTAGACCGACTCCTGCCTGAATCTACTACTATTACTCCACACATCGACCGCTATCCAGCATGCATCTAGTGTATTATGTTCATGTAGAAACGGAGTAATGCAATAAGAACGATGACATGATGTAGACAAGATCTATTTATGTAGAAATAGATCCCATCATTGTATCCTTGGTAGCAACGATACATACGTGTCGGTTCCCCTTCTGTCACTGGGATCAAGCACTGTAAGATCGAACCCACTATAAAGCACCTCTTCCCATTGCAAGATAATTAAATAGATCGAGTTGGCCAAACAAAACCCAAATATCATAGAAGAAATACAAGGCTATACGCAATCATGCATATAAGAGATCAAAGAAACTCAAATAACTTTCATGGATAAAAGGATAGATCTGATCATAAACTCAAAGTTCATCCGATCCGAAAAAACACACCACAAAAAGAGTTACATCATATGGATCTCCAAGAGACCATTGTATTGATAATTAAACGAGAGAGAGAGAGAGAGAGAGAGAGAGAGAGGAAGCCATCTAACTACTAACTACGGACCCGAAGGTCTACAAAGAATTACTCACGCATCATCGGAGAGGCACCAATGGAAGTGGTGGACCCCTCCCTGATGGTGTTTAGATTGGATCTGGTGGTTCTGGACTCTACGGGGGCTGGAATTGATTTTCGTCGACTCTCCTAGGGTTTCTAGAATATTGGGGTATTTATAGAGCAAAGAGTCGGTTCAGGGGGCACCCGAGGTGGGCACAACCAACCAGGGCGCGCCTGGGCCTCCTCGCGGCCTGGTGGGTTGTGCTCCCCACGGAGCACCCCCGAGGCGCTTCTCCGACCCACTGGATGTCTTCTAGTCCAAAAAATTCCACAAAAAGTTCCGTTGTGTTTGGACTCCGTTTGGTATTGATTTCCTGTGATATAGAAAACATGCAAAAAACCGCAACTAACACTTGGCACTATGTCAATAGGGTAGTACCAAAAAATGATATAAAATGACTATAAAATGATTATAAAACATCCAAGAATGATAATATAACAACATGGAACAATAAAAAAATTATAGATACGTTGGAGACGTATCAATACTAAACCACAATTACTCACCAACATGACTCACATATTATCATCTCCATATCGCAAAACCATTGCAAGGAATCAAACTTATCATATCCAGTGATCTATATGAAAGTTTTTATTATATCCCTTTTGAATATTCATCACTTTGGGACCAAATTCGTATCTTGTGCAAATTACTATTGCTATTATAAACTCTCTAAAGGATATAAGTGAAGCATTAAAGTGCAAATATTTCTTAAATATACAATTTTATCAACTACCAAAAAATATAAGTGAAGCATGAGAGTGTATGTATTTCTTTAAAATATAATCACCACTGTGCTAAAAAAGATATAAGTGAAGCACTAGAGCAACTGCCTAGCTCAAACAATTTAAGCGAAGCACATAGAGTATTCTAACAAATCATGATGAACGTGTGGCTCTCTCAAATAAGTGTGTCTAGCAAGGATGATTGTGACAAACTAAAAAGCAAACAAACCAAAGACTCATATAATACATGACACTCCAAGCAAAACTCATGATATGTGACGAATAAAAATATAGCTCCAAGTAAAATTACCTATAGTTGGTAGAAGAAAGAGGGGATGCCTTCCGGGGCATCCCCAAGCTTTGTTGCTTGGGAGTCCTTGAATATTACCTTGGGGTGCCATGGTAATCCCCAAGCTTGGGATCTTTTCACTCCTTATTCCTTCATCCATCGTGATCTCACCCAAAACATGAAAACTTCAATCACACAGAACTTAACAAAACCTTCATGAGGTCCGTTGGTATAATAAAGCAAATCATTACTTTAAGTATTGTTGCAAACCCATTCATACTTTATTATTTCATTATACCTACTGTATTCTAACTTTACCATGGCTTATACCCCCCTGATACAATCCATAGATTCATCAAAACAAGCAAAACAATGCATCAAAAACAGAATAAACTAAAAAGGTGTGTCTCTCAAATAGGTGTGTCTAGCAAGGATAGATGACACAAACTAAAACGCAAAACAAGAAAAGACTTATATAATACAAGACACTCCAAGAAAAACTCATGATAGTTGACGAATAAAAATATAGTTCCAAGTAAAATACCGATGGTCGTTATAAGAAAGAGGGGATGCCTTCCGGAGCATCCCCAAGTTTAGTTGCTTGGGAATCCTTGAATATTACCTTGGGGTGCCTCGGGCATCCCCAAGCTTAGGCTCTTGCCACTCCTTATTCCTTCATCCATCGTGATCTCACCCAAAACTTGAAAACTTCAATCACACAAAACTCAACAAAACTCATGAGATCCGTTAGTATAATAAAGCTCATCACTAATTTAAGTACTGTTGCAAACCCATTCATATTTTATTTTTGCATTATACCTACTGTATTCTAACTTCTCCATGGCTTATACCCCCCAGTACAATCCATAGATTCATCAAAACAAGCAAAACAATGCATCAAAAACAGAATCTATAAAAAACAGAACACTCTATAGCAATCTGAACATTGACCATACTTCTGTAACTCCAAAAATTCTGAAAAATTAGAACAACGTGGGCAATTTGTTTATCAATTATGTGTAAAAAATTCAGAATTTTATTGCTGCAACAAATTTTAACAATTCTGCTACTGGACGCAGAAGTTTCTGTTTTTGCACAAAATCAAAACAACTATCATCCAAATCATCCCAAAGGCTTTACTTGGCACAGACACTAACTCAAACATAAATACACAATCGTAACAGTAGCATAATTGTGTGCACACAAGAAAATAGAAAAATAAACACAACAATTAAGATAACTATTGGGTTGCCTCCCAACTAGCGCTATTGTTTTACGCCCCTAGGCATAATGCATAGTTTCAAAGTTGTCATATTTGGTTTTAGCTCCATAGGTGGCCCTCATGATTTATTCATATGGCGGCTTAATTCTAGTTCTAGGGAAGTATTCCATACCCTTCTTTTAATGGAAACTGAAGTTTTATATTCCCTTCTTTCATGTCAATAACGACACATATGGTTCGTAAGAACGGTCTACCAAGTATTATGGAGCAAGACGGATTGCAATTATGTCAAGTACGATAAAATCAATGGACACATAGTTCCTATTTGCAAGAATAAGAACACCATTAATTCTACCCAAAGGCTTTTTAATAGTAGAATCCCCAAGTGCAAATTAAGAGAACATTCATCCATATTGGTAAAACCTAGCACATCACATAGAGATTTTGGAATTGTGGAAATGCTAGCACCCAAATCACATAAATCATTGCACTCATAGTTTTTAATCTTGACTTTAATGGTGGGTTCCCATTCCTCATATAATTTTATAGGAATTGAAATATCTAATAATAGCTTTTCTTCTAAAGCTTTCATCGTCGCTTCTACAATATGTTTAGTAAAAGCCTTATTTTGTCCATAAGTATTGTTGGGTGAATTTAGCATGGATTGTAACAAAGAAATACATTAAATCAAATAACAACTATCATAATTAAAGTCTTCGTAATCCAAGAGAGTGGGCACATCACTAGTTAAAGTTTTTACCTCTCCAAACCCACTTTTATCAATTTATTCATCAAGATTTTTGCCCTACGAATTATGGGGACACCTTCTAGCTAAATTTGACTCTTCTTGAGTCCCCCTTTCACAAGTTTTATATTGCTAAACAATGAATCAATATATGAAACACCAACCATTTTAATATCCTCATCATTACTACGATAGAAATCATGAGGTATTGCTTTTTCTAAAAAATCTCGTTTAGCTCTTAGCATAGCGGTTCTTTTCTTACTCTTATCCATGGAGACATATAAAGCTTTAAGTGATTCATTAATATCAATTTTTTGGGTGGCAAAAATTCGGTCTTAAGATTTTCCACATCATGAATAATTCTATCAATGCTCCTAGACATATCATCAAGTTTACTCAATTTTTCTTCTATCGTAGTTTTGAAAACTTTTTGAGCATTAATAAATTCTTTAATATTACTTTCAAGATCAGGGGGCATCCTATTATTATTATTATTATTATTATTATTATTATTATTATTATTATTATTATTATTATTATTATTATTATTATAATTACCATAGGAATTGCCATAATTATTAGAGGAATATCTAGGAAACGGCCTAGGATTAAAATTATCTCTATAAGCATTACTATTATAATTGTTTCGCGAGACAAAATTCACATCTACGGGATCATTATTTTGCTCAATTAAAGTAGAAGGCACATCATTAAGATCAATAGGAGCATTTTTACTAGCAACCAATTTCATAAGCGCATCAACTTTATCACTCAAAGTACTAATTTATTCAACAGAATTCACTTTTTTACTAGTAGGAGCTGTTTCAGTATGCCATTGTGAATAATTTTGCATAATATTATCAAGCAATTTAGTAGCTTCACCCAATGTGATTTCCATAAAAGTACCACCCGCGGCGGAATCTAAAAGATTTCTAGAAATAAAATTTAACCCCACATAAATTTTTTTGTATGATCATCCAAAAATTTAAACCATGAGCAGGGCAATTTCTTATCATAAGTTTCATCCTTTCCCAAGATTGGGCAACATGTTCATGATCAAGTTGCTTTAAATTCATAATTTTATTTCTAAGGGTATGATTTTTGCGGGAGGAAAATACTTAGTAATAAAAGAATGCTATAGTAGTGGCAAAGATGAAAACCAAATTTTTGCACGAGCCCTCAACGAGAATGGGAATAATTTTCACAATATCATTATCCATATCTTTTTTCTTTTGCATATCACACAATTCTACGAAAGTGTTAAGATGGGATGCAACATCTTCATTAGGACTACAAGAAAATTGTTCTTTCATAACAAGGTTTAACAAAGCGGCATTAATATCACAAGTCTCTGCACTAGGAGTACTAATAAAATCATTGTTATCAGTATTGGAAAAATCACACAATTTTGTATTTTCTTGAGACATCGTGGCTATGCAAACAATATAACAAGAAACCAAAGAAGCAAAGAAGCAAAGAAGCAATTACCACATTTTATCTATCTGGGGTGTGGCTCTCGGGTTGTGTGCGTGTTTGGGGTTGGTAACAGAATAGCAGCACTGCGCGTGTCAACCAAGCGCACTGCGTGTGTTAGTGCGAGGCTGAGCAGGGGGGAGGGCGTTGTGACCCCACAACCCCCCTCCCCTCCCTCCTGCGAGGCCAAGCCTGGAACGAGCCAGAGTAGGCGACGACGTGGCGTGCCGCGACGTCGCATGCGGAGGCGAGTCCGTCACATCCCGTGGCCCCACTATCTATCTTAGGGGTGTGGCTCTGGGGTTGCGTGCGTGTTTTGGGTTGGAAACAGAATAGCCGCACTGTGCCTGTCAACCAAGTGCACTGCATGCGTTAGTGCGAGACCGAGTAGGGGGGGAGGGGTCGTGACCCCCCTTGCCTCCCCCCTATGAGGCCAAGCCTGGCATGAGCCAGAGCAGGTGATGACATGGCGTGCCGCGGCATCGCATATGGATGTGAGTCCGTCACACCCTGTTGCCCCACTATCTATCTTAGGGGTGTGGCTCTGGGGTTGCATGCGTGTTTGCGGTTGGAAAAAGAATAGCCGCATTGAGCGTGTCAGCCAAGCGCACTGCACATGTTAGCACGAGGCCGATCAGCGGGGGTCATGACCCCTCCTTCCCTCCCCCTGCGAGGCCAAGCCTGGAACGAGCTAGAGCAGGCAACGACGCGGGTGTGCCAAGTCGTCGCATGCGGAGGCGAGTCCGTCACACCCCATGACCCCACTATCTACCTTAGGGGTGTGGCTCTGGGGTTGCGTGCGTGTTTGGGGTTGGAAAAAGAATAGCCACACTGCGCCTGTCAACCAAGTGCACTGCATGCGTTAGCGCAAGGCCGAGCGGGAGGGGAGGGGGGTCGTGACCCCCTCCCATCCCCTCTCTGAGGCCAAGCCTGGAACGAGCTAGAGTAGGTGACACCACGGTGTGCCACGGCGTCGCATGCGGAGGCGAGTCCGTCACACCCCATGACCCCACTAAACTGTACTTAGCGTCCATGTTTAGGGAACTGCATACTCTGATGTAAGTGGACTGCATTAATCCATGTTTAGTGAAATGCATACTCTAACGTAAGTGGACTGCATTAATCCATGTTTAGAAAACTGCATACTCTGACGTAAGTGTTTAGTATTGGAAGTACTTACGTGTCAACTAAACTGTACTTACGTGTGCACAACTAAATTGTACTTAGTGTCCAAGACTGCTTGTTTTTGTTGTTCCTATAGTGAAGAGCAACATAACTACTTCAACATGACATGATTGCTGGATAAACATAATACCAAGCAAGCTAGATAACTTGTTCTATCACATAAACAAACTACATACTTGACATAAGCAAACTTGTGTAACATGATACACATGACATTATGAAATTGGTTCATTCTAACATAAGCAAAGTACGAACTTGAAACAATAGAAAGGACAAGCACAAGCACAAGCAACCCCAAGGCCAGATTTTGATGTTTTCGTCATCACTCGTAGCCTTAGTAGGGGTTGTCATAATTCTTGTCCGCCTCTTTTGAAATCTCCAGACCTTCTTTGATGTTTACAATTCTCTTCCATGACTCATAGGTGGCATACGCATCTATCACTGCGTACTCGATGAGGTAATCTGGAAGTGGGCTGATCCCCCACACCTTATAGTCTTCTTCCCAGTTGATCTTTTTCTTCTTGTTATTGTAGAATGGGTGGATCATGCTGCCTGCAACATCGGCCAAAGAGTGGAACATCTTTCTTTCCTTGAATGTAACTCTCCATTTGCGTTGGATGCCAATGTACTTGTCGTGGTTGATCTCCAAACCAGATTTCTGCAACTTCTGTTTGTCACCTTCAATGCTGAAGCCGACAACGGTGTACAACTTGTCGTCCTTCAGGAACGGGTGGAGGCTCTTGGGCCTGCAATGGGGAAGACATATTGAAGATGAATCCATCAATTACATGCTTATATATTATAATTCATGGATGAATAAATTTCAGAAACTAGTATACAAAGTTCAGAAATTAAATTCAAGCACAAGATGTTATTTTTTCTTTTGGTATTTATAGTTGAGTCAATGATCTATCTGCTGCTTAGTACTAGTTTAGTTTTCCTTGTTGAATAAAATAACATTTACCAGTGCTTCACCAAGTTTCTTTACACTTTTTTGCTGATGAAAAAAACATCAGGCCAAGTTCAAAAACTAGTTTACTACATCAATTTGAGAAACTACATATTGCATCAAGATCAGAAACCACACTAGTGCATCAAGTTCAAAAAATAATCTGGTACATCAAATTAATAATTTAATCTAGCTAGGGATGGCAATGGGTAGGGTATGGGCGGGTACAACATCCTTCTGCCCAAACCCATACCCATAGAAACTTTCTATACCCACCCATTTCAATACTCATGGGCATAAATTGGCACCCATGCCCATACCCATTGGGTATGCTATACCCAATAGGTATCCAGTAGGTATAATATATAACATTTTAAATTTTAAAAGGTAGAGAAATAAGTTTAAATTTGAAGTGATCATGGGCGATTAGTATAGCACTGACATAGGCTGCTACGGTGGGTGGCTGTCGGTGTACTAGAGTAGGGGTACCCTAGTATCCCGAACTCGTGCACGGACGATTCTGACACTCCCATGGCGAGGTTTGCCTGGTCACCACCAAGATCCTCCATGGCTCCTTTGGAGCCATTCAAGAACAAAGTATTCAACCAAGAAGACAAGGCCCCGGCAAGAGGAGCTTGCCGGGAAGGCCACCCAAGGCACGCAGAAGACAAGACCCGGCAAGAGGAGCTTGCCGGGAAGGCTCGGAGCGCGACAAGCCTCCGGACGCGACAAGGATTCAGCCGCGGCAAGGCACTTGCCGCGGCAGGCGACCTCTCTTCATCTCCGCTCCAGCTCATCCATCAACGTGTCGCCATGGGACCATTCCATGCGCGCGTGTCGAAAGGCTGTGCAGCCAGCGGAGAGCAGCGATAAGCGGCGCTGACAAGCTTGCCATCGTGGCGAGCGGTGGCGCACCTGACGGTCTCTGTTGCACTGTTTAAGCGACACAGACGGGCAATTAATGCTTTTGTCCCTTGCCGTCAGGGTTAGGTAGAGAACACTATACACTGTACAAGTAGGTGTACCAACTACTATTTTTACATTTGTACCCTCATCTACGTTGCCACAGCCGGGGACCCCTTGAGCATATAAAAGGAGGCCCATGCGCATAGCGTAGAAAGGGTTCGGCTCTGTTCGACGCATTCGAGACCAGAAGCACTCACGCTAGGTTTTGTAGCTCTCATCGCTCCCTAGCAAGAACACAATACAATTAGACAAGCAGCAGTAGGAGTTTTATCTCTCCGGAGAGCTCCGAAGCTGGGTAAAACTGCTCGTGTGCCTCGCCTCGATCCGCTCTTCGTGCGATCTCCGCCCCCCTCCGGACCACAAGGGGCCTGGTCCGCCGGCCCCAAAGGTGTTCGTGGGTCCGATCAGCCTCCCCGACATCTTTTGCGCACCAGGTAGGGGGCGTCGAGGATGTGTGAACCTGATCCGGCGTTCACACGGGCAACGTCTTCATCATCTTCAACATCTTCATCAACATGCCACCGAAGAAGAAGGCTTCGGCGGCAGCGGAACCGTCCGCGTCGTACCCACCATCACCGGAGCAAATGGGTGGTGGAGTAGACGCTGGCGGAAGAACGGGCGCCGGCGAAGGAGTTCGTGACGCTGCCAAGTCCAAGGACAAGGCCGCGCAAACCTCGGCATCCGCACATGCCCCGCGCCCATCTCAGGAGACGCGGGACCAACAGCGTCATGGCGTTCACAATGCCATACGCTCGTTGGATCGAGACCCTCAAGACCAGCGTGCACGCCAACACGCCGCACGAAGCGAAATCTGATCGCTGGGCGGGATGCGCTCCTTCTAACATAGTTAGAAGTCCGAGCATATCCGCTCCTCGCACCGTTCACCATCGCCACCCACTACTCCGGCGAAGCTACGGCGAGAGCTCAATCGCTCTCGACTACCCTCCAACGGCCGACAAGGTCGACGAGTGGAGGGCCACTATACAGAGTCTCATCGGCTTCGCCAACGGCGACGCTCCGCGGCAACCGAGTGCGTCGCTGCCGCGGCAGGAACGCCAAACGCGAGCCGGTGGCAACGAGACTGTTGGAGGTGCAACTACCATGCACTCTCCGCCCCGAAGGCCAAGATCGCCGACTCACCGGATCCACTTCGACAGCGACTCCACCGCGTCATCGGATCCACGAGCTCGCCACGATCAGCGCCAAGTTCTTCATGAACGACAACAAGAGGACGCTCGAACTTGCATCGAGCGCCGGAGAGAAGCGCGACGTCAGTCCGACAAGCGCGCCAGGCCCTCTGTTGACATGCGTGTGCCAGAGGAACCAGGCGACTTGCCGTACGCGGTAGGTTGCCCTGCGTTCACTCGTGAGCTGCGGCAAGTCCAGTGGCCTAGCCAGAAAAACTTCAAACCAGATGTGCCGGAGAAGTACGATGGCAGGACGCATCCGTCGGAGTTCCTCAGCATCTACACCATCGCGGTGCAAGCTGCGGGGGGAACGGGACGACAAGATCCTTGCCAACTACTTCCCGCTCGTGCTCAAGCCCAACGTCAGGTCTTGGCTCATGCACTTGCCGGACAGCTCCATATCCTCTTGGGAAGATTTATGCCATCAGTTTGTTGGCGCCTTCACAGGCGGCCACAAGCCTCATGGCCAAGAAAGTGACCTTCATCTGCCGCCCGAAGGAAGGAGAGTCCTGCGCAAGTTCATTCAGAGATTCGCCGTGTGCACTACAACATCCCAGATGTCCACCCCGCCGCGGTGATCGTAGCGTTTCATCGAGCGTCGCGGAACCGCAGGATGAGGAGGAGATGGCAATGTGCAAAGTCAAGGGCGTCGATGAGCTGTATGCTTTGGCCGACAAGTGTGCACGCGTCTTTGAGGAAGGGAGGAGACTCGGGAGAGAATGCGAAGCGAGATCGGCGGTGAGGAGACCGCCCCGGCAAAGAAGAGCCGGCGGCGAGGCAACAGGAAGAAGAAAGCCAGAGAAGCGCTAGCTGTTGAGCAGTCCGGCAACAGGGGTGGCGACAAGAACGCCAAGACTGGTGGCTCCGGCAAGGAGGTTGCCGCTGACGCCAACCACCAGTCCGTGGCGCCAAACAGCGGGCGGCTCCGCAAGCGATCTTGCAAGATCCACCGCACTAAGGGCCATGACCTCGAGCTGCAAGAAGGTCGAGCAGCTTGTCGAACAACCGAGAAGGCTGAATGCGAGCGGCGCGACAAGGAGAAGGCCCAGAAGGTGCTGGGGAGCAAGCAAGAAACGTCCGGCCGGGAGGACGCCTTGGCAAGGCCAAGCAGCGGCAAGGAGATAGGCCTCCCAGCGGCGCGACAAGGATGAAGATGAAGGCGACGATGAAGACATGGATGATGATGACGCCGACGAGCAGGAGTTTCGTAAAGCCACGGAGGTTCTGCGTTGTGACGGAGGTGCTTCCTGCATACTTCCCACCGCCAACTCAAAGCGATTGGATCACGGGAGGTCAATGCAGCGGAACCATCCGTAGAGTCACGCAAGCCTCTGAAGTGGTCCAGCACGCATATCATCTTTGATATTGAGGACCACCCTGATCACATAACTGCGGTCGGGTGCTTGTCGATGTTGGTCTCACCAACTATCCGCAACCTCAAGGTCACCAAGATGCTAGTTGACGGGCGGGCGGCTTGAATCTGATCTCCTCCGCGGTGCTCCGAAGCTTCAAATCCTCGACAATGAGCTCGAAGAGACCGGCACTTTCAAGGAATCAATCCGGGAAGGAGCAAGCGAAGGGAAGATTACGTTGCGGTAACATTTGGCGTGAAGCTGAACTTTAGGACCGAGAGGGTCACATTCGACGTCACCGATTTCCCATTGCCTTACAATGGGATACTTGGCCGCCCAAAGACTCGCCAAGTTCATGGCAGCCTCTCACTACGCCTACAACTTACTCAAGATGCCAGGCCCGATAAGCGTCATCTCTATCCATGGCGACAAGAAGGATGCTCTTATCTGTGCCGACAAGATCTACCGGGATGAAGCAGCCACGACAGATTGCCAGACACTTGCCGCTGAAGCTCCCGGGGGGAAGAAGACCAAGTCCAAGTCCGACAAGAGCTCTGATGCCCACTCCGGCAAGCGCACCTCTTCGGAGTGCTGCGCTACCGTCGAGGACGCACCATCGAGCTCCACCGGCAAGTGCAAGAAGAAGATGGCAGCTCCGCCAAGGACCAAGAAGGTGTCCGCCAAGGAGGACGGCACTGGTGGTGCCTTCACCATCAGTGCCTCCCTCGACCCTAAATAGGAAGGCACGCTCGTTGCTTTCCTGCGGGCGAACGTCGACGTGTTTGCGTGGCAACCGTCGACATCCCGGTGTTCCAGGAAGGTAATTGAGCACCGCTGGCCGTTTGTCCTCATGCGCGGCTGTCAAGCGAAAATCGGGAAGCAAGCGTTGGGCGCCAAGAATTCATCGCGGAAGAGATCAAGAAGTTGGAAGCAGCAGGCCTTGTCGAGGAGTGCTCCATCCCTACGTGGTTGGCCAATCCAGTAGTCGTGCGCCAAGGCAAATGGGAAATGGAGACTTTGTATTGACTTCACGGATGTTAATAAAGCTTGTCCCAAAGATCCGTTTCCCTTGCCGCGCATCGACCAGATTGTTGACTCCACGGCTGGATGTGATTTGCTTTCATTTCTTGATGCATACTTAGGATACCATCAGATCTTCATGGCAGAAGAAGATGAGGAGAAGACCGCATTCATTACTCCATGTGGCACATCTTTGTTTCATCTGGATGCCTTTCGATTTGAAGAATGCTGGTTCAACATTTGTAAGGGTAGTCCATGACGCTTTTGAGCCGCAAATGCACAGAAATGTAGAAGCCTACATGGATGACATAGTGGTCAAGAGCAAGGACAAAGCAACTCTGGTTCAAGATTTGGATGAGACTTTTACAAATCTGCGCAAGATCAACCTCAAGCTCAACCCCGAGAAGTGCGTGTTTGGAGTCCCTTCCGGCAAGCTTCTCGGGTTCTTCAGTGTCTCAACGGGGATTGAGGCCAATCCCGACAAGATCAAGGCCATTGAGCAGATTGAAGCACCAAAGCGCGTCAGGATGTACGAAGACTTGCGGTTGCGTGGCCGCTCTTACCAGGTTTATCTCTAGGTTCTGCTGAACGCGCATACCGCCATTTTTCAAGATTTTGAAAAAGGCAGGTCCAATGAAATGGACTTCGGCGGAGGCTGCGCTGCAGGACTTGAAGAGATACCTGTCCTCCACTCCAACACTTGTCGCACCTAAGCCACAAGAGAAGTTGCTGCTGTATATAGCGGCAACCAATCAAGTGGTTAGTGCTGCGTTATTAGCGGAGAGGGAGATGGATGATGAGCTAGCAACCACGGCAGACACATCCAGCGACAAGCAGGGGGCTTCACCGACAAGCTCTGGTCCCGGCAAGGACGGATCTGCGCAGACGCATGGCGAATCACGAGAAAAGGATGGTGCAGCGCCCGGTTTACTTTGTCGGTTCCCTTCTGCAGGGGCTAGATCAAGGTACTACGGTGTGCGAAACTGCTTTTCGGCCTTCTCATGGCCTCGAGAAAGCTGCGCCATTACTTTCAAGCACATGAGATCACAGTTGTCACTCGCTTTCCGGCTGAAGAGGATACTGCAGAATCCGAAGCGGCAGGCGGGATTGTCGAGTGGGCCTTTGGAACTGTCAAGCTTTGGCCTCAAGTTTGAAAGCACTTCAACTATCCAAAGCGAGCATTGGCGTAATTCATAGCAGAATGGGCGCCAACACCGGATGAAGAAATTCCGAGACGAGCATTCCCGTCAAGGAAGCAAGCAAAGAGTGGCTGATGTACTTTGATGGTGCCTTCTCGCTGCAAAGGCGCCGGTGCGGCGTCTGCTTATAGCACCCACCGGAGAGCACCTCAAATGCGTAGTCCGGATGCACTTTCCCAAGGAGCAAGCAACAAACAATACTGCAGTATGAAGGTTTGCTTGCCGGTCTCGAGATCGCGATGGACCTTGGGATCAAGAAGCTTATTGTCGGGTGACTCGCAGCTTGTCGTCCGCCAAGTGAACAAAGATTATCAGAGTCCATTGATGGAAGCCTACGTTGATGAAGTGAGGAAGCTAGAAGAACACTTTGACGGCCTACAAATGGAACATGTTCCAAGAGCTCAGAATGATATTGCTAATGGCCTGTCAAAGTGCGCTGCACTTAAGTTGCCTGTGGAACCAGGGATTTTCGTGCTCAAGCTGACTCAACCAACCGTAACACCATCAACTGGACAGAACAAGAAGAGGAAGTTGATCTCTGGTGACTACTTTCCGGCAGAGCTTCCCGAAGCCGCAGCCAAGAAGGTCCCCAAGATCGGCAAAGAACAGAGCCGAGGGCGCCCGCTCCGACAAGCCCCGAGGTTTGTTTCGTTGAAGCGGGCGCTCCCGACAAGTTTTGCTCCGGCAAGCTTGCCGGGGAACATCAAGCTCCGGCAGGACCGCAGGTCCTTGCCGTGGAAGCTGGTGTTCCCGCAGCAGCAGATGTGCCTTTAGTCCTTGTTGTCGAGCCACAAGCTCCAGCATGGGCACAACAGATTGTCCATTTCCTTCAGACAGGAGAACTTCCCGAAGAGCAAGAAGAAGCTGAGAGAGTAGCCCGGCGGTCAAGTATGTACCGGTTTGTCGACGGCATCTTTGCATGTAAGAAGACTCAACGGTGTGAAATTGAAGTGTATTTGCCGGGAAGATGGACAAAAGCTGTTGCAGAGATACATGGAGGCATATGTGGTCACCACATTAGCGCCAGAGCACTTGCTGGCTAAGCGTTCCGGCAAGGTTTCTTTTGGCCAACAGCCCTCCAGGATGCAACTGCACAAGTAACCAAGTGTGAAGCGTGCCAGTTCCATTCCAAACAGACACACCAGCCAGCTCAAGCTCTCCAGACGATCCCTTTATCCTGGCCATTTTTGGTGCAGGGCTCAACATCGGCCCCTTCCCCGAAGCTGTCGGGGCTTTGAGTACTTGTGCGTTGCTATCGACAAGTTCACAAAGTGGCCGGAAGTGGAAGCGATGAGGAAGGTGACAGCCGATCAACAGTCAAGTTCTTGGTCGATTGTTTGCCGTTTGAAATCCCTAACAGGATCATCACCGACAACGGCACACAATTCTGAGTCGCACCTTCATGCGATGCGTCCAAGATCTTGGCGCCAAGGTCTGCTTTGCTTCATTGCTCATCCGAGAAGCAACGGTCAAGCGAGAGGGCAAATGCTGAAGTGCTTTGCGCGGGCTCAAGACCGTAACTTTCGACGGGCTGTACAAGTCTTGAAGAAAGCTGGATTGAGGAGCTGCGGTGGTTCTTTGGTCGATCAGACGACGCCAAATCGAGCCATCGGCGGACACCTTTGCTCTAGTCTATGGAGCAGGCAGTTCTCCCCACGGAACTCGTATACGGATCGCCTCGAGTGCTCGCTTATGATGAGCTTGAGCAAGAGCAGCTGCGACAAGATGACGCTGCTCCTTGAGGAAGATCGTCTTCAGTCTTGTCTGAGCTGCTCGCTACCAAGAAGCTTTGTGTCGCTACCATAGCCGCAAAGTTAGTGCCGTAAGCCTCGAGGAAGGCGACCTTGTTCTTCGGCGTGTTCAGTCCACCAAGAATTCAAACAAGTTGGCCTTGAAGTGGGAAGGCCCTTATCGGGTGAAACGAAGTCACTAGGCTGGCGTTGTCATGCCTTGAGACCGAAGATGGCATTCCGGTGAGCAACTCACGGAACATTGAGCATCTTCGTAAGTTTTACCCATAGAGCGCGGTTGCCGGAACCTGTTCCGGCAACCACCTTTTGTACAAGTCTTGCCGCTGTTGCATGTAATCCTTTGTACAAAGCCGGGCGCAGACCCCGTGCATCAGTAAAGCCCATGTGTTGCGCACAACTTGTCAAATTCATGCGTTCATCATTTTATTGCATGTTTTGGCTAACACCTTGTGCAGCACCCACACCCGGTAAGCAAAATCGAGCCGCTGGGCTCCATAACTTTATTTTCTCTTCTTTCTCTTTTCTCAAAGAAAGGAAGGTTCCCTCGCGCACAAGTTAACCAGGGGGGAAAGAGGAGATAATACTATGGACCAAGCGTTGCTCGAGGAAGTTCCGCTATGTCGGGAAGCAAACGACAAGAAAGCTAAGTTGCCAAAGTTTGAGCAATCAGTTTTAAATTTTTAAGTTATCTTCCTCGAGCGATAGTACTTTGTATGGAAAACATGTGCGAGAGGAACCAACTTCATGACTAGTCGCGCCCTTACTTTGTTTCGAGTCCGCTCAACAACTTAAGTGAGCTGCAGCTAGTCGCGACAAGGTTGCTTGTCGGAGGCGGCACCGCGAGTAGGTTGCCGACGTTCCGCTTTTCGGCGCTTCATGACAAAGGTGCCTGCACCGACGAGTTCCCTAAATGCGTAGGGCAAAAACGTACAAAGGAAGGAATCAAGTAAAGGAAATAACATTGCAATGATCGCCTAAGATAGAGTATATTACAAAATAACTTGTCGCTGATCTAACAAAGTGTTCTAAACATGATCGGTGGCGACAAGGGAAAGATAAAATTGGCGGCCTAGTCTACGCGGTCGTTGTCAATCCGCTTGATCTTGTTCACCTTGTCCACAATGGGTGCGACAAGGGCTTTGAGCGCCTCCACGTCGGCATCTGGCGGCAAGGATCTGAGGACGCCGTTGAGGTTGAGGCCCGGATTGCGGATGGCCACCTTTATCAACACCTTCTCGAGGGCTCCTGACAGATCTGGCGTGATTCCTCGGCCACTGCTTTGGGACCTCTTCCCGAGTCATTGGAGGCCCGTCCACGCCCTTGAAGAATAAGCTAAGCTTGGTGCTTTGGGTTGGAGATGCTCGTCGGAGGAGTATGCAAGGTCCGCCATCCCCAGCTCCATCACTTCGTTGTGGATGCTCGGCGGTATCCACAAGACCTTCAGTCCAATGCTCCACACTCTCCCTCAAGGCGCTCTGGGTATCAACAACATTCGCCAGCAGCTCCTCCTTGGCCTTGATTGTCTCCAACAGGCCCACCTCCCGCTCTCTGGCACCGTCCAGCGTCTGCGTCAGAGTGGTCATCTTCAGCTCAAGATCCGCCTTGGAATCCTTGGCGGCATCGAGCTCCTTGCCCCTATCGGCGAGACAGCCCTGCAGCTCGCCAAGGGTGTAAGCGTCCTTCTCGCGCTCGTGCTTGAGCGCGGCAAGCTCTTCGCCGCTCTTCTGGAGACTGGCCTCCAGCTACGCCACCTTCGTCTTCAACTCTTCCTTGGCGACCTCGGCGGCTGCGGCAGCATCCTTCGCTTCCTTAAGCGCCCCACCAAGTGACTCCTCGCGCGCGACAAGCTCTTCCTCATGGCTGTCCAGGTTGATCTTCCGCTGCGCCAGCTCGCTTTCCTGCGCGGACAGCTTCTCGGCGGCAAGCCGCTGCTCCTCCTCAGCTGCGGCCTTCTCGAGGATGAAGGCCGTGCGCTCTTTAGCGAGTAGCGCCCGCTCTTCCGCTACGTTCCGGAGAGCTTCTTGGTTGGCGCTCCGTAGCCCTTCTGCGCGCTTCTCCATGTCTGCTCCCGCCCTCGCGACAAGTGCTTCTCGGGACTCCAACTTGGCTTGCCGGGCGAGGTAGAGCGACAGCAGCTTCTTCAGCAGCTGCTCCTCCTCAGACTCGCCGCTGCTGCTGCTTGGCGCGTCCACCAGCGTCAGCCCAGCGGAGGCGAGTAGCTCGCCATCAAAGGTCTCTCCTTCGACCGGCCACAGGCTCGACTCCCGGGGAGTTTGATGAAAACGCCGTCGCCCGGCCTTCAAGTAGGCGCCGGGTGGGGCTCCTCGAACTGACGCTGCAAGCCGGCGAAGTCGGCGGTCGGTGTAGCGCCTGGCGCTCCTGTGGCCTCAGGGCCGTCAGTGCGATCGCCTGACCCCTCGTCGGCTTCTGCGTCGGCAGCCTCGGTGGCCTCCTCGCCGACAGGCTCGTCAGCGACGGCCTCTTCTTCCACGACGGCGGCTTCGTCAGTGTTGCCGCGCGCTTCCTCCTCGCCGGCGACCTCGACCTCCATCGGCTCTGCGTCAGACAAAGAAAGAACAGTCAAGCAAATGTTCAAAAAGAAAAACAGAAGAAAACAAGCCCAAGGGAAATTTTCGCGCAAGAGGATTACACCAGCAGGATCTGCGGCCATGGTCTCGACCACCTTTGGAGGGTCACCGTGCTGTCCCTTGCGGAGTGGCTTCCTTGCGGAGGACACTCCTTACCGGAGAATCCTCCCTTGGCGGCGTGGTCGAAGCGGACAGAATTTGAGGCGGCTTCCGAGCCCTCCCCGATGAGGCTGCTCTGCTCCTACACGAACCAACAATGAGATATCAATGAAGAAGGAGCACCCATGCACACCTAACGATGAGGAGAAAACCGCATACTTACCACAGGGGCTGTCTTGGGGCTGCTCTGATGAAGGGTTGCCGGGTCCGGCAAGGGGGTCTTAGACGCGTCCCCTGTTGCCACGGGTGGATCATCCTCAACAACGACCGCCGGGGTCTTGGCTCTCTTCGACGCTCTCTGGGCCAGCGTCTTGGAAAGGAAAGAGTTCAGAGCAAAGCAAATTAGATTCAAGATGAAGCAATGTAATTGAAGAAATACAAGCACAATATTAAAGCTTACTCTTCTTCTTCCTCCTCGGGCTGAGCGCGGAGAAGTCAAACTCCGGCTCGCCTCCCGGTGTGGCGGAGGAGTGGGCTCTCTTGGCCGCTTAGCGGGCGTCGGCGGTGGCCTGGGAGGATCCCGCCCGATTGTCGCAGCGGTGTGGGGTGCTCCAGCAACATCACTTGCATGATGAGAGCGGCGTCATGGCGCTAGCTGTGGGCCCGTCTGCTGCCCGTCTCGTCTCCGGCCTTGCGGAGACGCCCCTTCGGGCGGGGGCTCCGTTGGCGGCAAGTCGCTGGGTGGTGGAGAAGAAGCGCCCTCGGCTGGTCCGCTCGACTCAGCCTCGGGTGCGGCAAGCTCTTCCTCGCCGGCGAACTCTCTTCGCTCGGCAAGGCTTGCCGCCTCGGCTGCGTCCGCCTCCTCCATGGTGTACCCAAAGATGCCAGCGGCAGCAGCTGCTGCCGCCTCCTCCAACCTTGTGGCGATGCGCGCCATCTCTTCGTCGGTGGTGTCGCGGGTGAGCCTCTTCTGCTCGTCGGAGCGGATCAGCACTTCTTCCAAGCTGTCGAAGAACTGATGCACGATCTCGTCGGAAGGCTCCTGCCAGGTTGGAACGATCCCATGGGAATCGCTGGCGGCATCATGGCGCGGATGCGGTCGAGTGCGAAGTTGTTGCACAATGGGACGACCCCCTCGGCAACCTAAACCACTCGGGGTGATCGGTCGTTCTTGAACAACTCCGGCAGATCGCATCCAGCTCCAAGACGGTGAAATTCCGATTCAGGCAGGCGCAACCTCATGATATCCGCCGCATTTTGGAACTCCCAAGCGGGTCTCCTCCTCTCCTGCAAGGGAGCGATGCGGCGGCGAAGGAAATTTGCGCCAACTGCGCCTACGGTGAGTCCGGCAAGCCTGAGGCGCAAAATCCGGGTCACAGCTATGTTCAACCTAGCATCCTCGGCGTAAGCTTACTCCAATCGTTGCCGCGCACTATTGGGGTTTGGCGCACGACAGTGAAGGGCTGCGGGTTCTCCTCTACGATCCAACACCAGTTGGCTCTCCACTCCTCCCACTTGCTACAGAACTCTCCTTCCAGATAGGCCTCTTTCTTGCCGACCCTGGAGACCCAAGCAATCCCTCCGGCAAGCGGCTCCCCTCTCTCAACGCGGGGCATGAAGAAGTGGCGGAAGAGGGCTACGTTGGGGTGGATCCCGACAAAGTTTTCGCAAAGTTGTGCGAAAACTGCCATGGTCAGAATGACGTTGGGGGTGAAATCAAGGAGGCGGAACCCGTATGTGTTCATAATATCGCAGAAGAATTCGGAAAAGGGCGGGCGAGCCCGCAATAGAAAAAGGGCAAAGAAAGGATACCCGGTTGGGGCTAAATCCGGCCAGCGGTGGCGGGGAGTACCTTCGTGCGCGGATGCGCCGCGTCTCCGTCGACCGGAAGAGGTGAAGAGCTCCCTCAGCTCCTTTGCGTCGAGCTGAGGGGAGAAGATGGCTCGCTCCTTGCGCAGCGCCGCGAGCCGCTGTGCCTCGGCCGACTTGACGCCCTTCCCCTTGTCGGCTTTCGGAGCCATGGCGGAGGCGGCAGAGGAGGTCGACGGCGGTGAGTGTGCTTGTGGCGAAAGGGGGCGGGGCGCTACTCTCTTCGCACTGGAGAAGAAGGGGGGAGCGGCGGTGGTTTTCTTGACAAGACAGCAATGGCGAGGTGGATGGCCTGCCCCTGTTTCCCCGTTTATAAGGAGGGAGAGGGGGCGGACGTTCCGCTTTTCCTAATAAAGAACCCCACGACCTGCCCACGATCTCTCACACGACGCCACGTTCGGTGCGTGCTGTTAGTGGGGGACGTGGTGAGTCCGGGAAAATAACGGCGTGATCAAGGCGCGTGTGTCCGTGCCTTTGTTTTGGGCCTGGCCCAACAACGCCGGCACCGTGTGTGGCCTGTGCTCGGGGCTCTGTCGGTGTACTAGAGTAGGGGTACCCTAGTATCCCGAACTCGTGCACGCAGACGATTAAGACCCTAACGGCGAGGTTTGCTGGTCACCACCAAGATCCTCCATGGCTCCTTTGGAGCCATTCAAGAACAAAGTATTCAACCAAGAAGACAAGGCCCCGGCAAGAGGAGCTTGCCGGGAAGGCCACCCAAGGCACGCAGAAGACAAGACCCCGGCAAGAGGAGCTTGCCGGGAAGGCTCGGAGCGCGACAAGCCTCTGGACGCGACAAGGATTCAGCCGCGGCAAGGCACTTGCCGCGGCGAGCGACTCTCTTCATCTCCGCTCCGGCTCATCCATCAACGTGTCGCCATGGGACCATTCCATGCGCGGCGATGTCGAAAACTGTGCAGCCAGCGGAGAGCAGCGATAAGCGGCGCGACAAGCTTGCCATCGTGGCGGCGGTGGCGCTTTGACGGTTTACATTGCCTTTGTTTAAGCGACACGACGGGCAATTAATGATTTTGTCCCTTGCCGTCGAGGTTAGGTAGAGAACAACATAATCGTACAAGTAGGTGTACCAACTACTGTTTTTACATTTGTACCCTCATCTACGTTGCCACACCGGGGACCCTTGAGCATATAAAAGGAGGCCCATGCGCGCGTAGAAAGGGTTCGGCTCGTTGACGCATTCGAGACCGTAAGCACTCACGCTTAGGTTTTGTAGCTCTCATCGCCTCCCTAGCAAGAACACAATACAATTAGACAAGCAGCGGTAGGAGTTTTATCTCTCAGGAGAGCTCCGAAGCTGGGTAAAACTGCTCGTGTGCCTCGCCTCGATCCGCTCTTCGTGCGATCTCCGCCCCCCTCCGAACCACAAGGGGCCTGGTCCGCCGGCCCCATAGGTGTTCGTGGGTCCGATCAGCCTCCCCGACAGTGGCCTCTTGGACGCATCAAGGGAGTATGAGCGGCAGTTGGTGGAAGCCCAGTATAGTGGGAGGTGGTGGTCGGAATGGGCGATCGCTTGATCGAGTTTTGAACATGAGGTTGGTAGCAAAGAGTCAATATTTCATCATTTCAACGGGATTGGTGAGCAGGTGATTATGGGCCTATAAGCTATGGCCGATTTAAGGAATTGAGACTTAGGGTAGGCCATAGGAGTTGGAAGATGACCCCACATGTCATAGGAGTTATTTTCATTTTTTTCTGGGTACCCATGGGCGCAATTTCATACCCATATCCTACCCATATATTTTGCGGGTATGGATACCCGTTACCCATGGGTACAACATCTCTCAGAGTCTTGCCCATACCCGTTGTTTTCGGGTAGGGTACCCACGGGTACCCATGCCCATGGGCAAAACTGCCATCCCTAAATCTGGCCACGTCGAGTTCGTAATCTATTCTATTGCATCTACTTCAGAAACTTCACTAGTACATCAAGTTCGTAAACTAGTCTAATCAAATTTCAGGGTGCATCACTAATTAAACAGATGCATGAAGTGGTTGAATGAGTAGGATGATTCACCATTTTGTTGTTGTGGTGATGTGGTATACCAGGCGGAGTTCCTCCACGCATAACTGCAGAACTGCTGCCCTCTGTGGAGGTTCGTCTTCCCTGGTATACTCCACATCAATGCCGATGTACTAAGGGTACAAGCCGCCGAACCTCTTCCTGATCCTAGTGATCTTCTTGTCAGCTTCCTCTGGATTGGTGGTGCATATGATATCCAGTTCTCCTTGCCGGGGAGGTCAACCTTCTTGAGGTACTTGGTGTAGTCGAGCTTCTGTCCGGGGACCTGAACGTCGTCGAGCTCGCTTGTCTGGTCGGATGTCTCACCATGAGGATGCATGGCAGATGGTTCCTCCGCCATTTCCCTCCTCCAGCGACGGCGGGCTTGAGACAGAGATGTTGTGGGGAGCTGCTAGTTGAGATGGAGCGGCAATGGTGTTTTCGGAATAGAGCGGCAATGGAAGCGGAGGTGGCTTTTTGTGGCATGGTTTGCGTCATGGAGGAGGTGGTTGTATGCTAGCTCGCCGTGGTAGTGGGGGTAGTGGATGTGCGATCAACTTTTCAATGCGTCGTGGCAACCGCTGAGTGGCAGTACTCGCGGTTGCATGGGAAAAACAAGTCTGCACTGATTTTAAAGTAGTATTTAGTTGAAAGCGAACTGGAATGCTTAACTGACAGCACATCTTGCTTCAACATACTGAACTGCATTCTTTGGGGCCACGGACTGCATCCTTTTTGTAATTTTGCAGCTTCCTGCATTTTTTTAAGTGTGAGCGAACTGCAGTTGCTCGCTAGTTGTGTGGCGGGGGGCTTGGTGGTGTTGGGCCATGAGAATGTTCTGGGCCCGTTTGGGTGTAAGTCACATCTGGCCCAAGTAGGCCTTTCCTTGCTGTACGGGTGCTTTTGCTCTGCGCCGTGTGTATGCGGTAAAGTTTAGTCCCATCTCACCCGCCGAGAGTGCCCAGGACTGGTTTATAAGCCCTCGTGAGGCAGCCCTTTCGAACTCCTCAGGTTACTGATTGGGCGCTTATACACGGCGCTATGTTCACTATTTCCCCTGACCTTTGGGCCCTTGTGTGCCCGGCCCCACGCATCGTGGCTCAGAACAGACTCGCTTATTGTGGGCGTAGACTTAATACAAGACTGGCTGGGGCCTGGTTGCACCTGGGCGGTTAATTTTTTTTCGTATTGCAAGCAATTTTTTTCTTTTGAACTGGATGTAGTTGCATTTTTCGTATGCACCATTTGTACTGCTTGTACCAACGTTGCAGACTGCACTGCATGCACTAAGTCTATGCTTTGTGTACTGCACGAAAGTGCATCTCTTGTGCTTCTTCTAGGCACTCACTGCATGTAGATACCTTGTGCACTGCATGTATTTACTCTTGTGAACTGCATTCACCTTTCTTATTAGGTGGGAGTAGCAGTTAAAATTCTTAGTTTTTTGGTCGTCCCTATTTTCTTAGTAACGTAGGGTTTATTAATTGTACTTCTATTCTGGTGACGTAACTTCCATTAATTTTCCACCTTTTTGTTGTGCACTCCATGTACTTTACTTCCGCACTACATACGTCGACAAAGAGAACTTCATGTACTTTGCTTGTGTACTGCATTTTCCTTCGTTATTCACTGACTGCTCAAAGCTATTTCAAAATAGTTGTTGGAACAGTTTTGTTGAACGAGGTTTTTGAATATGTTCGGATGTTTGTAGTATGTTTTGGTGTCACACATCGGATTTTTCAAACTTGTTTGAATACTTGTTCTAATACAAACTCAACAATCAAAACCTAGTCAACATTCTTTTACAAAGAAACATTCAATATGAAGCAACGGACATAAGCTAAACCTAGCCCTGTTCATTTCTAGTTGCTGTATGGAATTACAGCCTTTTTCTTCTTCGCTTCTTTTTTTCTTTTTGCCCTGTCTAGCCCCATTATGACATCATAGATGATTCTCCATGAATCGTAGATTGCGAATGCATATATTTCTGCATACTTGATAAGCTTGTCTGGCAGCGGGCAAAACCCCCCACAAGTATGGTCTTAGTTGCGGTTGATTTTGTTTTTCATGTCATAGTAGTGAATGTCGATTAGCCTCCCGGCAACATAAGCCAAAGATTCAAATTTCTTTTTCTTGTATGGGTCTCTCCATTCCACCTGAATATCAATGTAGTTGTCGGAGTTGATCTCCAAGAAAGATAGATGCAGCTTGTTTTTGTCTCCTTCAATGGTGAATCCGGCGAATGTGTATTCATCATTCATGAGTAATTTGTCTAGTTCCATTGTCTTGCAAGATGTTTGTATACAATGAATATAGTGAGATAGTACCAGTTATTTTGAGAACCACCCAATGTTTTTTGATTTTCTGAACTGAACTGCAATATGAATACCTAATTCTGTTGCAGTGAGTAGCTGCTAATACTTTATACAGCATAACTAGTAAATCTCATAATAGATTCCAGAAACAAATGCATGTTTCCGGTCTTGAATTGAAATTCATACATGACTCAGATAGATTGGACTATGATCTTTTTACCCCCAAATCCATACATGATTGAAAGTAGGAAGTACTAGTGCAATTTTCTATTTTTCAGGCAGATAATTTGTATTTGGTAAAACAAAATCAAACTGTGTGGATCCCTAGATCATCTAAAAATTCAAGAATTGAACACATGAGTTACATGGAGCCAGCCAAAAACTGTCAATGAATTCGTATGCCATGCTTTTTAAAAATGACAACCCAAGTTTATATAATGGCATTTGCGATGAAGAAAATTTAAAATCAATATTCACAACCAAGAGTATAGATTGATAATTATTGTCACCTATCTTTAGCTGCAGAGATGCGGTAGACAAGGCACTATTGTTCTACACATAGCTGGAGCACTGCTGCCCACTGTGGCTTCACATAGCGCGTGTACTCGACATCAACGCCAACTAGTTTGACGGGCATTCCGCCGAGCTTCCTCCTGAGCGTGGACAACATCTTGTCCATGTCTCGACACTTGCTTGTGCAAACGATGTGGAACTTGTGGTTGTCGTGGAGCACCCTAGTGTACCCACGGTCCTGCTTGTACAGAGGTGCATCTGCCATGGCTCTCCTCCGCTCTCTCACGTTTGTTCTGGAGAGAGAGGTTAGTGAAAGGAAGTGGGGAGAAGAAGCGGCAATGGGGTTTTGGGGGGACGAAGCAGTTGTGATTTCTCCTCTGCCCTCTCTCTGCTCTCTGTGACAGGACGTGGGAGTGGTGGAGGGGGCTGGTAGCATGGTAGGGTTGTGGTTTTAGTTACGTGGCAACTGCAGAGAGGTTGTACGATGTCGAGGTTGTGTTAGTGCGTTGGAAATCCGAAACGATGTCGCCTCTTTTTTGTGACAACTTCAGATATGCACACAACTGTTAGAAATGAGATGATTGTGTTTTTGGTGAATTTTCTTACTAAGTGCACTTCTTGGGTATCATGATAGAACTGCCCATGTCCATAAATTGAACTGCATGCAACTGGTTTTATTCTTTGTATAATGTATTAGATCAGATCAAGATTCATACAGATGTAAGTGCACTGCTTTTTCAATGGAATGTATTTTTATTTTGTTATTTTCATAAGTGATGGTGATGCTACTTTTGTGGGAGTGGAAGATTGTGTGGGTAGGTGTACCATACATCTTTGTTTAACTAACAGGGTTGCATTCTTCATTTTAACCGAACTGTAATACAGTAGAAAGGGAGCATTCCAGAAGTAACAATACTTCCTGCTTCCATAGGACGAACTGCATTGTTGTAGGCCATGCTACATCTTGAGCATGCGTTGGTTTTCCCTTGAAGAGGAAAGGGTGATGCAGCAAAGTAGCGTAAGTATTGCCCTCAGTTTTTGAGAACCAAGGTATCAATGCAGTAGGAGACCACACACAAGTCCCTCGTACCTGCACAAACAAATAAGAACCTTGCAACCAACGCGATAAAGGGGTTGTCAATCCCTTCACGGCCACTTGCAAAAGTGAGATCTGATAGAGATAATAAGATAAATATTTTTGGTATTTTTATGATATAGATTGGAAATTAAAGGTTGCAAAATAAACGGCGACAGAAATAACACGTTGGCGGGAGATTAATATGATGGAAAATATACCCGGGGGCCATAGGTTTCACTAGTGGCTTCTCTCAAGATAGCATAATCTACGACGGGTGAACAAATTACTATCGAGCAATTGATAGAAAAGCGCATAGTTATGAGAATATCTAGGCATGATCATGTATATAGGCATCACGTCCGCGACAAGTAGACCGAAACGATTCTGCATCTACTACTATTACTCCACACATCGACCGCTATCCAACATGCATCTAGAGTATTAAGTTCATAAGAACAGAGTAACGCATTAGGCAAGATGACATGATGTAGAGGGATAAACTCAAGGAATATGATATAAACCCCATATTTTTATCCTCGATGGCAACAATACAATACGTGCCTTGCTGCCCCTGCTTTCACTGGGAAAGGACACCGCAAGATTGAACCCAAAGCTAAGCACTTCTCCCATTGCAAGAAAGATCAATCTAGTAGGCCAAACGAAACTGATAATTCGAAGAGACTTGCAAAGATATCAAATCATACATATAATAATTCATAGAAGAACCAAATATTGTTCATAGATAATCTTGATCATAAACACACAATTCATCGGATCTCGACAAACACACCGCAAAAAGAACTACATCGAATAGATCTCCAAGAGAATCGAGGAGAACTTTGTATTGAGATCCAAAGAGAGAGAAGAAAGCATCTAGCTAATAACTATGGACCCGAAGGTCTGTGGTAAACTACTCACACATTATCGGAGAGGCTATGGTGGTGTTGATGTAGAAGCCCTCCATGATCGATTCCCCCTCCGGCGGAGCACCGGAAAAGGCCCCAAGATGGGATCTCACGGGTACAAAAGGTTGCGGCGGTGGAAATAGGGTTTCGTGGTGCTCTCGGATGTTTTCGAGGTATATGAGTATATATAGGCGAAAGAAGTAGCTCGATGGAGCCACGAGGGTGGGGGCGCGCCTCCCTACCTCGTGGCCGCCTCGTTGCTTCCTTGACGTCCACTCGAAGTCTCCCGGATTGTGTTTGTTCCAAAAATAACTCTCCCGAAAGTTTCATTCCGTTTGGATTCCGTTTGATATTCCTTTTCTGCGAAACACTGAAATAGGCAAAAAAACAGCGATTTGCACTGGGCTTTTGGTTAGTAGGTTACTCCCAAAAATAATATAAAAGTGCATGATATAGCCCATTAAACATCCAAAACAGATAATATAATAGCATGGAACAATAAAAAATTATAGATACGTTGGAGACGTATCAAGCATCCCGAAGCTTAATTCCTGCTCGTCCTCGAGTACGTAAATGATAAAAATAGAATTTTTGATGTGGAATTCTACCTAGCATAATTCTCAATGTAATTTTCTTTATTGTGGCATGAATGTTCAGATCCAAAAGATTCAATATAAAAGTTTAATATTGATATAAAAATAATAATACTTCAAGCATACTAACAAAGCAATCATGTCTTCTCAAAATAACATGGCCAAAGAAAGTTATCCCTTCAAAATCATATAGTCTGGCTATGCTCTATCTTCATCACACATAATATTTAAATCATGCACAACCCCGATGACAAGCCAAGCAATTGTTTCATACTTTTGATGTTCTCAAACTTTTTCAATCTTCACGCAATACATGAGCGTGAGCCATGGACATAGCACTATATGTGAAATAGAATGGTGGTTGTGGAGAAGACAAAAAGGAGAAGATAGTCTCACATCAACTAGGCGTATCAACGGGCTATGGAGATGCCCATCAATAGATATCAATGTGAGTGAGTAGGGATTGCCATGCAACATATGCACTAGAGCTATAAGTGTATGAAAGCTCAACAAAAGAAACTAAGTGGGTGTGCATCCAACTCGCTTGCTGACGAAGACCTAGGGCATTTTGAGGAAGCCCATCATTGGAATATACAAGCCAAGTTCTATAATATAAAATTCCCACTAGTATATGAAAGTGACAGCATAGGAGACTCTCTATCATGAAGATCATGTTGCTACTTTGAAGCACAATTGTGGTAAAAGGATGGTAACATTGTCCCTTCTCTCTTTTTCTCTCATCCTTTTTTTATTTGGGCCTTTTTCTCTTTTTTTATGGCCTCTTTTTTTCTTTTCTTTTCTTTTTCTTTTCGTCCAGAGTTTCATCCCGACTTGTGGGGAAATCATAGTCTCCTTCATCCTTTCCTCACTTGGGACAATGCTGTAATAATGATGATCATCACACTTTTATTTACTTACAACTCAAAATTTACAACTCAATACTTAGAACAAAATATGACTCTACGTGAATACCTCCGGCGGTGTACCGAGATATGCAATGAATCGAGAGTGACATGTATGAAATAATTATAAATGTGGCTTTGCCACAAATACGATGTCAACTACATGATCATGCAAAGCAATATGACAATGATGAAACATGTCATAACAAACGGAACGGTGGTAAGTTGCATGGCAATATATCTCGGAATGGCTATGGAAATGCCATAATAGGTAGGTATGGTGGCTGTTTTGAGGAAGGTATATGGTGGGTGTATGATACCGGCGAAAGGTGTGCGGTATTAGAGAGGCTAGCAATGGTGGAAGGGTGAGAGCGCGTATAATCCATGGACTCAACATTAGTCATAAAGAACTCACATACTTATTGCAAAAATCTATTATTTATCAAAACGAAGTACTACGCGCATGCTCCTAGGGGGATAGATTGGTAGGAAAAGACCATCGCTCGTCCCCGACCGCCACTCATAAGGAAGACAATCAAGAAATAAATCATGCTCCGACTTCATCACATAACGGTTCACCCTACGTGCATGCTACGAGAATCACAAACTTTAGAACAAGTATTACTCAAATTCACAACCACTCAACTAGTATGACTCTAATATCACCATCTTCATATCTCAAAACAATCATAAAGAATCGAACTTCTCATAGTATTCTATGCACTTTATATGATAGTTTTTATTATACCCATCTTGGATGTTCATCATATTAGGACTAATTTTATAGCCAAAGCAATTACCATGATGTTCCATAAGACTCTCAAAATAATATAAGTGAAGCATGAGAGATCAATAATTTCTATAAAATAAAACCACCACCGTGCTCTAAAAGATATAAGTGAAGCACTAGAGCGAAATTATCTAGCTCAAAAGATGTAAGTGAAGCACATAGAGTATTCTAATAAATTCCGATTCATGTGTGTCTCCCAAAAAGGTGTGTACAGAAAGGATAATTGTGGTAAACTAAAAAGCAAAGACTCAAATCATACAAGACACTCCAAGCAAAACACATATCGTGTGGTGAATAAAAATCAAGTGAAGTTACCGATGGACGAAGACGAAAGAGGGGATGCCTTCCGGGGCTTCCCCAAGCTTAGGCTTTTGGTTGTCCTTGAATTTTACCTTGGGGTGCCTTGGGCATCCCCAAGCTTAGGCTCTTCCCACTCCTTATTCCACAATCCATCAAATCTTTACCCAAAAACTTGAAAACTTCACAACACAAAACTCAACAGAAAATCTCATGAGCTCCGTTAGCAAAAATAAACAAACCACCACAATAAGGTACTGTAATGAACTCATTCTTTATTTATATTGTTGTTAAATCTACTTTATTCCAACTTCTCTATGGTTCATACCCCCCGATACTAGCCATAGATTCATTAAAATAAGCAAACACCACACAAAAAACAATCTGTCAAAAACAGAAGAGTCTGTAGCAATCTGATTTGTTCGAATACTTCAGGAACTCCAAAAATTCTGAAAAACTAGGAAACCTGGACAATTTGTATATTGATCTACTTCAAAAAGAATTGGCAATTTATCACATTCTGGTGAATTTTAACAACTATTTTTGTGAGCGCAAAGTTTCTGTCTTTTTCAGCAAGATCAAATAATTATCACCGAAGAAGATCCTATTGGTTCTACTTGGCACAAACACTAATTAAAACATAAAACCACATCTAACCAGAGGCTAGATGAATTATTTATTACTAAACATGAACAAAAAGCAAGGAACAAAAATAAAATTGGGTTGCCTCCCAACAAGCGCTAACGTTTAACGCCCCTAGCTAGGCATAAAAACAAGAATAGATCTAGGTATTGCCATCTTTGGTGTTGGAAAGAAAAGAGAAAATTTCTTATCTATAGCGTTTATCTTTCTATTTTGAGAAAGTACGTGGCCATTAATGGTGGAAGAAAGATTAAGCACGCTACGGAAATTTGCAGCTAAGTTAGCCTTCATTTCTTTGATAATTTCATTTTGATAAAAGCACAAAAGAGAGGTGTATTCAACCTTCTCACTCATGGGGTGCCCAAATATGGTTTTCATCTTTTCATAGGTATCTATGGGATCCCCCTCAAGGAAACCTTCTTCAAAAATAGAATCTAAAACTTGCTTGAACGAAGAGGGTAAGCCAACATAAAAGCTTTTTAGGTATATCTCAATTTGATATTGAGGCACATAGCTAGCTCAGATCCTTAATAACCTATCCCAAGCATCTTTTAAAGACTCATCAAGTAAATAACAAAAAATCCTGAGATCATCTTCATCGAAATTATTCAAACCCTCATTGATAACCCCGATAGGTCTTTCCATAGCATCATTATTTATGAGCTTAGAGAGGACAGAGGGACTATCCAAAGTACTAAGACCCGGGGGAGAACCCTTAGCCCTTTTTGATTCAGCCATGGCGAAAGAAAGGAAAATGGGGAAGAGGCGAATAAAACGACAAAGGTGAAGTGGGGGAGAGGAAAACGAGAGGCAAATGGAAAATAATGTAATGCGAGGGATAAGAGTTTGTGATGGGTACTTGGTATGTCTTGACTTGTGCGTAGATCTCCCCGTCAACGGTGCCAGAAATGGCTAGTTGCTGGGAGATTAAATCTTGACTTGACTTGGCGTAAGCCTCCCCGACAACGGCGCCAGAAATTCTTCTTGCTACCTCTTGAGCATGCGTTGGTTTTCCCTTGAAGAGGAAAGGGTGATGCAGCAAAGCAACATAAGTATTTCCCTCAGTTTTTGAGAACCAAGGTATCAATCCAGTAGGAGACTACATGCAAGTCCCTCGTACCTGCACAAACAAATAAAAACCTTGCAAGCAACGCGATAAAGGGGTTGTCAATCCCTTCGCGGCCACTTGCAAAAGTGAGATCTGATAGACATAATAAGATAATTATTTTTGGTATTTTTTTGATATAGATTGGAAAGTAAAGATTGCAAAATAAACGGCGACAGAAATAGCACATTGGCGGGAGATTAATATGATGGAAAATAGACCCGGGGGCCATAGGTTTCACTAGTGGCTTTCTCTCAAGATAGCATAATCTACGATGGGTGAACAAATTACTATCGAGCAATTGATAGAAAAGCGCATAGTTATGAGAATATCTAGGCATGATCATGTATATAGGCATCACGTCCGCGACAAGTAGACCGAAACGATTCTGCATCTACTACTATTACTTCACATATCGACCGCTATCCAACATGCATCTAGAGTATTAAGTTCATAAGAACAGAATAATGCGTTAGGCAAGATGACATGATGTAGAGGGATAAAATCAAGCAATATGATATAAACCCCATCTTTTTATCCTTGATGGCAACAATACAATATGTGCCTTGCTGCCCTAACATCCTTTGGGAAAGGACACCGCAAGATTGAACCCAAAGCTAAGCACTTCTCCCATTGCAAGAAAGATCAATCTAGTAGGCCAAACCAAACTGATAATTCAAAGAGACTTGCAAAGATATCAAATCATACATATAAGAATTCAGAGAAGAACCAAATATTGTTCATAGATAATCTTGATCATAAACCCACAATTCATCGTATCTCGACAAACACACCGCCAAAAGAATTATATCGAACAGATCTCCAAGAGAATCAAGGAGAACTCTGTATTGAGATCCAAAGAGAGAGAAGAACCATCTAGCCAATAACTATGGATCCGAAGGTCTGTGGTAAACTACTCACACATCATCGGAGAGGCTATGGTGTTGATGTAGAAGCCCTCCGTGATCGATTCCCCCTCCCGGGAGGCGCGGAAAAAGGCCCCAAGATGGGATCTCACGGCATGTAAGGTTGCGGCGGTGGAAATAGGGTTTCGTGGTGCTCTCGGATGTTTGCGGGGTATATGAGTATATATAGGCGAAAGAAGTAGGCCGGTGGAGCCATGAGGGGCCCATGAGGGTGGGGGGCGCGCCTACCCCCCTGTGCGCCTCCATACCTCGTGGCCGCCTCGTTGCTTCCTTGACGTCCACTCCAAGCCTCCTGGATTGCGTTTGTTCCAAAATTAACTCTCCCGAAGGTTTCATTCCGTTTAATATTCCTTTTCTGCGAAACACTGAAATAGGCAAAAAACAACAATTTGCACAGGGCTTTTGGTTAGTAGGTTAGTCCCAAAATAATATAAAAGTGCATGATAAAAGCCCATTAAACATCCAAAACAGATAATATAATAGCATGGAACAATCAAAAATTATAGATATGTTGGAGACGTATCAGGCCGCAGACTGCATTTGTACGTTGACTTGGGGCTTCCTGTATTTATTTATGAGAGCGAACTGAAGTTTCTGGTAGTGCCCACACACATTTTTTTGTTGTGGTTATTCATTTTAAAAAGTTTTTAATTTTTCTTGCTGTTTTATTTTAGGTTTTTTTATTTTTCTAGTCACTGTTTTATTTTAGTGGGCCGTGGAATTTTAAGCCCTCTCACGTGTTGGCCCTGTGTTGGGGAGAGAAGACGCATTCGGCCCAAGTAGGCCTGCCGGCACGGCTGGTTCGCAGTGCGCTGTGTGCGCGCGCTAATGTTTAGTCCCACCTCACCCGCCGAGAGCACCGCCGACCGGTTTATAAGCACCGGCGAGGCAACACTCTCTAACTCCTCTGGTTACTGATTGGGCGCTTATACACGGTGCTCGCTTCACTTTCCTCCCTAACGTGTGAGCCCTTGTGTGCCTGGCCCCACGCATCGTGGCTTAGAAAAGACTCGCCTACTGTGAGCGCAGACTTAGTACGAGACTGGATGGGGCCTGGTTGCACCTGGGCGGTCAATTTTTTCTTTTCGTATTGCAAGTATTTTTTCTTTTGAACTGCATGTAGTTGCGTTTTTCGTATGCACCATTTGTACTGCTTGTACCAACGTTGCGGACTGCATTGCATGTATTTACGGACTGCACTATGTGCACTAAGTCTATGCGTTGTGTATTGCACGAAAGTGCATCTCTTGTGCTTCTTCTAAGCATTCACTTCATGTACGCACCTTGTGCACTGCCTATATTTACTCTTGTGAACTGCATTCATCTTTGTTTAGAATGGTTTACGAATTATATTTTTTTAGAAATATAAATATTAATGAGCTGCGGTTAGTGGGTGGGAGGAGCTGCAGTCAAAGTACACATTTTTTCTTTCTTTTTCTTAGTAACATAAGCCTTTACTGATTGTCCTTCATTCTTGGTAACATAAGTTTCATTAACTCTTGTTTAATTTTCACTGTTATTTTCTGCGTGGCTAGACCTTTTGCATTCCTCTTCTATATATCTAGGCCAACCTCTAACCTCCATTTGCAGTTCATTTCCCCTCTAGCCGCAACTTCTCTCCTTCCTCCAGCCTCCCTTTCTTTCTTTTCATTTTCTAGGGTTTGTTGCGATGGCTCCAGGCCCCTGCGCGAATCTCTCCTGCTGCGGCCATGGTTGTGGTGTGCTGACGGACCGCGATTACTCAGCTTGCTCGCAGGCCCGTCATGCTCGCCGGGGGGGGGGGGGCAAGGTCTTGTGCCGAGCTGGGCGAGCGGAGCAGCTTGCATAAGGCACAGTTTTCACGGAGGGATTGAATATGGACCATATCAACATTGTTGTGTCCTATTCCACCCTGCTTCGCCGTGGCCTTGGCCACACAAGTCCTTTTTTCCATCAGCTTACGCCCACAGACATGGAGACTCACTACAAGATGGTAATTTTTGTTTGATCTGATTTTATCTTTCTGACTTTTTTTTGTATAATTCCATACTAGTCTGAACTTGTAGTACTTTAGGAACACACTTCTTCTGTTTTACTGAAGTGTACTGCGTGGTGTTCTTATATCTTGTTTTCATTTTTTCCTTGCGTGTGTGGAGCTCGTGTTTGTTTGCATGTACTACGATGCTCCATGAATATAGAGTTCGTACTACATGGTTACAATATGTGAACTGCTTAGGTATGAGATGAGCACTACTAGTTTTCACAATGTTTCCCCGTGTATGGTGTGTACTACATGCAACTATTTTTAAGAATTACATGATAGTTAGAAGCGTACTGCATATTAGCATGCTCCATACTGCATGTACCTCCCTTGTATAAGAGGTTCATGAACTGTGTGTGCGTTTTATCTGTACTGCTTGTTGGACTGTTGTGCACTTCATCTAGCTCGCGCATGTACTGTGTGTAGGTTTTTCTGCTGTGTGCACAATATGAGAATTGTACTTCTAGTATCGTCCTCTAACAGTTTTATTATTTTTTGCAAAAAATCGCCCAACGAGTTGTTAGGTATCTCTGGCTCAACAAGGGAATTCTCCAAGTTGTTCTCGTTAATGGACACCCGAAACCAGCTAAGTACCGTGTAGGCGTTGATGGGTGGCTGTATCTGCAAAAAGGCTGGGAGGAATGTGTCATTGAGAGTGGCCCGAAGTCTCAGCAAGTTGTTTTCCTCAACTTTTTTGACCTCGAGGATCGTATAGTTAGAATCACGTTTGACGTGATTGGTTAAGGATATGAGGTTGATTGTAATAAGTATTTTGCGTATTGAATGCTTCATCTTTTGACGTGATTGTAATGACTACTTTTGTGATTTGAACCGCCTGGCTTATAAGTCAGAACTTCGTGTTGTCTATGAGCTAACTGCATTTTTTGTGGGTTGTGGATCAAAGTGCGCTAATGTTTACTCCAGACTGCTATATATATAGTTTTCTCTATACATCAGTTCTCTCGCATGGCTTAGTGGAAGAACTCAAAGTCAGCGGGAAATTTGTGTTTACACAAAATTTAAACTGCTACATAAGTCATACAGATATGCAAACTGCTATATATATGATTAATTTATTGAATCAGATCTATTTGGTCGTTAACCTGCTGCTTCTTCACGGTGACTAGAGTATGTCTAATGTTGCACTTTGTCTTGTTTTCCATGGTGGTGCTGCCGCTTCTTGTCTTTGCACCATTGTTTTTGTCGCCCCTCGCGTGCTGGTTGATGGCAGTTTTTGTTTTCCAGTGTTGTGAACTGCAACCTTCTTTTCTCCTCGCATGCTGATTGATGGCGGTTTTTGTCTTGCAGTGTTTTGAACTACATCCTTTCGCGCTCCTACCTTGTTTTTGTATGTGGTGTCATTCTCAGTTGTTTCTGTACAACAACATTCCCTTTTGTTCTCTATCTTTTGTTTGGTGGTCTTGTGGGCATTGTTTCTTCATGTTCTTCGTCCTCTTCACTCTCTTCTTCTCCCTCCTCCTCTCCTTCATCTGCTTCTTCGTAAGCCACTTCTTCTTTAGTTGTATCACCATCTTCTTTGTCTTCCTCGTTTTGTGATCTTGTTCTTTTGGCACAGGTTCTTGAATTGTGTCTCTTCCTCTTTCTGTAGATGCTGCAACGTCTCGGTTTCCTCCATTTCTTAGTACTATCAACGGAATCTCTGTTTTGTTGTGCATCGCCATGGCCATGGTTTTCTTGTTTATGACTTTTTTTCACATGTCTTGGCATTGTGGCCGTTGATGGCATTACATGTATTGCACCTTCTTATTCCAAGTGGCTAACCATCACTGTCTAGCTCAGGCTGTGGTTTACTATTTTTGTCATCATTTTCTCCTTGCATGCAGCCTTTTTTTGGGTTGCATCGCCCCCTTTCTTCCTCCATCTCGTGTTTGAAACAGGAAGTGGAAGAAATGTTTCTTTTTTTATTGCACCAGTTGCACTGTGTTTGGCATTTTCTACTTGCTCGGTATTCTTGTCAAGCTAGGAATTCTCTGCTTGTTTTATGTTTGTTGCTTCTTCTTCTTCTTCTTCTTCGTTGAGCACATAAAGTTCCTCGATCAGTTCCCTCATACCAGACAACACCTTGTGGTACTCGGCATCGGACCTTGTCCCTCTGTTTGCAAGGTCCATTGTTGTTTCTGGCAGCAATTTTCTATGACAAAATAGTGAACTTCCATATGGTGTTGTTTGTTCGTAGTCTCTTCTGTCAAACGTTTGATTTGATCTTGCGTTCCGGGTGTATCTTTTCATGATGTACACCTCAGGAATCTTGAGTACTCTTAGGTGACAAAGCATGCATACCACATGGACGCAAAAGATCCCTGCAGACCACACATGTTTCTTTGTTTTGTAAGTGAACAGCATGAAATTAAGGAAGTGAACTTCACTTGCTTTTGTCAGTTAATTGTGCAAGTGGACTTTTAAATTTCAGTAAGTGAGCTTCATGCATAACTTTAAAAAATTTGGATTTTTGTGCTAGCAAGCCGCACCTGTGTGTCCAGAATTTGCACTCACATTCGTAGACACCATTCATTTCATCGACGACCACTTGGAAATCATGCCTTGGCCAATCAAATGCATTTGATCTGTTGTAGTGGTGTACGAGATATTTTGTTGGGTTCTCAGGGCACTGTTCTGCTCTGAATGCAGTGTTGCGGTAAATTGTTTCTTTGAAATCTGCAAAAACTCCCTTGTGTATAATTTCGATAGCTGAACTTCGAACCCAAACTGGGTCATTGTCTTTACTTTTGACTGCATGATCAGAAATGTAGCGTTATGAATAAGATAACTGAAAAATATTATTTGTTTTTGTAGTTATTTTAGCAGTTTTTGATGGAGATTTTATTTACCTCATTGACAACTGTCTATGCGTGCTCGACAGCCTTCCTGGTCTAAATGCACTTGTCCACCTGTTGAGCAAACATATGGAGATCATGCTTCTCTTTGACGAAGTTTTTCTTCAATATACGGTTCATGCTCTCGCTTCTCTGCGTGGAAGTCATCCGAGCATAGAAAATTTCTTGGAGTAAGCTGAGATCCACTCGTGCCTGTCATCCCACAAGAAATTCAACACTTCGTCGTTTTGCAAGTTGTATTTCTGCATGAGGTCCTTCCATGTCCGTTCAAATTCTGACGACATTAGTGGGTGGTTCAGCACCGCAGTGAGTTCATCCTTGAGTTTCTCGTGTGCCTTGTACAACAAGGCGAGGTGGTCTTTGTACATCTTCATGATGTGCCACCGACCCAACTTATGTAATGTATCTGGGAGGCTAGCTTTTAATGCTGCCGTCATCAAACAACATTGGTCTGAGGGGCACAACTAGTGTTTTTTTATTAAGTTGTTTATGTGTAAGAAATACGGAAGAAATAGAAGTGTACCAAACAAACATAAGTATACATGTGTTGTATTGTACCTGTGAGCATGCAGATTGGCGGCTTATAGTTCATACACCTCAAGAATGTTTTGAAAACCCACTCGAACGACGGTATCATTTCATCTCGCACAAGGGCGACAACAAATATGGTGCTCTGTAGCTGATGGTCACTCTCACGAAGACTCCCAGCGGCATGTGGAATTTGTTAGTTTTATATGTCATGTCAAATGTAACGTAGTCTCCAAAATCATCATACGATCCTTTGCAACTTGCATTGGCCCAAAAGACGTTTCTTACATGATTATCTGCATCAATGTCGTAATCATAGAAAAACTTTGGGTCGATCTTCTGCATCTTCTTGAAGTCCAGAAATTTCTTGACGTCATCTTGAGACTCTTGTCTGGGAGACTTCTGTTTCCTGCATTTCAAACGCAATGCAAACTCATCTTATCCAATAGGAAATAATTACCCACAAAATGCTCAAGCAATATGTTCTGTGACGTGCTTACTTGTTGATCCGGTCGCGGCTAGTATGTCCAATGAACTGCAGACCACGAGACATAAGCGACATCGTTGACATCATCTGTGCGTGTGTGTGGTTGTCCAGCTGCATGTCCTTCACCAATTGGTCAATCAAAGGATCGTCACTTTTGTGCGAGTGCATGTGAAAAAGCATCCCAGGGCTTTCTAGCATCTTGTGATTGTGGTTGAGCTCAACCATTTCTATCACAAAACTGCCATTCTTCCTCTTTTTGACTCTAATTCTTGCCTTACAGCCAATCCTTTTTTTATGTCTTCTCACGTTTCCGGTCATAACATGACATAGTCTGCTTGTGCATCCCTTCTCTTGAGCAGACAATGTAGGCATTTGTCTTGTGTTTTGCCCTCTTGCGTATGCCAAACCCTGCATATCTTGCATAAGTGTTGTAAAAGTCCCATGTATTGTCGTACATGGTGAACTTCATTCCAGCGGCAAGTATGAGGTTCGGCAGCATGTTTTTATCCTGCATCAAGTGCAATGCTCTATGAGACAAAGTGTACTATTCTGCTTAAATACGAGGACTGCATACGAGTTAAGAAAGCACTGCAATGTTACTAAGTTTTCGAAAGAGTTGACTGTATTAGATGTTAGGCCGAACTTCACAAAAAATATCAGTGTGCACTGCAATATTATCTGAATGGACTGCAAATATTATTATTTTCCAGGACATAAACTTACATGTGTGTAATGGCGTTCATCCGATGGCGTTTGCACTTTCACTGGGTTGTATTGGACATGGTGGGGATATAGAAGATCTGTGTAGTTGAGGATCTCGCGGTGGCAATAGTGAGGGGAACTTGTACCTGTTGTTGACTTCTGACTGAGGCACCCTTGGTGGTTGAAGTGTTGAAGTTCATGCAGTAGGTCCACTCGGAGCTCTGTTTTTTGGTGCAGCGGGTCCACTCGAAGCTCTGTTTTTGGTGCTGTAGGTGGGTGCTGATCTCTGTTTTGTGGTGCAGCAGGTGGACGCGGTGGTAATCCAGTGTTGTGGTGATGTCTCACTGGATTGGTTTGAAACTGTGAGAGCGGTGACACATCATCATAATCATCATATTCTGCAACATCATGGTCAACAACATCATCATTGTCTGTTCGGACATGATGTCCAAATGTAGTGAACTTGTGCTTGTACTCTAGGTTGAGAGCTGTTATTGGCTCATCTTCATCGTCATCATCTTCATCATCCTGTCGGTTAGTGCCCTCCCACGTGAAGGTGACATCGTCGCCATCTTTGACTACCTCTTCTTCCTGGAAAAAATCTTCTTCCGGAGAGTATTGCACCCGGTTTGTTGCGTGAAGAATCCTCGAGGAATCACAGGGTTAACCCAACCAGTGTCTCTTTCGGAAGAAGCTTGACTCTTCCGAAAGTTGATGGTCCCTAGGTTTTCAACTATGCGCGGCATTTTGCATCTGCTGAACGTCATTTTCTGCACAAAATGGCCGAGCTGCATTGTCAGGTAAAATGAACTGAATCATACAAACTACAATGTGTTTGAAAGGGTACTGCAAACTAATGCATGCGGACTACATCATCTTGCATGGTGAAATGAAGTAACCGCATTGCATCATTGTCCATAGTGAACCTATACAACCGTACTGCATAACCGAGCAATACGCTGCAATTTTAGTCACGGCAAACTGATGTAACCGTGCTGCATCATTTTTGGAGGCGTAATCGACTACGTGTACTGCTTTGTATGGAACAAGTAAATTGAGGGAGATGTGGAAGTGTACTGCTTACCTCGTGTTGCAGTGCTTTCTTGTGTTTGCAGGAGGAAGTTCCCTTCTCGTCCGTCTGCACCACTTTTGCGTTCGCCCATGCAGTCCACTTGCCCTTCAGAAGTTCATGAGCGTTCTAGACGTTGCTCAAGGTGAGTGGAGATGGAGGATTTGCGCTGAAGGTCATCGCAACCTTCATCCAAGAAGCTGTCGTGGATGAAGGAACCTTGTGCACAGTCCTCCTTCCTTGAATTGGTGTTATGTCGAGGCAGCACCAATCCACATCTGATGAAGGACAGATAATTGAAGACGCACTGCTCAATGTCGTGGAAGAAGGCCCGGAGGAGATCGGCGGCAACACTACCGAGCTGCTACCGCGGAAGAAGGCCGGTTTGTGAGAGGAGGAGGCGCTCCTCGGTTACTGCCTTGGAAGAAGGCCGAGAGGCGATGTGCGGCGGCACTGCTTGGCCGCTGTAGCGGAAGAAGGCTACAAGGGGAGGGCGGCATCGCTGCCAGCCGCCGCCGCAGGAGAAGACCGGAAGGGCAGTGGAGGCGATGCTCCCTGGCCATCACCATGGGAGAAAGCGGGGAGGGGAGGGGCGGCATCGCTCCCAGGCCGCTGCCACAGAAGAAGGCGGGAGGGGAGGGGCGGCAGCGATCCCACGCCGCTGCCGCGGTAGAAGGCGGGGAGGGGAGGGGTGATGGCGATCCCAGGCCGCTGCCACGGTAGAAGGCGGGGAGGGGAGCGGTGGCGGCGATCCGGTGGGGGATGTGCAGAATAAGCCCAGGTGTTATCAGAATAAGACTCTTAAGGGGTGTTATCAATATATATCTTCCACCCATAGTACTATGTTCATGGCTCACTCTCATGTATAGAGTGGAGCTGAAAATGTTGAAGCGCATTAAAAAGTACTCCCTCCATCCAAAAAAGATTATCCCTCAAATGGATGTATCCATCCGAAAAAGCTTGTCACTCAAATGGATGTATCTAGCACTACTTTGGTGCTAGATTATAGCGATCCGACCTCAGATGGTCAAATCTCTGTGTCCAGTGTCATCCCTGGATCGGTAATGCTGACACACACAGTACTTGAATGGATTTATGACAGAGTAGCAATCACATACTTATTACATCGAATGTCTCAAAAGAGAACTTATTACAATAAATATGGCTTAAGGCCATCTAAATAAGATAACAACGGAAGGCTTGGAAGATAAAGTGTGTCCATCAACTCCAACGGCATAGCTGAGTGCATGACAACCGACCTAGCACACCTTACTCCTCGTTTGAAAAGTCTGAAACATGATATGTTGCAGCCCGGAACGGGTCATCACATGTAATATGCTGGCAAAGTAACACAGTAGAGCAATGAATAGACAAATGCTATCACTACATGCATATATGACTGGTGGAGGCTCTATGGTTATAATGTTTTGCGAAAAGCCAGTTTTCCCTACAACAAAGGAATATGCTTTATTTAACTATCATGGTGGTTGAAACATCATTGAGAATGTTCCTCCAACTCAATCCCAATTAAAGTAGTCATTATCGTCCCAAGAAATTAATTTAGAGTGATGAGATCAAACCAATAATTCAAGTACCAGATACTCAAGATGTCCATAATCGGGGACACGACTAACCATGATTAGTTTATACACTCTATAGAGGTTTGCACACTTTTCCCCACAAGACACGATCTCCTCCGTTGGATTTCTCGCACTACATGGTGTTTGAGAAACGGATGACCGAGACACAGTCTTTCCGAAGCATTAACTCTTTACTCTGGGTAGACAGTTACACCTACTTTCCCCTACATCTGCTAGCCTACCACTGAAACAGGTCATACAACATAATCAACTATGCCAGAGCCCATAATGGCTTATGGTTGCACACGGAAGTTTCTAGCATGAATAATCTTATGATCCCTTTGAGCCTGGGTGGCGGACCGTAGGATGATCACACGGGTACTCCGGGATATCCTAGGACAACACTGGATTCTCCAGGTGCCCACAAGCAATCCACCCAGATGTGTATTAAAGTTGCCACCTTAAGTTGAACCATTAATTTAACAAACTCACATCTGTCATGGATACACTCAAACCCAATCCACGTCTACGAGCATAGCGTGGTAATATAAGCACAACATAGAAGTAACTCCTAGGGTTTGATAATAAACAGGGCAATAGGTTCTACCTCATCAACTACTTCCCAAAACCCACAAGTTAATCACATCCTAATCATGCAGTGTTTGAGGATTCTAACTAATGTGTAAAAACTGGGTATGAAAAGATTATGATCAATGTGTTACTTGCCTAGCTGGCGATCTGCAAATCATAAAGACTCGTACTAGCATGCTTCGCACTACGGGAATTCTATCGCAAACAAACAATAGCGTACATAGGCAACCAAGCAAAGATGCACGGGTAAAACTCAAATAAAAAGACCGAATCTGAAAACTCAATAGAAGAGATTCGATTTGCAAAAAGAATCAAATCAAACGGAGCAACAAAACTAAAACTACAAAAGAAACAAGATCCGTTTACTAATCTGGACTAAAGTCAAATTTTACAGTACCAAAATCTTGTTCAAGTTGGTTAAACAGAAAGAGGGCTTCGAGACGAAGATCTAGGCGCTTGTTTCACCTGGTTTTGATAAACGAGCGAAAAGATAAACTAAAATGAAGATTAGGGCAGAAACTGCGATCGAAAATAATCGCGGAAAAACCCTGGAAAATAAAACAAGACGAACAGGCTAATGAACGAACGTTCGCGGTCTGCGGCTAACTGACGAACAACGTTCGTTAAAACGAACATACGAACGAACGTCCGCTAAATAATAAACCGACGAAAAACCGAACCGAACCGAAATCTAAAAAAACAAATCTAGGGTTTACTTAAAAACCGATCGGTTTTCCTGAGAAAAACCGGACGGCGGCGGCTACCTCGGTGGCGGGGTCGGCAGCGGCGGGGCGACGGGGTGGCGACGGCAGACGGCGGCGGCGCGGCGGCTAGGGTTTGGGCCGCGGCTTATAAAGCCTGGCCAGGCAGCAGTGCCCGGATCGGGCACGGCCCGGTTAGGTCGGTGCACTTTTTTTTAAATAATCCTGACACAGAAAAACAAATAAAATAAAACTAAACAGAGTCCAAAAATCCTGAAATAAATTTTCGCGGTCCTCTAGTAATATTGCGGACAAAGTGAACATTTATTTGGGCCTCTAATGCAATTTTGGAAAATGCATATTTTTTCCTAATTCAAATAAAATAGCAATAAAAGTCCAAAAAGAATTAATTATTTGATTTTAATATTTTCCTCCAATATTCCCTTTATTTTGGAGAAGTCATATTATCTCCTCTCATATATTTTAATATGAAATATTTTTGGAGAGAAAAATAATTAAAACCAAAGTGATCCTTGTTTCGATATTTGATAAAATTCAAATATGAAAAACATGAAATCCCCAACTCTCTCCGTGGGTCCTTGAGTTGCTTAAAATTTCGAGGACTGCAAAGCAAAATGCAGTAAAATATGATATGGATGAATGACCTATGCATAACATTCCAAATTGAAAATTTGGGATGTTACAAACCTACCCCGCTTAAGGTGAATCTCGTCCTCGAGATTCGGGTTGGCTAGAAAATAGGTATGGGTGGTCTTTGCGTTGATCATCCTCTCGTTCCCAGGTGGCTTCATCCTCGGTATGGTGGCTCCACTAAACTTTGCAAAACTTGATAACCTTGCTGCGTGTAACTCAGCTGGCAAACTCGAGAATCTTGACTGGTTTCTCCTCATAGGTCAAATCACTATCCAACTGAATTGCTTCCAGGGGAATATCGGCCATCTCTGCATGGCACTTCTTCAACTGGGAAACGTGAAACACATCATGAACTCCTGAAAGTCCCTCGGGTAACTCCAACTTGTAGGCAACCTCTCCCATGCGTTCCAAAACACAGTACGGTCCTACAAATCTCGGGGCTAACTTTCCCTTAACTCCAAAACGTTTAACTCCTCGTAGTGGTGACACACGGAGATATGCTCTGTCTCCGATTTCATAGACTACCTCCTTGCATTTTGTGTCTGCATAGCTCTTCTGTCTGGACTGAGCTACCTTCTGTCTATCTCGAATCATTTTAACCTTCTCTTCGGACTCCTTAATCAAATCCGGTCCAAACAACTAGCGGTCTCTAACTTCATCCCACATCAAGGGTGTTCGGCATCTTCTTCCACAAAGGCTTCGAACGGTGCCATCTTCAAACTGGCCTGGTAGCTATTGTTGTATGAGAACTCCGCGTAGGGCATGTTGCCATCCCAACTAGATCCATAATCTAGCGCACAAGCTCTCAACATGTCCTCCAGAATCTGATTGACTCTCTCGGTGCATCCATCACCGCGGATGAAAGGTCAGATCTTGAACTCTAGCCTGGTTCCCAAAGTCTGGTGCAGCTGGTGCCAAAACTTTGAAGTAAACTGTGTTCCTCTATCTGATACGATGGTCCTCGGAACTCCGTGCAGACATACGATCCTGGTCATATATATCTTGGCCAACTTTGCACTGGTATAGGTGGTTTTTACTGGATAAAGTGAGCTACTTTGGTCAAGCGATCCACTACTACCCAGATAGAATCATATCCCGATCAGGTCCTGGGTAATCCGGTGATAAAATCCATGCCAAGCTTGTCCCACTATTCGGGTATCGGCATAGGCTGCAGTAATCCTGCTGGCTTCTGATGTTCTACCTTCACTCTCTGACATACATCACATATGGCTACATACTCGGCAATGTCCTTCTTCATTCCAGTCCACCAGAAACGCTCCTTCAAATCCAAATACATCTTAGTGTTTCCGGGGTGTATCGAGTATGGCTAGTCATGAGCTTCCTGTAGTATCAACTTCCTGATCTCGGCATTATTGGGCACATATACACGATCCTCAAACCACAAGGTGTCGTGCTCATCCTCACGAAAACCTTTGGCTTTTCCTTCACTCATCTTCTCCTTTATCTCGGCAATTTCTTTGTCATCCTTCTGTGCTTCTCGAATCTTTTCCAATAATGTTGATTGCACCTCCTGTTCTGCCACAAAACCTTTAGGAACTATCTCCAAACGAAGCTCCCTGAGATCTTCTTCTAACTCCTTTGGCAATCCTTCGCTTACGAGGGTATTGACATAACTCTTCCGGCTCAGAGCGTCTGCTACGACATTGGCCTTGCCTGGATGATAGTGCAACATCATATCATAATCCTTTATGAGCTCCAACCATCTCCTATGCCTGAGGTTCAGCTCCTTCTGAGTAAAAATGTACTTCAAACTCTTGTGATCCGTGTACACATCACAACGGTTTCCAATAAGAAAATGTCTCTAGGTCTTGAGTGCATGCACTACATCTGCTAACTCCAAATCATGCGTGGCGTAATTCAACTCGTGTGGTCGAAGCTGACGTGAGGCATATGAAACAACTCTTCCGTCTTGCATAAGTACTCCTCCAAGTCCTAAGCGAGAGGCGTCGCAATACACTTGGAAATCCTTGTGTATATCCGGCAGAATCAGCACTGGGGCTGTAGTTAGGCGTTTCTTCAACTCCTGGAAACTTGCTTCACATTCTTCCGTCCAATGGAACTTGGTGTCCTTCTTCAGCAACGCCGTCATGGGCTTCACAATCTTAGGAAAATTCTCAATGAATCTCCGGTAATATCCCGCGAGTCCAAGAAAACTGTGGATCTCTCCAACTGAGGTGGGTGCCAACCACTCAAAGGATCGATCGAACCTTGGTAGGATCCACTGCTATACATTCTCCTGATATAACATGTCCAAGAAATCCAACTTCCTTCAGCCAAAACTCACATTTGATGAACTTGGCATATAACTGATGTTCCCTGAGCTTCTCAAGAACCAAACATAACTGCTCCTTGTGTTCCTCCTCATTCTTCGAGTATACCAAGATATCATCAATGAACACCACGACAAACTTATCCAAGAACTCCATGAACACCTTATTCATCATACTCATGAAATAGGTCAAGGCGTTAGTCACCCAAATGACATAACCGTCTACTCATATAGCCTATACCGTCTGGTGAAAGCTGTCTTAGGTATATCCTTTTCCCGGATCTTCAGCTGGTGGTATCCTGATTGTAGGTCGATCTTCGAAAACACTTTAGATCCTTGTAGCTGGTCAAACAAATCATTGATCATCGGCAGTGGGTACTTGTTCTTGATGGTCACCTCATTAAAGGCTCGATAATCAACAACCATTCTTAAGGATCCATCCTTCTTCTCAACCAAGAGCACTGGGGCTCCCCATGGTGATGAACTTCGTCGAATGTAACCTTTCTCCAATAACTCCTTAATCTGCTTCTTGATCTCTTCCAGATCATTTGCGGGCATCCGGTATGGTCTCTTCGATATCGGTCCGGTGCCTGGCAACAGTTCTATCAAAAACTCAATGTCTCGATCTGGCGGCATGCCTGGTAGCTCCTTTGGAAATACATCTGGGTAATCCTTCACTACAGGCACTTCCTCCTGAACAACTCCTGAGAGAGAATTTACTTGAGTCCTCCTAGGCGCATGCTTGGATACATACTTGATCCTTTTTCCCTCTGGGGTGGTAAGTAAAATTGACTTACTGGCGCAATCGATGTTTCCCCCCATACATCGATAGCCAATCCATTCCTAGTATCACATCCAATCCTTGTGACTCCAAAATTATCAGGTCTGAGGGGGAAAACATGGCTTCCAATGGTCAATGGCATCTGAAAACAACCTTGACTTGCCATATACTCCGCTCCTGGTGAGCTTACTAACATAGATGTCCTAAATACTTTAGTGGGCAACTTATATTTATCCACAAATCCCATTGAAATGTATGAATGCGATGCACCAGTATCAAAAAGAACAATTGAGGTAAATGACTTAACCAAAAACTTACCGACAACTGCATCAGGTTGCTCTTCAACCTCCTCCATGTTCACGTGGTTCACTTGTCCCCTGTTGAAAGGGTTGGACTTCTTACCAGAGCTTTCATTGCCATTCCCATTCTTCCCTTCGGGGCACTCAGTGGCATAGTTCCCAGTCTTCCCGCACTTGAAACAAGTAATGTGACTTAGGTCCTTCTTGGCGGGTGTGGCTGGATTGGAGCGGTTCTGATTACTGCTTGCTCCATTCCCATTTCCATTCTTGGGGCCATTGTGGTTATGGGAACTTCCTCCATTGTGAGTGTGGCCTCCATGGTTATGGGGTATATCCACCCGTGTTCGAGGTAAGACGGGGCTTCTGCTGTGCTCCTGAATTGTACTTTCATTGCCCATACTTCCTCTTGCGGCTCTCAATCTGCTGCTGCTTCCCTTCAATCATAAGAGCCTTGTGTACCAGCTCCTGGTAGTTGTTAAATGTTGCCACCATCAACTGCATGCTCATCTCATCATTCAGCCCTTCCATAAACTTCTCTTGCTTCATGGCATCTGTGGCCACATCTTCAGGGGCATAACGAGATAGCTCACTAAACTCATCTACATACTGAGCCACAGTATGATTTCCCTGGCGCAAGTTGCGAAACTCGCGCTTCTTCATGCTCATAGCTCCAGTTGAGACATGGGTTGTGCGGAATGCTTGCTGAAACTGATCCCAAGTGATATTGGCTATAGGGAAAGGGGTCATGTCATTCTCCCACCATGAAGCTGCTGGTCCATCCAATTGATGTGCGGCGAAACGCACCTTCTCAGCATCGGTGCAACCTGTGGTGGTCAACTCCCTTCGAATCCTGCGTAGCCAGTCATCCGCAACTATTGGCTTGGTTCTACTGGAAAACACTGGCGGCTGCAACCTCAGAAAACGGACTAAGTTGTCAACTGGAGGTGGTGGTGGCGAGTTGTTGTTGTTGTTGGTGTTGCCTTGGTTCTGGACTAATATCTGCATCAAGGCATGCTGCTGCTGGATCAAGTGGGTGATCTCCGGTGGGAAGACAAATCCGTTATCATGTCTCGGAGGCATCTGATGGGTTTAGAGGGGAGAGATTAGAATAGAAATGAGGTCTAGTGAGAAAACACTACCCATATGCACATGTGACAAACACAATCATATCACACCAAATCAATTCAAGCAAGGGCATACAATCGGTCTAGAACTATCGTTACAAAAGTGCTCAGACTATTACTATTTACAGGGGGGAAACTACTATTCGTATGGTGGTCATTCTAGAAATTTTGATCGGTGGAAGACTCCATGATATCCGCTCTAGCTTCGTCTTCATAATCATCATCACTACCATCAGGGTCGGAGTCGGTATCATCGATGATGATGTAGTCTTCAGAACGTATTTCCTTAGGTTCGTCGTCATCTCCTCCTAGCGCGGGGTCTCCCATAAAAACTCCTAGCTTCCTTGTCAGGTCATCATTCTTCTCCATGAGTATCGTCATTTCCTCCTCATATCCATCGCGTGTAGACTTGAGTTCCTCTTCTAGCTCTGAAATCCTGGTCATTGCCTTCTCTAGGTCTATCATGCATGCGCACATCTGATTCTCCTACCGACGAATGTACTGGTTTAGCTCCTGGATGAATGCTGCAATGGACGTCCCTCCTGGTGCTGACTATCTCCCATTGCTCATCTCGGCGCCCACATATTTGGTAGATAGTATCCTTGAGATCCTTGTGATAAACTTCGCCAATGCGTCCCATGGCGATGTGGGCTGCCATGCTCTTTCCTAGACTCCAGGTTGGTGCATCAAAGGACAACTCTATGGGCTCCGTAACTGGCATGAATGTCCTTGCTGGAACTTGAACTCGAATCATCCAGAGCTCCTCTTCTGGTAAAGTGGTGGTGTAGGTCCCGATGAAACTGGGTATTCCGATGTTCAGGTACCTAGTGACTTCCTTCAAGTGTCGTCCAAAGGGTGTGTCTTCATCTGGTTGAGCAAACTTATTCCTCGAGTCTGCCATCCTAAAGAGTAGAAAATGGAGAGGAGTCAGAAATGAGTAGAGAAGAGTGCCCTATGGCTTATCTTAGTGGTCATGTCCTACATTCAACATGTGCTCCGATACCATCTGGTAGCGATCCGACCTCAGACGGTCAAATCTCTCTATTCAGTGTCATCCCAGGATCGGTAATGCTGACACACACATTACTTGAATGGATTTATGACAGAGTAGCAATCACACACTTAGTACATTGAATGTCTCAAAAGAGAACTTATTACAATAAATATGGCTTAAGGCCATCTAAATAAGATAACAGCCGAAGGCTTGGAAGACAAAGTGAGTCCATAACCTCCAACGGCATAGCTGAGTGCATGTCAACCGACCTAGCGCACCTTACTCCTTGTCTGAAAAGTCTGCAACATGATTTGTTGCAGCCCGAAATGGGTCATCACATGGAATATGCTGGCAAAGTAACACAGTAGAGAAATGAACAGACAAATGCTATCACTACATGCATATGGCTAGTGGAGGCTCTATGGTTATAATGTTTTGCGAAAAGCCAGTTTTCCCTACAACAAAGGAATATGCTTTATTTAACTATCATGGTGCTTGAAACATCACTGAGAAGGTTCCTCCAACTCAATCCCAATTAAAGTAGTCATTATCATCCTAACAAATTAATTTAGAGTGATGAGATCAAACCAATAATTCAAGTACCAGATACTCAAGATGTCCATAACCGGGGACACGGCTAACCATGATTAGTTTATACACCCTGCAGAGGTTTGCGCACTTTTCCCCACAAGACTCGATCTCCTCCGTTGGATTTCTCGCACTACATGGTGTTTGATAAACGGATGACTGAGACACAGTCTTTCTGAAGCATTAATTCTTTACTCTGGGTAGACAGTTACACCTACTTTCCCCTACATTTGCTAGCCTACCACTGAAAGAGGTCATACAACATACTCAACTATGCCAGAGCCCATAATGGCTTGTGGATGCACACTGAAGTTTATAGCATGAATAATCTTATGATCCCTTTGAGCCTAGGTGGCGGACCATAGGATGATCACACGGGTACTCCAGGATATCCTAGGACAACACTGGATTCCCCAGGTGCCCACAAGCAATCCACCTAGATGTGTATTAAAGTTGCCACCTTAAGTTGAACCATTAATTTAACAAACTCACATCTGTCATGGATACACTCAAACCCAATCCACGTCTACGAGCATAGCATGGCAATATAAGCATAACGTAGAAGTAACTCCCAGGGTTTGATAATAAACATGGCAATAGGTTCTACCTCATCAACTACTTCCCAAAACCCACAAGTTAATCACATCCTAATCATGCAGTGTTTGAGGATTGTAACTAATGCATAAAAACTGGTTATGAAAAGAGTATGATCAATGTGTTACTTGCCTTGCTGACGATCTACAAATCCTAAAGACTCGTAGTAGCACGCTTCGCACTCCGGGAATTCTATCGCAAACAAACAATAGCATACATAAGAAATAAAGCAAAGATGCATGGGTAAAACACAAATAAAAAGATCGAATTTGAAAACTCAATAGAAGAGATTCGATTTGCAAAAAGAATCAAATCAAACGGAGCAACGAAACTCAAACTACGAAAGAAACAAGATCCGTTTACTAATCTGGACTAAAGTCAAATTTTACAGTACCAAAATCTTGTTCAAGTTGGTTAAACAGAAAGAGGGCTTCGAGACGAAGATCTAGGCGCTTGTTTCACCTGATTTGGATAAACGAGCGAAAAGATAAACTAAAACGAAGATTAGGGCAGAAATCGGGATAAAAAATAATCGCGGAAAAACCCTGGAAAATAAAACGAGACGAACAAGCTAACGAACGAAGTTTCGCTGTCTGTGGCTAACTGACGAACAACTTTCATTAAAATGAACGTACGGACGAACGTCCGCTAAATTATAAACTGACGAAAAACCGAACCGACCCGAAATCTAAAAAAATAAATCTAGGGTTTACTTAAAAAAATGATCGGTTTTTCCCAAGAAAAACCGGACAGGGGCGGCGGCGGCTACCTCAGCGGCGGGGTCGGCGGCGGCGTCGCGAGCTAGCGGCGGTGGCGCGCGAATCAAAGCGGTGGCACGGCGGCTAGGGTTTGGGGCGACGGGGTCGGGCCGCGGCTTATAAAGCCTGGCCGGGCAGTGTCCGAATCGGGCATGGCCCGGTTAGGTCGGTCAATTTTTTTTAAATAATCCTGACGCGGAAAAACAAATAAAAGAAAAACTAAACGGAGTCTAAAAATCCTGAAATAAATTTTCATGGTCCTTTAATAATATTGCGGACAAAGTGAACATTTATTTTGTGCTCTAATGCAATTTTGAAAAACGCATATTTTTTCTAATTCAAATAAAATAGCAATAAAAGTACAAAAAGAATTAATTATTTGATTTTAATATTTTTTCCTCCAATATTCCCTTTATTTTGGAGAAGTCATATTATCTCCTGTCATATATTTTAATATGAAATATTTTCGAAGAGAAAAATAATTAAAACCAAAGTGATCCTTGTTTCGATATTTGATAAAATTCAAATATGAAAAACGTGAAATCCCCAACTCTCTCCGTGGGTCCTTGAGTTGCTTAGAATTTCGAGGATTGCAAAGCAAAATGCAGTAAAATATGATATGCATGAATGACCTATATATAACATTCCAAATTGAAAATTTGGGATGTTACATAGATACATCCATTTGAGGGACAAGATTTTTCGGATGGAGGGAGTATGATCCAATTGCTTGGTTTGACACTGGGGTGCTCATGATTTATCTAAACGTGGTGAAGGCGGAGTCATGCCAGATACAATGAGCAGGGATAACATTAAATCGAGCATCTTATATTTTGAAAAGGTAATGATTATGTTATTATATTCATGGATATTATTATGTTGATATTAATTACTTCATCGTTTATCAATATTTATATCGTAAAAGATATTACATGATAAACATGCTAGGTAGCATTCAACATCAAAAAATATGTTTTTATCATTTACCTACTCAAGGACGAGCGGGAATTAAGCTTGGGGATGCTGATACATCTCCAACATATCAATAATTTTTGATTGTTTCATGGTATTATATTATCAATATTGGATGATTTATATGCAATTTTATATCATTTTTGGGAACTTACCTATTAACTCAGTGCCCAGTGCTAGTTCCTGTTTTCTGCATGTTTTTTGTTTTTCAGAAAATCAATACCAAACGAATCCAAACACGATGAAATTTTATGGTTATTTTTTCTGGACTAGAAGGGACCCTATAAGCTTCAGGAGGAGACCAGACGACCTACGGGAGTGCCACAAGCTCACACGACACGCCCCCAAGGGGTGCACCACCTGAGCTTGTGGGCCCCACGCAGCTCCATTTGACCTAATTCCACTTGTATAAATTCCCATAAATCGCAAAACGAACATAGAGCCACCCAAAACAATTTTTTCGCTGCTGCAAGCTTCTATTCTTTCGCGATCCCATCAGGAGGCCTTTTTCGGTACTCTACCGGAGGGGGAATCGATCATGGAGGACTTCTACATCAACCTAGCTCCACCTTCGATGATGTGTGAGTAGTTTACCACAGACCTATGAGTCCATAATGATTAGCTCGATGGCTTATTCTCTCTCTTTGATCTTCAATACAATGTTCTCTTGAGACCGATTCGATGTAATCTTATTTTGCGATTAATCTGTTGGGATCTGATGAATTGTGGGTTTATGATTTGGGATATTCACTGAAAGTAGTGGAGTCTTTGCTGAACTTTATTATGCATGATTATTATAGGTTTGTATTTCTCTCTGATCTAACCGTTTTGTTTGGCCAACTAGATTGATTTATCTTCAGTGGGAGAGGTGCTTTGTAGTCGGTTCAATCTTGCGGTGTCCTCACCCAGTGACAGCAGGGGTAGCGAATCACGTATTGTATTGTTGCCATTAAGAGTAAAGTGACAGGGTTTAATCATATTGCTTGGTTTTATTCTGTCTCCATTATTTCATCTTTCTTAAATCATTACTCTATTTTTCATGAACTATACATGATCATTGCCATGAATATCCACTACAAAAAAATACACTTCCGTGATGATACGTGTTTGTCGCAGTAGGTCAAGTTTTCTGTCATGCATGTACATCCATGACAAATTTATGACATAATCAAGATAGTCATACATGTGCTATCGTAGAAGTGTTCCATGACATTACCAAAATTATCATCACGGAAGTTTCCACTTCCATGACGATAAATCGCGCGTCACAGAAGTGCTTTCGTCAAGGGTGACCGACACGTGGCATCCACCGTAACGGAGCGCCGTTAAGCTATCGGGTCCGGTTTTGGATCCGATAACCCGTTAACAGCCCCGACCAATGGGGATTTTCCATGTGTAAAATCATCATTGGCTGGAGGAAACACGTGTCGGCTCACCATTGGGACAGATGTCATCCACTCATTGGACCCAAAGCGCCTATGATACGTCGACACGTGGCACGGCCCAACAGAGGCCCATTCCTGTGAAAAGGCCGGACCGTTTGACTTGGTCAAAAGGTGGTGGGCCGGCCCACGGCAAGCCTGTTAACGGCATGTTCGCATATAGCCCATTTACAACCCGCAAACCCAGGGCCCCTTTACGACCTATCCGAATTAGGCCGAGTAGCGTCATCTGGGCCGTCCAATATAATTCCAGCCCGTTTTAACTTCCAGCCCATGTATGGCCCATGACGTCTTTTGGCCCATATGAGGCCCTTAGTAACCCTCGGCCCATTAACGGCCCGTGGTAAAACTAGCCCGTAATGAACAGTGTATCACTTTATACCCATTAACGGCCCATTATTCCGTTGGGCCGTTTCCAACCCATGTTATCTTTGGGCCTTCTCAGGGCCCATTTATTCTTGGGCTCATTTCCAGCATTCGGTTACTTACGGCCCGTTACTGTCATTTTCTGCTTGTGGGCCAAATTCAGCCCGTGCTTACAGTCGGCCCGTTTGTGGCCCGTTAATACGTTGGGCCGTTTTCATAGCGTCATCAAATACGGCCGATTAACAACGACCCATTATGGTTGGCCCATGAACGGACGATTCCAACTCTAGCCCGTTTACGGCCATAAAGCGGTATGTTATTGGCCCATGTTTGGGCAATCGATCATACGGCCCGTATAAGGCCCATTGATGATACGACCCGTAGAAGGCCCATTGATAATACGGCCCGTAGAAGGCCCATTGTTTCTACGCCCCGTAGAAGGACCATTGTTTCTACGGCCCGTAGAAGGCCCAGTGTCACTACAGTAAATATGTAGCCCATGGTTATTGTGGCCTAGTTTTAAAAAATAGGTTATTGCGCCACTAGCAAACCGCGGAAAAAGAACAAAGACCGACTACAAGCAAACAAATAAACAAGACAACAAGGAAATAAATAAGCAAGCAACTTACGCTTAGGCTATCACGGCTATTACACATATTACATCCATCGGGCATCAAAGTTCGCCACCAAAGGTGCAAATATAGGGAACAAAGCGAGATATCATATACACCGTTGTCAAAGTTGGTGACCGGTGCAAATAAACGCCAGACAAAACAAGTCCGTAACTGAAACCACTTGAAGATCTCAAGAAACAATATCCTGGGTACCCATAATGTCGGGCAAGATGCTTAGCAAGCTTATTAACTTTCTCTTGTTTGGCGCTTAAATCCTCCAAATATTGTCGTTGCACCGTAAAGTATGCATCTGAATTCTACAAGGACTTCCTCAAGATTACTTGACTTCACAGCCATAACACATCGATCGATGTATTTCAACTTGAAGTCGAGACTCAAGAAGACGAACTGATTCAGCAAATGAAGTTCGAAGAGCTTGTGCCAGCAGTAGTGGCCAGTAACTCAAACACTACATCAAGACAGGACTTCTGGGTTCTCTCACTGTCGTCAAGGTAGTTTTTATCAGCTTTCTTGGAGACCAATAGGGATGTCTCACTATCTTGAACCTTATCTGCATTACTTCCTTCACCATTGCATAATAGGGTATTGTTCTCCAATATTTTGTCCGCATTCTAAAAGAGAACAATCAGACACGTCATAGGTTTACCATGTTGTATATGAAACTCATTTTGGTAAATCAGTTCAGTAGTAAAGTGTAGAGGATAATAGCATGAAACAAACATATATCTATGTACCATGGTCACTTTATGGTCTATATCATTCTAGTTTTTGTTGCCAAATCAAGATAGAGACAAAGTTCAACTAATATTTGTTCAAGACAAAGCAGAATAGACAGAATATAAGTGTGGGAAACTATAGAGACACTTGTAATGTGCATGACATGAGAACATAACTGTTTATTCAATTGAAACTGAAATCAATATAGAGCAAGTTACAACAGCAAACCAGTTAAAGAAACAAGTTTAAAACATACCTGTTGTGCCATTGGAGTTTCAATTCCATCCTTCAAATTTGAAAATAGTTGGTCTGAGTAAATACAGTGATGCAAGAGCAAAGGAGTATGAACCATAGCTACAGAACCTGACCTGAGAACAATTCTTCTTCTCCTTTAAGCGTTGAGTTGGGATTCGAGTGGTGGTCCTCGTGCTTTGGGCACCGCAGTTCCCTTACTAACTGCTGCGTGTCTGGGTGCTCTGTGGTGGAGCCAGTCTTTGTGTCAACTAGAACTGGGTTACTATCTGCTTTGGGGTTGGGGTTAGAAGGGGTGTAGCTGGTTCTCTGTCCAACTGGTAGGGGTAAAATCATGCGAGTCTGGGTTATGTGTGGTGGGGCTGGTTCTTGGGCAAGTACAACCGTGGTTCTATCTGCATCAACTGGTAGCACTATCTTTTCTCAAGACCGTGTTGTTACTCCCTTAGATCGCCATCACCCTCTCCAATTCAAATGGCTGATAAACAAGAAAAGTAATTGAATGTACGTACATTGTATGATAGACAGGTGCAATGGATAGTGGAGAATAAAAGAGGGCATGAAATAATTCACATTTATGTTTTCTAACCAAACAGGATAGCATGACACAATTTCACATATATGATGGCTAACTAAACATGATAGCATGATAAAATTTCACATTATGACGGCTAACTAAAAAAGATGGAAAGGCATAGTTCAAAATATGATGACTATGTAAACAGGATGACATGATATAACTATATAATGTGTTTATTAAATAGGTTGGCATGCCATAATTCACATACATGCCGCCTATGGAAACATGATAGCATGATATAATTCCCGGATAGAATGACATAATTCAAAATATGATGACTCTAAACACTAAACAGGAAGAGATGATATAACTATATGATGTCTTTATTAAATGGGTTGCCATGCCATAATTCAGATAGATGTTGTGTATGTAAACATGATGGCATGATATAATTCAAATATATGATTTATATAGTAAGCAAGTAAGCAGATGGCAATCCATATATGATGTAAAAACTAAGCAATGCAACACAACATGCATGACATGGGTAATATAACCCTGCCAAGTTTGAGCATAGACCTCAGGGGGGAAATAGGACTAGTCATCAGTCTCTGAATCCTCCTCTGAGGAGCTAGCTCTCTGTATCCAAAGAAGATGTCTCGCTTCAAAGGTAGCATTGTCTGCCTGAATACCTTGTTTTCACTCCAGATACTTCCATCACCGCTTCAAATGGTTGATGCACAGAAGAGTAGTTGAATATACAAACGTTGTCCATAAATGGAACACGTAATACAAAAAATGATAGCATGATATAATTCACATACATGATGATTGGCTCACCAGCATGGCATTGCATAATTCACATATATAATGCCTTTGCAACAAGATAGCATTGCATAATTCACATATATAATGTCTTGCAACAAGATGGCAATGCACAATTCACAGATATGGTAATTAGACACTAAACAGGTGGCATTCACACAAAGCATGTCTAAACTAATCAAATGACATCTCAATGCAAGACACCATACGCATGATATGAGCAACATAACCCTGCCAAGTTAATTAGAGCATACACCTCGGGCGGGGGGGAATAGGACTGGTCATCTGTCCCTGAATCCTCCTCTGAGGAGCTATCCGTAACCAGCGAGATATGCACTTCGTCAGATAGCATAGTCTGCTCTAAAGACCTTGTTTTCACTCCAGAATTTTCCATCACTGTGTCAAATGGCTGATGCACACGAAGAGTAGTTGAATGTACTAACATTGTTGACAAATGTAATATATAATGAAAAAAAGGATGACCTGATATAATTCACATATAAGACGACTGGCTAAGCAGGATGGCATTGCAAAATTCACAGATATGATGCCTGGCTAAACAAGATGGCATTGCATAATTCACATAAATGATGAATAAACTAAACAGATGGCATTCACATAAAGCATGTCCAAACTAAGCAGTTGACATATTTGATGTATAAAGTAAGCAATGCAAGGCACCATATGCATGATATAACCAACATCAGCATGCCAAGTTAGACCGAAGACCTCATGGGGTAAATAGGAGTGGTCTTCTGCTTCTGAATCCCCCTCAAATCAGTTATCTTCCTCTTGATTACGATCCGAAATGGGTGGAGGGGGGGCTGCCTTTGCACCCACCATGGAGCGACGTCTGCATGAAATTTTATTGCCACGCAAGGCTCATCTCTTTTGCTCTACATGTCCAGTTCCATTGTGTACAATAATTGACATGCATAGGAATAAAACATAGTGAGATTATGCAAGGAGTGCATGCACAAATCCAGAGTGATGGTAGCAAACTGTGGATAGACCCAAAACCAATGATAGCAGACAGATAATAGCTTTAGTTAAAAAATACAAATAATGACTCCTTTAATATTTGTTTGCACCCAACATGAAACTCATAGTAGACACCCGTGATTAACCAGATAGTAGACAGATAGTACTGATTGCTGCCCCAATATGTACCCCACAACCATTTAAAAACTCAAGTTTTAGCATTAGTTTGGACCTGACTCGGAGTCAAATAGGTGAACACGACAATAAAGTAGCATGTCATCATATTAAGCAATGCATAACGTAAGCAGACACGGAAGAGTGCGACCTCTCTTGCGGACCCGTGTAGTCCTCAAGGTCATTTGCTCAGTTGATGATGGTAATGCAGTTGTCGTGGCTGCCGGTGTGAGGAAGAAGATCCGAGGCGCGAAAGACACCGAGAGCGGATCCTCTGTGGTGAACCCTTCCGTCGTTGAGCAGCGGAGCTGGGTGGAACACAGCACCGTAGGAGCAGGACAAACCACACAAGGTTTTCTTTGACACATATCTATAATAGAAGTAATTGTGTAAGGGCTTGTTTGAATTTGAGGATTCTAACAATGCAGGGATAGGAAATAGACAGGAATAGGATAGGAATGCACGTGCAAAACAGAGAATTTAAAAACAGAGGATTTCTGCCAATCTGGGTGTTTGGTTCACAAGAATTGGAAGATCACAGGATGCAAAGAAAATGTACGGTTATAATGCTATTATGCTACTATCTCTTAGTCTTGTGCTTCATGAATAGGAATTTCAAAAAGGAGGACAAGTGGAAATTAAAATTCCTACGGGTTTTCATTCAAGGAGACACTAAAGGAACAAATCCTACAGTTTTCCTTTGCTCCATTCCTTTGCACCAAATTCATGAAAAGTAGTACCATATGAAACTTTCCAATTCCTATGTTTTTCATTCACTTTTCCTTTCAAGCACTGGCGATTCCACTAGGCAGGCTTGAGCAAGGAAAAGCCTACACTAAAAAATGTTTTTGTGCTACTTCTATTACTTTGGACCCAGGCCACTGCCTCTACTAGCTCAACTCCTGTGGCCATCGACAAATGCACACCTTAAACGCTACAGAGATAAATAATGATGGCATTCAAGAGAGTCTCATCACGGATAGCTAAGTTGCACAGTACCTCACCGCTTGTCATATAGTAGGATAACAGGATCCTATTTCCCGTCACTCCGTGTGCTCAGTGGACAATATATATAACATGTAGAGTAAAAAAGATATGCAGCAAGTGTACAACCTCTTTGGTGAAGCCATGTCGATCTTAGCGTGATTGGGTTGGCCGCTGAGGATGCTCCGGCTGACTTGGCTGTCGGAGGAGGGGAAGAAGATCTCAGGCGTCTGGAGATGGAGCCTGAGGTACTGCTCCACTGTGATGGAGGGTTTCGTTGTTGGAGCAGCTCCGGTGAGTTGTACGACGCCGAGGTCAAGCAGACAAGAGAGACAACGTTAACTCGAGTGGAATTCTAATAGCATCTCCAATAGATGACGTAAAATACATAATCACAAAGTGCTAGATGTATACATCAGCCGCTCATCTCTGAACTTAACTGTCAAAACTGAATTTAATCGTCAAACTGAACTTAATCGTCAAACTGAATTTTCTTTGTCGAAACTGAATTTTCTTGTCGGCCCGAACACACTAGAGGTGAGGCTACACGTCAGTCGACTGACTTTTTCATCTCTGGCCAGTCAATTTTGCAGCCGTTGGATACGAAATCAAGGGCCTACAGTTCATCTTCAACCTCCACCCCCTGAGCCGCCAGCAACCACAGGCCAAACAGCCGCCTCCGCCGCTGTCAGGCGGTCTGCCGCGCCTCGCTTCAAACACTCCCCACCGCCGGTCCACCGCCGCCCAGCCATCCTCAGAACCCCGTGCCGAGATTTTTTCTCCATGATCCCCACGCCACTGCCCACCACCGCCGACCACCGCCCCCACCTCGAACCCTAAGATAGATAGTGGGTTACCTCTCCGTGAGCCCCCCTCCTCACTGCGGCTGGTTCTTCCTTAACTCCGTGAGCCCCCACCCCACGAAAATTGATCGACCCAAAAGTTGATTCACCGATCAAGAAGTATAGCTAAATCGGAGCAGCATCGCAAGCAAGAGCAAGAGCGAGAGCAGCAGCGCAAGTAAGAGCAGACCGGGCAGGGGACCGAGAGCAAGAGCAGAGCAGCATCGCGAGCGAGAGCTAAAGCAGCAACAGCTCCTACTGATGTGGACGTAGCTGCCGAGGGAGCGACACCGTGGAGGAAGTGGCCGACAACGCCGCCGTGGATGGAGTCGCACCGTGTCGGCTCGGGACCGAGTGCCGGCAGCACCGTGAGATCGAATCAAGAAGAAAATGCGGCGATTAGTGTACAACCTCTTTGGTGGTGCCGATTAGGCCGCAGCTTCATCCAAGGAAACGGTGATGATGATGCTCTTCTGGTGGTGTAGGTGAATACAGCGGTGTGGGAATGGAGGTGGCGCGAAAGACAAGGGGAACATCGGGGCAGCTCCTTGGAGGTGGAGGACGGGGTGGCTGAACCGGCGGGACGACCAGATTGACGACGGATCCTCATCCGCTACGGTGGATGAGGGACGTCGAGGTGTTGCTGTGGACGACGTCGTCGAGGAAGAGGCTCCGGCTGGGTGGCGGACGGAGGAGGGTGTGGGGCTTCACGGGTTTTCCTGGCCTCGGTGTATGAATGGGTGGGCGGATGGGATGGGAGTGGGGAACCATGGCTTAGGGACGCGCTTGTCCGAAATGTGGGGTAAGTTATGAAAGTACCCCCACCAATTTGAGGCGGTTCTTTCGGTTCAGGGTATCACGGGCATTTCACGTGTCGGGATTTCACAGAGGTGAGAGTTTTCGCGTTGTAATTTTGGAATAGCAAGGCGCGGGTTGAGATGGAGGGAGTTGTCGGAGCACAATGAGACAAAGATATATCTTAAATATTTCGGGCTAACAAGGCGCGGGTTGAGATTTCCGGACAAGCCTAACGTGTACTGTACCAAATCAATTCGCACTAAAAATGTCTTTCAAAACTTTGAATTCATGTTATGTTCAATTAAAATATTTTGCTACGTGTATAACGCATGCAACCTACTACTCAAATGAACGTTTTAGTGCATTCCAAACGTATATACTACCGCTTCAATATGAACTAAATTTGAATTCGTTTCTCTATTTGAATAAGATCTACAATAATGATTGTTGTGAAGTCAAAGCATTTGAATTCGTTTCTCCGTTTTAATAAGATCTACAATCGTCATTATTGTCAAATTGAACCATCGTTTGTGTATTATCTTCACAACACACCACATGATTAGTCTCGAGTTACATATGAACTATGTGTACTATATGAACTCGAACTCGATTTTTTGAATCCACTTTATGTTGATTTCAAATCATAGTACATTTCAAGTCAGTAGCTAGATCTTCACAAACTAAACCATGTCTCATATGTATAATGTGTTTATCACATTATGTATGGTGCCCCGCCCTCGCCTATAAGTATTTAGATGTGAGTTCCAAACACCACACATTACCACAAATTCAAATAAAATGTGAGAATGTTTGATATATGGTATTGTTTAGATTGTTCGATATTTAGTTGTAAGCTGCAAACACCACACATTATCACAAATTCAAATAAAATGTGAGATTGTTCGATGTATAGTATGGTTTAGATTGTTCGACATTTAGCTGTGAGTTGCAAACGCCATGCATTATCACATTATGGTATAACATGTGCAAAACCACAACACGCGTATCACCGCTATATTCATGCATGCATATGTTTAAAACACTATGATCTCCTGTTCAAATATATGATCCACTTTCATATCAAATTATGATCTTTGTTAGTCTCTTACAACCACACAATCCTCTATCCTTTGTAGCTACCACTAACTTTCTCTCGTGCATGCACACGCCCTCCTCCTCCCTCTGCATTCTATCCATCGCACACATTCATTTCTTTCTTTAGGTCGTTCTCCCACAGTCTCCACAACTCCTTTTCGACACACACCGATCAATAAACCTCTCCAGCAATGTCTGCCTACAACATACACACGCACCTTCAATCTCCTCCTTTATGTGTCCTTGCCTCGTGTCTCTCATACGGTCCCACACACGTGTAAACTCTCACCCCTCTTTTCATCAATCTCACAACTGCACACTCCTCCCCCTATCTAGCTTGTAGCTGGGCCTCTCGCACCACCTCCTAGCTCCATTCTCTCTGTCTATCCGTCTCACCGGGCCTTATTTGCCTCTAACAAATGGACGTACACCGACTGATATCCCGCTATACATATATCTAGCTAGGTCCTTATAACTTGTTTTTCCCCACGTGTCGATCGATCTACCTCATTAGTTGTGTCTCTCCCTTCCTCCGACAAACAACAATTGATCTACCGATCTAGGTAGGTTTGCTTACCAAATACATGGTTCCCCTTCATCATCCATGGATGTGTCCCGACAGATCTATCACACACAGACACACACAGAAACACATCCCCACTCTTATTGATAATATTGTAGTTCCACCCTCAGTTTGTCTAGTAGGCCTCTCCCACAATCTTCGAGAAGAAACTCCATCACCCATCCAGCACTCTACCCCTCTCCCTCCCTCTCTCTCTCCTCTCTCTCTCTCTATCTGTCCCATCCTATTTCCCGTCCTTCAGTTATGTCTGGACGTCGACCGATCTCCTTCAAGACATAGCTGGGTCTCTCCTTCTCAACACATATACGAGTCGTTCTACCTCTATAGTTAGGCCTCTGACTACCCCTCCCCCACCCCCTCGCACACACACACACACACACACACACACACACACACCAATATATCGAGCGCTCTAGTCATGTCTCCCTGCCACACACAAACTTGACCTGTGCCCTCTGACGTTCTGGTAGCTAGGTCAGTCGCCCTATATCTTTGACTTGCACACACACACACTATTTCGATGGCTCTCTTCATCGATCTCGCACCCACCCACTTGATCCTCTCTTCGACTCTATCGATATCTATGACCCCTCCCTCTCTTCTCTTGGATCGCCCGACCCTCTATATATGATATGGATAGGCCTCCATTTCACACACATTGCATGCAAAATTTTGTTCGAGATGTCATCGACACATATTCCCACAAATACATTCACGAAATCAACCTCCCCCCCAAAACAAAAAACACTCACGAATGCACAAGCCATTTGTCTAGGTTTTTATCTCTCACACACACCCACGTAGGTGGGGGACGTGCACGAAGAGAAGAGGTGCACGCATGGCGCACGTACTCCTGTCTCTTTCCCAACCACACCCGCGCGGGTACACGGTGGAGCTCATTTCTGTACGAAAAGGCAGCCCACGTGGTAACTTGACACGTGTACTGGTTATCCACTAGATGGAGGGAGGATCGTCTACCACGGGTGAACAAACAAATTGCGACTTGACGCGTTATGTTAAAAAAGAGGCAAACCATGTGGGGCCTACCTTAGAGGCAAAGCGCGATACACTGGAGTACTTTTGATGTGTCCCATCAACTCACGGAACGAGGAGAAGCTTGCTTAGTACGCCGTATCCCCCGCCCACGGGCGGGTGGCTCGCAGGATGAGGTGAAGCTTGCTTACTACGCCTTACGCCCGCTCCCTCGCCCACGCGCGCGATGGCTCACAGGACGAGGAGAAAACTTTACTAGTACTCCCTCCGTTTACTCCTCGGCCCTACCTTGGTTAGAGAGATTATCATATTGTTTGGAATATATGTCCTTTAGTAGATTTCAATATGAGCTACTAGTACATACTCCAAACACTGATGTATATAGACGTATTTTAGAGTGTAGATTCACTCATTTTGCTCCGTATGTAGTCCATATTGAAACAGACGTAATAGTACGCACTCTCCCTCGCCCCTCGACCCTTGCCACGCGGTGGACGTGCAGCAATTCATTTCATCTCATATAGCCAGAATGATATATACTACAGTACCATTATTGCTCGACTTCCCGAAGAGGCGAAGAGCCAATCGCAAGGTTAATAGTTTGGAGATGCCAAGCGCAAGGTTTATAGGAGAACGAGTAGTAGGTGTCGCGTCATTTATAAATAAAGTTTTTTTCTTCAGTGACACGTACGCAATATAAATAGGTTCATATGGAGAGAAAAGGAAACCGCTCCATTATATACATAGGCAGGACGAGCCTACACCGTTGCTTGCTCGGGTTGCTCTCTTCAGTTTTCACACTCTCTTGCACAAAACCACTGTGGCCACATCTCTAACATCCCGGCGGATCACGTCTGCCGGGGGAAGGGGTGGATGCTTAGTGTAGATGCGGTCGCTGTTGCCAATGGCGAAAACCCTCTGTAGGCACGTCCCGATCAGGGGTCCCCGCCATTCTCTCTCACAAAGCCGGTGAGGTTGCCATCGTCCATTGCTCACTGCCGTGACGTGGGTAGTTGCCTCCTCCCGCCGCCCTCCTCTAGGTTGAGCTACGTCCCGACATACCTCAGGTACAACGCCCTTTATAGCCGACTTGCACCACTGCTCCAGCTGCCCACATCACTCCATGTGGATATTTCTCTACTTCTTTGCCCCGCACATACCTCTACTGGCTTCTACGTCAGATTTGTGATGAGTTTATGTCTCATCAAATAGTCCCGATAATCTTATTCTAATCACGCTTCTTCAATTTCTTTGCCACAGGGATGCTCATCTCGATTTTGGTGAAACTGCACAAAATGATCCGATGGTCAAGGGTTGCAAACTTCATTTCTTAGGAAGCACCGACGTTGCCAGCAAATTAAAGCCTGGTTAGGGTTTACGGTTCAAGGGCTAGGGATTGCATGGATCATTTTTTCTTTAGCTGTCTCTATTTCAATGGCTAGGGACTGCATGAGTAGTAGTAGTAGTACTATACGCCTTACGCCTGCTCCCTCGCCCACGCGCGCGGTGGCTTGCAGGACGAGGAGAAAATTTTAGTACTCCCTCCATTTACTCCTCGTCCCTAATACCTTGGTTAGAGAGATTATCATATTTTTTGGAATATATATGTTCTTTAGTAGATTTCAATATGAACTACTAGTACATACTCGAAACACTGATGCATATAGACGTATTTTAGAGTGTAGATTCACTCATTTTGCTCCGTATGTAGCATAAAGTTGAGACACTTATTTTGGAACGGAGGGAGTACATATTTGCTATGATCATCAATCATTGAGATGCAATAGCATGCATGTTAGTCTCCTTTGTATTTGATGAAATATTGCAACGGGCAACCTTGGACGCAAGATACATGTAACAGAAGCTGGAAGTTTCATAGCATTGTACTATCTCGCTGATAGATTATAGTACGTACTATACAACTACTTCCTCCGTTCCTAAATATAAGTCTTTGTAGAGATTTCACCACGAACCACATACGGATGTATATAGATGCATTTTAAGTGTAGATTCATTCATTTTGTTCCGTATGTAGTCCACCTAGTGGAATCTCTACAAAGACTTATATTTAGGAACGGAGGGAGTACTATGTAAAGAGTTAGGTGTCGCATGGTGTCCAGAAAATATGGTGATAGTGTGAGGTGGGCCATGTAATCACTGAGCCTGCGTGTTTTCACTCCTCTTGCACTCCTCCGCGGTAAGAATGGAGAAAACTGTAATCTAGTAGTACCTCCTTTCGCCGAAAGCGTGGTACATCCAGCAGTCCTACCACCTCAGTAATAATGACCAGTGAGCCGTCAAATCACATAGACCCATCAGTAAGTTGGACGGACGAAGCAACCATCACTCTTGAATCCGCTTCTCCCTTCAACGCAGGCGCCAGTGAGAGGTCATGTCCGCTCTGCCCGGGCATGAATGCGGCACTGACCGTTTCGGGTGGGAAGTACGCGTGGGTGATGGAGGGGCTTTGGGTGGGCCAGGCTGGTCAGGAGCGGGCGTGGCAGCTGTCCGCCTGTCCCTACCGGACGCCCGGAAATGAGAGGATGCACCGACTCTGGCGGCTAAAATCTTACACTACACACCATCTCTCTATAGGAGTAGGTCGATCTGTCGCTCTCTCTAACACACACATGTTGTTAAACACACACACGCACACGCACACGCACACACATGTTCATAGAATAGGAAAATCGTGCGAGTGTGAAGCCACATGAAGTGAGATACAAATGGAGTACATACAAGAAGAGAAGAGGTGATGAATATTCCATCAAACCTGGACTGAGGAGTAATACTCCCTCTATTTAGGTGTTAAGTCATCCTACGGAAATCAGATATTCCCAAAAAAATTAGGCATCGTCCATTAACTTCGCATCTCAATCCCCTCCTGGCCACGTTGCTAGTGAGCGTTGTTACTTAGGGAGCGTTTGGATCCTTAGCAAGAATAGCTTATAGCATAGCCGGGCAAGGTTAGGCGTTTGTAACTATTAAAATATGTTAGCTTTTGTGGGCCAGCTAGCTTGGGTGGGCTAGAAAAACCTTGCTAGCTCAGGAGAGCCAGATCGGCTCGCTTCCGACGGCAAACTTCGCGTAGTAGTAACATAGACTAGTAACATGTGCATGTTGTACTAGTCCAAGTTAATCACCACTATGACCAGCCTAAGCAATGTAACAAAACGCTCCTTACTCTGCCTTGTTATCTCCCCCGGAAACCCAATGCATGGAGCGCAACTACGCGTTGATCAGTCAAGAAATCAAAGTCGGTTTGCATGCGAGTTAATACGTGGCCCTGCATGGTAGCTAAAACGGCATATCTTAGTTGTTTGGATTAATTGTTGCGTTTAGAGACAGAAATCAGGGCTTTGATTGGAGGAATGACCAGTCAAGTTTCTCCTTCTCCTCCAATCTGCTTGCACCTTGGTCCCGATGGACCTTCTAACGTGACTTATTACACCTAGACGGAGGGAGTCGTACGAGATACGGTGGCACACTGACTTAGGTTGAATACAAGTGCCCAAAATTGTGTGCATGTTATAATAAGGATTCACTTAAAATAGTACGTGAGCGAACATAGGCATCAATTGGACAGTGTTCCCGAGAAGTAGCGAGATGTGTGAGGTAAGATACACCGCCGGCGCTTTTAAATTTTCTTATTAATTTGTTTGTTTCACCCTCTGACTGGTGGGGCCCAACGTACTACGTGGAGAGAGGTAAGGTGACTAAGGCTGCATTATTTCTGCACCACTGTGGATAGTCTTACCACCAAAGCCACATGACATGATTATGATTTAAATCCCAATGACTCGCACACACAAAAAAACATGGCATGCTTGTCACACGAATGAAGGAATGTATAAAAGGTTATTTTCCTCTTGCTGAACATAGTGGGAGGGTTGTGTAGCTGGTTAGCCTGTTCGCTCATCAAACTTGAGGTCTCGGGTTCGATAACTACACTTGAGCATAATTAGTGCCAGGAGGATTCTTTGACTGGTCAAAATGGATGGATACGGAGCTATACGATCTCGTAGTGACCGTATAATCACCTCATCACGTATAAGCTGCAGCCTCGGCGCTTGTTTTCTAGGGTTTGCACTCTTCACACTCTCTCCAGTATATATATACACACTGGAGCCTCAGCGCTTGTAGTTGCTCTCTTCACACTCTCTCACCCTCTCCAGATCTAAACAAGACTTCGTTGCCCTCTCTCTCTCCCCTCACTGCTGGTCTGCTTGCAGTTGCTCTCTTCACACTCTCTCACCCTCTCCAGATCTAAACAAGACTTTGTTGGCCTCTCTCTCTCCCCTCACTGCTGGTCAAAGAGCCGACATGATCCGTCCGCCAGGAAGGGAAAGAGGCTTAACGTTGTCGCCGTTGGCGAGGGAGGGAATCCACTACCGGCGTAGTTGTTCACTTTCACCCAGCGGCGGCGTGGGAGGGCCTCCGACCCCTTCTTCTTCGCCGCCGTACATAGTGTGGGTTGAACGGCCTCCGGTCGCCCACCGAACCACACCCCAAGAACCTTAAGGTATAATTTACTTATTCCACATGCATTGCTCTAGCTGCGTGTGGGCTTTTTCCGCTTCTGCACTCGAATCTAGGTGTTGGATCAAACAGGAAAGTTGTGGGGAAAGTTGTATACCATGAATCTAGGACGTGGTTCAAAGAGGAAAGGTATGGGGGAAAGTAGTGGGAAAAGCTGTATAGCATGAATCTAGGGCGTGGTTCAAAAAGGAAAGGAAGGGTGAAAGTAGTGGGGAAAGTTGTATCGCATGAATCTAAGACGTGGTTCAAAGAGGACAGGAATGGGGGAAATTAGTGGGGAAAGTTGTATAGCATAAATCTAGGATGTGGTTCATAGAGGAAAGGAAGTGGGGAAAGTACTAGTACAGACTGGCTATCCAGCACCTACGTTGGTCGAAAAGGGAAAACAATGACAAACGCAGTATGCACATCTGTAACGAACTGATCTTTTGTTTTGGGGGACAAGGCTGTAGAGTTTGAGCAGGACTAGATTTGATGCGCTCACATAGGGAAAGGTGTCTAAAGATAACAAAACTTGGACCAACACAAATATGCTCCTTGGTTGTTTGTTCTTTGTTGCAACAGACTGTGCATCACCCCAAAGACATTGGTAGATGCACATGGTGCTGAAAAGGCCCACCGTCCCATGCAACTCTTTAGCTGTTGTTAATCTAAGGCCCTGTTTGGTTAAAAACTCCTAGTCCCTACCGCTTGGTTCCGGGGACTAAACATGGACTAGAGGTTATTAAATGGCATGCTAAAAGACCATGTTACCCCTAGTAATGAACTAATAGAGACAAGGTGTGATGTGTGGCGAGGGCAACTGTTGGAAAAGTCCCAAAAGACTCCTCGTGGTCTTCTTTCTTTAGTCCCAAATGCCCACTTTTTGTCCCTAAAAGTCCCTCCTGTTTGGTTTAGATGGGACTGACACGGAGTTTTTTTAGTCCCTCCACCAAAATGTCCGTGTAAACAAGCACCCTTTAATAATGCCGCTGGAAAATTGATGCAATGCCATAGTTAAAAGCAAATTACATGTTTAACGAATTTTATTGTTAATATAATCTCTCTGTTAATATCAATGCCACCGTTTGAGAAATGCTACCGTCTTGCTTTCTTTCCCATTTAGGTAAGGTAGATGCTTCTTTTTGTTGGCTTCTGTGTCATCCACCGTTATTGACCACTAGTTTTTTTCCTTTGCACCTCTGTGTAAATAGGGTTATCTACTTCACCTCATTGCCATTGTGACCTTTTGTTGCACTGCACAAAACACTTTTGTTTTAAGAGTGTTTTGTGCAGTTCAACCAAAATGTCACACCGACAACGTTGGTTTATTGCTTGATCTTAGTGGAACTGCACAAGAGGAGATCTTACTTCCTATCCTTGTTGGCAAATTTGGTTCAGATTTTCTTCTTGTGAGTTGTTTGAATTCCGCGTCATGAGAGGTCAGTACTTGCCTTCTTTCAGATGATTCTGCAGTGTGCTTTCATATGTTGTACTACTTGTATGGTAATGTTGCTTGATTTTAGTGAACTGCACAAATGGAGACAAGACTTCCAATCCGTATGTGCACCGCAATATCCCATTGAGGTAAGATAAGGATATTTCACAACTGTTGGCCTGTATTTTGCCACTTTCATCAGAAAATTAATGTCATTGTTTAGTGTTATACTTGTGCAACCTAATTGACATGCCAAATCTTACATTGAAGGCGAAGCTTATGCAGATTGAACCAAGTGATGAAGGGGAAGAACAAGCGGAAGAAAAACAAAAATCAACTCCCGGTGTTGAAATGAAGCACTGGAACTGTGATGACACAAGTAATGATATAGTTTTGCATCTTAATTTATTGCTATGGCTGGAATGATCAATTGTTTTGCCACTGATTTGATGCCACTCTTAATGTAATACGTAATTATCTCTACTTGTGCAAACAGGGATCTTCTTTGAAGATACCATATATTTTAGTGGAACTGCACAAGAAGATGTTGGAAACATTAATCTAATCGAGGAGTATATAGTAAGCATGGCCACCACCGTAGATATCAACAGATGGTTCTGGAGAAGTGCTTCATCTGTATGCTCTACACAATAATCCTCGACAAAGGTTGGTACTTCACTGATTTAATCCATATGATTGAGCTTTGTCATCTCTATTGGTGTTGTGCTACTGTTTAGATGCTGTCATCAAAAAGTGGTATTGTCCTTGAGAAGTGCTTCATCTGTGTTGTTTTAAATATTTCCTTTCCTTTTTTTCGAGAAAACAGGGATGCTAGCATTTAGTTATCCTCTTGTCTTTGCACAACAGGATCATCCTCCTCTGAAGAAGAATATGGAGTACGTGAAGTGACTAGTTCCGATTATGCCAGGATGAAGAAGTCCTGTCTATCTTCTCATCAGAAGGAGCAGTTGAAGGATGGTTACATTACCCCCCACAAGACCAAACTAACTTCAGCTTAGAAGGACTGACAAATCTCCATTTTCTTGCTGTGATGCGCAAGTACAATGTTGTTCTAGGATTCTTTCCGGTGAGTTTCATTTTTCGAAAAGTGTAGTCTACATGGACCATGTTGGTGCCTATTTAAACTATCAATTCATAGTGCAGTTTGCTTTATACTAATCACTTTTTTATTTGTGCAAACAGGGTGCTCAGCTTGATTTCAATGAGAACTGCACAAAATGTTCATGAATACATCGAATCATTCATTTCCACCACAAAAAAGGAGGTGCCGATAAGTTCAAGGTGTTGCAACATATAAGGGCGAAATCATACAAGCTACGCGAATTTGGTTGATTTTGGTGGAACTGCACAAAAAAGAACATTTGGTTTATTTAGCATGAGGTGTCATGTCAATGTCCGAACTGATGGCAAACCCTGCCCATTCCACAATCGTAGGCATTTGATATTTTGGAATGGGAAAACCTTGTCAAATTTTGCTCATTGATTTTAGCAAGAAGACATGCGTTTGATATTTTCGAATGGGACGCCCTTTGCTGTCAGCAGCGTCAATCCATTATTTCTTTATTCTTTAGTTGTGAAGTAAATATTGGCTCTGACATGTGAATCGTTGAGATGCATAATCATTGATTGTTTTGAATGTTCTCTATGAATTGCCAGGCATGTGTGTTTGATTGCAATGTACAGGAATGCTAAAAAGCTGCTCAAACTCTTTGTACTCCTTTTGTTCCTTTTTACTTCGCACATTGTGAAAGTGCATACCTTTTTCTATAAGATTGGTCAAAGTAGAGATACTTTGACTGCAGACAAAACTTGTATGCAGGCTAGAAAGGACCAGAGGGAGTACATGTGAAACTGCTGCAAACGAGGTGATCACCCTGGGAATAATGCTAGTACGTATTGTTTTGCATGTTCATCCAATGCCAATGATACAAGAATTCGAACTAATCGAAATAAATTCATTCATACACGGTCGGATTTCATATAAACATGCCGGATTTCATTACATTTCATACATTCTTCAACTAAAAAGGGGTGTGCTGGAGGTATAATTAATTAATCGAAGCTACCCACATGTGTCCTGCTGAGCCGAACAAAAGCTTCAGTGACTTAACTGCAGATGCAGTTTCGTAACTAACATGTGGCCCAGATGCCTGTTGGACCCACGTGTCAGTCTACCAACTGCACCAGCAGTTAAGTAGAAGCAGCGTCCTTCTCCAACATAGCTCTCCGACTCCACGTCGCCGCCAAGAAGCTAACCCGCCGTCAGTGGTCAACCCGCCTAGCTTGGCTTCAACCGAGGGTAGCAGCGGTGGCCTTACTTGGACCCGAGCGGCGGTGACCTACCGTGTTCTACTCTTCCTTGTTTTTTGTGTGGCGCGGCCTCGCTGGCAGCGGGGCGGGGCCTTGGCGGAGCCGGCGATGTCCTCTGTCTCGTTGCCGGCGGGCGGCGCCTTGGTGAAGCGGGGTAAATCCTCCCCCTTGTTGCCGACAGGGTGAGGCCTCAGCGGAGCCGGCGGTGTCCTCTGCCTCGTTGTTGGCGCCGCGGGGCCTCGGCGGAGCAGGGCCTCATCGACGCCAGCGGAGTGGGGACTCGTCGGAGCCGGCATTGTCCTCTGCCTCGTCCTCAGTCTCGCCAAACAGCGCCTCACCCGCTTCATCGCCCTCTTTGTAGGCGGCCGCAGCCTCCGCCACCCGCATGCCTCCGCCACACCGTCCACCATCTTTCTAAGCGTGGAATTGTTGCCCACCAAATCAAACCCCGTCGCTTGTTCTTCCATCCCTCTCGATGTGTTACGTGTGGCAGCTCGAGAGATGTTTCAATGTCTCGCTCGAACAGTGATCCTGAGTTGTTCGATCCTTGAGAAGATCAATCCTAGTAAAGTTTCTTTCCGTCGTCATCGCGTGGATGAAGATCTCAAAAGCGAGGATGTCCAGATCAACGTATGCGACAATCAACAATATTATGAGGTGCAACTGGATCGTGAAGACCGTGTTAGCTTGTGCCCCTCTGTCTTCTTACCTCACGTCTTGAATCTCGGGACGAGATTCTTGTTTAGTGAAATTGAGTTGTCACAGACCGTAATTGTTTGTAATTAGTGGCATCTGCATCCATGCATCATGTTTGTTTCAAAGGAAATTTTGAAGTGGGGATGACCAAGCCCTAGCACTAAAGCAATTCAAATAGGTTTAACTAAAAATATTTTTCCGTGAATTCAAATGGCTTTAAAAAAATGTTCATCATTTCTGGAAAAATGCTATAAACCATAACCAGAGGTGTTGCACATTTTCATGACATATTTGGTCACTGGATTAAATCATATAGTATTTGAATTTGGGCATTTAAATATGATAAAATATTTAAAATGTCCAAATAATCCTAAACTGAAATGTTCCATGTTGGATATATTCCAAACAGTGGACATGAGCAGTTTGGAGATTTTTGAGTGTGCCTAAGTATTTTTAATAAAGCCCGAGCAGAAATAACCAAATAGAAAACAGAAAACAAAATAGAATAAGAGAGAGAGACAAGACAGTCACTTACCTTGGCCCAAGATCAGAAGTTGGCGGCCCAGCCCACCAGCGCCTCGAGTTGTCTTCAACTTTGAGGCAGCTCGTGGCAGCAAAGAAGACCGAGCCGCGCCAGCTCCTCCCTGCATGCCTGCCTCCTCCCCGACTCCCCCAGACACGCCACGGAGACGCCCAGCACCCCCTGCACCCCTCTCCTCTCTCCCTGGACCTCCTCTCCTCCTCTATCTCTTGGCCCAAGTGCGACCGAGAACCGCCATCACTGCCGCTCGCCGCAGCCGTGGCCACCGACCTCCCCGCGCCCATTCGGATATGCCACGAGCTCTGCCTCGACCCCCGCGTCCTCTGCACCAAGCCAGGCACCGCCAGGATCTTCGTGACGATGTCCCCGACCCCTTCTTCCTCCTCGGGTGGCCGGAGATCCCCTTCACCGCCCGCTCGCTCCGACGCTTCCCCGAGCGAAACAAGCCGCCCAACCAACTCCCTGTGAGCCCCGCCGTCATCTTTCCCCCCTCCTCCTTGGTCGATTTCTCGCTGCTTGCCCGATCATGAAGTCCGTATGCCACCGCCGCACGAGCTTCTCGCCGACGAGGCAACAGTGATCAAATGGTCCCGTGCGTTCCTCCGTTGGGTTCGGGAGCTCCCGTAGGTCACGTAGGTGCAAACCGTTGGTCCTCCCACGCGTCGTGTCGTTGATTCCGTCGACACCCGAGCTCCGGTGACCGCCAAGGTCGACGCCGGCGACAACTCCGGCCACCCCAGGCCCAACCGTCACGACCACTCGATGCGCGAGTTCGCCAGCTCCCCGTAGCTCCTCTCCATGTGTCGTCTGAACGCCGGAACAACGACTCCAGCGAAGAACCGCCGCGGCTCGAGTTCTTCGCCGGCCGAACTCCGGCGAGGCCGACGTGGCTGTCATTAGCGCCTAATCCCGCAGCCTAAACCACCCACCACGGCCCGACCGTGGGCCCCGAGGCCAAGTCAAACCACGTCGATGTGGGTTTGACCCGGGCTTAACCACTGAGTCACTGACGTGTGGCCCCACACGTCAGGTTTGACCCAGGTTGACTGTTGATGCAGTGCTGACCTCAAGCTGACGCAATAAACCCCTTTTCTGGATTATAAATAAATCTAAACGATTTATTTATTTCAGAAAATAGCTAAAACTTCTAAAAATCATAGTAATTCAACCGTAGCTCCAAATCAAATAATTTATATATGAAAAATTATCAGAAAAATTCAAGGAATCCATCTGTACCATTTTCATGCATGTTTGAACAATGTTTGTCCTCCGTTTTGGACAAAACAAATAAAGGGCATTTAAATAATCATATATGGGGTTGGAATTTGAATCATGTATTCAAACCAACTTCATTTAAATCATAGCTAGATGCATTAGCTCAAATCACATCATATTGCCATGTCATGATCATGCATCATATTGTGGCATTGCATTGATTGTGTTCTTTCTCGATTGCGGTGTTTGTCCCCCTCGATGAGCGGCGTCTGACGATGAGTTCGATGACACCGATGAAGAGCTATAATATCTTCAGGAGTGACAGCAAGAAAACCCCTTGTTCATTCCGATACAATCCCACTCTCTCGCTCCTGCTCTCTTTTTTTGCATTAGGACAACAACGATTCATACATTACTTGCTGCGGTAGTTGAACCCCTTTATCCTCTGCATGACCTGTCATTCCACAGTAATTAGATGAAACCCACTAGCATGAGTAGGAGTTGTTTGAGCCTTGTTGTGCCTACTCATTCATGCTTGATTGTCATGCCTGCTACTACTTAGAGTTGAGTCAGGTCCGATTCATCGGGGATGAATCAGAGGTGTGTGAACATGTCCTACTGTGTGTGAGCTAAGTGTGTGTGAACACGATTTGGTAAAGGTAGCGGTGAGAGGCCATGTAGGAGTACATGGTGGGTTGTCTCATTGAAGCCGTCCTCAGGAACTGAGTTCTGTGTTTGTGATCCATGAAACAGTTACTACCACACATTGGGATCCTTAATTGACTCTCTCGGCTTCTTAACCACCCTTGTTCTTTGTCCAGGAGTTGCAACTAGTTTCTGGTGTTTGTAGGATATGTGTTGGAGGCCATGCGTAGCGTTGACCCTAGGGGTGGGCTATGATGCGATAGATACACCGTGGCCCGATGTACCGAATGTCCGTTTGGTATCTCGGGAACCCTGCACACATCGTTCGGGGCCTTTAGTGGAAACCTCGGCCGGACTCCCTGCGGATGGAACCCGAATAGGCGATAAACCTGGACTAGGGACTTGAGTGTTTAGGTAGGCCGTGGCCGACACCCACGTTGGGCTTCCGCTTGAAGGTTGCCGAGTACATGTCGTGTAAACGCGGTAAGTGGTGAGAGCGTGTGTGAAGAAGTACACCCTGCAGGTTATAAATGATCTATTCGAATAGCCGTGTCCATGAAAAGGACTTCTGGGTTGCCTATATCGGTTCATAGACAAGTGAAAGTGGATACTCTAAAATGCGCAAGATAAGCGTGAGTGCTATGGATGGCGTTCTCGTGAGGAGACGGGAGCGGGTCCATAGTGGTGTATTGATATGGTGAATATGTGGACTCGTAGCGCCACCTCAAAAGAGTTACTTGCGAATGTAGTTTAGGATAGCCACTGAGTCAAAGCTGGCTTGCTGCAGTCAAACTCCACCACCCCTTTGTTGATAATGATGCATATGTAGTTAGTTCGGATGTAAGTCTTGCTGAGTACATTTGTACTCACGTTTGCTTATTTTATGTTTTGCGAGAGACGTCGGTCTCGCTAGTAGTTCTGCGTGGACTTTGACGTTTAGCTTGTTACCTCAGCTACGATCTTGTGCCCTCGGCAGGATCTGGTAGATAGTCAGGCTTCTCAGCCTTTTTCATTTGTAGATGTCTGTACTCAGACATGTTAAGCTTCCGCTTGTGCTTGATGCTTGTATGCTCTGTATGTTGGGTCATGAGACCCATGTTTGTAATATCTCGCTCCTCGGAGCCTAATGAATAAATATTTGAGTCGTAGAGTTATGTTGTGATGCCATGCTGTATCTACACATATTGAGCATATTGTGTGTATGTTTGAAATGCTTGGTATGTGTGGGATCCGACAATCTAGTTGTTTATCCTTGGCAGCCTCTCATATGGGGAAATGTAGTCTAGTGCTTCCTGAGCGATAGTAGTCCGCTACATGTTCTGTTCACCGGAGTCCTGCTAGCCCAAAGACTACCGCTTTTGGACGCTTGATCGCCGTATGTGTTTCACTTCGTTCCTATGTCTGTCCCTTCGGGGAAATGTCACGCGGTGATATCCGGAGTCCTGCCTAGCTTGCTACAGCCCGGGTTACCGGAGTCCTGTTAGCCCGGTGCTACAGCCCGGATTCGTACGTTGATGACCGACATGTTCAATGTGATTCATGTATGCCTGTCCCCATGGGTTAGCGCCGCTTTGGGTTCACGACTAGCCATGTCGTTCCGGGTTCTCTGTCATGTGGATGCTAGCGACACTATCATATACGTGAGCCAAAAGGCGTAAACGGTCCGGGCCATGGTAAGGTGACACGTGGGAATACCGTGCGTGAGGCCGCAAAGTGATATGAGGTGTTACCGGCTAGGTCAATGTGACTTGGAATCGGGGTCGTGACAACGTTGGTATCAGAGCCTGACTACCTGTAGGATTACCAAGCCAAACTGGTCGAAGTTGTGTCTAGAAATGCTTTAGTTATGTAAGGGAATTGATTGTGGAAGGAAAGTAAGGCTCTTTTTACTCCTTATACCTCATGGCCTTCTGATCTGAGTCATCCTCTTCTCTTCTACCGGGTTAAGAACTAGGCCTTCTCATCTATCTATCAGGATGACGTGTTACTAATCCATAGACTTTTAAGATTATTGGTTTTAAGCCCCAGTTCAGTTTCAACTACTTCCGCGTGTTCATAGTTGGTCTCAGAACCTTGATATTGTGATGTTGAGTGGTTATGCCACCATTTTTAAAGGATGTCTCAAATCATTTTGAGCATTTACAGTCGTTATGCTGTCCGAGTCATCCCAGGTCTCTAAATAGTCTGATGCATTTGCAAATCCTTTCCTTCCATTCCCGATGTCCTTTTTGGTCAGAATAAGCACACTAATCGGTAAGTTGAGGTACTTTGTTTCCTCGGCGTAGATGTTGGAGCTATTATTATGACCCTAGGTGTTTAGGAAGTCACCTAGCAATTTAGCAATGCTTTTGTATCCCCAGTGTTATGATTCTGGCCATTATTCTTGAAAGCATCCCATGATGTTATTAGTTAGTAGGCATTCTACTCCTGGGTTTCTGAACCCGAGATCACCCTACTTCATGTTGTTAGTATTTGCTAGTTCCTTTAGGATATTAGTAACCTTGCGACAGTCCTCGAGGTTCGTGGTATCTCATTCTTCCACATACCATGAACCATCCTTGGCAGGAGTTCCTTTGAACCAAAAGGTCACAATAAGAGTGCTTTCGATGAGTTCCCCATTATATATTGTGACTCTGCCAGTTCTACCTTCTCCGCATGGGTTATCCAGAAGAAATGTTGAACTTTGCTCGACATACTAATCCATGCCTCCACAACTCGAAAAGTTATATGTTCCTTTGAGTTGTCCCTCTTCAGTTGTATTCCGACCTTCGTCTATCAATTGATAGTCAGGAGTAATTGTGCATTCGTGTTCATCGATGCCTATTATTCTTGTGGTCCGTCGAGCCATTCTATTCTGGAATGACTAGGAAAAACAAACTCCAGTACCTTGTCCATTTCGAGGATTGGGTCAAAGTAGTTGTATTCCGCAGATTAAAATGCCAATCCAGCTTTGATTCTGCTCTACCTTGGAGTGTTACCATCTTTATGTCAGGAACATCACGAGAATTGCACCTTCTCTTATGAATTCTTGTCGTAGTGATACTTCTCGCCATCATTGTTCATTCCTCGGTGTCGTGTTGTCGCAACCAGAATGCCGACAAGTGAATCGTGATGTGTGAAATCAATACTCCTAGCAACAAGTTGCTTGGTAGTAAATGGACAATATTCTCATTCTTAGCGTGTTGGTTATTAAATCATCATCCTAAGATTGATCGTGCTATCTAGTCCTTATTTCCGGTGTACTCTTCGATCAATGAGTTAGGACTGTGCCAATTCCTCACTCTTTGGATCATATCGTCTTGCCCTGAAAAGCAAGATTGTTCTCGACCCTAGTAATATATCGGTGGTTCGTGACTTTCGAATATCTTCTCGGAGGTATCACCAGGTTGTCACCTGACCGCTATGTTGGGTTCGTGATCATGTTGGTTTTCCTCCAAACCACCCATTCTCCAAGAATCTGTGTTGGATACCCTGAGCTAGTTGGTTAAGCTAAACAACTTGGAGAGTTGGAAGATGAAAGCTTGCCTGACTTAGTTCGTTCCAAAGGGATATTCTTGTGTAGTGTGTGTTGAAGAAAGATGATATCTTCATCGAATGGTTCCTGTGATCATTTGTTGAATCTATTTTCTTGTCCAAACTTTGACTCGAGTATGGGCTATCGTCAAGTCAAATCAGAACCAACGATGTTCGTAATGTTGTCTTACTCGTGGTTGATCCCTCGAGCATACACCATTACATCTTTGTTCTGACCAATGCTATCACCGTGTTCACATGATGGTGGAAGTCCAGTGATATGGAAATTCCGATGAGTTGCTGTTGAGCCCATCAGTAGCATTTTGTCTCCCCCATGATTCATGTTGAACATCAACCTAGTGTTGGAAACTTTGTAAGCAATGCCTTCGTGTTCCGTTCATGAAGCTTATGCTTGGATGGAAGAAGTGACTTCCTCTAATTCACGTGCATTAGGTGCAAGTTGCCGCCATGAATATGAGAAAGGTTTGTTTTGTTTCCCCTGGAATCATCCCAAGTCAGTCATGCACATGTGCAAAGTATTCTGTAGTCTGGAGACTTGCAACCTTCATTCTATATGTATTCCTAGCACACCAAGCCACTGATTGACTTGTTCAAGGAAAAGAAGTCTATGCTTGGGATCTAATCCATGGACTTGCGTAAAGACTTTGATATCCTCGATGAAGGTTCCCCACCGAACTTCGGTAGTGTTTTATTATAAGACTACTATGTGGTCATGCTTGTCTCGAACAACATGTTCACATGTTTGTAGCAGAACCCGCTCATGTTTTGGAGCTCACTACCATAGTCCATCTCCCGAGAATCTCGCAACATCATCTCGTAGATTTGTGTTGCACACTTCCCTTTTCAGACATGCTGAGTCTGGAGTATCCTATTACCAATCGGATCTGAATCTCAGGCAGATATGATGGTTGGAACCTTCCCAACATTTGCATGGTGTTCCCAGCTTGCACCCCATTGTGCCAATTTTCCATGGGATGTCCTTCTCAGCAGTTGATGTCCAGGATCATCTTCAAAGTGGACTTACCATGGGTCCCCTCCACCTCCGATGATAAGCAAAATCATCTATTGTGTTGTCTTCAACAAGGTAGTCCACATCATCCATTCTAGTCCGAGTATGCCATTTCTTCGAGCTCTTTCAATCAATCAATTGTAAATTGCCTTAAGCTAGTATGAAGAGTTTCAATGATCTCTGAATCAAAAGTAATTCTTTTGGCCACTTAAGGGAATAGTTCTTCGAGTCACCTTTTCCAAAGTGCCCCGTTGCGGGATCATGGGAATTATTTCCTCGCCACCTTGACACCGTCCACCATCTTTCTAAGCGTGGAATTGTTGCCCACCAAATCAAACCCCGTCGCTTGTTCTTCCATCCCTCTCGATGTGTTCCGTGTCACAGCTCGAGAGATGTTTCAATGTCTCGCTCGATGAGTGATCGTGAGTTGTTCGATCCTTGAGAAGATCAATCCTAGTAAAGTTTCTTTCCGTCGTCATCGCGTGGATGAAGATCACAAAAGCGAGGATGTCAAGATCAACGTATGCGACAATCAACAATATTATGAGGTGCAACTGGATCGTGAAGACCGTGTTAGCTTGTGCCCCTCTGTCTTCTTACCTCACGTCTTGAATCTCGGGACGAGATTCTTGTTTAGTGGGGGTGAGTTGTCACAGCCCAGAATTGTTTGTAATTAGTGGCATCTGCATCTATGCATCATTTTTTGTTTCAAAGGAAATTTGGAAGTGGGGATGACCAAGCCCTAGCACTAAAGCAATTCAAATAGGTTTAACTAAAAATATTTTTCCGTGAATCCAAATGGCTTTAGAAAATGTTCATCATTTCTGGAAAAATGCTATAAACCATAACCAGAGGTGTTGCACATTTTTCATGACATATTTGGTCACTGGATTAAATCATATAGTATTTGAATTTGGGCATTTAAATATGATAAAATATTTAAAATGTCCAAATAATCCTAAACTGAAATGTTCCATGTTGGATATATTCCAAACAGTGGTCATGAGCAGTTTGGAGATTTTTGAGTGTGCCTAAGTATTTTTAATAAAGCCCAGAACAAAATAACAAAATAGAAAACAGAAAACAAAATAGAATAAGAGAGAGAGAGAGACAGTACCTGGTCACTTACCTTGGCCCAGTACTGTAGTTGGCGGCCCAGCCCACCAGCGCCTCCAGGTTGTCTTCAACCTGAGGCAGCTGCGTGGCAGCAGCACAGCCGAGCCGCGCCAGCTCCTCCCTGCATGCCTGCCTCCTCCCCGACTCCCCCAGACGCGCCACGGAGACGCCCAGCACCCCCTGCACCCCTCTCCTCTCTCCCTGGACCTCCTCTCCTCCTCTATCTCTCGGCCCAAGTGCGACCGAGAACCGCCGTCGCCGCCGCTCGCCGCAGCCGTGGCCACCGACCTCCCCGCGCCCATCCGGATATGCCACGAGCTCCGCCTCGACCCCCGCGTCCTCTGCACCAAGCCAGGCGCCGCCAGGAGCTCCGTGACGACGTCCCCGACCCCTTCTTCCTCCTCGGGTCGCCGGAGATCCCCTTCGCCGCCCGCTCGCTCCGACGCTTCCCGAGCTAAGCAGGCAGCCCAACCAACTCCCTGTGAGCCCCGCGTCATCTTTCCCCTCCTCCTTGGTCGATTTCTCGCTACCTGCCGCTTGGCCACCCTTAATCAGATGCCGCCGCCGCACGAGCTTCTCGCCGACGAGCTCCGGTGACCAAATGGTCCCGTGCGTTCCTCCGTTGGGTTTGGGAGCTCCCGTAGGTCACGTAGGTGCAAACCGCTGGTCCTCCCACGCGCCGTGTCGTCGATTCCGTCGACACCCGAGCTCCGGCGACCGCCAAGGTCGACGCCGGCGACAACTCCGGCCACCCCAGGCCCAACCGTCACCACCACTCGATGCGTGAGTTCGCCAGATCCCCGTAGCTCCTCTCCCTGTGTCGTCTGAACGCCGGAACAACGACTACGGCGAAGAACCGCCGCGGCTCGAGTTCGTCGCCGGCCGAACTCCGGCGAGGCCGACGTGGCTGTCATTAGCGCCTAATCCCGCAGCCTAAACCACCCACCAGCCGCTGACCGTGGGCCCCAGGGCCAAGTCGAACCACAGTCGGTCTGGGTTTGACCGAGCTTAACCATCGAGTCAGCGGCGTGTGGCCCCACACGTCAGGTTTGACCCAGGTTGACTGCTGACGCAGTGCTGACCTCAAGCTGACGCAATAAACCCCTTTTCTGGATTATAAATAAATCTAAACGATTTATTTATTTCAGAAAATAGCTAAAACTTCTAAAAATCATAGTAATTCAACCGTAGCTCCAAATCAAATAATTTATATATGAAAAATTATCAGAAAAATTCAAGGAATCCATCTGTACCATTTTCATGCATGTTTGAACAATGTTTGTCCTCTGTTTTGGACAAAACAAATAAAGGGCATTTAAATAATCATATATGGGGTTGGAATTTGAATCATGTATTCAAACCAACTTCATTTAAATCATAGCTAGATGCATTAGCTCAAATCACAGCATATTGCCATGTCATGATCATGCATCATATTGTGGCATTGCATTGATTGTGTTCTTTCTCAGTTGCCGGTGTTTGTCCCCCTCAAAGAGATTTAATGCATCGACGATGAGTTCGATGACACCGATGAAGAGCTATAATATCTTCAGGAGTGCCAGGCAAGCAAAACCCCCTTGTTCATTCCGATACAATCCCACTCTCTCGCTCCTGCTCTCTTTTTACTACATTAGGACAACAACGATTCATCTATTACTTTCTGCGGTAGCTGAACCCCTTTATCCTCTCGTGATGACCTGTCATTCCACAAGAATTAGATGAAACCCACTAGCATGAGTAGGAGTTGTTTGAGCCTTGTTGTGCCTACTCATTCATGCTTGATTGTCATGCCTGCTCATCGCTTAGAGTTGAGTCAGGTCCGATTCATCGGGATGAATCGAGGTGTGAACATGTCCTCTCGTGTGTGAGCTAAGTGTGTGTGAACACGATTTGGTAAAGGTAGCGGTGAGAGGCCATGTAGGAGTACATGGTGGGTTGTCTCATTGAAGCCGTCCTCGTGAACTGAGTTACGTGTTTGTGATCCATGAAACAGTTACTACCACACATTGGGATCCTTAATTGACTCTCTCGGCTTCTTAACCACCCTTGTTCTTTGTCCAGAGTTGCAACTAGTTTCTGGTGTTTGTAGGATATGTGTTGGAGGCCATGCGTAGCGTTGACCCTAGGGGTGGGCTATGATGCGATAGAGACACCGTGGCCCGATGTACCGAATGCCCGTTTGGTATCTCAGGAACCCTGCACACATCGTTCGGGGCCTTTAGTGGAAACCTCGGCCGGACTCCCTGCGGATGGAACCCGAATAGGCGATAAACCTGGACTAGGGACTTGAGTGTTTAGGTAGGCCGTGCCCGACACCCACGTTGGGCTTCCGCTTGAAGGTTGCCGAGTACATGTCGTGTAAACGGCGGTAAGTGGTGAGAGCGTGTGAAGAAGTACACCCTGCAGGTTATAAATGATCTATTCGAATAGCCGTGTCCGCGCAAAAGGACTTACGGGTTGCCTATATCAGTTCATAGACAAGTGAAAGTGGATACTCTAAAATGCGCAAGATAAGCGTGAGTGCTATGGATGGCGTTCTCGTAGGGAGACGGGAGCGGGTCCATAGTGGTGTATTGATATGGTGAATATGTGGACTCGTGTGCCACCTCAAAAGAGTTACTTGCGATGTAGTTTAGGATAGCCACCGAGTCAAAGCTGGCTTGCTGCAACAAACTCCACCACCCCTTTGTTGATAATGATGCATATGTAGTTAGTTCTGATGTAAGTCTTGCGAGTACATTTGTACTCACGTTTGCTTATTTTATGTTTTGCGAGAGACGTCGGTCTCGCTAGTAGTTCCGCGTGGACTTGACGTTTAGCTTGTTACCTCAGCTACGATCTTGTGCCCTCGGCAGGATGTGGTAGATAGTCGGGGCTTCTCAGCCTTCTTCATTTGTAGATGTCTGTACTCAGACATGTTAAGCTTCCGCTTGTGCTTGATGCTTGTATGCTCTGTATGTTGGGTCATGAGACCCATGTTTGTAATATCTCGCTCCTTGGAGCCTAATGAATAAATATTTGAGTCGTAGAGTTATGTTGTGATGCCATGTTGTATCTACACATATTGAGCATATTGTGTGTATGTTTGAAATGCTTGGTATGTGTGGGACCCGACAATCTAGTTGTTTATCCTTGGCATCCTCTCATACGGGGAAATGTAGTCTAGTGCTTCCTGAGCGATAGTAGTCCGCTACAACCGGTTCACGAGTCCTGCTAGCCCAAAGACTACCGCTTTGGACGCTTGACTACCGGCATGTGTTTCACTTCGTTCCTATGTTTGTCCCTTCGGGAAATGTCACGCTGGTGATATCCGGAGTCCTGCTTAGCACTGCTACAGCCCGGGTTACCGGAGTCCTGTTAGCCGGTGCTACAGCCGGATTCATACGTTGATGACCGACATGTTCGATGTGATTCATGTATGCATGTCCCCATGGGTTAGCGCCGCTTTGGGTTCACGACTAGCCATGTCGGCCCGGGTTCTCTGTCATGTGGATGCTAGCGACACTATCATATACGTGAGCTAAAAGGCGCAAACGGTCCCGGGCCATGGTAAGGCGACACCCGTGGGAATACCGTGCGTGAGGCCGCAAAGTGATATGAGGTGTTACCGGCTAGGTCAATGTGACTTGGAATCGGGGTCCTGACAGGGAAATTTTATTGAATTCTGTTTTGAATGGTTGGTTGAAATGGGTTGTACTTTTAACAAACTGTAAATGGGCTGTAGTAAATTCCATTAGAATTCAAAAATTTGCTGCACATTCTTACAAATCTCAAATGGGCTATAAGTTCTCTGCCACACACTTGTGGCCTTACTAAGTTGATGCGTCCCCTCAAAAAAAGAGAATTGACGCGTATGCAAGGCTTTGTCAACTTATAGTCAACACACGCTTCTAGCAGCAGTGGCCGTTGGATGTCCATCCAATGGATGCCGTGCTTCTTCTTCAATCTCGGATATTCTAGCTTCACTCGCCCAAAAAATGATTCCTCCCCCTGACATCTGGGGCGCACCATTTCGGAAGCTGACCTGTGGGCCTACTAAATTGACGCGTACCAAGGTATTTCTCAACTTAGTCAATATAAACGATTCTAGTTGCAGTGACCGTACGATGTCCATCCAACGGCCGTCGTGCTTCTTCAACCTCTGGTCTTCTTGCTCCACCGCCAAAGCAGCACCGGTCGTGCCTTTCGCTCCTCGCCTCCCGTGTGCCAGTCTTTGCCGCCTGAGCCTCACCGCCCCCTACTACTCCCACTGCTGGCCAGGGCATCCCTCCACTCACCCACACCCCCTGTTATTTTGCGGCGACGGCAGCCTCACACCGCAACCGAACCAGTGAACCCTCGTACTCCTCTTCGCGTGGGCATCCACTGTCGCGTCTTCCCCGGCTCCTCGGCGTCCCCTTCCTAGGCCTCGCCGTTGTCCACCGCCCTGGTGCTATCGGCGCGGGGTGGTCAACGTGGTCAAGGAACGACTTCCATCGGAAGATAACTGTACGTGGAGAGGCTGACAGCTGGGTCCACAGCAGCTGCAAGGAAGTGCCTCCTTATTAGACGGAAAATAATTATTCCTCCACCTGACAGCGGGGACCCACCGAACAGGCCACCATATTTGGCAAAAAAAACATTCCCCCCTGACTGCTGGGACCCACCGGACGGGCCAATGTATTTCTCGAAAAAGAAATGGTCCCCCCGCTGTCAGCTCGGACCCACCGGAGATGCCTCCTTATTACGCACAAAAAATGAATACTCCCACTACTAGTTGGGACCCACCATGGTGGGAGGCTGACTTGTGGGCCTACTAAGTTGAGGGGGACGGAGTGCTTTGTCAACTTAGTCAATATGACTTACGGAAATTCTCATGGCTTTGAGAGACTCATTGATATCATGCTTAGGAGGAATAGATCTAAGCTTTAAAGAATCAATATCAAGAGAAATTCTATCAACGTTCCTAGCCAATTCATCAACTTTAAGTAATTTCTCTTCAAGCAAAGCATTAAAATTCTTTTGTGAATTCATAAACTCTTTAACACTAGTTTCAAATTCACAGGGCATCTTATTAAAATTTCCATAAGAGTTGTTGTAGGAATTTCCATAATTATTAGAAGGATTACTAGGATAAGGCCTAGGATTAAAGTTCCCTCTATACGCGTTGTTACCAAAATTATTCCTACCAACAAAATTCACATCCATAGATTCATTATTATTCTCAATCAAAGTAGACAAAGGCATATCATTAGGATCGGAAGAAACATTCTTAGTAGCAAATAATTTCATAAGTTCATCCATCTTTCCACTCAATACATTAATTTCTTCTATAGCATGCACTTTTTATTAGTAGATCTTTCATTGTGCCATTGAGAATAATTGACCATAATATTATCTAGGAGTTTAGTAGCCTCTCCTAAAGTGATTTCCATAAAAGTGCCTCCCGCGGCCGAATCCAAAAGATTTCTAGAAGCAAAATTCAATCCGGCATAAAAAATTTGTATAATCATCCACAAGTTCAAACCATGAGTAGGGCAATTATGTATCATTAATTTCATTCTCTCCAAAGCTTGTGCAACATGTTCATGATCAAGTTGCTTAAAATTCATAATATCGTTTCTAAGAGAGATGATCTTAGCGGGAGGAAAATACTTACAGATAAAAGCATCTTTGCACTTGTTCCAATAATCAATACTATTTTTAGGCAAAGACGATAACCAAGCTTTAGCACGATCTCTAAGCAAAAAAGGAAATAGCTTCAATTAAACAATATCATTATCAACATCTTTCTTCTTTTGCATATCACACAAATCAACGAAGCTATTTAGATGAGTAGCGGCATCTTCACTAGGAAGGCGTGAATTGATCTTTCATGACAAGATTCAACAAAGCAGTATTGATTTCACAAGATTCAGTGTTGGTAAGAGAAGCAATCGGAGTGCTAAGGAAATCATTATTGTTGGTATTGGTAAAGTCACACAATTTGGTATTATCTTAAGTCATCATGACAAGCAAGCAATCCAACAGACAAGCAAACAAAAGGCAAGCGGGAAAAGGCAAACGAAAAAGAGAGGGCGAATAAAACGGCAAGGGTGAAGTGGGGGAGAGGAAAACAAGAGGCAACTGGCAAATAATGTAATGCGAGAGATAAGGGATTGTGATGGGTACTTGGTATGCTGACTTTTGCGTAGACTCCCCGACAACGGCGCCAGAAATTCTTCTTGCTACCTCTTGAGCATTGCGTTGGATTTCCCCGAAGAGGAAAGGATGATGCAACAAAGTAGTGTAAGTATTTCCCTCAATTTTTGAGAACCAAGGTATCAATCCAGTAGGAGGCTACGCGCGAGTCCCTCGTACCTACACAAAGCAAATAGCTCCTCGCAACCAACGCGAATAGGGGTTGTCAATCCATTCACGGTCAATTACGAGAGTGAGATCTGATAGAGATGATAGATAATATTTTTGGTATAAAGATGCAATGTAAAATAAAAGGCAAAGTAAAAAAGCAAAGCAATAATAAAGCGTAGGAAGATCAATATGATGAAGATAGACCCGGGGGCCATAGATTTCACTAATGGCTTCTCTCAATAGCATAAGTATTTTACGGTGGGTGAACAAATTACTATTGAGCAATTGACAGAATTGAGCATAGTTATGAGAATATCTAGGTATGTGTAGCGACCAGACCTCAAACAGTCTGATCTCTGTGCTCAGGTGTCATCCCTGGATCAGTAATGCTGACACCACACAGTACTTGAAGGATTTATAATAGAGTAGCAATCACACACTTATTACATTGAATGTCTCAAGAGAGAACTTATTACAATAAAAATGGCTTAAGGCCATCTAATAATGATAACAGCGGAAGGCTTGGAAGATAAGCGAGTCCATCAACTCCAACGACATTACTGAGTATAGAACCACGACCTAAAGGCACCTTACTGTCGTAAATGCGAAAAGTCTCGCAACATGAAGCGTTGCAGCCGAAACGGGTCAAGACATGGAATATCTTTGGCAATGTAACACATAGAGAGTAATGAAAGAATAAGCTATACTACATGCATATATGGCTGGTGGAAAGCTCTATGGTTACAGTTTTGCGTAAAGTCAATTTTTCCCTACTGCAAAGGAATAAATTTTATTTAACTATCACTGTGGTTGTTAAACATTGAGAATGGTTGACAGCATCCTCAATCCCAATTAAGCATCATCATTAAAACCCAACAAAATTAATTAAAGTAACATGATGAGATTCACATGATAATCCAAGTACTAGATACTCAAAACGTCCATAACCGGGGACACGTGTGATGCCCCCGATTCAATCATACACTAATCATGCACGCAAACGTGTACGATCAAGATCAGGGACTCACGGGAAGGTATCACAACACAACTTTAATATATAAAAAGTCATACAAGCATCATAATACAAGCCAGGGGCCTCGAGGGCTCGAATACAAGTGCTCGATCACAGACGAGTCAGCGGAAGCAACAATATCTGAGTACAGACATAAGTTAAACAAGTTTGCCATAAGATGGCTAGCACAAAGCCCGGGATACGGATCGAAAGAGGCGCGAGGCCTCTGCACAGGATCCTCCTAACTACTCCTGGTCATCATCGATTGGGCTGCGTAGTAGTAGGCACCTCCGATTAGTAGTCGTCATCGGACGGTGGCGTCGCTCCACAGGCTCCGTCGTCTGCAGTCGCAGCAATCGGATAGAGATAAGGGAAAAGGGGAACAAGGCAACCGTGAGTACTCATCCAAAGTACTGCTTAAGCAAGGAGCTACACTACATATGCATGGATATATGTGTAAAGGGCCATATCAAGGTGAACTGCAGAATGCCGAATAAGAGGGGATAACTAATCCTGTCAAAGACTATGCTTCTGGCAGCTCCGTCTTGACATGTAGAAGAGAGTAGGCTGAAGTCCTCCAAGTAGCATCACATAGCATAATCCTGCCGGCGATCCCTCCTCATTGCCTGTTAGAGAGAGCGATCACCGGGTTATATCCGCACTTGGAAGGGTGAGTATTATTAAGTATCCAGTTCTAGTTGTCATAAGGTCAAGGTACAACTCCAAGTCGATCACATTACCGAAGATCACGGCTATTCAATAGATTAACTTCACTGCAGGGTGCACCACATAACCCAACACACTTGATCCCATTTGGCGGACACACTTTCTGGGTCATGCCCGCCACGGAAGATCAACACGTCGCAGCCCCACCTAGGCCAACAGAGAGGTCAAGACGCCGGTCTAAACCTAAGCGCCGCGAAGTGCAGGCCCATCGCCCTTAGCACACCACGTTCTATGACGCCGGAAACAGAACTAGCCCCTTAATACAAGAGCAGGCTTACGTTCCAATCCGGCGCGCCGCCTTCGATGACGCGTCACGAAGGCTTCGGCTGATACCACGACATCGAGTGCCCATATCTCTCCCACGTAGTTGGTTAGTGCGTATAGACCAAATGGCCAGACTCAGATCAAATACCAAGATCTCGTTAAGCGTGTTAAGTATCCGCGAACGCCGAACAGGGCCAGGCCCACCTCTCTCCTAGGTGGTCTCAACCTTCCATGTCGCTCCGCATCAAAGTAACAATCGGGGGCCGTCGGCAACCCAGGCCCACCTCTACCGGGATGGAGCCACCTGTCCTTTCAGCCCCCATCTCCAAACAGTATCACAGGAAATGTAATAGTGTAAAGTATATAGTATATGCCCGTGATCACCTCCCGAAGTGATCACAGCCAAGAGTATAGCATGGCGACGGACAAGAGTGTAGGGCCACTGATGGAACACTAGCATCCTATACTAAGCGATGGGATAGCGGTAAAAGGTAACAACAGTAGTAGCAAGGACAGGCTATGCATCAGTATAGTATTAACTGAAAGCAGTAACATGCTACAATACTCTAATGCAAGCAGTATAGAGAAGAATAGGCGATATCTTGTGATCAAGGGGGGCTTGCCTGGTTGCTCTAGCAAGAGAGAGGGGTCGTCAACTCCGTAGTCGTACTGGGTAGCAGCGGCGTCGGTCTCGGTGTCTAGCGGAAGAAGAGGGGGAAGAAACAATGAATACAATGCAAACAGATGCATAACGGTGCATGACAAAGCAATGTGTGATGCTAGGCGTGCCCTAACGCGGTATGAGGTGATACCGGTGAAGGGGGGAAACATCCGGGAAAGTATCCCCGGTGTTTCGTGTTTTCGGGCAGAGGAGCCAGAGGGGGAAAGTTGCGAGTTTGATATGTTAGAGGTGTGTGGCGGACGAACGGGCTGCGTATCCGGGTTCGTCTCGTCGTTCTGAGCAACTTTCATGTTGAAAATAATTCAATCCGAGTTACGGATTAAAAGATATGATTTTCTAAAGATTTTATTAATTTCTGGAATTTAATTAATTATTTTAAATTAATTTGAAAATGATTTATGACATCAGCATGATGTCATGCTGACGTCAGCAGTCAACAGAGGTGTTGACTGGGTCAATGACATGTGGGTCCCACTAGTCATTGACTTAGTTAACTAAACATGATTAGTTAATTTAATTAAAGTGATTAGGTTAACTAGTTATTTAGGCTAATCTAATCAAGATTAATTAAGTTAATTAATTTAATTAATTAATTAATTAATATGTATTTTATTATTTGTTTTTTTATTTTTTTATTATTTCTTTAAAACCTCTTTCTTTTTATTAAACGTTCTGGGGGCTAGGCCCCACATGTCATTGGCCCTAGGGGCATAACAGGCGCCGGGTTACGGGCGCACCAGGCAGGCGATGGCCCTCATGGTGGGGCGCTGCCGCCAGACGCAGAGACGAGGCCGTGGCCACGACAGGCTCGCCGCCAGCCACGCAAAGCGGACGCATGGGCGGCCCAGTCGTCGCCCGAGCAAGGCAAAGCAAAGGCAGTAGCCTTGAGCGAGGAGGCAGAGAGGGGTGCGGCCCGGCACCGGTGCGGTGTTGCCCGAGAGGGCCGCCGGCGAGCAGTGCAACAGAGGGGAAGGCGGGGCCAGGGCGCGATCAGTGGTGCCGGAGCACGACCAGGGGGCTGAGCGGGGTGCACGGCCCATCGGCTGAGGAGGCTGCGGCCCCGGCAGCAACAAGTCTTGGGCGGCGGCAGTCACGAGTTCCGCGGGAGCGAAGAGCCATGGTGGAGGGTGCGCCGGTGAGGTAGAACAACAGCAGGGGTCAGCCACAGCGCGCGATCTGGCGTCTTGAGTTCGGCCGGAGGAGGTCCGGGCTCGGAGCGCCGAGGCACAAAGGGCGGCGATGATCACGGATCATAGGAGAAGGGAGGGACGTGCGGTGGAGCTCACGAGGTTCATAGGGGTCCCGGCAGCGGGCATGGGGAGGTAGGCGGGGACGACGCAGGCCGAGGGGCAGTCCGGCGAGGTGGAGGAAGCGAGCCGGCGGGAGGAGGAAGCAGACCGGCGGGGAGCTCCGGCCGGCGTCGGCGTCTGAGGCGAGGGATCGGGAATCCTCCCGATCCAGATCAATCAAGGGGAAAGTGGGGGAGCGAGTGGGCGGCGTGGGGAAGCAGCTAGGGTTTGGGGTATGGGGAGTCTTGAGGGTGGTCGGCTGGTCTCTTGCCTAGTTAATTTGGTGGCTGTTGGGCAAAGCTTAGGGGTTGTTTCCTTTTTTTTGTTAGTTTGTTTGTCTCTTTTGTATTTTCTTTCTTTATTTCTCTTTTCTGTTTTAATTCATTTTAAAATATTCAGGCACTTTCTAAAATATGTTTCTTTACTATAATTACCCTTTGTAATATTCGGCACCCACCGAACATTTTTGTTTCAACTTTTGAAAACTTTTATTGTTTGACATATTTAGAATTTAAATTTTGAAACGGTTTCGAATCATTGCGAGGTTAGCAACAGTAACCGAGGTGACGTGGCATGATTAGCGTGGGATTACTGTAGCATGATTATCCGGGCGTTACAAATCTCCTCCACTACAAGAAATCTCGTCCCGCGATTTAAGAGGGGAGTAAGGGGGAAAGTTCTGGTTACGAAATTTTAACAGGTGTCCTCGGTCTTGGTTGCTCTTCTCGAAGAGGTCGATCCATTGTGTTGTTGTCTTCATTCCTCTGCTTCAGGGCATCATGATGAAGTCGTCATTCTTTCTTCGGAGTCTTCATCGTACATGCGAAGGACAAGGGGTAACTTCGGAAGAACGGACCGCTACAATGTTACTTGTCTGGTAGATAACATCAGGAAAGGTGGCGGAAAGTAACTCTCGAATTGAAACTTAAGAAAACATCGAGAGCAAGTAAGACGGTGCAATAAGAAGTTCCGAGCGGATGGGCAATCGTTCGTTGCCTGAAACAAAGTGTGAAACGGGTCCAGAGCAACAAGAATAAGTATTGCATCTGATACCAGAGTAGATCATTTGTAGGACGGTGACTCGTGAATTACATACGAAGCTAAGTGCAAAGGATACTTCAGAATGAAGGATGTACAAGAGAGTCAGGTTTCGATCCTGTGGAACTGTGGGTTATGGGCCCACAATGTGGGTTAAAAGTAGGAAAGGCAGAGACGTCTTGCGTGATCATGCAAGCAAGGCATGTCAGAGGTTAGCCTGTCGATTATGTCGGCAACAATGTCGGTACCAAGGGCGAGGGACGACGAGAACCATTATCCTGCTTGTTGAACGAGGCGGACCAATAAGCTAAGTTCTCGTCCATCGGTGGCTACCAGAATGTCATCAACAATAGTAACAGGGTCTTGCTGACAGAGTGGTACAAAGAGGTGCTCAACTAAGCAGAGAATTATCTCTGCTCAGCTAAGTCAGATTACAAGAAAGGTTAAGCAAAACAATGGAAAGGAAAATATGATTATCAGAGTAAACAGAACAATGGAAAGTAAAATGTGTTTAAACACATATTTCAAGGGTATATCCTTCCCAAGGACAAGCAGAGCATGGTATCCATGATAGGATAGAAAGTAGGAAACCATTTAGGTAAGGGGGGGAAGGAATCTCATGATATTGCCCCTACAACGGTCTTTGGATAATTGAGCAAGTAACATTTAGTATTGGGCTTCAAATGTTCTTGTTGAAAATTGGAGTACCACAGACATGCTTCGAGATAGCATCGACATGGTCAACAGGTAAAGATCGGGCTATGGATACATAAGGGATTCATCAGGAACAACTTAGAGTATAAGTCTCATAATTTCCTCACGAAAGAATGGGTAACATTATTAAAGAGGATACTATAACAATAGGGTCAACCGGCCAGGTGTGCTAGGCATGACATCACCTTATCGGGTCACATAAGACCATTGTTATAACTCTTGGAAATATGTTCCAACCATCATATCTGTCCGAGATTCAGATCTGATTGGGGTCAGGATAACTCCGACTTAGTATGCCTGAGAAGAAAAGGTGCAACACAATTGACGAGATGACAATGTAAGATTCTCGGGAAATGAACTATGAAGTGATTTCCGTTAACAAGAGTTCATCATTAACCCAAGGAGAGGACAAGGAGGTGTCTGGTGAACTCAAAGGAAATCCATCGAGATTTCCAAAAGATGGATTTCCACAATTAAGTGAACAAGGAGATAACATTTGTCAGATCAAATGATATAAGGAAGTATGCTCGAGGAAAACATACACAATTAAACGTTGGTTGAAAGGTGCACCCAAAATATGGGTTGGGTTGCGCAACCAATGTCAGAATGGTGATTCAATAAGCCATAGTCGTAGAATGAAACTATAGACCAATAACTTCAAATCAAGAGGGTTGCTCGAAGTTTAGAATTTTCACATCACAGACCATTTGTCGGTATTCCGGTTAGAAACATCACGGGGACCAAGAAAAGAATGGTGATGTTAATAAGTATCACTGGTATCAAGAATTCTTAAGGGTGGTGAATTTCTCACAACATTGAGGACATAAGAGATGTTAAGGTTCCAAGGTAAAGAAGAACAATTACTGGATAGCAAGGAACTCAAGGTATAACACCAAACACGAACAAGCTTGTGTTGGTGGGAAGCCAATAAAGTGGTCGATGATAACGCAGAGCATCGAGGGCAAGGATGGTATTTCTCATCATGAACTCATTTGATATCCTGGAAGAGCTCATAAGGTTGATGATGATCACGACACACTTTGTCGAGAGATTTCAAGATGTAATCGATCGGCGATGACATCAAGTCAAATGAGTGGTGAAGCGAAAGGTTATTGGAACCAAGGGTATGACACAAACTCGAACCAAGCTTGTTGTCCAAGGCGAAATGATATGATGAGGAAGATCAACGTAAGCTTAGCTCATCGTCAAATAATTGTGCTACGGGAAGAAGGACCAGGTAGCAGAGTTAAAAAGTTGCACGATAATGATATCGCCGATCGGGCTAGCGATGACTTGAAGGATTAATAAACTCATAAGCAATGAAAATTACTTAGAGTTATTGAATCGGAGTGCGGAATCGATTCACTTATCAGTGTTCTCGGTCGACAAACAACCCAGAACCCGTGAAGTGACAAAGACAAGGTAAGGTAGTGCTTCATCAAAGTTTATAAGATGTAGTGAAATGGCAAGATATCCTCGAGATACCCGGGGTAATACTCGACACAAGATCGAAGTAAAGGTTGGTCTGGTGTATTGATCCATAGAAGACAAGTGATTAAACTTGCCCGAGAAATGGGATCAAAGAGAAAATATGGTCGGAACCACGATTGCAGAGGATCAATTCACAGATACCAAATGATATTATATCAAGGGAATAGTTATTATTACAAGAAGCTTCCATGATAGGATCTACATCGTGTCCATGGGCATGAACACTAAGTTCAAGGTCGACTCCCACTTCTCTAATGCATAACCTTTCATTCACTTCTCGCCTTCAACGCAGTTGTGTCGAAATTCTATCTGACATAACAACAGCAGAGTATGAACTGTAGTAGTTTCCGGGTTCACACAGATTAGAAAAGGCATAGGTTCAACCCATCGGGGCTTCTTAGGAACATATACCACAAGCTTCAAGAGTAGATATCACCAGCTCGAAAGCAGAGCATGGTTGGCAAAAAGGAGAGGATACAATTTACCAAAGGCATTATGTATCGGAGAAACAACTCACAAGGTGATTAATTATGAAGGACACTATCGGACAATAATCCACCAGTGGATATGGCGATCCACAATGGAGCTGATGTGAGTATCGATACCCAATCAGAGGAAGAAAGAATGCAAATGCATCGGTTTATAGAACATCTGAATAATTCAACATTTAAATAGCAAAGGAAATATGATTTTTAAATCAAGTGATCAGGAGCAAATGCTCTGATCAAGGATGGATAAGTTGAATAGACTTAGGGGTACAATCGATGGCAATCGATCGGCCGAGAACCAGCTCATGTTCGAAAAGACGTGCGAGCGGAAAGATAATTTATAAGGATCATCTGATGATTGCGTGCATTCGTAGACATATAGAATCGGCGGACTTAAATGATAGTGACAAAGGATGCCAATAAGATTACTAGACTTATGGGATTAACCAAAATGTAAGCAAGCAAGAATTTCAAGAGCAATAGGCTCCTGAGGATTTTTGGAAGATCAAATGGTATTTCGAAGATTGGTGACATACATGAATCAACTGGGGATGAGTGGATACTCGGTAAGTGCAAGAAATTATCCGTAGGGATATTCATGTGGCAAGAACTGCAAGGCAGTAGGCACAATGTATTCTCGAAACATTAGAGAGACTTTCGGGGTATCTTGTAATAACAAGATCAACGGGGAGTAATTGCACGAATGGCAAGTGTACTTGGTTATCCATTGGGGTTTATCGATAGAATGGAATTGCAAGAGGGATGGCACAAAGTATCGAGGGAACATCCGAGGGTATTGTCAGAATCTTCTGTTGAAGCAGTCGATCATCCGTAATTAAAGGGGTCTCCGCGAGGAAGTGGTAACGAGAACCTAGAGTTAGATTTTAGCAAAATCATTTAACCCGAATAGAAGAGATGTCAGAATCCCAGAGTATAGGTCAAGGAGTAAAAGATCCTACTACCATCCGATGGCGACGTGTGCCCGTAAGACACACAGCCAAGTTAGTAAAAGTTTTGCAATGCCTAGACTTGACTTCGGCCAAGGAGTTTGGAAGGGGGATTCCCTACGAGCGATCGGCTCGATACCAACTTGTGGCGCCCGATTCAATCGTACACTAATCATGCACGCAAACGTGTATGATCAGGATCAGGTACTCACGGGAAGATATCACAACACAACTTTAATATAAAAAAAGTCATACAAGCATCATAATACAAGCCAGGGGCCTCGAGGGCTCGAATACAAGTGCTCGATCACAGACAAGTCAGCGGAAGCAACAATATCTGAGTACAGACATAAGTTAAACAAGTTTGCCATAAGATGGCTAGCACAAACTGGGATCTGAGATCGAGAAAGAGGCGCGGGCCTCCTGCTGAGATCCTCCTAACTACTCCTGGTCGTCGGCGGGCTGCTGCGTAGTAGTAGGCACCTCGAGTGTAGTAGTCGCCATCGACGGTGGCGTCAGCTCACGGACTCCGTGCAGTATCGCAGCAATCGGATAGAGATAGGGGAAAAAGGGGGAACAAGGCAACCGTGAGTACTCATCCAAAGTCCTCGCAAGCAAGGAGCTACACTACATATGCATGGATATATGTGTAAAGGGCCATATAAGTGGACTGAACTGCAGAATGCCAGAATAAGATGGGGATAACTAATCCTGTCGAAGACTACGATTACAGCAGCCTACGTCTTCTTGACATGTAGAAGAGAGTAGATCAAGTCCTCCAAGTAGCATCGCATAGCATAATCCTACCGGCGATCCCTCCTCATTGCCTGTTAGAGAGCGATCACTGGGTTATATCTCGGCACTTGGAAGGGTGTGTTTTATTAAGTATCCAGTTCTAGTTGTCATAAGGTCAAGGTACAACTCCAAGTCGCCCCTGTTACCGAAGATCACGGCTATTCGAATAGATTAACTTCTCTGCAGGGGTGCATCACATAACCCAACACGCTTGATCCCATTTGGCCGGACACACTTTCCTGGGTCATGCCCGGCCGCGGAAGATCAACACGTCGCTGCCCCACCTAGGCCAGCAGAGAGGTCAGCACGCCGGTCTAAACCTAAGCGCACAAGGGTCTGGGCCCATCGCCCTTAGCACACCTGCACGTTGCGAACGCGAAAGGAAGCAGAACTAGCCCCCTTAATACAAGAGCAGGCTTACGTTCCAATCCAAGCGCCGCCGCTTCGATTCTTGATGTCACGAAGGCTTGGTGATACCACGACGTCGAAAGTGCCCATATCTCTCCCACGTAGTTGGTTAGTGCGTATAGACCAAATGGCCGGACTCGGATCAAATACCAAGATCTTGTTAAGCGTGTTAAGTATCCATGAGCAGCCCGAGCAGGGCCGAGCCCACCTCTCTCCTAGATGGTCTCAACCTGCCTGCCGCTCCGCATCAAAGTAACAATCGGGGCCGTCGGGAACCCGGGCTCACCTCTACGGGATGGAGCCACCTGTCCTTTCAGCCCCCATCTCCGAGCAAGATCACCGTAATGTAATAGTGTAAAGTATATAGTATAATGCCCGTGATCACCTCCCGAAGTGATCACAGCCCAAAGAGTATAGCATGGCGGGGCGGACAAGAGTGTAGGGCCACCGATGGAACACTAGCATCCTATACTAAGCGATGGGATAGCGGTAAAGGTAACAACAAGAGTAGCAAGGATGGGCTATGCATCAAGATAGGATTAATCGAAAGCGATAACATGCTACACTACTCTAATGCAAGCGGTATAGAGAAGAATAGGCGATATCCGGTGATCAAGGGGGGCTTGCCTGGTTGCTCTGGCAAGAGAGAGGGGTCGTCAACTCCGTAGTCGTCTTGGGTAGCAGCAATGGCCGGTCTCGGTGTCTAGCGGAAGAAGAGGGGGAAGAAACAATGAATACAATGCAAACAGGTGCATAACGGTGCATGACAAAGCAATGTGTGATGCTAGGCGTGCCCTAACACGGTATGAGGTGATACCGGTGAAGGGGGGAAACATCCGGGAAAGTATCCCCGGTGTTTCTTGTTTTCGGGCAGAGAGCCGGAGGGGGAAAGTTGCGAGTTTGATATGTTAGAGGTGTGTGGCTGACGAACGGGCTGCGTATCCGGGTTCGTCTCGTCGTTCTGAGCAACTTTCATGTTGAAAATAATTTAATCCGAGTTACGGATTAAAAGATATGATTTTCTAAAGATTTTATTAATTTTTGGAATTTAATTAATTATTTTAAATTAATTCGAAAATGGATTTATGACATCAGCATGATGTCATGCTGACGGCAGCAGTCAACAGAGGTGTTGACTGGGTCACTAACATGTGGGCCCCACTAGTCATTGACTTAGTTAACTAAACATGATTAGTTAATTTAATTAAAGTGATTAGGTTAACTAGTTAATTAGGCTAATCTAATCAGGATTAATTAAGTTAATTAATTTAATTAATTAATTAATTAATATGTATTTTATTATTAGTTATTTTATTTTTTTATTATTTTTTAAAACCTCTTTATTTTTATTAAACGTTCTGGGGGCTAGGCCCCACATGTCATTGGCACTAGGGGCATAACAGGCGCCGGTTCTGGGCGCACCGAGCAGGCGATGGCCCTCGCGGTAGGGCGCCGCCAGACGCGGGGCAGGCTGCACGGCAAAGTGACGCAGGCGGCCAGTGCATCGCCTCGGAGCAAGGCAGCAGAAGGGCTGCAGCCTTGAGGCGAGAGGCAGAGAGGCGGCCCCGGTGTTGTTGAGGGCTGCCAGAGGCAGAGAGGAAGGAAGGCGAGGCGCGGTCGGTGGTGCCGAGCACGACCCAGTGGCCAGGGTGCACGCCCGCAGCCGGAGGCTGCGGCCCCGGCAGCAACAAGTGCAGTGGCGGCAGCAGTCACGAAGTTACAGCGCGGAGCGAAGAGCCATGGTGGAGGGCGCCCGGTGAGGTAGAACAGCAGGGGCCACGGCGCGGGCGATGCGTCTTGAGTTCGGTCGGAGCAGGTCCGGGCTCGGGAGTGCCGAGGCACAAAGCGGCAACGATGCGGATCATAGGAGAAGGGAGGGGACGTGCGGGGGAGCTCACAGGGGTTCGTAGGGGTCCGGGCAGTGAGGCGTGGGGAGGTAGGCGGGGACGACGGCGTCGAGGGGGCAGTCCGATGAGGTGGAGGAAGCAGGCCGGCGGGGGAGGAGGAAGCAGACCGGCGGGGAGCTCGAGGCGCCCGGCGTCGGCGTCTGAGGCGAGGATCGGGAATCCTCGATCCAGATCCAATCGAGGAGGAAAGTGGGGAGCGAGTGGGCGGCGTGGGGAAGCAGCTAGGGTTTGGGGGTATGGGAGTCTTGAGGGGTGGCCGGCTGGTCTCTTGCCTAGTTGGGCTGGTGGCCTGCTGGGCCGAAGCCCGGGGGGTTGTTTCCTTTTTTTTGTTAGTTTGTTTGTCTCTTTTGTATTTTCTTTCTTTATTTCTCTTTTCTGTTTTAATTCATTTTAAAATATTCAGGCACTTTCTAAAAATATGTTTTCTTTACTATAATTACCCTTTGTAATATTCGGCACCCACCGAACATTTTTGTTTCAAGTTTTGAAAACTTTTATTGTTTGACATATTTAGAATTTAAATTTTGAAACGGTTTCGAATCATTGCGAGGTTAGCAACAGTAATCGAGGTGACGTGGCATGATTAGCGTGGGATTACTGTAGCATGATTATCCGGGCGTTACAACACGGCTAACCATGATTAGTTTGTACACTCTGCAGAGATTTGCGCACTTTTCCCCACAAGACTCGATCTCCTCCGTTGGATTTCTCGCACTACATGGTGTTTGAGAAACGGATGACCGAGACATAGTCTTTCAGAAGCGCTAGCACCTTACGATCGGGTAGAATGTACCAACCTACATCCCCTACATCAGCTAGTCTACCACAGTAAGAGTTCGCATACGACTTAGTCAACTATGCTAGAGCCCATAGTAGCTTGTGGCTGCACACGTAAGTTTCTAGTATGAATAGTCTCAAGATCCCTTTGAGCTGGGTGGCGGTCCAAAAGAAACGAGGCAATCTGGAATACCCAGTACCTCAATCCACCCAGATGTGTGTTTAAGTTGCCACCTTAGATAAACCATTGATTAACAATCTCACATCCATCATGGATATCACTCACCCAATCCACGTCTACTAGCATAGCATGGCATAAGAAGCAAACGTAGAAGTAACTCCCAAAGGTTTAATAGTAAAACGGGTAATAGGTACTACCTCATCTACTTCCCATCCCACAACTTAATTAGATCCTAATCATGCAATGTTGGAGGATTGACCTAATGCAATAAAAACTGGGTATTAAAGGGATATGATCAAAGTGTTACTTGCCTTGCTGATGATCCGTGAAACCTAGAGATTCGAAGTAACAGGCGGCGCACTCCGGGTACTCTATCGCAAACAAACAAACAAGCATACAATAAGTACTCATCTAATGCACAGGTAAAACTCAAATAAGAGATCTAACTAGAAGTTTCAACTTAAGAACTCCGGTTTGCAAAAAGAATCAAATCAAACGAAGCAACGAAAGTCAAACGGCGAAAGAAAACAACTTCGATTTTACTAATATGGACTTAAGTCAAATTTTACAGAAGCAAAAAACTTGTTTAAGTTGGTTAAACGGAAAGAGGGTTTCGAGACGAAACTCCAGGCGCTTGAATCGCCTGATTCCGATAAACGAGCGAAAAGTTATACTAAAACGAAAATCGGATCAGAAATAATTGCGGAAAATCCGAGAAAAAGAAAAACGACGAACAGATTAACGAACGAACGTTCGTTATCTGGATCTAAATGATGAACACGTTCGTTAAAATGAACGAACGAGCGAATGCTCACTAAATAAATAAACCGGAAAAAAACCGATCTATATAAAAAAGCGAAACTTAAAAAAAATAAACCACGGTTAAATAAAAAAACCGGGCGGTTTTCTGAGGAAAACCGCCACGACGGGCTACCTCGGCGCGGGTCCGGCGAGGCGGCGGGTCCGGGCGGCCGGCCGAGCGGGGCGGCGGCAGTCTTGAGGCGGCGGTAATTTGGCGGCTATGGTTTAGGCGGTAAGTGATGGCTGGCTCGGGGCCCCGGGCGGCGGCTTATAAAGCTCCGGCCAGGCGGAGTTCTGGCCGGTTACGGCCCAAGGTCGGTTCAGACTTTTCAAAAAAAAGTAATTCCGCGCAGAAAAACTAACGAAAGAAATACTAAACGGACTCCAAAAATCCCGAAATAAATTTTCCCCGACTTCTAAAACCAAGCCGGACAAAGTGAACATTTATTTGGGGCTTAAATTCAATTTTGAAAAACGCATATTTTTCCTAAATTCAAATAAAATATTGAAAAACTCCGAAATAAAATCTTATTTGATTTTATTATTAAATCCTCAATATTTCTTTATTTTGGGAAAGTCATTTTTTCCTCTCTCTCATATTTTTTTGTAAAAGAAATAATTGAAGATAAAATAATTAAAATCAAATGATCCTATTCTCAAAATTTGAGAAAACTCAAATATGAAAATAACGAAATCCCCAACTCTCTCCGTGGGTCCTTGAGTTGCGTAGAATTTCTAGGATCAAAACCAAAAGCAAACAAAATATGATATGCAATGATGATCTAGTGTATAACATTCCAAATTGAAAATTTCGGATGTTACAGTATGATCATGTACATAGGCATCATGTCCGAGACAAGTAGACCGACTCCTACCTGCATCTATTACTATTTCTCCACTCATCGACCGCTATCCTGCATGCATCTAGAGTATTAAGTTCAAGAAAACAGAGTAACGCCCTAAGCAAGATGACATGATGTAGAGGGATAAATTCATGCAATATGATAAAAAACCATCTTGTTATCCTCGATGGCAACAATACAATACGTGCCTTGCTGCCCTCATCCTTTGGGAAAGGACACCGCAAGATTGAACCCAAAGCTAAGCACTTCTCCCATTGCAAGAAAAACCAATCTAGTAGGCCAAACCAAACTGATAATTCAAAGAGACTTGCAAAGATAACCAATCATGCATAAAAGAATTCAGAGAAGATTCCAATATTGTTCATAGATAATCTTGATCATAAACCCACGATTCATCGGTCTCAACTAACACACCGCAAAAAGAAGATTACATCGAATAGATCTCCACGAGAGAGGGCGAGAACATTGTATTGAGATCCAAAAAGAGAAGAAGCCATCTAGCTACTAACTATGGACCCGAAGGTCTGAGGTAAACTACTCACACTTCATCGGAGAGGCTATGATGTTGATGTAGAAGCCCTCCGTGGTGGATTCCCCTTCTGGCGGAGCTCCGAAACAGGCCCCAAGATGGGATCTCGTGGATATAGAAAGTTGCAGCGGTCGAATTAGGTTTTTGGCTCCATATATGATCGTTTGAGGGTACGTAGGTATATATAGGAGGAAGGAGTACGTCGGTGGAGCTTCGTGGGGCCCACAAGGGTGGGGGGCGCGCCCCCCTACCTCGTGCCCACCTCGTGGCTTTCTTGATGTAGGGTCCAAGTCTCCTGGGTCATATTCGGTGAGAAAATCACGTTCCCGAAGGTTTCATTCGGTTTGGACTCCGTTTGATATTCCGCTTCTTCGAAACTCTGGCAAAAAACAACAATTCTGGGTTGGGCCTCCGGTTAATAGGTTAGTCCCAAAAATAATATAAAAGTGGAAAATAAAGCCCAATATAGTCCAAAACAGTAGATAATATAGCATGGAGCAATCAAAAATTATAGATACGTTGGAGACGTATCAGGCATCCCCAAGCTTAATTCCTGCTCGTCCTCGAGTAGGTAAATGATAAAAGAAAGAATTTGTGATGCGGAGTGCTACTTGGCATAATTTCAATGTAATTCTTCTTAATTGTGCTATGAATATTCAGATCCGAAAGATTCAAGACAAAAGTTCATATTGACATAAAAATAATAATACTTCAAGCATACTAACAAAGCAATTATGTCTTCTCAAAATAACATGGCCAAAGAAAGTTATCCCTACAAAATCATAAAGTCTGGCTAGGCTCTATCTTCACCACACAAAGTATTTAAATCATGCACAACCCCGATGACAAGCCAAGCAATTGTTTCATACTTTTGACATTTTCAAAACTTATTCAATCTTCACGCAATACATGAGCGTGAGCCATGGATATAGCACTATATGTGGAGTAGAATGGTGGTTGTGGAGAAGACAAAAAGAGGGGAAGATAGTCTCACATCAACTAGGCGTATCAACGGGCTATGGAGATGCCCATCAATAGATATCAATGTGAGTGAGTAGGGATTGGCATGCAACGGATGCACTAGATCTATAAGTATATGAAAGCTCAACAAAAGAAACTAAGTGGGTGTGCATCCAACTCGCTTGCTCACGAAGACCTAGGGTATTTTGAGGAAGCCCATCATTGGAATATACAAGCCAAGTTCTATAATGAAAAATTCCCACTAGTATATGAAAGTGACAAAATGAGAGACTCTCTAGATGAAGATCATGGTGCTACTTTGAAGCACAAGTGTGGTAAAAGGATAGTAACATTGTCCTTCTCTCTTTTTCTCTCATTTTGTTATTTGGGCATTTTCTCCTTTTTTTTATGGCCTCTTTTTTTCGTTCGGAGTCTCATCCCGACTTGTGGGGGAATCATAGTCTCCATCATCCTTTCCTCACTTGGGACAATGCTCTAAAAATGATGATCATCACACTTTTATTTTCTTACAACTCAACAATTACAACTCGATACTTAGAACAAAATATGACTCTATCATGCCTCCGGCGGTGTACCGGGATATACAATGAATCAAGAGTGACATGTACGAAAGAATTATGAACGGTGGCTTTGCCACAAATACGATGTCAACTACATGATCATGCTAGCAATATGACAATGATGGAGCGTGTCATAATAAACGGAACGGTGGAAAGTTGCATGGCAATATATCTCGGAATGGCTATGGAAATGCCATTATAGGTAGGTATGGTGGCTGTTTTGAGGAAGGTGTATGGTGGGTGTATGATACCGGCGAAAAGTGCGTGGTATTAGAGAGGCTAGCAATGGTGGAAGGAAGAAAAGTGCGTATAATCCATGGACTCAACATTAGTCATAAAGAACTCATATACTTATTGCAAAAATCTACAAGTTATCAAAGCAAAGTATTACGCGCATGCTCCTAGGGGGATAGATTGGTAGGAAAAGACCATCGCCGTCCCCGACCGCCACTCATAAGGAAGACAATCAATAAATAAATCATGTCTCGACTTCATCACATAACGGTTCACCATACGTGCATGCTACGGGAATCACAAACTGTAACACAAGTATTTCTCAAATTCACAACTACTCAACTAGCATGACTCTAATATCACCATCTTCATATCTCAAAACAATTATCAAGCATCAAACTTCTCTTAGTATTCAACACACTCAAAAGAAAGTTTTACAAATCTTGAATACCAAGCAAATTATTATTATTAATCAAATTACCATGCTATTTAAGACTCTCAAAATAATATAAGTGAAGCATGAGAGATCAATAGTTTCTATAAAACAAAACCACCACCATGCTCTAAAAGATATAAGTGAAGCACTAGAGCAAAACTATATAGCTCAAAAGATATAAGTGAAGCACATAGAGTATTCTAACAAATTCCAATTCATGTATGGCTCTCTCAAAAGGTGTGTACAGCAAGGATGATTGTGGTAAACTAAAAAGCAAAGACTCAAATCATACAAGACGCTCCAAGCAAAACACATATCATGTGGTGAATAAAAATATAGCTCCAAGTAAAGTTACCGATGGAAGTAGATTTACGAGGGGATGCCTTCCGGGGCATCCCCAAGCTTTGACTTTTTGGTGTCCTTAGATTATCTTGGGGGTGCCATGGGCATCCCCAAGCTTAGGCTCTTGCCACTCCTTGTTCCATAATCCATTACAAGATTTCACCCAAAACTTGAAAACTTCACAACACAAAACTCAACAGAAATCTCATGAGTTCCGTTAGCGAAAGAAAACAAAAGACCACTTCAAGGTACTGCAATGAACTCATTATTTATTTATATTGGTGTTAAACCTACTGTATTCCAACTTCTATATGGTTTATAAACTATTTTATGTAGCGACCCGACCCGAATGGATCAAGTCTCTGTGCTCAGGCGTCATCCCTGGATCAGTAATGCTGACACCACACAGTACTTTGAAGGATTTATAACAGAGTAGCAATCACACACTTATTACATCGTTGTCCAAAAGAGGACTTATTACAATAAATATGGCTTAAGGCCATCTAATAACGATAACATCGGAAGACTTGGAAGATAAGTGAGTCCATCAACTCCATCGGCATCACTGAGTATAGAACCATGACCTAAACACCTTACTGTCGTTCGAAAAGTCTGCAACATGAAAGTTGCAGCCCGAAAACGGGTCAGCACATGGAATATGCTGGCAATGTAACACATAGAGAGTAATGAAGGAATAAGCCTATACTACATGCAAATATGGCTGGTGGAAAGGCTCTACGGTTACAGTTTTGCATAAAGCCAGTTTTCCCCTACTGCAAAGGAATAAATTTGTTTAACTATCATGGTGGTTGTGAAACATTGAGAATGGTTGTGACATCCTCAATCCCAATTAAAAGTACTCATTAAAAACCCAACAATATTAATTAGAGTAACATGTTGAGATTCACATGATATACAAGTACTAGATACTCAAGATGTCCATAACCGGGGACACGGCTAATCATGATTAGTTTATACACTCTGCAGAGGTTTGCGCACTTTTCCCCACAAGACTCGATCGCCTCCGTTTGGTTTCTCGCACTACATGGTGTTTGAGAGACGGATGACCGAGACATAGTCTTTCGTAAGCGCTAGCACCTTCTTTGGTGGGTAGACCGTACCAACCTACAACCCCTACATCTACTAGTCTACCCGTAAGAGTTCGCACAACTTAGTCAACTATGCCAGAGCCCATAATGGCTTGTGGCTGCACACGGAAGTTTCTAGTTTGAATAGTCTTATGATCCCTTTGAGTCTGGGTGGCGGTCCGAAGAAATACAGGCAAGTCCTGATAGAAACCAAGTGCCTCAATCCACCCAGATGTGTGTTTAAGTTGCCACCTTAAATAAACCATTAATTAACAATCTCACATCTGTCATGGATATTCACTCACCCAATCCACGTCTACTAGCATAGCATGGCATAATAAGCAAACGTAGAAGTAACTCCCAAGGTTTCATAAGTAAACAGGTAATAGGTACTACCTCAATCTACTTCCCATCCCACAATTTAATTAGATCCTAATCATTCAAGTGTTTGAGGATTGATCTAATGCATAAAAACTGGTAGTAGAAAAGGTATGATCAAGTGTTACTTGCCTTCTTGACGATCCATGAAACCTAGAGATTCGAAATAACAAGCGGCGCACTCCGGTGATCTATCGCAGACAAACAACAATCATACAATAAGTACTCATCTAATGCAGGTAAATCTCGAATGAAAGATCTGACCAGAAAGTTCAACTTAAGAACCCTGGTTGAAAAAAAATCAAATCAAATAAAGCAACGAAAAACATCCGGCGGAAGAAAACAACTCAGTTCTAGCAAGTTGAAACTAGGTAAAATTTTTACAGTAGCAAAACTTTGTTTAAGTTGATTAGTCGGAACGGCGGTTTCGAAACGAAACTCCAGGCGCTTGAATCACCTGATTCCGATAAACGAGCGAGAAGATAAACTAGAATGAAGATTGGATATGAAATCGAGATCAGAAAATAACGGATTAAATCCGATTAAAAGAAAAACGATGAACGGTTAAACGGACGGACGTTCGTTAACAGAAACTAACCGGTGAACACGTTCGTTAAAACGAACGGATCGGTGAACATTCACTAAACAACAAAACCGGAAAAAAATCGATCTAGGGTTTTAAAAAAAACCGAACAACGGAAAAGAAAACCGGAACGGTTTTATAGGAGAAAACCGGACCGAGGGGAGGGTGGCGCGGCGGCTACCTCGCCGTGGTGGGGCTCCGGCGGGGCGGCGGCTATGGGCGGCGGGGCGACGGCGTCCCGGTCGGCGGCGGCTGCACCGGGCGGCACAGCTAGGCGGCGGCGGCTACGGGCGGCGGCGGCTATGGGCGGCAGCTGCGGGTTGGGGGCGGCGCGCTGGTTGGGAAGGAGAGGGGGTGAGGGAGTATATATAGGGGGTTGCTTGGGGAGGGGCAAGCAAGGAGGAGGAGGAGCAGTCCTCCTCGGACTCGCCGGCCAAGGGCTTGGCAGGCAAGACGCGAGGAGGGGCGGTTGGGCAGTGGGCCCTTGGCCCAAAGGGCGCGTATGTATATATATATATATATATATATATATATATATATATATATATATATATATATATATATATATTAAACGGTTTCACGCGCAGAAGATTAAATAAAATAAAATAAAAATCTAAACGAACTCCAAAATTAACAAAGTAAATTTTCCCCGACTCCTAAAAATGAGTCGAACAAAATGAACTTTAACACGGGGCCAAAATGCAATTTTTGAAAATACGAAATTTTTCCCTAAAGCAAATAAACTCCAAAAAATCCAAAATTTGATTTATTTATTAAATCTTCATTTTTCCTAAATTTTGGGAAAGTCATATTATTCCCTCTCTTATTTTGATTGGAAAATATTTGAAGATAAAATAAATAAACCCAATGATCCTCTTTTCATAGTTTTGAGAGAACTCAAATATGAAAAATTCGAAACCTCCAACTCTCTCCGAGGGTCCTTGAGTTGCGTGAAATTTCTAGGATCGACAAAATGCAAGAAAATATGATATGCATGATGACTTAAAGTATAACATTCCAAATTGAAAATTTGGGATGTTACATTTTACTAGCCATAGATTCATCAAAATAAGCAAACAACACACGAAAAAGAGAATCTGTCAAAAACAGAACAGTCTATAGTAATCTGTAACTAACGCAAACTTCTGGAACTCCAAAAATTCATACAAAATAGAAGGACCTAGGAAATTTGTTTATTGATCATAATCAATTATAATCACTATTTTATCACGTTTTGGTGATTATTAATAATTGTTTTCGTGAACAGAAAGTTTCTGGAAATTACAACAAGATCAAATAACTATCATCCAAGAAGATCCTATAGGTTTAACTTGGAACAAACACTAATTAAAACATAAAAACACATCTAAACAGAAGGTAGATGGATTATTTATTCCTAAACAGAAGCAAAAGCAAAAAACTAAAAATAAAATTGGGTTGCCTCCCAACGAGCGCTATCGTTTAACGCCCCTAGCTAGGCATAAAAGCAAGGATAGATCTAGGTATTGCCATCTTTGGTAGGCAATCCATAGGTGGCTCTCATGAGAGTTTCATATGGTAATTTTATTTTCTTTCTAGGGAAGTGTTCCATGCCTTTCTTTAATGGAAATTGGAATCTAATATTCCCTTCCTTCATATCAATAATTGCACCAATCGTTCTAAGGAAAGGTCTACCAAGAATAATAGGACAAGAAGGATTGCAATCTATATCAAGAACGATAAAATCTGCAGGCACATAATTCCTATTTGCAACAATAAGAACATCATTAATTCTTCCCATAGGTTTCTTAATAGTGGAATCCGCAAGATGCAAGTTTAGAGAGCAATCATAAAAATCACGGAAATCTAGCAAATCGCACGAAGTTTTGGGGATAGTGGAAACACTAGCACCCAAATCACATAAAGCATAAAATTCATGATCCTTAATCTTAATTTTAATAGTTGGTTCCCACTCATCATAAAGTTTTCTAGGGATAGAAACTTCCAACTCAAGTTTTTCTTCATAAGATTGCATCAAGGCATTAACGATATGTTTGGTAAAGGCTTTATTTTGACTATAAGCATGAGGAGAATTTAGCACAGATTGCAACAAGGAAATACAATCAATTAAAGAGCAACTTTCATAATTAAATTCCTTGAAGTCCAAGATAGTGGGTTTAGCAACATCTAGGGTTTTGCTTTCTTTAATCCCACTTTTATCAATTTCATCATCAAGATCTAAAAACTCTGAATTCTTGGAACGCCTTCTAGGTAAAGGTGGAAAGCATCCTAGCGGTTCTTTCCTAGCACTCATCAATGAAAATTCTCATGTATTTGAGAGACTCATTGATATCATGCTTAGGAAGAATAGATCTAAGCTTTAAAGAATCAACACCAATAGAAATTGTATCAACGTTCCTAGCCAATTCATCAACTTTAAGTAATTTCTCTTCAAGCAAAGCATTAAAATTATTTTGTGAATTCATAAACTCTTTAACACTAGTTTCAAATTCAGAGGGCATCTTATTAAAATTTCCATAAGAGTTGTTGTAGGAATTTCCATAATTATTAGAAGGATTACTAAGATAAGGCCTAGGATTAAAGTTCCCTCTATACGCGTTGTTACCAAAGTTATTCCTACCAACAAAATTCACATCCATAGATTAATTATTATTCTCAATCAAAGTAGACAAAGGCATATCATTAGGATCAGAAGAAACACTCTTAGTAGCAAATAATTTCATAAGTTCATCCATCTTTCCACTCAAAACATTACTTTCTTCTACAACATGCACTTTTTATTAGTAGATCTTTCAGTGTGCCATTGAGAATAATTAACCATAATATTATCTAGGAGTTTAGTAGCATCTCCTAAAGTGATTTCCATAAAACTGCCTCCCGCGGCCGAATCCAAAAGATTTCTAGAAGCAAAATTCAATCCGCGTAAAATTTTGTATAATCATCCACAAGTTCAAACCATGAGTAGGGCAATTACGTATCATTAATTTCATTCTCTCCCAAGCTTGTGCAACATGTTCATGATCAAGTTGCTTAAAATTCATAATATCGTTTCTAAGAGAGATGATCTTAGCGGGAGGAAAATACTTAGAGATAAAATCATCTTTGCACTTGTTCCAAGAATCAATACTATTTTTAGGCAAAGACGAAAACCAAGCTTTAGCACGATCTCTAAACGAAAAAGGAAATAGCTTCAATTTAACAATATCATTATCAACATCTTTCTTCTTTTGCATATCACACAAATCAAAGAAGCTATTTAGGTGAGTAGTGACGTCTTCACTAGGAAGGACGGTGAATTGATCTTTCATGACAAGATTCAACAAAGCAGTATTGATTTCACAAGATTCAGTGTTGGTAAGAGGAGCAATCAGAGTGCTAAGGAAATCATTATTGTTGGTATTGGTAAAGTCACACAATTTGGTATTATCTTGAGCCATCGTGACAAGCAAGCAATCCAACAGACAAGCAAACAAAAGGCAAGCGGGAAAAGGCAAACGGAAAAGAGAGGGCGAATAAAATGGCAAGGGTGAAGTGGGGGAGAGGAAAACGAGAGGCAAATGGCAAATAATGTAATGCGAGAGATAAGGGATTGTGATGGGTACTTGGTATGTTGACTTTTGCATAGACTCCCCAGCAACGGCGCCAGAAATTCTTCTTGCTACCTCTTGAGCACTGCGTTGGATTTCCCCGAAGAGGAAAGGATGATGCAGCAAAGTAGCATAAGTATCTCCCTCAGTTTTTGAGAACCAAGGTATCAATCCAAAGAGGAGGCTACGCCATGAGTCCCTCGTACCTACACAAAGCAAATAGCTCCTCGCAACCAACGCGAATAGGGGTTGTCAATCCCTTGACGGTCACTTACGAGAGTGAGATCTGATAGAGATGATAGATAATATTTTTCGTATTTTTGGTATAAAGATGCAAAGTAAAATAAAAGGCAAAGTAAAAAAGAAAAGCAATAATAAAGCGTAGGAAGATTAATATGATGAAGATAGACCCGGGGGCCATAGATTTCACTAGTGGCTTCTCCCAAGAGCATAAGTATTTTAGGGTGGGTGCACAGATTACTGTTGAGCAATTGACAGAATTGAGCATAGTTATGAGAATATCTTGGTATGATCATGTATATAGGCATCACGTCCGAGACAAGTAGACCGACTCCTTCCTGCATCTACTACTATTACTCCACTCATCGACCGCTATCCGGATGCATCTAGAGTATTAAGTTCAAGAAAACAGAGTAACGCCTTAAGCAAGATGACATGATGTAGAGGGATAAATTCATGCAAGATGATAAAAACCCATCTTGTTATCCTCGATGGCAACAACACAATACGTGCCTTGCTGCCCCTCATCACTTTGGGAAAGGACACCGCAAGATTGAACCCAAAGCTAAGCACTTCTCCCATTGCAAGAAAAACCAATCTAGTAGGCCAAACCAAACTGATAATTCGAAGAGACTTGCAAAGATAACCAATCATACATAAAAGAATTCAGAGAAGATTCAAATATTGTTCATAGATAATCTTGATCATAAACCCATGATTCATTGGTCTCAACAAACACACCGCAAAAAGAAGATTACATCGAATAGATCTCCACGAGAGAGGGGGAGAACATTGTATTGAGATCCAAAAAGAGAGAAGAAGCCATCTAGCTACTAACTATGGACCCGAAGGTCTGAGATAAACTACTCACACTTCATCGGAGAGGCTATGATGTTAATGTAGAAGCCCTCCGTGGTGGATTCCTTCCCATGAACTCCTAACAGGCCCCAAGATGGGATCTCGTGGATACAGAAAGTTGCGGCGGTGGAATTAGGTTTTTGGCTCCGTATCTGATCGTTTGGGGGTACGTAGGTATATATAGGAGGAAGGAGTACGTCGGTGGAGCTTCGTGGGGCCCACGAGGGTGGGGGCGCGCCCTAGGGGGTGGGCGCGCCCCCCTACCTCGTGCCCACCTCGTGGCTTTCTTGACGTAGGGTCCAAGTCTCCTGGGTCATATTCGGTGAGAAAATCACGTTCCCGAAGGTTTCATTCCGTTTGGACTCCGTTTGATATTCCGTTTCTTCGAAACTCTGAAATAGGCAAAAAACAACAATTCTGGGTTGGGCCTCCGGTTAATAGGTTAGTCCCAAAAATAATATAAAAGTGGAAAATAAAGCCCAATATAGTCCAAAACAGTAGATAATATAGCATGGAGCAATAAAAAATTATAGATACGTTGGAGACGTATCAAGGCGCGCACGTGTCGTAGTAGAGGCGCGCACGCAACATATACACATACGTACAACGGCCAGTGTGCAAGAAAGAAAATATGGCCACATACGTACATACGGGCAGGGTCTTGAACACCTACTCGCGCATACGTACGGCCAGGGCTCGTGTACATGGCTGGGTCGGAATGGAGAAACAACGTCGTAGTCGTGTTCATGGGGAGCCAACCGGCTGGGTCGGAACGGAATGCGTCGTCGTTTTCATCGGGAGGGCTTGGACGGAACAACCGATGGAAACGAGGCTTGGCGTACCGCAAAACGGAGGAAACGGACCTCCTACGGTCGAAACGAGGGTCCTGTTGATCGGGAGGGGTCGTGCATACCGCAAAACGGAGGAAATGGACTTGTGTTGGAGGGCTACGGTCGAAACGGGGGTCCTGTTCATCGGGAGGGGTGTGGTGTACCGTAAAACGGGACTCCACGGGATATTGTTCATCTCCAACGTCGACCTCCTCCAGCCTCCACGGGCTCCTGTTTATCCACCGTCGACCTCCTCCAGCCTCCACTGCGATCGTTCATCCATGGGCTCCTATTCATCCAGCCTCCACCGCGCTTCTCCACCGCCATCGCTCAACCAGCCCTCTCCACGGGATCCTGTTCAACCACCCCTCCACGGGCTACTGTTCATCCAGCCCTCCACCGTCTAGTCCCTCCACGGGGTGGTCCCGTTCATCCTGCCCTCCACGGGGTCCTGTTCATCCAGCCCCAACCGGCTCGATCGATCGGGGTCCTGTTCATCCAGAGGCAACACCATGGGGCAACACCATGGGGTCCTGTTCATCCAGCCCCACCAGGAACTGTTCATCCACCCCCCCACCCCCGCAACACTCACTGTTCATCCAGAGGCAGCATCGATCAGCTTCAGTTAGCAGCAGTAGCGAAGGAATCGCTGGATCGTGTTCAGTTAACAGCCATCGATCAATTGCTCGGGTTCAGTAACGCGTAGCCTGCAGTGCAATCGCTCGGGTTCAGTTAGAGCCCAACGCCTCGGTCAGGTTCAGTAAGAGCCCAACGCCTCACTCGGGTTCAGTTAGAGCCCAACGCCTCGCACCCACGCGCGTGCGTGTACGAGAGAAACGCGCATCGCTCGGCCCCGACCACCCACCATAACCGGGAACAACCCGATATTTTCCTCGCCCTCGCTTCTACCATGGTTTTTTCTGTCATGGACGGCCCAAAGAATGTCATGCAGCTGCGTCTCCGGCCCGCCCAGGACGAAAAGCCCATTTTCTGTCATGATTTTTTGTCATAGAAGTAGGACACCACCACATCTATGATGATACCGGGTTTTGTCACAATTATCGTCATAGAAGTGTCATAAGTATGACAGGAAAAAAATTCGTTCGGCCCAAAATGTCACGGATGTGTCTTTTTTGTAGTGATCTTCATAACTATGCGCTTTTCTATCAATTGCCGATAGTAATTTTTCTACCCACTGTATGATATTTTTCAAGAGAGAAGCCTCTAGTGAAAACTATGGCCCTGGGGTCTACTTTTATCATATTACAAAAACTAAAAATACCTTGCTGCAATTTTAGTCCTTTTATTTTACTTTTCAATTTACCTATCTAACACTACCAGATTTAATCCTTGCAAGTAACGAGTTCAAGGGGATTGAAAACCCTCCTGCCCGCATTTGGTGCAAGTATTTGTTGTTGTGTGTGCAGGTAATGCTTACTAGGCATTTGCGTGATTCTCCTATTGGTATGATAACCTTGGTTTTCACTGAGGGAAATACTATCTGCTACTATCTTGCTTCACCCTTCCTATTCGGGTGAAATCCCAATGAAGCTCACAAGTAGCAGGTCGCATGGATCAAGACATGGGATTTGTCACTTCTATGACGGGGAGATATCTCTAGGCCCTCTCGATAATATGATATCCTAAGTAGCTTGCAAGCATGACTAATGTGTTTAGTCACGGAGATGTTGAATTACAGAACGAGTAAAGAGACTTGCCGGTAACCAGATTTAACTAGGTATGGCGATACCGATGATCGAATCTTGGGCAAGTAAAATATCGTGAGACTAAGAGAATTGTATACAGGATTATCTGAATCTTTGACATCGTGGTTTAAACTGATAAAGATCTTCGTCGAATATGTGGGAGTCAGTATGGGCATCCATGTCCCGCTATTTATTATTGATCGGAGTGGTGTCTCAGTCATGTCTGCATGTTCTCGAACCCATAGGGTCACACACTTAACATTCGGTAGCGCTAGGGTAGTATTGGGATATTCATAGCGGTGAGTCCAAAGGTAGCTTCGAGTCCCGGATGGGATCCGAGACATCACGAGGAGCTTCGGAATGGAGCGGAGATAAATTTTCATATATGTGAAGTGTTTTTTGGGGTACCAAAAAAGTTCGGGAATTTACCGGCATTGTACAGGGGGTTCCGAAGGGTTCTGGGGGTCCACTAGTGGATCCCACCTATCCTGGAGGGGTCCATCTACCCCTCGGCTAGGAAAAGGGGGGCTCCTCCCCCTTAGCTAAGAAGGGGGGTCGCTGCCCCCTAGGATTGGACGGGGAGCTACGGCTGGCGCACCCTCCCCCCACACCCCTATATAAGGAGGGGAGGCGCATGGGGGCAGCCCCATCCCATTGCTGGTCGATGCCCCCTCTCCCTCTCCATCTCCTCCTCCGGTTGCGCGAGGCGAAGCCCTGTAGGAGTTCCACTGCCACCACCACCACCATGTCGTCGTGCTGGCCCAGATCCCATCTACCCCCCCCCCCCCCTCGCTTGCTGGATAAGGAAGGAGGAGACATCATCTAGACGGGAGTGTGCACATCTTAGAGGTGCCATTCGTGCTGTGCTGGATCAGATTGGATCACGAAGGGTGTACGACTATGCCAACCACGTTCATTAGAACGTTAACACTTTCGGTCTACAAGGGTAAGTAGCCTCTCCCTCTTGTTGCTAGCACCTCCTAGAATAGATCTTGGGTGAAACCGTAGGATTTTTTTTGGTTTCCATGCAAAATTCCCCGTCACTCAAATCACTGGCACTTGAAATAGAAACTCTGCAGAAATATACACATAAAAAAACAATTTGTTGAGTTTACAACTACTGTAACCAAGAGTTTTGTTAGTGTGCAGGAAAATTTTGAGATGATTCAGAATATATTTGCCAAGTTATTTGCTATAATAGATGTTAGTAAGGGAAAAATAGGGTAGAACAAACTCCCCCCCAACACATCAGTCACAGGGACAGGCTACAACCAATGTCAATCAAGAAACTCATATCCACATTCATATTCCAACTGTCTACGACCTTCTGAATATGGAAAATCTCATGTCGTGGGCTTGACTACCTTGCATGATCATAAAGGTAGAGAAGTCTTGGATGACACTAAAATGTAGCCATATATATATCCTCACTATGGGCTATACCTGGCCATCCGTCGGGTCGGGCCGGCCCTCGGGCTGGGGCTGAACAAAGCCCAATGAAGAAAACCTAGGCTCGGGCCCGACTCGGGCTGACCATCAGGCCTAAAATCTAGGCCCAAGCCCGGCCCATCAACGTAAAAGCCTATCGGGCCTCGGGCCGGTCCTGATAGAGGCATAGGAGTCCCGTATTTTGATGAGATGGTGATTATCATTTTCGAAGGAGTAGACTTTGACGATCCGACTATGAACATGCGAGGACATCGTGCCTTAGCAATCTCTAAACCAACTCTGAGAGGTTATTGACCACACTGGAGCACGATCAACCTGACCACGAGGGTCTATTTCCTGCAAGAAAATGAAGAACAAGCAAGAAACTGAGATTGTAATCTGGATATTGCGAACATAAAAGGAAAGTTTTATTGATCAACGTGGGGTTCTGTGACGTCTTGGTCTGGTCGTTGAACACAAACGAAGTACTTGAAGTTGCATCTATGGCGAACTTTAATCTAAACAAAACCCAAAGTCTAAACGACACCCTAAGGGATGTATATATGGAGGAAGAGGGAGGGATTCCGTGACCCCTTGGAGGAGGGGTCTGAAACCAACTCTAACTCTGTTTCCCCACACATACGGACTCTAAAAACAGCCTATATTGAAGTATTTAAAAATTACATGGGCCTGGCCTAGTAATAAGGTGTCGCAGCACCTATAACAGCCGCTAGACAAAATTTATGAAGTGGAATCTTGTATATTTCGTCCAAGCTTTCATTCACTCATTATGGTGGCTTCAAAGTCCTGAAATCATCACTTGAAACTCCGTTCTTGTTCCCCTTGCACATGCCATCATCTCCATGCTTGATCTTGCTCAAATGTTCATCCTTCTTGTTCAAGCTAGGCCCTTCATTTTTAAGAAAAACAAATGTATCCAATTTAGGTAACATCATATTCTCATGAACATTAGAATCATTACCAAGAAACGAAAGTACCTAGTAGTTTAATTGGCGTGCGCGAGCTCTAGTAGTTGCTCCAGTACGTATAGTAGCAGGGGTTGTGGGTCTAACAATGGTATTGATGCCCTCATCATCCTCCCCTTCTTGAAGTGAAGTCGTCCTCGACGGGAGCTCATATTCCTCACCCAAATAAGGCTTCAATTCTGCAATGTTAAAAGTGGGACTAACCCCAAAATCTGCAGGCAGCTCAAGTTTATATGCATTATCATTTATTTTCTCTAACACCTTAAAAGAACCATCAGCACGTGGCATTAGCTTTGATTTGCACAAATCAGGAAACCTATCCTTACACAAATGTAACCAAACAAGATCTCCACGTGCAAAGACAACATGTTTTCTACCTTTATCTCCAAAGCAAGTTTATATTTAGCATTCATACGCTCAATGTTTTCCTTAGTTAACTCATGAATTTTTAAGATCAATTCAGCACATTGTTTAGCATCAAAATTAACCTTCTCCAAAGATGGCAAATCAATAGGTGCACGAGGTAAGAAACCTTAAACAATTTCAAAAGGACACGTCTTAGTAGTAGAATGCAGCGAACGATTATAAGAAAGTTCAATATGAGGCAAGCATTCTTCCCACATTTTCTTGTTATTCTTCAAAACAACCCTAAGCATAGTAGACAATGTTCTATTGACTACTTCAGTTTGTCCATCAGTTTGGGGGTGACATGTAGTAGTAAAAAGCAGTTTAGTCCCCAACTTAGCCCATAAACGTCTACAGAAGTGGATAAGAAATTTAGTATCACGATCTGAAACAACAGTATTTGGCACACCATGCAAGCGAATAATTTCACGAAAGAACAAATTAGCAACATTAGCAGCATCATCACTTTTATGACATGGTATTAAGTGTGCCGTTTTTTAAAATCTATCCACGACAAAAAATATGCTATCCCTCCCCTTCTTTGTTCGAGGTAATCCTAAAACAAAATCCATAGATATATCCTCCCATGGAACACTAGGTACAGGCAAAGGCATATATAAACCATGAGAATTGAGTCGTGACTTAGCTTTTTGACATGTAATGCAGCGAGCAACAAAACGCTCAACATCTCGTCTCATCTTTGGCCAAAAGAAATGTGGAGCAAGTGCGTCCTCCATCTTCTTCACGCCAAAGTGTCCCACTAATCCTGCTCCATGCGCCTCCTGCAACAACGAAAGACAAATAGAGCTATCTGGAATGCATAGCTTGTTAGCACATAACACAAATCCATCATTAATGATGAACTTGTTCCATGTTCTCATTTCTTTACAACTCTGCGGCACATCTTTAAATTCGGCATCATGCACATATTGATCTTTGATGGTCTCCATACCAAATATTTTAAAGTCAAGTTGTGAAAGCATAGTATAACGACGAGACAATACATCAGCAATAACATTTTCTTTGCCCTTCTTGTGTTTAATGACATAACGGAAAGTATAAATGAATTCAACGCATTTAGCATGTCTGTGGTTCAGTTTTGCTTGACTTCTAATGTGTTTCAAAGATTCATGATCAGAATGTATAGCAAATTCTTTGGACCATAAAAAATGTTGCCATGTTTCCAAAGTCTGAACAAGAGCATATAATTCCTTATCATAAGTAGAATAGTTCAGACTAGGCGCACTCAATCTTTCAGAAAAGTATGCAACAGGTTTACCATCTTGTAATAACACACCTCCTAATCCAATTCCACTAGCATCACATTCAAGCTCAAAAGTCTTATTAAAATTAGGAAGTTGGAGTAAAGGAGCATGTGTCAACTTATATTTCGGTACCATGAAGGCTTCTTCCTGTGCGGTACCCCAAAAAAAAGGCACATCCTTCTTTGTAAGCTCATTGAGAGGTGCAGCAATGATGCTGAAATCTCTCACAAAATGCCTATAAAAACCAGCGAGTCCTAGAAAACTCACTCGGGTGACCGTTTTGGGCTGCGGCCAACTCTCAATAGCTTCAATCTTGGCTTTATCAACTTCAATTCCCTGTGGAGTAACAACATAGCCAAGAAAGATACTCGGTCGGTGCAAAAGGTGCACTTCCCAAGGTTACCAAACAAATGTGCATCAGGGGAGCAATAAAAACCAGCATGTAAATGTTCCAAGTGTTCCTCCAAAGATCTACTATAAATCAGTACATCATCATAGTAAACTACCACATATCGTCCCATGAAAGCACGTAAAACTTCGTTCATTAATCTCATGAAAGTACTAGGTGCAATAGTTAACCCAAAAGGCATGACTAACCACTCATATAATCCAAACCTAGTTTTAAATGTTGTTTTCCATTCATCAATCAATTTCATACGAATTTGATAGTATCCACTATGCAAATCAACTTTGGAGAATATTGTAGAGCCACTCAATTCATCAAGCATATCATCTAGCCTAGGAATACGGTGACGATAACGAATAGTAATATTATTGATGCCTCTACAATCAACACACATACGTGATGTACCATCCTTTTTTGGCACTAGTATAATAGGAACAACACAAGGACTAGAGATTCACATATATAACCTTTATCGAGCAACTCCTGTACTTCATGCATAATCTCCTTCATCTCCTCTTGATTGGTATGGTATGGCGTACAGTTTGGAAACGAAGAACTGGAAATTAAGTCAGTCTGATGCTCAATCCCTCGAATAGGTGGTAATCCCGGTGGCATGTCTTGTGGAAAGATGTCAGCGAACTCCTGCAAAATGTTAGTGACAGCAGGAGGCAAAGAGGAAGGCACGTCCTCGAATGAAAATAATGCCTTTTTGCACACAAAAGCATAGCAAATAGATTTTTTGAAATCTAGATCATTAATACCAGATTTGGTTGCAAGTAAACATCGACTTTTAAATTTAATTTCAGAAACAACATTAGATGGTTTATTATTAGGCTCATTTGTTGCTCCAATTATTTGGCCACAATCTGATTTTCACTCTTATTTTGCTCCTGTTTTGCTTTACTAGCTCTATTAATATCATCTTTCAAAATGGAATCAGGAGACATAGGAAGCAAAGTAATATGTTTATCCTTATTGATACGTCTCTGTCGTATCTATAATTTTTTATTGTTTCATGCTAATATTCTACAACTTTCATATACTTTTGGCAACATTTTATATTATTTTTAGGACTAACATATTGATCCAGTGCCCAGTGCCAGTTCCTGTTTATTGCATGTTTTTTGTTTCACAGAATATCCATATCAAACAAAGTCCAAACACGATAAAATTTACGAAGATTTATTTTGGAATATTTGTGATTTTGGGGAAAAAGAATCAATGCGAGATGATGCCCGAGGGGCCCACAAGCACGAGGGGCACGCCCCTACCCTAGGCACGGCCAGCAGGCTTGTGGGGCCCCTGCAAGGCGGTTGGTGATACGTCCATTTTGCATCATGTTTTCCTACTATTATTTATAATGTTTTTATGCATAATAATGCTTTATGGAGTAATTATAATGCGTTTATCTCATAATATGCAAGGTTTACACAAAGAGGGAGAATGCCGGCAGGTGGAATTCCGGACCTGAAAAAGCTATGTCAGAGTTACCTATTCTGCACATCTCCAATTGAGCTAAAATTGTACGGAGAATTATTTTGTAATAAATAAAAAATACTAGAGAAAAGACTTACCAGAGGGGGGCTGCCAAGTGCCCACGAGACACCAGGGTGCGCCAGGCCCCCCAAGCGCGCCCTGGTGGGTGGTGGGCATCCCAGCCCACCTCTGGTGCCCATCTTCTGGTATATAAGTCATTTTGACCTAGAAAAAATAAGGAGAGGACTTTTGGGATGGAGCCCCGCCGTCTTGAGGTGGAACTTGGGCAGGAGCACTTTTGCCCTCCGGCGGAGCGATTCCGCCGGGGGAACTTCCCTCTCAGAGGGGGAAATCGAAGCCATCGTCATCACCAACAACCCCCTCATCTTTGGGAGGCCAATCTCCATCAACATCTTCAATAGCACCATCTCATCTCAAACCCTAGTTCATCTCTTGTGTTCAATCTTTGTACCGGAATCACAGATTGCTACCTGTGGGTGACTAGTAGTGTTGATTACATCTTGTAGTTGATTAATATATGGTTTATTTGGTGGAAGATTATATGTTCAGATCCATTATGCTATTTAATACCCCTCTGATCTTGAGCATGCATATCATTTGTGAGTAGTTACCTTTGTTCTTGAGGTCACGGGAGAAGTCACGTTGCAAGTAATCATGTGAGTTTGATATGTGTTTGATATTTTGATGATATGTATGTTGTGATTCCCTCAGTGGTGTCATGTGAATGTCGACTACATGGCATTTCACCATCTATGGGCCTAAGGGAATGCATTGTGGAGTAGTTATTAGATGATGGGTTGCTAGAGTGACAGAAGCTTAAACCCTAGTTTATGTGCTATTTCGTAAGGGACTGATTTGGATCCATATGTTTGATGCTATGGTTAGATTTTATATTAATACTTTTCTCATAGTTGCGGACGCTCGCGAGGGGGCTAATCATAAGTGGTAGGTTTGTTCACGTAAGAACAGCACCCAAGCACCGTTCCACCCACATATCAAATTATCAAAGTAGCGAACGTGAATCCAACCAACATGATGGAAGTGACTAGATGAAATTCTCGTGTGCCCTCAAGAACGCTTTGGTTATTATAAGACTGTTTTGGCTTGTCCTTTGCTGCAAAAAGGATTGGGCTACCTTGCTACACTTTATTTACCTTTATCGCTACTTGTCCGTTACAAATTATCTTGCGATCAAACTACCTCTTACCGACAATTTCAGTGCTTGCAGAAATTACCTTGCTGAAAACCACTTGTCATTTCCTTCTGCTCCTCATTGGGTTCGACACTCTTACTTATCGAAAGGACTATGATTGATCCCAGATACTTGTGGGTCATCAAGACTCTTTTCTGGCGCCGTTGCCGGGGAGTGAAGTACTCTTCTTAAGTGGAAATTGGTAAGGAAAAGTTATTATTACGTGCTAAAATTTATTGTCACTTGTTACTATGGAAGATAATCCTTTGAGGGGTTTGTTCGGGGTATCTTCACCTCGACCGGAAACACAAAGAGTTGCCCCTCAACCTACGGCACCTACTGAAAATATTAGTTATGAAATTCCTTCAGGTATGATAGAACAACTGCTAGCTAATCCTTATGCGGGAGATGGAAAGGAACATCCCGATATGCACTTGATCCATGTGGATGAAATTTGTGGATTATTTAAGCTTACAGGTTTACCCGGAGATGAAGTTAAGAAGAAGGTTGCCCTTTATATTTGAAGGGAAAAAGCATTGACATGGTAGAGGCTATACGATGATACTGGATCTTGGAACTGGAATCGATTGAAATTGGAATTTCACCAAAAATTTATCCTATACATCTAGTTTATCGTGATGGGAATTTGAAAGCACAAGTGCTCCCTGGGTGATTTTGGTAGTTAGTGTCAACATATCTCTTGTTGGACTAATGCTTCTACCTAGTATGTTTTAGATAAGTTCAACAATGGAGTGGCATGGACTAGAGGATGTGGAACCTCTTCAAGTTGCTGAGGACAAAGGATTGGCTCAAGCTCAAAGCTTAGGACTCTACATTTTCTATTTTAGTGATCCAAGATCACATTGAGTCCATAGGAAAGCCAATACTATTAAGAGGGGATGAGGTGTTGCTTAATGGCTTGCTTGCTCAAAGTGCTTAGTGATATGCTCCAAAGCCCTCAACCACTTTCTCACATACACATATGTCCCGAACCAAAAGTCAAACTCGGCCCCACTGAATCTTTCTATCCGGCGCCACCGAGTTCTCTTGACATAGCCACTGCCAGAAACCCTAGTCTTTTCGGTCTTACCGATAGGGATCTCGGTCTCACCGAGATGGGATTGTAATCTCTCTGTTTCCCTTCGTAATGTTTCGGTCGAACCGAGATGAGCGATCGGTCCCACCGAGATTGCAATGCAAACTCTCTGTTTCCCTTTCGTAACTTTTCGGTCCAACCGAGATGAGCTAATCGGTCCCACCGAGTTTGCCTGACCAACTCTCTGTTTGACTATTACCAAAATCGATCTCACCGAGTTTGTGTAATCGGTCTCACCAAGATTACGTTATGCCCTAACCCTAACAAAATCAGTCTCACCGAGTTGACATGTCGGTGTAGCGACCCGACCTCAGACGGTCAAGCCTCTGTGTTACTGTGCCATCCCTGGATCAGTATGCTGGCACACACAGTACATCAATGTATATATCAAAGTGCAATCACATGCATAAATAACGTAAAACTGATATATACCTCAATAGTCTCGTGAAACAAGTAATCGGGTGTGGAGTCCCATCAACGCCATCGGCAGGTTGAGTGTAGACCGTAACCACACCGTATTCTTACTGTCGAGGAAATATCTGCAACATGATACGTTGCAGCCGTGTAGGTCAAGACATTGAATGTACCGCAAGATCACAATAGGAGAAAACAGATAATAAACTATACTATATGCGGTATGGCTTTATGGCTCAGATCTGAGTTTTGTTTGCGTAAAAGCTGGTTTTATTTTCCCTACATCAAAGGAATAAATGAAGTCTGTACTATGGAGTTTTCTATCATGACATGGTTCCGCCAACCGATGTCTCATAGCCCAAAATCATCATAAGTTGCCCACAATTAAGTTATCAATCCGGTGTTGAGAGTTCCGAGATAGATCCAAGTCCAGATGCTCAAATTGTCCGTAACCGGGGACACGGCTAATCGATTAGGTTTTAAAACCCTCTGCAGAGGTTTGTACACTTTACCCGCAAGATTCGATCCCTCTCTTTACATTCTCGCACTTCAGGGTGTTTGAGAACAAGATGACCGAAACATGGTCTTCCAAAGAGTTCCTCTGACCACTGTCCGGTACTCAACCCATCCCATCAGTAGTTCTACATCTGCTAGTACCGTCCCAGCCAGAGTCATAACTAAGGTCAACCAAGCCAGAGCCCATAATGACTTGCGGTTGCACAGGTAAGCTTCCGGCATGAAGTATTCTTCCGTCTCTTTGGGTCTGGGTGAAGCTTTCCGCAAGATGTCATGGCGCTTCTCCATGCATCCCGCCAACCATCGGTTTCTCCAGGTGCCCACAACCGCCCTTCACCCAAAGAGTGTGTATTGAATTCTTGTCTCGAGTCTTGAAGTCTTGAGGCCTTGAAGATGCAGTCCTTGCAGATTCCATCATGGAGTTGTCGTCATTGACGTAGAGTCCTCCTTTCTCACACCACTCCCGAACACTCATACCAAACCCCGTCTACTATAGCGTAGCCTTTAAATAAAACGTCCCGGCTTGGTAACAGGGTGATGGGTTCCTACCTCATGCATACTACTCAACTACAAGGATTCAATAACACTACTGAGGTGTGGTTGCAAGGATGCCACTAAATGCAATAAAAACATAGGTATGAAAGCAATGGTCAAAGTGAACTTGGCTGGTAATACTTGATGAAGATAACAACGCTGTCAGAAAATGACTTGGTAGAACTAATCGTCACTCCGTTGAAAATCTATATAGTCAAACATAGCATTCACATAAGCAAACATCCTAGCAAACAATTTTAGCACTCGAAATAACAATCAATACAGCAAGGAAAATCGATAATAAAACTCAAACAAAATCAAAAGAAACTTCAAATAAAACTACAAAGAAAAACTACTAACGAAGATCTATGACTTTGCTACAAACATCTAATATAGTTTTGCCGTAAGTAAAAACTTAACAACAATTAAAATACTAAACTAATAAATTAACAGAAAATAAAATGTAAAATAACTAATTTAACAGAAAGTATTTTTTTCCATAAAATTTTATTTGCAAAAAGAAACAAATAAAAAGCTTTTATAAAACTCTAACTATGACCTATAGAAGGTTTCATACAAAACTAAGGAAAATAAATTTTTTTAAAGTAAAATAAATTTTCTCCTGTTGTCTAACAGAAACACAACTAATTTTGTCAAAAGTGACAAAAAGAAATAATTTAAAACTAATAAAAACAATAAATAAAAAGCTAAAACAGAACTAATATTAAAACAGTACTGTTTTGCTAAAAACCTAATTTAAATTAACCTGAAAATAAAATACTAAATACTACTGGATAAACAAAGGTCCTAGAGACCAGGAGCAAAAAGAATTAATTAAAAACCTATTTTTAAACTCCCGGAATAAGCAAAACAAGCTTTAATTCAAATCTGATCTAACTCAATTTTTATAAATCCAAACATAGACAAATAATATATTTTTGGAAACTACAAGAAAATTTTGATCTAACGCAAAAAGAATCAGCATCATTGGGCTTCTAGATCAAAAGTTATAAGCTAAACAAGAACGGAACTAAATCTGTTACGGAAATAAATCTGAAAAACGAGAACGGAGTTACCTGTACGTGAGGCGGAGATGGCAGGAAGGAGACGGCGATGTGGAGGGCTGCTCCGGCGAGGGGGCGAGGTCGCCGGTGAGGGTGGGGGTGGCGGAGGAGGGGGTCGGCGCTTGGGGAGGTTCCAGGAGAGCTCTGGTGAGCGTTCTAGGTAGGAAAAGGAGGACGGTGGCGAGAAGGCTACAGGCAGGGAGGGGCGTGGTGATGGGAAAAATGGAACGAGGAGAGGAGGGGGTTTTATAGGCGGTCTCGGGAGGCGCTGGGATGGAAAGACGAGGGAGATCGGGAAGGTGGAGATTCCTGTCTCCATGGATATGGAAAGCTTCTGTAACGTGAGAGGAAACAGAGGAAGGAGATGATCTCTTGTTGGGCTAGAATAGGAAAGTGCTTAATGGGCCAGCAGGTTTTCCTAATAAAACGATTCCATTCCTATTTTTAAAATTAGGAAACTAAAACAATAAAAAGGAAATCAAATCAATTCGGAATAAAGAGTTTTTATATACTAAAATTATCGTAAAAATAAAATGTAGATGATGAGCATTATTCCATGGCCAAAATAAAACTTAAAAAATGTTTTTCAGAAAATCCCTAAAGGCTTTATTTCTTTTTGCAAATAATTTTTAAATAAAACTTTGGTTTTTCTTGGCTCAAATATTTTCAAAAATGCCCCTGATTTTGGAGGGTCATTTTCCTCCGCTCTTTCTTGCTTGCAAGAATTTATTTTTCGAGGTATTTCTCGGGGAAGAAAAATAGAGAAGCAAGTGCAAATATTTGAAAGAATTAAATTGCAAAACTCCGTTCAAATTCTTTATAGTTGAAGAAGTCATGTCATCTTCTCTCATTGATTTTAATAGGATGAATTTGAATTTACCGGAGAAGGGAAAGTCATTTTATTCCCTCTCATTCAAAAGTTTTTGAAAAGGTTCAAATTTCACTCAAGTTTAATTCACTCAAGCAAACAAACAAACAATTCAATTAATTATATTAACATTCCAAAATTTGGGATGTTACAGTCGGTCCCACCGAAAACCCTAACGTTCACATTTTGAACTAAACCAGTCCGACTGAGTTTCATGATTCGGTCCCACTGAGTTTGGTGATTTGTGTATAACGGTTAGATTTTGTGTGGACGCTATATATACCCCTCCACCCACTCTTCATTCGTGGAGAGAGCCATCAGAACATGCCTACACTTCCAATATACATTTTCTGAGAGAGAACCACTTACACTTGTGTTGAGATCAAGATATTCCATTCCAACCACATAAATCTTGATCTCTAGCCTTCCCCAAGTTGCTTTCCACCAAATCCAAATCCTGTGAGAGAGAGTTGAGTGTTGGGGAGACTATCATTTGAAACACAAGAGCAAGGATTTCATCATCAACACACCATTTGTTACTTCTTGGAGAGTGGTGTCTCCTAGATTGGCTAGGTGTCACTTGGGAGCCTCCGTCAGGATTGTGGAGTTGAACCAAGGAGTTTGTAAGGGCAAGGAGATCGCCTACTTTGTGAAGATCTACCCGAGTGAGGCAAGTCCTTCGTGGGCGACGGCCATGGTTGGATAGACAAGGTTGCTTCTTCGTGGACCCTTCATGGGTGGAGCCCTCCGTGGACTCACAAGAACTGCTACCCTTCGTGGGTTGAAGTCTCCATCAACGTGGATGTACGATAGCACCACCTATCGGAACCACGGATAAAAAAATCTCCGTGTCTCCAAATTGCGTTTGCACACTCCAATCCCATCCCTTTACGTTCTTGCAACTTGCATGCTTTACTTTCCGCTGCTCATATACTCTTGTCATGCCTGCTTGATATGTATTGTGAATGTTTAAACTTGTGCCAAAACTCCACATTAACTTAAGGAAACTAAAAACTGCAACTTTTCTTCTTAGAGTCTATTCACCCCCCTCTAGACACCTCTTCTCGATCCTTTCAATTGGTATTACAGCGTTGGTCTCCATTGCCTTGGTTTAATCGCCATTGGAGGAAGATGGATGTGTCTACATTGGGGAGTCTTAGACGTAGAGTGTCTATTCTTGATGGAGAGTCCTTTAATGAATGGAAAAATGAGATGCTTGAGATTTTCAATGAAAATCATTTCAACAAGTACATTACTAGCCCTTGTGCACCTCATGTTGATCCTTTGGATCCTACCCTTGATGAGTCTATTGACATGATCCGCAACCTTAGAACTGTTAATCTTATCACTAGAGGCTTGCCTAGAAACTTGATTGGATGTTTGCCTACTCTTGAGTGTCCCTACACTATATGGAGATTTCTTGAGGAAAGATTTCCAAACTATTCCTTGCAAAACTTAGATGAAATTCTCCATAAGTCTATTGCCTTGAGTAAGATGAGTACTAGTGATCCTAAATTTGATGATTGTCTATTTGAGCTTCGTGACCTCATCCGTGCCAAAGGAGATGTTGGAATTATTAGCAATATCATTTCTGAAGCTATTAGAATTCATAAAGATGACCATTGTGATGATCATTTATCTAATGAATTACCCTCTCTAGGAGTTGATCAATCACAAGACGATGTTGAACATGGATACTATCATGAGGATGATGATAGTGACTATGATCTTGATGAGACACTTTGGTCTTATGGCTAATCTTCATGGCTACATGGCTGGAGGAAAGGAATGGGTCCTTGATAGTGGATGTACTGACCATATGACTGGAGACAAGGATATGTTTCGTGAGCTTGCTGAAAACGACGGCCCTCGGAAGTATGTCACCTTTGGTGATAACTCAAAGGGTAAGGTGGTTCGCCTCGGTAAGGTGGCCATCTCACATGATAGCTCCATACAAAACGTCATGCTCGTTGAATCTCTTGGGTACAATTTACTTTCAGTATCTAGACTTGTTGATTTCGGTTTCAATGTCCTATTCACTGAAGTAGATTGCCAAGTGTTTCGGAGATACAATCATAAAATGGTCTTTACCGGCATACGTAGAGGTGATCTTTACATTGTGATTTCACTGAAAAGGCTCAACCTAGAACTTGCTTAATTGCTAAATCTTCCAAAGGCTGGCTATGGCATAGAAGGTTAGGTCATGTGGGCATGCGAAATCTTGACAAGCTTATTAAAGGTGATCATATCCTTGGAGTAAAATATGTTATATTTGACAAGGATAGACTTTGTAGTGCTTGTCAAGCAGGAAAACAAGTTGGAGGGAGTCATCCCATGAAGAACATCATGACCACGAGAAGACCGCTCGAGCTACTTCACATGGATCTCTTTGGTCCCAATGCTTACAAGAGTCTTGGTGGTAACTCATTTGTTCTGGTCATAGTTGATGATTTTTGAAGATTTACGTGGGTGTTCTTTCTAGATGATAAATCGCAGGTCCAAAAGATCTTCAAAAGCTTCGCTAGGAAGGCCCAAAATCAATTTGAAGTGAAGATCAAGAAGGTTCGGAGCGACAACGGAACGGAGTTCAAGAACACAAATGTGTATACCTTTCTTGACGAAGAGGGAATTTCACACGAGTTCTCGGCCACGTACACACCTCAACAAAATGGAGTTGTTTAGAGGAAGAACCGTACTCTTATTGAGATGGCAAGAACGATGCTTAATGAGTACAAGACTCCAAAACACTTTTGGGCGGAAGCGGTTGAGACAGCTTGTCATGCAACAAATCGCTTGTATCTTCACAAGCTACTTGGCAAGACGGCATACGAGCTCCTCACCGATAACAAACCCCAAGTTGGATACTTTTGAGTATTCGGCTCAAAGTGCTACATTCTTGATAAGCATCGTCGTTATAAATTTGCTCCTGAATCTCATGAAGGTTTCCTACTTGGTTATGGCTCAAACTATCACACTTACCGTGTCTACAACAATTTCACTAGAAAGGTTGAAGAGACGGTAGATGTGAAGTTTTATGAATCTAACGGCTCGCAAGTAGAGCAATTGCCAGTTGATGTAGGAGACAAAGACCCTTCGGAAGCAATCCAAGACTTGTCTATTGGCAAGGTTCGTCCAACGGAGGTGAAGGAGAGTACCTCGTCCTTCCAAGTGGAAGCTTCCACCTCACCACAAGGTGAACCAAGAGTTGATACAGAAGCATCCACAAGTGGGACACACCAAGATGAAGAAAACGAGGAAGTACACCAAGATGAACATCAACAACCTCCTTCTCAACCACGACAAGAGAACGACAACGTCAACAATGAACAAGGCCAAGAAGAAGGACAAGATGAAGAAGATGTTCCACCCCGATCAAAGAAAAAACTCCCACGAGTTTGAGCAAGAGTCGCCAAAGACCATCTCGTCGAGCAAATCTACAATGATATCCAAACCGGGAGAATCACTCGCTCTAAAACTCGTTTGGCTAATTTTTGTGAACATTATTCCTTCATCTCTAGCATTGAACCTATGAAGGTTGAAGAAGCATTGGAAGATCCGGATTGGATAAACTCTATGCATGAAGAGCTACACAACTTTGAGAGAAATAAAGTGTGGACATTGGTTGAAAAGCCCGACAACAACCACAACATCATCGGTACAAAATGGGTGTTTCGCAACAAGCAAGATGAAGATGGACAAGTAGTTCGCAACAAAGCACGTCTCGTTGCCCAAGGCTACACTCAAGTCGAAGGATTGGACTATCGTGATACATATGCCCCCGTTGCTAGACATGAGTCCATTCGCATCTTACTTGCTTGTGCTAATCATCATGATATCACCTTGTACCAAATGGATATTAAAAGTGCTTTCCTAAATGGTGAAATTGAGGAGGAAGTTTATGTTAAGCAACCTCCCGGCTTTGTCAATCCTAAGAAACCTAATCATGTTTACAAACTTCACAAAGCTCTTTATGGTCTTAAACAAGCTCCTAGAGCATGGTATAAATGCTTGACCAAGTTCCTTATTGAAAAAGGCTTTGAAATTGGAAAAATAGATTCTACTCTTTTTACTAAAAGGGTTAATGGAGAACTATTTGTGTGCCAAATTTACGTTGATGATATTATATTTGGTTCGACTAACCCTCATTTTAGTGAGAAGTTTGGAAAGCTAATGTCGGAGAAGTTTGAGATGTCTATGATGAGTGAACTCAACTTCTTTCTCGGTTTGCAAATCAAGAAAATTAAGGAAGGTACCTTTGTCTCTCAAACAAAGTACACCAAGGACTTATTCAAGAAGTTCAACATGCAAGAATGCAAAGGTATGACTACACCCATGCCTACTAGTGGACATCTTTATTTGACCAAAGATGGTGAACCGGTTGATCAAAAGGTTTACTGCTCCATGATTGGTTCGTTGTTATATCTATGTGCCTCTCGTCCCGATATTATGCTAAGTGTGCATGTGTGCACGTTATCAAACGGCCCCCAAAGAATGTCATCTTAAGGCTGTGAAAAGGATAGTGAGATACTTAATACACACACCAAATTTTGGCATTTGGTGTCCTAAGAGGTCTTCTTTCGATCTTGTTGGTTACTCCGACTCGGACTATGCCGGAGACAAGGTTGATAGAAAGTCCACTCCGGGTACTTGTCAATTTCTTGGTAGATCTCTTGTGTCTTGGTCCTCCAAGAAACAAAACTCGGTATCCTTATCCACCGCCGAAGCAGAATACATTGCCGCTGGTTCATGTTGTGCTCAATTACTTTGGATGACCCAAACTCTTAAAGATTATGGGATATATGTGAAACATGTTTCATTTCTTTGTGGCAATGAAAGTGCTATCAAAATTGCTCACAATCCCGTGCAACATTCTCGAACTAAGCATATTGAAGTTCGTCATCATTTCATTTGAGATCACGTTGCCAAAGGGGACATTGATCTTAAGCATGTTCGCACTGATAAGAAATTGGCGCATATATTCACCAAACCGCTTGATGAGAAAGTCTTTTGCCGTTTGAGAGGTGAATTGAACATCATTGATGCTTCAAACTTGGAGTAGGAACTCCATTTGGATACATGCAAGGCATGAGCCTTTGGCTAATCCTTGATATTCCTTTCTTGTTGCTACTTATATGTCTTGGATATATTCGCACCCTTGCATGCTATCTAACCATTGTAGGTACTTGGATGAATCTAAATCTATGAGATTGCGATCCACTCACATCTTGAGCAATTTCTACATCACCAAGTCTCTACACAATGGTGGTTGAAGACAAGGAAGCACGAAACCCTTCAAACATATCCTTTGACAATTCTAAATCTTATGATTGTCATTTTGGATACACAAGTGCTCTTCCTTGCAAGACTAACCCATGTAGGCAGATGAACTCAAATTCCAAGTGGTGCTCCCAATTCTTGATAAGTTACATCAACCTTGAGCAACCCACACAAGTTCAACTACATGATCAAGATCATCACCACCACCCAAGGTATGTTATTCCATCTTAGAGAAGCTTTGCTCCAAGTCATGGGTCAAAGCAACTCAACAAGATGTGGATACATCAAGATGCTTAAACGAAAAATGGTAACCCCATTTTGAGCTTAAACAATGAGTATGACCAATGATCAAGTGACCTCACTTGACTCCTAAGTCAATATACTCTAACATAGGTGACTTTGTCACCGACCAATTCTAGATGAAGTTTTCTTGTGTTTCTCTGTGCCTCTTGCATTTGTCTCATGCATATTTGCTTCCCCTTTCAAAAAAACTACATCTAGATCTTTTCTTCTCTTTTTATTTGTTCTGTTCTGCATTCCCTGCATCCAATTCATTGCAAATCTTTTAGCTAATTCCTTGCAAATCCTTGTGAGATCTAAATTGTCTAGTGAGCTGATGTGACAAGTGTTTTCACTGTGATGAACTCGGTCACGCCGGTTTGTTTTCTTCGGTCCAACCGAATTCCTTTCGGTGCAACCGAAGCACACAACTCGGAGCTACCGATTTCATTGCAGAAAAGACAACTTGCCACTTGTTCCTGCATTCTTTTTGCTCCAGCTCCACTTAATGATTCTTGTCCTCTACCAGCATCACATTCGACTTGCTGCTTTGCTCTGTGACTCAAGGACCAAACCCATTTGTAACGAAATCCAGAAGAGCCCTTCTTGGAAATTTATGTCAAAGGGGGAGAGAGAGATCACATCAAAGCTTAATCATTTTTATAGGGGGGGGGGAATTCTCAGGGGGAGAGTATAGAAACCCCAGATGCTTGGTGTTCAAGAGGAGAGAAGTCACATGTCTTTAAGATGGGAAAGACATGTTCATATTTGATTGTTTGTATTAGCTCTGTTTCTTGTCTTTTCTCTGTTTTTCTGTTCCCTATCTTCTCTAGTATCCCATGCTAGATTCAGGGGGAGCAAGACATCTAAGGGAAGGAAATTCTTGAATTCATTGCATATCTTTACCCTTGGGGACATGTCTATATCCAATAGAGTACTCAGTACTCGCTCTCTACATGTCATCCCAGTCTTAGTACTCTTGTGGTTTCTTTTGTTTGCTCTGGCTAGTAGATGTATCTGTGTTATCTAACCTTGTTTACTCAGGTTCACTCCTTCCTAAGCCAACTCAAGACCACAAGGTAAGTATATGCATCACAGTCATGTGTATGAGGATTTCTTGCTGATGTACATACTGTTTGCAAGAAGGACTCATGAGCATGAAGGTACATTTCCTATAGTCACATCATTTGCTCTGATGCATATAGCCAAGATACATGTAACACATGGCTTACTCTATCATGCTTATGCATTCAGCTGCTCCTATGTTCCATATTTACATGATTGCATACATGTAGGGGGAGCCCATGCATGTTATATGTCTTTTGAGAGCTTTACTTGTTTTTCTCTATATCTTTATCTAAAGCTTTGATGTATGTTGTCATCAATTACCAAAAAGGGGGAGATTGAAAGCACAAGTGCTCCCCTGGGTGATTTTGGTAATTAATGTCAACATATCTCTTATTGGACTAGTGCTTCTACCTAGTATGTTTCAGATAAGTTCAACAATGGAGTGGCATGGACTAGAGGATGTGGAACCTCTTCAAGTTTCTCAGGACAAAGGATTGGCTTAAGCTCAAAGCTCAGGACTCTACATTTTATATTTTAGTGATCCAAGATCACATTGAGTCCATAGGAAATCCAATACTATTAAGAGAGGATGAGGTGTTGCTTAATGACTTGCTTGCTCAAAGTGCTTAGTGATATGTTCCAAAGCCCTCAACCACTTACTCACATCCACATATGTCCCAAACCAAAAGTCAAACTCGGCCCCACCGAATCTTTCTATCCGGCGCCACCGAGTTCTCTTGACATAGCCACTGCCAGAAACCCTAGTCTTTTTGGTCTCACCGATAGGGATCTCGGTCTCACCGAGATGGGATTGTAATCTCTCTGTTTCCCTTCGTAACGTTTTGGTCGAACCGAGATGAGCGATCGGTCCCACCGAGATTGCAATGCAAACTCTCTGTTTCCCTTTCGTAACGTTTCGGTCCAACTGAGATGAGCGAATCGGTCCCACCAAGTTTTCCTGACCAACTCTCTATTTGATTATTACCAAAATCAGTCTCACCGAGTTTGTGTGATCGGTCTCACCGATATTACGTTATGTCCTAACCCTAACAAAATTGGTCTCACCGAGTTTACATGTCGGTCCCACCGAAAACCCTAATGTTCACATTTTGAACTAAACTAGTCCGACCGAGTTTCACGATTCGGTCCCACCAAGTTTGGTGATTTGTGTGTAACGGTTAGATTTTGTGTGGAGGCTATATATACCCCTCCACCCACTCTTCATTCATGGAGAGAGCCATCAGAACATGCCTACACTTCCAATATACATTTCTGAGAGAGAACCACCTACACTTGTGTTGAGATCAAGATATTCCATTCCAACCACATAAATCTTGATCTCTAGCCTTCCCCAAGTTGCTTTCCACCAAATCCAAATCCTGTGAGAGAGAGTTGAGTGTTGGGGAGACTATCATTTGAAGCACAAGAGCAAGGAGTTCATCATCAACACACCATTTGTTACTTCTTGGAGAGTGGTGTCTCCTAGATTGGCTAGGTGTCACTTGGGAGCCTCCGTCAAGATTGTGGAGTTGAACCAAGGAGTTTGTAATGGGCAAGGAGATCGCCTACTTCGTGAAGATCTACCCGGGTGAGGCAAGTCCTTCATGGGCGATGGCCATGGTGGGATAGACAAGGTTGCTTCTTCGTGGACCCTTCGTGGGTGGAGCCCTCCGTGTACTCGCGCAACCGTTACCCTTCGTGGGTTGAAGTCTCCATCAACGTGGATGTACGATAGCACCACCTATCGGAACCACGGATAAAAAATCTCCGTGTCTCCAAATTGCGTTTGCACACTCCAATCCCATCCCTTTACATTCTTGCAACTTGCATGCTTTACTTTCCGCTGCTCATATACTCTTGTCATGCTTGCTTAATATGTATTGTGAATGTTTAAACTTGTGCCAAAACTCCACAACTTAAGGAAACTAAAAACTGCAACTTTTCTTCTTAGAGTCTATTCACCCCCCCCCCCCTCTAGACACCTCTTCTCGATGCTTTCAGAATTATATATATAATTTTTGGCCTCGTGAAGGAGAAAGTATCGCTCTAGCTTGGGGGAGGCTTAAGTCAATGTTATATCCATGCCCAAATCATGAGCTCTCGAGAGAAATTATTATTCAAAATTTTTATGCTCGGCTTTCTCGTGATGATCAATCCATGCTCGATAATTCTTGTACTGGTTCTTTTATGAAGAAGACTATTGAATTCAGGTGGCATCTTTTAGAAAGAATTAAACACAATTCTGAATATTGGGAACTCGACAAAGGTAAAGAGTCAGGTATTAAGCTTGAGTATGATTGTGTTAAATATTTTATGAATATTGATGCTTTTCACAAGTTTAGCACTAAATATGGACTTGACTTTAAGATAGTAGCCTCCTTTTGTGAATCATCTGCTACTCATGTTGATCTCCCTAAGGAGAAGTGGTTTAAATATCATCCCCTATTAAAGAAGAAATTAAAGAACCTGTTAAAGCTAAGGATGAAACTATTATTTATAATGTTGATCTAGTTGTGCCTACTTCTTACATTGAAAAACCACATTTCCCTGTTAAGATAAAGGAACATGCTAAGGTATCAAATATGGTTCGCAAAAGTAATATTAAAGCACCTAAACCCTCTGAGCAAATTAAAGTAGAACCTAGTGTTGATATGGTTAAAGATCCCTTGGTTGAAAATATTGATGGGCATGTTATTTATTACTGTGATGAAGCTGCTAGAATTGCCAAACCTGATGAAAAAGATAAACATAGACATGTTGTTGGCATGCATGTTGTCTCAGTTAAAATAGGAGAACATTATTATCATGGTTTATGTGACTTAGGTGCTACTATGAGTGCTATCCCTTTTACCTTATAACAAGAAATTATGAATGATATAGCACCATCTCAAATAGAAGACATAGATGTTACTATTAAACATGCAAACAGAGACACTATCACACCACTTGGGATTGTTAGAGATGTTGAAGTCTTGTGTGGGAAAATAAAATAACCTATTGATTTTCTAGTTCTTGGTTCCCTACAAGATGACTTCTGTCCCATAATTTTCTTGTGCTGACAGAGAGTGGGACTAATGCCCTTAAGATCATCAAGAGTATATCCAATAGCAACACGGTGCTTCCTTAGAATTTTTAATAATCTCTCTTCTTCATGCTATCAAAGGTTAGCACTAATAATAATAGGATATATCTTTTTCTCATCAAGATAGCATATTTCAGAGTGTCAGACAATTGCTTTAATTCAAACACAGGATCACCTTTAGGTGGAGGAGGACCTCCTAGATTTTCAATAGGCAAATTGTGTTTAAGGAGTGGTTGTTGTTCAAATAAATTTTTATCTATTTCATTTCTTTCATGCAAGTTTGTATCATTTTCATGGTCTAGCAAATATTGTTCTAGTGGATTAGTAGGAGGTACAGCAATAGAAGCAAGACCAATTATTTCATCCTTATTAGGTAATTCTTTATCATGAGGGTGTCTACGAAACTTAGAGAAATTAAACTGATGAGACACATCACCAAAGCTAACACTGACAGTTTCTTTCTCACAATCTATTTTAGAATTGAAAGTGTTCAAGAAAGGCCTACCATTAATATGGAACCTGATGATAAACATGTTGTTGATCACCAACGACGTTTGAATCCTAAGATGAAAGAAGTGGTAAGAACTGAAATACTAAAGCTTCTAGAAGCAGGTATAATCTATCCCATAGCTGATAGTAGATGGGTAAGTCATGTTCATTGTGTCCCTAAGAAAGGAGGTATTACTGGTGTTCCTAATGATAAAAATGAACTCATTCCACAAAGAGTTGTTACTGGCTATAGAATGGTAATTTATTTTAGAAAACTAAATAAAGGTACTAGAAAAAATCATTACCCTCTGCCTTTTACTAATCAAATGTTAGAAAGACTATGAAAGCACACACACTTTTGTTATCTTGATGGATATTCTGGTTTCTCACAAATACTTGTTTCACAATCTGATCAAGAGAAAATCACCTTTACTTGTCCTTTTGGAACTTATGCCTATAGATATATGCCATTTGGTTTATGCAATGCACCTGCTACCTTTCAAAGATGTATGACTGCTATATTCTCTGATTTTTGTGAAAAGATTGTTGAGGTTTTCATGGATGATTTTTCCGTTTATGGAACTTCTTTTGATGATTGCTTAAGCAACCTTGATCGAGTTCTGCAGAGATGTGGACAAACTAATCTTGTCTTCAATTGGGAGAAGTGCCACTTTATGGTTAATGAAGGTATTGTCTTGGGGCATAAAATTTTTGAATGGGGTATTGAGGTGGATAAAGCTAAAGTTGATGCAATTGAGAAAATGCCATGTCCTAAAGATATCAAAGGTATTCATAGTTTCCTTGATAGTGTTGGTTTCTATAGGAGGTTTATTAAAGACTTCTCTAAAATTTCTAGTCCTCTTACAAATCTTTTACAAAAGGATGTTCCATTTGTTTTTGATGATGATTGTGTAGAAGCCTTTGAAACACTTAAGAAAGCCTTAACTTTTGCACCTATTGTTCAACCACCTAATTGGATCTTGCCTTTCGAAATTATGTGTGATGCTAGTGATTATGATGTTGGTGTTGTTCTAGGATAAAGAGTTGATAAGAAATTAAATATTATCCATTATGCTAGCAAAAATCTAGACAGTGCCCAAAGAAATTATGCTACTACTGAGAGTTGTGTTTGCTTGTGATAAATTCAGATCTTACATAGTTGATTCTAAAGTAATTGTTCACACTGATCATGATGCGATAAAATATCGTATGGAAAAGAAAGATGCTAAACCTAGACTCATTAGGTGGGTTCTCTTGCTACAAGAATTCGACTTACATATTACTCATAGGAAAGGAGCTGAGAACCCCATAGTTGATAACTTGTCTAGGTTAGAAAATATCCTTGATGATCCACTACCTATTGATAGTAGATTTCCTGATGAACAATTAGCTGTAATAAATGCTTCTCATAATACTCCTTGGTATGCTGACTATGCTAATTATATTTTTGCTAAATTTTACCACCTAGTTTCACATACCAACAAAAGAAAAAAATTCTTCTATGATTTAAGACATTACTTTTGGGATGACCCACATCTTTATAAAGAAGGAGTAGATGGTATTATTAGATATTGTGTACCTGAGAATCAACAGGAACAAATCCTATGGAAATGTCACTCCGAAGCTTATGGAGGGCATCATGCGGAAGATAGAACTGCGCATGAGGTATTACAATCTGGTTTATATTGGCCTACTCTTTTCAAGGATGCACGTAAGTTTGTCTTGTATTGTGATGAATCTCAAAGGATAGGTAATATTGGTAAGCGTCAGGAAATGCCTATGAATTATTAACTTGTTGTTGAACCATTTGATGTTTGGGGATTTGATTATATGGTACCTTTTCCTTCTCTAATGGGTATACATATATTTTGGTTGATGTTGATTATGTTACTAAGTGGGTAGAAGCTATTCCAACTAGTAGTGTTGATCATAACACCTCCATTAAAATGCTTAAAGAAGTTATTTTCCCAAGGTTTGGAGTCCCTAGATATTTAATGACTGATTGTGGTTCACACATTATTCACTGTGCTTTCGGTAAAATGCTTGCTAAGTATAATGTTAACCATAGAATTGCATCACCCTATCATCCTCAATCTAGTGGTCAAATTGAACTTAGCAATAGAGAAATAAAAATTAATTTTACAAAAAACTGTCAATAGGTCCCAAAAGAATTGGTCTAAGAAATTAGATGATGCACTTTGGGCCTACAGAACAATTTATAAAAATCCTATTGGTATGTCTCCTTATAAAATGGTTTATGGTAAAGCTTATCATTTGCCTCTTGAGTTAGAACATAAAGCATATTGGGAAATCAAAGAACTCAATCATGACTTCAAACTTGCCGGAGAAAAGAGGTTGTTTGATATTAGCTCACTAGATGAATGGAGAACCCAAGCTTATAAAAATGCCAAACTATTTAAAGAAAAAGTTAAAAGATGGCATGACAAAAGAATCCAAAAGCGGGAATTCAAAGTTGGTGAACATGTTCTATTGTACAACTCTCGTTTTAGTTTTTTTGCAGGAAAACTTCTTTCCAAATGGGAAGAACCTCATCTCATCGAAGAAGTTTATCGCTCTGGAGCTATTAAGATCAATAGTGCTGAAGGTACCAATCCGAAGGTGGTCAATTGACAAAGAATTAAACACTACATCTCAGGTACGCCTATTAATGTTGAAACCAATATTATTCACACCATGACACCGGAGGAACACATAGAATAAACCTTGCAGAACACTCCAGAACCCTAAAAAGGAAGAGGTACATGATACGGTAAGTAAACGGACTCCAAAGAATTTGCAAAAATATTTTCTGTCAGTTTTGGAATATTAGAAAAATTAGGAAAATAAGAAACAATCGGGGAGGCAACCCCGGTGCCCACGAGACACCAGGGCGCGCCTGCCCCTCCTGGCATGCCCTCGTGGGTAGTGGGCCCCTCAGGCACCTTCCGATTCTGTTTTCCTTCTGTTTGCTTGTTTCCCAAGATAAAAGATCTTTATATACTCCTGTTGGGTTCTACGGTAGGGTGCGTCATTGCAAATTAAAAATTCCTACGCCTTGAACATCCAGAACATGCTACGGAGATGGATCACGATTCGTTACCACTAGACGCCTTGATGCCGTCGCGTGAAGAAGAGTTGGGGCAGCGCGTCTGTGTGGATCGTCTCCTCCTTGTTCGATCTCTCTCGAGCGGCCGGTCGTCCGATCCCACGTACGAGTTCGCCGGAGCGGCGCAAGTGCACCGCCTCTAACGGTATCCGCACGTGCGGGAGGAACGTCGTGCGGCCGACTGCTAGGTCCGATCACACAGTCGGCGGCGAGTGGAGGTGGCTATTCGCAACACATGCAAACCCTAGTCGCAGCTACCGGCGATCAACTGCCTGAGTGTGCCGCACCTCCACTTTATATAGGCGTCCGTCGCGGGCTCAACACTTGGGCCTTGCACGGACCCTAAAGCCCAAAGTCTATTCGGTCACGTTCCTAGTCCAGTTCGGATCACATCCGACCAGTGTCCTCTGAACCGACCTCATAGGTTCCTTCCCTTAAGCGCGACCCCTTAGGTTCAAGTCGTCTTGGTCACACAGTTCGGATCACCTCCGACACATGCGGTTGGTAGCGGCCTCTAGCAAGGCGTGCCGACCACCAAGCGAGCGATGAAGCTGGTTAAGCGAACTGTACAACATGTCACACTTCGCTCCCTTTGCCGCATGATATATGTTGTCGGGCTCAAGGCGAGACTGTCATCCTTGTGCTAACCCGACCTCTTTCTCGTTCGGATACCGACCACAATCCGGATTATCTCATAATCCTTGTCGCATGGCCATGCTATTCCTGGTCGAGATCACACGAGGGGCCCAGAGTATATCTCTCTGATCGGAGGGCAAATCCCATCTTGCTCGACCGTGTCTCGCAAAGATGGGACTGGACAAACCCGAAACCTACCTTTGTAACTACCCGATCCACGGAGTAGCGTTTGGTCGGCCCAAAGCAAGTCTGTCACCATCCAGTACATGTGTCACCAGTCTTAGGACATAGAGCATTATGTTGTACTAGAGACTCACAGATGACATATCGCTGCGTCTCATAGTTGGGTCTGTCCGACTCAGACCTTATCTCGACTCGGATCCGACTATGTCGAATCCGACCAGACCTTTCCAAGTCCATATTATCCGTTAGCATCCAATGCTCCATGGCTAGTGAAACCAAGCCATCGACCGTGTCATATGCCAGTCTAGTCGGCTGCGCGTCCACACAACCCTTTTGACTAGGGACCTTTTAGGACAGTCATCATACAATGCATAGTCCCACAAACAAGTCACATACTTGCTGATACACATCATTGATAATGTCCAAGGACTATCTTTATTCATAAACACATAGGAAATATCATCATACATGATTGCCTCTAGGGCATATCTCCAACAGTCTCCCACTTGCACTAGAGTCAATCAAATAGACATCGAATCCCCATAGCTCTATCGTGCCCCTCATGCTTGGGTTGTGGAAGCGGCTTAGTCAACGGATCTGCAACATTTGCATCCGTGTGAATCTTGCATAACTCTACATCACCATTCTTTACGATCTTTCGTATCAGGTGATATTTCCGGTCTATGTGTCTGACCTTGTGGTGATTCCTCGGCTCCTTGGCTTGTGCGATGGCACCAAAATTATCACAATAAAGGTCCAACGGTTTCACCGAGGCTGGGAAAATACCAAGATCATCCAGAAAATGCCGGATCCAAACACCTTCGTTTGCGACTTCACAAGCCGCAATGTATTCGCTTCGTGGTAGAATCGGCCACCGTATCCTGCTTGGAACTCATCCGATTAATGCTCCTCCGTTCGGGGCGTACACGAATCCAGACTGTGATCGACAATCATCTCTGTCGGTTTGGAAACTAGCATCGACGTAACCCTTTACGACGAGCTCTTCCTCACCTCCATAAACTAGGAACATCTCTTTAGTCATTTTCAAGTACTTCAAAATAGTCTTTACCGCTGCCCAGTGACTCTCACCTGGGTTGGCCTGGTATCTACTTGTTAGGTTTATTGCAAAAGCAACATCAGGCCTTGTACATATCATGGCATACATGATGGATCCGATTCTTTGAGGCATACGGAATCCTACTCATCCAGCTTCGCACATCAGATGTCGAAGGACAATGAGACTCGCTTAGCCTTATACCATGTGAGAGCGGCAAGAACCCTTTCTTCGCCTCACTCATGTTGAACCGCATCAACACTTAATCTATGTACGTGCTCGGCTTAAGCCGAGCAGCCTCCTCGATCTATCTCTATAGATCTTAATGCCTAAAATATAGACTGCCTCACCAAGGTCCTTCATCAAAAACTTGCCATTCAATGATTCCTTGACCGAGTTTAGCATCAAAACACTATTTCCGATCAGTAGTATGTCATCCACATACAAGATCAAAAACACTATCGAGCTCCCACTTAACTTCTTGTATAAACAAGAGTCCTCTTCGCTTTTGATGAAACCGAGATCAGTGACGACTTCATCAAAACGAATGTTCCAACTCCGAGATGCTTGCTTCAACCCATAAATGGATCTCTTGAGCTTGCATACCTTACTAGTGCTAGTCGGATCGACAAAACCCTCGGGCTGTACCATATACACGTCCTCGGTTAAATTTCCGTGAAGGAAAGCCGTCTTGACATCCATCTGCCATATCTCGTAATCGAAATATGCAGCTATAGCTAGTATGATCCTCACCGATTTCAGCATCGCTACCGGCGAGTAAGTCTCGTCGTAGTCAATTCCTTGAACTTGTCCATAACCTTTAGCGACAAGCCGAGCTTTGTAGATCTGAACATTTCCATCCACATCGGTTTTCTTCTTAAAGACCCATTTGCAACCAATGGCGATTCGCCGGTGGCGGATCAACCAAATCGGACTTGATTCTCATCCATGGATTTTAACTCGGATCTCATGGCCTCCGGCCATGCCTCGGAATCTGGGCTCACCATCGCTTCGTGACACGTGGTCGGCTCGTCGCTTTCTAGCAACAATACATCACGCACTCTGCGCAATCTCTCCGACCTTCGTGGTTCAGGTGCCGCTTCCACTACAGGTTCCCTGACTGACTCCGGTATGATCTCATCACCAGCCGAGCCGTCCTCGAGTGGTCCTCGAATTTCTTCGAGTCGAACCGTCCTCCCACTGGCCTCCCGACTGAGAAACTCTTTCTCAAGGAAAAACCCGTTTAGAACAACAAACACTTAGTTCTCTTCCCGGTTGTAGAAGCTATATCCCAAGGTTTCCCTCGGGTATCCCACGAATATGCATTTATCCGACTTGGGTGTAAGCTTGTCTGACATAAGTCGCTTGACAAATGCTTCACAACCCCAAATCTTTAGAAAAGACAAAGTGGGACTCTTCCCAGTCCACATCTCATGCGGTGTCTTGTCTACGGATTTTGATGGTACCCTATTAAGTGTGAAAGCTGCAGTTTCTAGAGCGTATCCCCAAAATGACAAGGGTAAATCCGATTTGCTCATCATAGACCAGACCATGTCCAACAAGGTCCTATTCCTCCGTTCTGACACGCCGTTTCTCTGTATGCGTGCCGGAGGTGTGAGCTGAGGTACTATACCTCGACTTTTCAGATGATCATCGAACTCTGGCTCATGTACTCACCTCCACGATCGGATCGCGAAGCTTTATAGTCTTGCCGAGCTGATTCTCAACCTCGTTCTCAAACTCTTTGAATTTTTCAAAAGTCTCCGACTTGTGCCTCATCAAATAGATATATCCATATCTACTCAAGTCGTCGGTAAAAGTCACGAAATCTTGATAGCCACCTCTAGCGATTGTGCTCATTGGACCACACACATCACTGTATAAGCTCCAACAGCTCGGATGCCCTCTCGCAACTCTTTGCGAAAGGAGACTTAGTCATCTTGCCGAGAAAGCATGATTCACATGTCTCGAGCGATCCGAAGTCGGACGAAGTTAGAGCCCATCATCATGGAGCTTCTTCATGCGTTTGGACTAATGTGTCCAAGCCGGCAATGCGAGAAGCATGTCGGATTTATCTCATTAGGCTTATGCCTCTTGACATTTACGTTATAGACGGTTCCTGTTCTAGATTCAATATAAATAGCCCATCAACAATGGGTGCATAGCCGTGGAACATACCATTCAAAAATATCGAACAACCATTGTCCTTTAAATTGAATTCATAACCCCGACTCATCAAACATGAGGCGTAAATAATGTTCCGACTAAGTGCAGGAATTTAATAACAATTATTCAATTCCATAATGAATCCGGAAGGAGCTGGAGCTGCATCGTGCCGACCTCCAACGCAGCAACTCTTGCTTTGTTGCCGACCACGATGTCAATCTCCCCTTGTGCCACATGCCTAGTTCTTACCAGCCCTGCATCGAGTTGCAAACATGAACAACCGATTCGGTATCAAATACCCAAGAGCTACTAGGTATGTCGGCCAAGGTAAATGTCTATAACATATGCAACAAGTGTACCTTTGCACGAAGAAGCATTTCCGCCTTCTGCCATGCTCGCAAGCCACTTGCTGATTCCTCTTCCGATGACCGGTCTCCTTGCGGTGATAGCAAAGCGGTCTTGATGCAGTCCAGACTTGGTAGCGGCGGAGGTTACCATCTCCGTGCCCTTTGCCTTAGCCTTTTCTTGGACCAACTCTTCTTGAACTTAGCGATTTCTGCACCATCAACACTTGATGCGTGCCTTTCTTAATATCCTGCTCGCCACCTTGAGCATCCCATGCAATTCGGTGAGCTTCTTATCCATGCCATGCATATGATAGTTCGAGATGAACGTCCCATAGGCTGGCGGAAGAGAACCCGAACAGCATCGATGCTTGACTCATCCAAGAGCGGGAAGCCCAAACGATCCAAAGCTTGCACATATCCGATCATCTTGATCACATGTGGGCTCGATGGATCACCTTCCTTTAGCACGCAATCCATCAAGGATCGCCAGACGTTGAACCTTTCGGTCCTAGCACGTATGCGAAACATGCTCTTGAGACTCTCGATCATATCGTAAGCCTCAACGTTTTGAAATGCTGTTGCAAATCGGGCTCCATACAAGCCAACATCAGACGGTGATCTCCGTTGATTCATCAACGAGTTTACGTAGGCATTTTTAGGCTGTGGCACTAGCATTATCAGCAGGTTCCTCTGAAGTGGATCCTCTAGAACATGTTCCTTTTATCGTGCTTGAGAACAATTCTCAGATTTCTATACCGGTGGTAAAGTTTGTTCCATTCAGTTTATCCTTTTCCGAATTGATTTCAATGCAAAGTTGGGTTGAGCAGGTGGTGCCATTGATCTACAACAGAAAACATGCAATCACTAAGCAATGTGTTTATGTAGAGTAATTCTAGCCTAAATGTAAATACTCCCCTTTGAAGCCAGCATCCCTCCGCAAACTCTCAGTGATTCAGGATCCGACTAGTGAGCTTTAGCATCACTGCTAGCCAACATACCTATTCGGTAAGCAACTCCTTGCTAATCGCATCTCTATACGACTCCTGTCGATCGGGAAGGTATCTCATACCCCGGCCCCCAACCTTCTTTGCCACAAGGCCCAAAACCGTTTTGATAGCCTTGTCAAGTTAACCTGATGCAGTGCATGTTCGTGTCCGACACGAACCCTTGATTCAAGGACACCTAGCAGCACCCCAATTTTATGAGCCCACTACTAGGCGTACTTGACGTGCGAAGGTGCAACATCGGGATGGCAATTCACTTGATATTCATGAGGGATCTTTCTACCATTCTAACATGCATAGAAACAAAGAAGCATAACAATCACAAATAACACATATTGTGAAATAGTATGGCTCCTTCATGGACGTTCTTCTAGGTCGGCTCCGACTCCGATGACCATCTACAAACTCCATCTTGTTTGTCACGCCGGGACGCCAAGCCGCCAACCTGATCTCTATTATCCAACTATTACAACTAGTAATGAATTTTACATAGAGTCACAAGTCGACACGCAGGTCGTTATACAATATAATGACAACACTTTGGCTCACCGCTGACAAACATGACACGCAGGCCACGTATAAATTACACACATGCATCACATACACATGAGCCATACTATTCACATCAAACCTGCAAAACAAAGTTATGCATATAATCGCATTCTACCGGTTTGTGTGTCGGGTACGAAATACACGGCGCTACGCACACGGCGGTCCCAAACTTGCCGGAGAAAAGAGGTTGTTTGATATTAGCTCACTAGATGAATGGAGAACCCAAGCTTATAAAAATGCCAAACTATTTAAAGAAAAAGTTAAAAGATGGCATGACAAAAGAATCCAAAAGCGGGAATTCAAAGTTGGTGAACATGTTCTATTGTACAACTCTCGTTTTAGTTTTTTTGCAGGAAAACTTCTTTCCAAATGGGAAGAACCTCATCTCATCGAAGAAGTTTATCGCTCCGGAGCTATTAAGATCAATAGTGCTTAAGGTACCAATCCGAAGGTGGTCAATTGACAAAGAATTAAACACTACATCTCAGGTACGCCTATTAATGTTGAAACCAATATTATTCACACCATGACACCGGAGGAACACATAGAATAAACCTTGCGTAACAATCCGTAACCACGAAAAGGAAGAGGTACATGATACGGTAAGTAAACGGACTCCAAAGAATTTGCAAAAATATTTTCTGTCAGTTTTGGAATATTAGAAAAATTAGGAAAATAAGAAACAATCGGGGAGGCAACCCCGGTGCCCACGAGAGACCAGGGCGCGCCTGCCCCTCCTGGCATGCCCTCGTGGGTAGTGGGCCCCTCGGGCACCTTCCGATTCTGTTTTCCTTCTGTTTGCTTGTTTCCCAAGATAAAAGATCTTTATATACTCCTGTTGGGTTCTACGGTAGGGTGCGTCGACTGCAAATTAAAAATTCCTACGCGCAGAACATCCAGGAACATGCTACGGGAGATGGATCACAGTTCATTACCACTAGACGCCAGCGCCGCGGCAGCGAAGAAGAGTTGGGGCAGCCCGTCTGCGTGGATCGTCTCCTCCTCGTTCGATCTCTCTCGGCGGCGGTCGTCCGATCCCACGTGACGAAGTTCGCCGAGCGGCGCAAGTGCACCGCCTCTAACGGTATCCGCGCTGCGGGAGGAACGTCGTGCGGCGGACTGCTAGGTCCGATCACACACGGGCGGCGAGTGGAGGTGGCTATTCGCAACACATGCAAACCCTAGTCGCAGCGCCAAGCGATCAACTGCACGAGTGTGCCGCACCTCCACTTTATATAGGCGTCCGTCGCGGGCTCAACACTTGGGCCTCGCCACGGACCCTAAAGCCCAAAGTCTATTCGGTCACGTTCCTAGTCCGATTCGGATCACATCCGACCCGGTGTCCTGAACCGACCTCATAGGTTCCTTCCCTTAAGCGCGCGACCCCTTAGGTTCAAGTCGGCTTGGTCACAGTTCGGATCACCTCCCAGGCACATGCGGTTGGTAGCGGCCTCTAGCAAGGCGTGCCGACCACCAAGAAGATGATGAAGCTGGTTAGGCGAACCTGTACAACGTGTCACACTTCTGTTCCCTTTGCCGCACGATATATGTTGTCGGGCTTAAGGCGAGACTGTCATCCTTGTGCTAACCCGACCTCTTTCTCGTTCCAAAGGATACCGACCACAATCCGTATTATCTCATAATCCTTGTCGCATGGCCATGCTATTCTGGTCGAGATCACACGAGGGGCCCAGAGTATATCTCTCGATCGGAGGGGCAAATCCCATCTTGCTCGACCGTGTCTCGCAAAGATGGGACCGGACAAACCCGAAACCTACCTTTGTAACTACCCAGTCATGGAGTAGCGTTTGGTCGGCCCAAAGCAAGTCTGTCACCATCCAGAGTACATGTGTCAGCTCAGGTCTTAGTACATAGAACGTATGTTGTACTAGAGACTCACAGATGACATATCGCTGTGTCTCATAGTTGGGTCTGTCCGACTCAGACCTTATCTCGACTCGGATCCGACTATGTCGAATCCGACCGCACCTTTCCAAGTCCATATTATCCGGTTAGCATCCAATGCTCCATGGCTAGTGAGACAAAGCCATCGACCGTGTCATATGCCGGCCTAGTCGGCTGGCGTCCACACAGCCCTTTTGACTAGGGACCTTTTAGGACAGTCATCATACAATGCATAGTCCCACAAACAAGTCACATACTTGCTGATACACATCATTGATAATGTCCAAGGACTATCTTTATTCATAAACACATAGGAAATATCATCATACATGATTGCCTCTAGGGCATATCTTCAACAACTCCCACGATGTATTGACCACCGCATCGCGGAGAAATCCTATGTTCTTGTTTTCATGTTGTTTCTCTGTCAGACCCATCAAGCCAAGCATCATTTCTTCTTCCTCCCCCAACAATGTTGAAGAAGATGCTTGGCTGATGAAGACGGAACTAAGAAGAGAGGGACCCAAAGAAGCCATCAAGGAGGACAAGGGCAAGGAAGCTATGGGAGATCAAGTCCAAGCAGGAGGGCAGGCCATGTTGGCAGCACAACAAGAAGAAGAAGATATCCTTCAACCATATTATAATCATCTCACCCTTGTTGAAATTGAAGCTTTTAGGTCCTTTGAGATGGTTTGTGTTCAAAATAAATATCTCACTCGTGAAAATATTCTGTTACAAGAACAAATCATCGCCCTCCAGAGCATCATTCGTAGATTGGAGTACCTTTTAAGCCTGAAGTGTGACGCTACTTCCTCATCATCACCACCACCACAATCTTCACCACCAAAGGAGACTTGAGTTCATGGGTATGGGCCCTCCCCTTGGCTTTTGCCAAGCTTGGGGGAGATGCCCCAGTATCGTATCACCATCACTTTTATCACCTTTGCCTATTTTAGTTTGATCTTTCACTACTAGGAAAAAGGCTACTAACAGCGCGGGTAAAATGGCTACTAGCAGCGCGGGTACCGTGCTACTAGTATCGCTCTACAGCTAATAGTTAGTAGTAGCATGGGTGGAACCCGCGCTACTACTAACTTTGTTAGTAGTAGCGTGTGCCACCCACGCTACTGCTATTACAGACTCGCGCTACTACTAATGAAGTAGTAGTAGCGTGCCTACAATACCAGCGCTACTAGTATCCTAAATACTAGTAGGGCACTTTTCCCAACGCTACTAGTAGCAAATTAGGAATTAAAAATAAAAATAGATGCAGTATTCATGAATGGAGATCAGAGACACGTCCAGTGCAAAATAAATTTCACAAAATAAATTTCACAGGACCATCTTAACACTTGCAGTGTTCATGGATGCAACATTCAACATCTCAACTCAAAGAGATCACGAGGACACACACAACCATCATCAAAAGGTTGGTACCTTCCCTAGCGTTTCACCACCAACCTAACCAGACCACTTCTTTAGATGTATGTACAAAGCGTCATGTCCTCCACCTTGAGGAACTCCGAAGGTGGCGTCGTCCTCCACCTCGGTGACCTCCTGGACGGTGGCGTCGAGGTCCTCTACCCCGGGACCTCCTCGCATCGCAATCACCGGATGATAATCAGATGACGCGGTCGCTGGGCTTCACGCAGTGAAGTCTGCCTCCGAGTAGTTGAAGAGCACGACTCCCATCGGGTCGCAGTAGTCCTCGTCGATCACCCCGCACTCCAATGAGAAAGTGAAAACTTGTTAGTTAGCTTCGCTATGAGGGTTCGCGGAAGGGTCCGCCACTTCCAAAGATGATAATAAGATACAATAACTATGTCCAGGCTTGGAAGATTGAAAATAAATTAAAAGAGAAATGTATTCAAGATAATAACACACAACAATTAGATTGAAAACAAAGAAAGCATCTCAAGACGCTGCCCTTGCCCCCCGGTCACTGGCTATATCCCAGTCTCGCACGTCCTCAGCTAGGATTTCATGGTTGTTGAACCTTTTTGCTCTGTAGGGAAGCATTATGGACAAGATCAAAGACAGTTTAAGAGACAGACCATAATCCCAGTTCGCTATAGGATATCATTTCAGCATTAAATTACTGAAAATATCTTAATACAGGCGAACATGTGTTCACCTTTATGATCTGCAGCAGCTTCACCTGCATCATATTTGGTTACACCTTCTGCCTCAGCCACACCGTTGACAACATCATGACGCTGTCATTTGCAGGTGCAAGAAACCCATCAGATGGATCACAGTATGTACAGTATGAGCAGTGCAAAATAGGAACATCTCTTGTCCTAATTTACCAGTTAGCATCATGGTACAGGTGAGAGTTGATTGCAATAGTCACAGGGATCAAAAGGAACAACAGGATAAAACAGCAAAGCATAAATCATATGGACACACAGAACTAAACGAGCAAGGCTGTTCATTCAGGTTCAGAGGCAATCAACAAGATTACTAGTGATTAAGGAATTTAATACAGCCAAGGCATCATTTGAGCTAAAAACTTGAAGCAATTCAGGACAAAGTAGCTAAAATCGGCAAAAAAATCATGAATCGGGATAATCAAATGCACCAATTTATGCATTAAATTCAATGACAAGCGCACACCAAAAGGCACAGATCCGAGAACAGAATGCAACATTTTCATTTAAATTACTGATGACAGCAAGATGGCGACATCAGATCAGGCACACTACATCCACCATGGAACAAACAAACACTAGTAGACACATTTCCACTGATTAACACAACTGGCTAAGACGACGACACGCATAGAGTAGCCTAGGCCCTCTCGCCACGGATGCAGCGTACGAGCTGCAGAACAAAGTCTTGGTACTGTGCATATTCACTGAAGGTTAAACATTTTTTACTGAAATCCTAGCTGCAGAACAAAGAAAGCACCTATCCTGCAAAGGAAACAACAAAAGGACTCCCCAATCTCCAACCAACACCGCAAAACTCAGCGCAGAAGAAGTGTTGCAAAATTAACAATACACACGTTCTATCACAACATAATCAACCCATGCCGCCGGTCTCAGACAATTGAAAGAAAAGAAAGAAAAAGAAGACCTTGCAGAGTGAGGTGCCCCCCTGCGCTACAACGTCTCAAATATGACGCCGTGACATTTTTCCGCGACCTACTGGAGGTGTGACCAACTAGCTTAACGAAGCCCTGAAGCCAGCTAACTACTGCACACGGTTCAGACCTGAAGCTGTCTGCTTTTGCTGCAGTTTTTCCTAGCGACAGATATTAGATCCCCGGCATCCCTAAGATTTTGGGGGAAACTAAACGACACTATATTCTCTCTGAATAATCCGATATACACCAATCCAACTCCGTCAAGCACAAATCCGCCCTCGTGTGGCGGGTACATACACGAAACCAAACCGCTCTCATTCGCCAAACAGTATTCCTCCTCCTAGGTTTGAGATTTGGGTGACCGAAACAGACACCGACGCTCGACGTAGGACTCGAGCAGGATCCGAAACAAAAACAGCGCTAGGCATCCGCGTGCCTGCCGCTTTGCAGAACTACTAGATAGGGGGAGGAGGAGGGGACAAAGAAATCGATCCAAAGAGATGCATACCAGCTTCTTGGCGGCGTTGGCCTCCTCGATCTGCATGGTCCACTACTCCAGGCTGTGGACGGAGATCACCTCCATCGACCTGCCCGCCCGCGCGCCACGCGATCGAACTAAAAGCTACGGCGAGAGAGCACAACTACGAGGGGAGGAGGAGATGGACGCTGGGGTCTCACCTTGGGCAGCCGACGACGGCGGCGGCGAGGGGAATGGGGGGATTAGCGGGAGAAGATAGGGAGGGGTCGGGAGGCCAACCACTGCGAAAGGGTGGGTGGTGGAGGCGGTGGGGAGAGGAGCCGGGTGGGGTGGACCGAGGAATATGTGAGTTCGTGGTGGGGTGGACATGCTTAGTAGTAGCGTGTGGGTCTTACCTGCCCTACTACTACTTACTTAGTAGTAGCGCCGGTTTTATATCTCTCGCTACTACTATGGTCTATCCCGGGGGCATTGTTGGAATCCACTTAGTAGCAGTGCGGGTTTATACCCCTTGCTACTACTATCAACTTAGCAGTAGCGCCGTTTTTATAGCCCTCGCTACTACTAATTAGCAGTAGCGCCCACTTTTAAACCGCGCTACTGATAAACTTCTGTGTATAAGGTTTTCCCTAGTAGTGTTTAGCTATCTCATGATTTAGTTGAATAAAAGTTTAGTATGATTTATTTTCGAGTGCTAGTTTCGTGATCTATCTATCTATGTAATCGAGTGAGAGTTATATAATAAATTTTAGTTTGCATTTTTGCTTCTTTACTATTATTTTCAATCAAAGTAAAAGGAAATAATGAAAAAGATCATATGATAATCCTATGGTGAGTAATGACATCACAAAAGGAAAAGTATAAGTGGTAAAATTTGTTGAAAGTTGACAAACATAGCATTGGTCCATGTGAACGTCGACTACATGGCACTTAACCATCTTTGGGCCTAAGGGAATGCATTGTGGAGTAGTTATTAGATGATGGGTTGCTAGAGTGACAGAAGCTTAAACCCTAGTTTATGCGCTATTTCGTAAGGGGCTGATTTGGATCCATATCTTTAATGCTATGGTTTGATTTTATCTTAATACTTTTCTCATAGTTGCGGATGCTTCCGAGGGGGTGAATCATAAGTGGGAGGCTTGTTCAAGTAAGAACAGCACACAAGCACCGGTCCACCCACATATCAAATTATCAAAGTAGTGAACGCAAATCAAACCAACATGATGAAAGTGACTAGATGAAATTCCCGTGTGCCCTCAAGAAAACTTTGCTTATTATAAGAGACCGTTTTGGCCTGTCCTTTGCCACAAAAAAGATTGGGGTACCTTGCTGCACTTTATTTACCTTTACGACTACTTCTCCGTTACAAATTATCTTTCGATCAAACTACCTGTTACCGACAATTTCAGTGCTTGCAGAAATTACCTTGCTGAAAACCACTTGTCATTTCCTTCTACTCCTTGTTGGATTCGACACTCTTACTTATCGAAAGGACTACGACTGATTCCCTATACTTGTGGGTCATCAGTTGGTTCCCTTCTTTCACCGCACGTAAGATAATATCTGGAAGAAAATTGTGTTAAATTTTTTGCCCAATCGGAGTTACGGATATCCGGGAATTTAAGAAACGGTGAAAGGCCAGAAAACGGGGACGCTAAATAAAAGAGAGAGAGAGAGAGAGAGAGAGAGAGAGAGAGAGAGAGAGAGAGAGAGAGAGAGATCCAATCTCAGAGGGGCTCCCGCCCGTCCGCCGCCATGGCAGCCATGGACCAGAGGGGGAACTATCCTCCCATCTAGGGGGAAGGTCAAGGAAGAAGAAGAAGGAGGGGGATCCCCCCCCCCCCCGCCCCCGCTCCCGGTGGCGCTGGAGTACCGCTGGGGCAACGATCGTGACGGCGATCTACACCAACAACCTCACTATCGTCAACACCAACTCTCTCTCTCCCTCTATGCAGCGATGTCACACATCTTCTCCCCGCTGTAATATCTACTTAAACATGGTGCTCAATGCTATATATTATTATCCAATGATGTGTGGCTATCCTATGATGTTTGAGTAGATTTGTTTTGTCCTACGGGTTGATTGATGAGCATGATTGGTTTGAGTTGCATGTTTTATTTTGGTGTTGTCCTATGGTGCCCTCCGTGTCGCGCAAGCGTGAGGGATTCCTGTTGTAGGGTGTTGCAATATGTTCATGATTCGCTTATAGTGGGTTGCGTGAGTGGCTGAAACACAAACCCGAGTAAGTGGGTTGTTGCGTATGGGAGTAAATAGGACTTGATACTTAATGCTATGGTTGGGTTTTACCTTAATGATGTTTGGTAGTTGTGGATTCTTGCTAGAGTTCCAATCATAAGTTCATATGATCCAAGTAGAGAAACTATGTTAGCTCATGCCTCTCTCGCATATAAAATTGCAATAATGGTTACTGGTCTAGTCATCGATTGCCTAGGGACAAATAACTTTCTTGTGACAAAAAGCTCTCTACTAAAACTAACTTAGTTGTTTCTTTATCTAAACAGCCCCAAGGTTTTATTTATGTGTCCTTTATTATCTTGCAAACCTATCTCTTTACACCTACAAAGTACTTCTAGTTTCATACTTGTTCTAGGTAAAGCATGAAGGAAATATGCCCTAGAGGCAATAATAAAGTTGTTATTTATATTTACTTATATCATGATAAATGTTTATTATTCATGCTAGAATTGTATTAATCGGAAACTTAGTACATGTGTGAATACATAGACAAAACGGAGTGTCCCTAGTATGCCTCTACTTGACTAGCTCGTTAATCAAAGATGGTTAAGTTTCCTGACCATAGGCATGTGTTGTCATTTGATGAATGGGATCACATCATTAGGAGAATGATGTGATGGACAAGACCCATCCGTTAGATTAGCATAATGATCTTTTAGTTTTATTGATATTGCTTTCTTCATGAGGATCACATCATTAGGAGAATGATGTGATGGACAAGACCCATCCGTTAGCTTAGCATAATTTTCTTTTAGTTTTATTGCTATTGCTTTCTTCATGACTTATACATATTCCTCTGACTATGAGATTATGCAACTCCCAAATACCAGAGGAACACTTTGTGTGCTATCAAACGTCACAACGTAACTGGGTGATTATAAAGAAGCTCTACAGGTGTCTCCGATGGTGTTTGTTGAGTTGGCATAGATCGAGATTAGGATTTGTCACTCCGCGTATCGGAGAGGTATCTCTGGGCCCTCTCGGTAATGCACATCACTATAAGCCTTGCAAGCAATGTGACTAATGAGTTAGTTACGAGATGATGCATTACAGAATGAGTAAAGAGACTTGCCCGTAACGAGATTGAACTATGTATGATGATACCGACGATCGAATCTCGGGCAAGAAACATACCGATGACAAAGGGAATAACGTATGTTGTTATGCGGTTTGACCGACAAAGATCTTCGTAGAATATTTAGGAGCGGATATGAGCATCCAGGTTCCGCTACTGGTTATTGAACGGAGATGTGTCTCGGTCATGTCTACATAGTTCTCGAAACCTTAGGGTTCGCACGCTTAACGTTCGATGACAATTTGTATTATGAGTTATGTGATTTGATGGCCAAAGTTTGTTCGGAGTCCCGAATGAGATCACAGACATGATGAGGAGTCTCGAAATGGTCGAGAGGTAAAGATTCATATATTGGAAGGTTGCATTTAGACATCAGAATGGTTCCGAGTGGTTCGGGCATTTTTTCGGAGTACCGGGAGGTTACCGGAACCCCCGTGAGAAGTATTGGGCCTATTGGGCCTTATTGGAGGAGAGGAGAAAGGCCACGCGAGAGGGCCCCCCTTGCCCAAACCGAATTGTACTAGGGGAGGGGGCGGCCCCGCTCTTTCCTTCTTCCTCTCTCTCCCTTCCCCTTTTCCGTCTCCGGTGGAAGGAAGGAGGGGGGCCGAATCCTACTTGGACTAGGAGTCCAAGTAGGACTCCCCCTTTATGGCGCGCCCCCTTAGGCTGGCCACCTCCTCCTCCCCCTTTATATACGGAGGCAGGGGGCACCCCAAAGACACACCAAGTCTTCTCTTAGCCGTGTGCGGTGCCCCCCTCCACAGTTACACACCTTGGTCGTATCGTCGTAGTGCTTAGGCTAAGCCCTGCGCCGGTAACTTCATCATCATTGTCGCCATGCCGTCGTGTTGATGGAACTCTCCCTTGTCCTCAACTGGATCAAGAGCTCCAGGGCCGTCATCGTGCTGAACGTGTGCTGAACACGGAGGTGCCATACATTCGGTACTTGGATCGGTTGGATCATGAAGACGTTCGACTACATCAACCGCGTTACTAAATGCTTCTGCTTTCGGTCTACGAGGGTACGTAGACACACTCTCCCGTCTCATTGCTATGCATCTCCTAGATAGATATTGCATGATCGTAGGTAAATTTTTTGAAATACTGCGTTCCCCAACAATGGCATCCGAGCCAGGTCTATGCATAGATGTTATACGCACGAGTAGAACACAAAGAGTTGTGGGTGATAATAGTCATACTACTTACCACCAACGTCTTACTTTGATTCGGAGGTATTGTTGGATGAAGCGGACTGGACCGACATTACATGACCGCGTTCATGAGACTGGTTCTATCGACATGCTTCGCACACAGGTGGCTGGCGGGTGTCTGTTTCTCCAACTTTAGTTGAATCGAGTTTGACTACGACCGGTCCTTGTTGAAGGTTAAATCAGCACACTTGATGAAAAATCATTGTGGTTTTGATGCGTAGGTAAGAACAGTTCTTGCTAGAAGCCCGAAGTAGCCATGTAAAACTTGCAACAACAAAGTAGAGGACGTCTAACTTGTTTTTGCAGGGCATGTTGTGATGTGATATGGTCAAGATGTGATGAGATATAAATTGTTGTATGAGATGATCATGTTTTTTAGAAGTTATCAGCAACTGGCAGGAGCCTTATGGTTGTCACTTTATTGTATGAAATGCAATCGCCATGTAATTGCTTTACGTTATCTCTAAGCGGTAGCGATAGTAGTAGTAGCAATAGTTGGCGAGACGACAACGACACTACAATGGAAATCAAGGTGTCAAGCCGGTGACGATGGAGATCATGACGGTGCTTTGAAGATGGAGATCAAAGGCACAAGATGATGATGGCCATATCATGTCACATATTTTGATTGCATGTGATGTTTATCTTCTATGCATCTTATTTTGCTTAGTACGGCGGTAGCATTATAAGATGATCCCTCACTAAATTTCAAGGAATAAGTGTTCTCCCTGAGTATGCACCGTTGCTATAGTTCGTCTTGAGACACCACGTGATGATCGGGTGTGATAAGCTCTACGTTCACATACAACGGGTGCAAGCCAGTTTTGCACATGCAGAATACTCGGGTTAAACTTGACGAGCCTAGCATATGCAGACATGGCCTCGGAACACTGAGACCGAAAGGTCGAACGTGAATCATATAGTAGATATGATCAACATAGAGTTGTTCACCATTGAAAACTACTCCATCTCACGAGTTGATTGGACATGGTTTAGTTGATATGGATCACGTGATCATTTAGAGGGATGTCTATCTAAGTGGGAGTTCTTAATTAATATGATTAATTGAACTTAAATTTATCATGAACATAGTCCTGAAAGTTTTTGCATATCTATGTTATTGTAGATCAATAGCTTGCGATGTGGCTCCCTGTTTATTTTTGATATGTTCCTAGAGAAAAATAAGTTGAAAGATGATAGTAGCAATGATGCGGACTAGGTCCGTGATCTGAGGATTATCCTCATTGCTGCACAGAAGAATTATGTCCTTGATGCACCGCTAGGTGACAGACCTATTGCAGGAACAGATGCAGACGTGATGAACGTTTGGCAAGCTCGGTATGATGACTACTTGATAGTTTAGTGTGCCATGCTTTACAGCTTAGAACCGGGACTTCAAAAAGGTTTTGAACGCCAAGGAGTATATAAGATGTTCCAAGAGCTGAAATTGGTATTTCAGACTCATGCCTGAGTCGAGAGGTATGAGACCTCTGACAAGTATTTTGCCTACAAGATGGAGGAGAATAGCTCAACCAGTGAGGATGTGCTCAGAATGTATGAGTACTACAATCGCTTGAATCTAGTGGGAGTTAATCTTCTAGATAAGATAGTGATTGACATAGTTCTCTAGTCACTATCACCAAGTTATTGGAACTTCGTGATGAACTATAATATGCAAGGGATGGATAAGACAATTGCCGAGCTCTTCATGATGCTAAAGGCCGCGGAGGTAGAAATTAAGAAGGAGCATCAATTGTTGATGGTTAACAAGACCACTAGTTTCAATAAAAAGGGCAAAGGGAAGAAGGGGAACTTCAAGAAGACCGGCAACCAAGTTGCTGCTCAAGTGAAGAAGCCCAAGTCTGGACCTAAGCCTGAGACTGAGTGCTTCTACTGCAAAGGGACTGGTCACTGAAAGCAAAACTGCCCCAAGTATTTAGCGGATAAGAAGGATGGCAAAGTGAATAAAAAGTATATATGATATACATGTTATTGATGTGTACTTTACTAGTGTTCATAGTAGCCCCTGGGTATTTGATACCAGTTTAATTGCTACGATTAGTAACTCGAAACAGGAGTTACAGAATGAACAAAGACTAGTTGAGGGTGAGGTAACAATGTGTGTTGGAAATTATTCCAAGGTTGATAAGATCACCATCGCATACTCCCTCTACCTTCGGGATTAGTATTGGAACTAAATAAATGTTATTTGGTGTTTGCGTTGAGCATAAATATGATTGGATCATGTTTATTGTGATACGGTTATTCATTTAAGTCGAAGAATAATTGTTGTTCTGTTTACATGAATAAAACCTTCTATGGTCTTACATCCAATGTAAATGATTTATTGAATCTCGATCACAGTGATACATAGAATATTGATGCCAAAAGATGCAAAGTTAATAATGATAGTGCAACTTATTTGTGGCACTGCCGTTTAGGTCATATTGGTGTAAAGGGCATGAAGAAACTCCATGCTGATGGGCTTTTGGAATCACTTGATTATAAATCACTTGATGCTTGCGAACCATGCCTCATGGGCAAGATGACTAAAACTCTGTTCTCCGGAACAATGGAGCGATCCACTGACTTATTGGAAGTAATACATACTAATGTATGCAGTTCGATGAGCGTTGAGCTCGTGGCTGGTATCGTTGTTTTCTGACCTTCACAGATGATTTGAGCAGATGTGGGTATATCTACTTAATGAAACACAAGTCTGGAACATTTGAAAAGTTCAGAGAATTTCAGAGTGAAGTTAAGAATCATCGTAACAAGAAAATAAAGTTTCTACGATGTGGTCGCAGAGGTGAATATTTGAGTTACGAGTTTGGCCTTCATTTAAAACAATGTGCAATAGTTTCACAACTCACGCCACCTGGAACACCACAACGTAATGGTGTGTCCGATCATCGTAACCATACTTATTAGATATGGTACGATCTATGATGTCTCTTACCGATTTACCACTATCGTTTTGGGGTTATGCATTAGAGACAGCTGCATTCACGTTAAATAGGGCACCATCTAAATCCGTTGAAGACGACACCATATGAACTGTGGTTTGGCAAGAAACCTAAGTTGTCGTTCTTAAAGTATGGGGCTGCGATGCTTATGTGAAAAAGCTTCAACCTGATAAACTCGAACCCAAATCAGAGAAATGCGTCTTCATAGGATACCCAAAGGAAACTGTTGCGTACACCTTCTATCACAGATCCGAAGGCAAGATATTCGTTGCTAAGAATGGATCATTTCTAGAGAAGGAGTTTCTCTTAAAAGAAGTGAGTGGGAGGAAAGTAAAACTTGATAAGGTAGTTGTACCTTCTCCCGAATTGGAAAGTAGTTCATCACATAAATCAGTTCCAGTGATCCTACACCAATTAGTGAGGAAGCTAATGATGATGATCATGAAACTTCAGATCAAGTTACTACCGAACCTCGTGGGTCAACCATTGTATGGTCCGCACCAGAGTGGTACGGTAATCCTTTCTGGAAGTCATGTTACTAGAACATGACGAACCTACGAACTATGAGGAAGCGATGACGAGCCCAGATTCCATGTAATGGCTTGAGGCCATGAAATCTGAGATGGGATCCATGCATGAGAACAAAGTATGGACTTTGATTGACTTGCCCGATGATCGGCGAGCCATTGAGATTAAATGGATCTTCAAGAGGAAGACGGACACTGATAGTAGTGTTACTATCTACAAAGCTTGAATTGTCGCAAAAGGTTTTAGACATGTTAAAGGTGTTGACTACGATGAGAGTTTCTCACTCGTATCTATGCTTAAAGTCTGTCTGAATCATGTTAGCAATTGCCGCATTTTGTGAAATTTGGCAAATGAATGTCAAAAATGTATTACTTAATGGTTTTCTTAAAGAAGAGTTGTATATGATGCAACCAGAAGGTTTTGTCAATCCGAAAGGCGCTAACAAAGTGTGTAAGCTCCAGTGATCCATTTATGGACTGGTGCAAGCATCTCGGAGTTGGAATGTACGCTTTGATAGTGTGATCAAAGCATATGGTTTTATATAGACTTTTGGAGAAGCCTGTATTTACAAGAAAGTGAGTGGGAGCTCTATAGCATTTCTGATATTATATGTGGATGACATATTGTTGATTGGAAATAATACAGAATTTCTGGATAGCATAAAAGGATAATTGAATGAGAATTTTTCAATGAAAGACCTCAGTGAAGCTACTTACATATTGGGAATCAAGATCTCTAAAGATAGATCAAGACGCTTGATAAGACTTTCGATGAGTACATACCTTGATAAGATTTTGAAGGAGTTCAAAATGGATCAGTCAAAGAAGGAGTTCTTTCCTGAGTTGTAAGGTGTGAAGTTGAGTAAAGACTCAAAACCCGACCACGGAAGAAAATAGAAAGAGAATGAAAAGTCATTCCCTATGCCTCAGTCATAGGTTCTATAAAGTATGCTATGTTGTGTACCATACCTATTGTGTGCCTCACCATGAGTTTGGCAAGAGGGCACAATAGTGATCCAGGAGTGGATCACCGGACAACGGTCAAAATTATCCTTAGTGGAATAAGGACATGTTTCTCGGTTATGGAGGTGACAAAAAGTTTGTCACAAAGGGTTACGTCGATGCAAGTTTGACACTGATCCGGATGACTCTAAGTCTCAATCTGGATACATATTGGAAGTGGGAGCAATTAGCTAGAGTAGCTCCGTGCAGAGCATTGTAGACATAGAAAATTTGCAAAATACATACGACTCTGAATGTGGTAGACTCGTTGACTAAACTTCTCTCACAAGCAAAACATGATCATTCTTTGGGTGTTAATCACATAGTGATGTGAACTAGATTATTGACTCTAGTAAACCCTTTGGGTATTAGTCACATGGAGATGTGAACTAATCACATAAAGATGTGAACTATCAGTGTTAAATCACATGACGACGTGAACTAGATTATTGAGTCTAGTGCAAGTGGGAGACTGAAGGAAATATGCCCTAGAGGCAATAATAAAGTTGTTATTTATATTTCCTTATATCATGACAAATGTTTATTATTCATGCTAGAATTGTATTAACCGGAAACTTAGTACATGTGTGAATACATAGAAAAAACAGAATGTCCCTGGTATGCCTCTACTTGACTAGTTCGTTAATCAAAGCTGGTTAGGTTTCCTGACCATAGACATGTGTTGTCATCTGATGAACGAGATCACATCATTAGGAGAATGATGTGATGGGAAAGACTCATCCGTTAGCTTAGCATAATGATCGTTTAGTTTTATTGCTATTACTTTCCTCATGACTTATACATATTCCTCTGACTATGAGATTATGCAACTCCCGAATACCGGAGGAACACTTTGTGTGCTATCAAACGTCACAAGGTAACTGGGTGATTATAAAGATGCTCTACAGGTGTCTCTGATGGTGTTTGTTGAGTTGGCATAGATCGAGATTAGGATTTGTCACTTCGTGTATTGGAGAGGTATCTTTGGGCCCTCTTGGTAATGCACATCACTATAAGCCTTGCAAGCAATGTGACTAATGAGTTAGCTACGGGATGATGCATTACGGCGCGAGTAAAGAGACTTGCCGGTAACGATATTGAACTAGGCATGATGATACCGACGATCGAATCTCGGGCAAGTAACATACCGATGACAAAGGCAATAATGTATGTTGTTATGCTGTTTGACCGATAAAGATCTTCGTAGAATATGTAGGAGCCAATATGCGCATCCAGGTTCCGCCATTGGTTATTGAACGAAGATGTGTCTCGGTCATGTCTACATAGTTCTCGAACCCGTAGGGTCCACACGCTTAACGTTCGATGACGATTTGTATTATGAGTTATGTGATATGATGACCAAAGTTTGTTCGGAGACTCGGATGAGATCACGGACATGACGAGGAGTCTCGAAATGGTCGAGAGGTAAAGATTCATATATTGGAAGGTTGCACTTTTACATCAGAATGGTTCCGAGTGGTTCAGGCATTTTTCTGGAGTACCGAGAGGTTACCGGAACCTCCCGGGAGAAGTATTGGGCCTATTGGGCCTTATTGGAGGAGAGGAGAAAGGCCATGTGAGAGGGGAGCCCCCCCTTGCCCAAACCGAATTGGACTAGGGGAGGGGGCGGCCCCCCTCTTTCCTTCTCCCTCTTTCTCTCTCTCTCTCTCTCTCTCCCTTCCCCTTTTCCCTCTCTGGTGGAAGGAAGGAGGGGGGCCGAATCCTACTTGGACTAGGAGTCCAAGTAGGACTCCTCCTTTATGGCGCGCCCCCTTAGGCCGGCCACCTCCTCCTCCCCCCTTTATATACGGAGGCGGGGGGCACCCCAAAGACACACCAAGTCTTCTCTTAGCCGTGTGTGATGCCCCCCTCCACAGTTACACACCTCGGTCATATCGTCGTAGTGCTTAGGTGTGACGCCCCCGATTCAATCGTACACTAATCATGCACGCAAACGTGTACGATCAAGATCAGGGACTCACGGGAAGATATCACAACACAACTCTAAAACATAAATAAGTCATACAAGCATCATAATACAAGCCGGGGGCCTCGAGGGCTCGAATACAAGTGCTCGATCATAGGCAGGTCGATGGAAGCAACAATATCTGAAATGCAGGACATAAGTTAAACAAGATTGCCTTAAGAAGGCTAGCACAAACCGGGATCTGAGATCGAAAGAGGCGCAGGCCTCCTGCCAGGATCCTCCTAACTACTCACGGTCGTCGCGTCAGCGGGCTGCACGTAGTAGTAGGCACCTCCGGTGTAGTAGTCGCCATCGACGGTGGCGTCGCTCCTCAGGCTCCATCGTCTCGTCGCAAAGAACCGGGTAAAGAAAGGGGGAAAAGGGGAACAAGGCAACCGTGAGTACTCATCCAAAGTACTACTTAAGCAAGGAGCTACACTACATATGCATGGATATATGTGTAGAGGGCCATATCGATGGGCTGAACTGCAGAATGCCGTAATAAGAGGGGATATCTAATCACAGTCAAGACTACGCTTCCAGCAGCCTCCGCCTTTGACATGTAGCAGAGAGTAGATCAAGTCCTCCAAGTAGCATCACATAGCAATAATCCTACCCGGCGATCCCTCCTCGTAACCCCGAGAGAGAGCGACCACCGGGTTATATCCGCACTTGGAAGGGTGTGTTTTATTAAGTATCCGGTTCTAGTTGTCATAAGGTCAAGGTACAACTCCAAGTCGTCTCACATCAAGATCACGGCTATTCGAATAGATTAAACTTCCCTGCAGGGTGCACCACATAACCCAACACGCTTGATCCCATTTGGCGGACACACTTTTACGGGTCATGCCCGGCCGCGGAAGATCAACACGTCGCAGCCCCACCTAGGCACAACAGAGAGGCCCACGCCGGTCTAAACCTAAGCGCCGCAGGGTGCAGGCCCATCGCCCAATGCACACACACACGTTGCGTAGGGCGGCCCAGCGGAACTAGCCCCTTAATACAAGAGCGAACTTACGTTCCAATCCGGCGCCAGCGCCGCTCATCATTGGCGTCACGAAGTGCCGGTGATACCACGGCGTCGGGATACCCATAACTACTCCCACGTAGATGGTTAGTGCGTATAGACCAAATGGCGGACTCGGATCAAATACCAAGATCTCGTTAAGCGTGTTAAGTATCCGCGAACACCGAACAGGGCCAGGCCCACCTCTCTCCTAAGCGGTCTCAACCTGCCCTGTCGCTCCGCCACAAAGTAACAGTCGGGGGCCGTCGGGAACCCAGGCCCACCTCTACCGGGATGGAGCCACCCGTCCTTTCAGCCCCCATCTCCGAGAAACGATATCACGGGTAATGTAATGGTGTAAAGTATATAGTATATGCCCGTGATCACCTCCTCAAGTGATCACAGCCCAAAGAGTATAGCATGGCGGGCGGACAAGAATGTAGGGCCTTGATGGAACACTAGCATCCTATACTAAGCGGTAGGATAGCGGTAAAGGTAACAACAAGAGTAGCAAGGACAAAGCTATGCAAGCGAGATAGGATTAATCGAAAGCGAGAACATGCTACACTACTCTAATGCAAGCATTATAGAGAAGAGTAGGCGATATTTGGTGATCAAAGGGGGGGCTTGCCTGGTTGCTCAGACAAGGAGGGGTCGTCGGTGACGTAGTCGACCACAGGGGCATCAGCATCGTCACGGGGTCTAACGGAAAGAAGTAACGGAGGGGGAACACAATAAATAACAGAGCAATCAAAGCATCATAAAGTGTAACATGGCAATACGCGGTGCTAGGTGTGCCCTAACGCCGCGATGGGTGTTACCGTGAAAAGGGGAAACATCCGGAAAGTATCCCGGTGTTTCGTGTTTTCGGCGAAGGAGCCGGAGGGGAAAGTTGCGAGTTTGATATGTTAGGGGTGCGTGGCGGACGAGCAGGCTGCGTGTCCGGGTTCGTCTCGTCGTTACGAGCAACTTTCATGTTGAAAATATTTTAATCCGAGTTACGGATTAAAAGATATGATTTTCTAAAGATTTTATTAATTTCTTGAATTTAATTAATTATTTAATTTAATCCGAAAATGGAACTATGACATCAACATGATGTCATGCTGACGTCAGCAGTCAACAGGGGTTGACTGGGTCAATCTGATGGTGGGACCTGGTTGTCATTGTCTAAGACTAACTAATCAGGTTTAGTTAGTCTAACTAAAATGATTAGGTTTATTAACTACAATTAATTAGGTTAACTAATCAGGACTAATTAAGTTAATTAATTAATTAATATTTTAATTATTTTAATTAATTATTTATTTTTTTAAATCTACTTTTTTTCGTTCTCAGGGGCGTGGGCCCCGTTTGTCATCGGCCCGTGAGGGGCCTACTCGGGTTCGGCGTGGTTCCTCGGTGAGCCCCGTGAGTGTGCGCGGTTACGGGCGCAGGGTGCGGGCGCACCAGCGCCCACCACGCGAGGGGAGGCGCGAGGCCGCCATTGTACTGCGGGGGCGAGGACACGGCGGCCACAAGGCTGGGAGGCCGGCGGCGGGGCAGGCGGGCGTCACCAGGCGCATGTCCACGCTGGAAGGCGCGGGCGACGGCCAGGGACAGCCAAGGCCGAGGTCGAGTTCCGGCGCGGCCGACGACGGTCACAGCCAGGGTGGTGAACGCGAGGTCGTCGCGAGCCGGGCGCAAGCGGGCAAAGGCTAATCAACGATGTGGATCGACGGGGAAGAGGGGAACGGACATGGCTGGCTCACTGGGAGGAGGTCGATGGAGAGCTCGGGACGGTCGGAGTGGCGTCGGAGAGGTGGGCCGGCGCGATGGCGGTGGTGGTGGCCGAGGCGGACGGGGACGATGTTCCGGCGAGGAGGGGGACGAGGAGGCAAGGAGGAGGACGATGAGGCGGCGACGGGCGGCTTCGGGCGAGCGCCAACACAAGCATCGAGGCGACGGGTTTGGGGTTCGAGCCCCGATCCAATCGGGGAGGGTGGAGTGGGGAGAGTGGGGATTAGGGTTTTGCGGGGGTGTGGGGATAAGGTGTGGCCGATTTGGGCGCTTGGGCGGCTGGCAGCCTTGGTCGGGCCGAGGCCCGATTGGCTGGGGGTTTTCTTCCTTTTTCTTTTTATTTTATTTTTACCCTTTATTTATTCTATTACTTTTAGTTGCTATTTTTTTAGTGATAACAAAATACCAAAGTGGCACCTAAATTGATGTTTACTATTTATGCCATTGCCTCATAAATTTGCTAACCCAAAATAAAATAGTTTTGTAATTATTTAATATTTAAAGTATTTAAATAATAGTTTTTACATCTTGTTTTATTCATCTCATAGTTTTTAAGCATTTTATTATAGTGTGGTTCCTTCGCCATAATTACCTATGCAATATTTGGCACAACCCAAACATTTTAGTTTTATTATTTGAAAACTTTTGTTGTTTGCCTAATTCTTTTGCATTTGAATTTGAATCGTTTTGAACTAACACGAAGTTTACCAACAAGAACCTAGGTGATGCGGCATCATTAAGCGCAGGTTACCGTAGCTTGATTACACAGGCGTCACCATTCTCCTCCACTACAAGAAATCTCGTCCGAGATTTAAGCGGTGGAAGTAAGGGGAGGTGCCGTAGCGAAAAACTCTTGAGTCTTCTCGGTCTTGGCTGCCCTTTCGAAGAGGTTGATCCCTTTCGTTGATGTCTTCAATTCTCTGCTTCAAGTCACCATGATCAACTCATCATCCTTTCTTCAGGATCTCCATCGTCCTACGAACGCGGCCAGGGGGAAATACTCCGGAAGAACGCATCTCCACAAAGCTGGGTATCAGACGGTGAACTCAATGGGAAATACACGAGGTACCCCACGAGTTGTATTTCAGTGAATTCGTTGAGTGCAATATATGATGGTACCAAAGTTTCAAATGGGTAGGCAATCTTTCGATGCCTAGACAGAATCTGGAATGGGGCTTGAACAACGAGAATAACATGGTGTTTGATTCCAGGATGAATAATGGTATAGAATTTAGATCGTCAATCACATACAAAGCCAGGTGCAAAGGATACATTCGAATCCGGGTTGTAAAGAAGAGTCAGGTTTTGATCCAAAGGACCTGTGGTTTATGGGCCCACCATATGGGTTGAAAGTAGGAAGGGTGGTGACATCTTACACAGCCGCGACAGGGAGGCATGTCAGTGAATAGCTTGTCAGCTATGCCGGCAACAATGTCGGTACCAAGGACGAGGGACGAATAGAACCATTTTCCTGCTCGTTGCATCAAGGCGGACCAATAGGCAAAAGTTCTCGTCCATCGGTGGTTACCGAAATGTCACCAACAATAGTAACAGGGTCTTACTGGCAGTGTTGTACCACGAGGTGCTTACATAAGCAGGAGAATAATCTTGCTTAGATTATATAGACCTCAAGAAAGGTTAAACCAACCAATGGAAAGGAAAATAAGATTATCGTATTTAAATGCAGAACAATGGAAAGGAAAATGTGTTTAAACACATATTTCAAGGATATATCCTTCCCAAGGACAAGCGAGCATGATATCCATGACAGGATATAATGTAGAAAACTCTTTAGGTAGGGGAGAGAAATTTCATGACATTACCCATACAGCGGTGTTTGGATAATTTAGCGAAACATTTAGCATTGGCTTCAAATGTCCTTGTTGAAAATCGAATTACCACAAACATGCTTCGAGATAGCATTGCATGGTCTTCAAGCAAAGTTCAGACTTTGGAAACAAAAAGGGTCCATCAGGAAGAACTTATAGAATAAGTCTTACAATTTCCTCATGGAAGAATGGATATCCTTGCTAAAAGGAAGCTATAACAACAGGACCTCCGGCCAGGTGTGTTAGGCACGACATCACCTTACCGGGTCACATAAAGACCAATGTTATAACTCTTGCAAATATGTTCCAACCATCATAACTGACCGAGATTCAGATCTGATCGGTGTTAGGATACCTCAGGCTCAGGATGCCCGAGAAGAAAAGGTGCGACACAAATTGACGAGATGACATGTAAGATTCTCGGGAAATGAACTATGAAGTGATTTCCGTTAACAAAAGTTCATCATTAAATCAAGAAGAGGATGAGGAGGTGACTGATGGACTCGGCGATAACTCATCGAGGTATCCAAAAGATGGATCTCCACAATTATGTGGATAAGGAGATAACATTTGTCATATCAAATGATTTAAGGAAGTAAGCTCGAGGAAGACATACACAATTAAACATTGGTTGAAAGGTGCTCAAATATGGGTTGGGTTGCACGACCAATGTCGGAATGGTGATTCAATAATTAATAGTCTAAGAATGAACGGTCGACCATTAGGAGGGTTGCTAGGAGGGCAGAATCCAAACAACACCGTTCACTTGTGGGTACCCCGGTTGGAATCAACACGAGGACCAAGAAAGAATGGTGATGGTGAGAAGTATCATTATAGCAAGAATTTACGAAGAGGTGGAGCAATCCTCACAACATTCTTGACATCAAAGATGGCAATACTCCATGGTAGAGTCATAACATAAGTAGGATAGAAAGGAACTCAAGGATCAACACAAAACACGAACAAGTTTGTGTTGGAGGGAAGGCAATAAAGTGGCCGATGATAATACAAACCATCGAGGGGCAAGGATGGTATTTCCCATCAAGAATTCAATAGATATTTTGGAAGAGCTCAGAATGTTGATGATGATCACGACATAGCAGTCGAGAGATTTCAAGATGTAATCGATCGACGATGACATCAAGTCAAAGGAATGATGAAGCAAAAGGTTATTGGAACCAGGGTATGGGACAAACATGGAATCAAGCTTGCTGTCCAAGGTGTAATGATATGACGAGGAATATCGACGTAAGCTTAGCTCATCGTCGAAAATTATGCTCCGGGAAGGACCAGGTAGCACGGTTAAAATTTAGCACGATAATGATATAGCCAATCAGGCTAGGAATGACTTGAAGGATTATTAAACTCGTAAGCAACAAGAATGACTTAGAGTTATTGAATCGGAGTGCGGAATCGATTCACTTATCGGTGTTCTCGGTTGACCAACAACCCGTAACCCATGAAGTGACATTGACAGGAAAGGTAGTACTTCATCAAAAGTTTGCAAGATGTATTACAATGGCATGATATCCTCGAGATACCAAGGGTAATACTCGAAGGTAGATCATAATAGAGGTTGGGCGAGGCATATTGATCTCAGAGAAGACAAGTGCTTTAACTTGTCCGAAAGCGGAACAAAGAAGAACAATCATGGCCGGAACCACGGTCGCAAAAGACCAAGCATAGCTAAGAGAAGAAGTTATAACAAGGGGATTATTATTACTACGAGAAGCTTCCATGATAAGTTCCACCTCGGGTCCATGGGCATGAACACAAAGTTCAAGGTCGACTCCCACTTCTCCAATACACAACTTCTCATTTACTGCTCTCGTTTAAGAATGTTTAAAGTTTGAAAGTTTAACGGACGGAATACCGGAGGTTATGACCCATGAAGACTTTTGGGTTCACAAAATTTAAGGAAGGTATATGTTCAACCCATCGGGCATCTTAGAAACATATACCACAATCTTTAGGAGTAATTAACTCAAACTTGAAGGCAGAGCATGGTTGAGAAAGCAGAGGATACAATTTACCAAAGGCATTATGTATCCGAGGAAAGGCTCACAAGGTTATTGAATATGAAGGGTGTTGTCAGATAAAGTCCAACAAAGGATCTGGTGGTCCATAAGGGATATGATGTGAGTATCGGTACTCAATAAGAGGAAGAAATAATGCAAATGCATCGGATTACGTAACATCGTAATAATTCGATGCTTAGATAACAAAGGACTTATGATTTTCAAATCAAGGGATCGAAGCAATGTTATGATTAGGGATGGATAAGTTGAATAGCCTTAGGGTACAATCGACGGCAATTGGATTGGTTGAGAACCATTTCGGTGTTAGCGGAAAGATAATTTAAAAGGATCAACTGATGATTGCGTGCATTCGCACGTATTGAATCAACGGACTCAAAAATGATGGTGACAAAGGATGCCAATATGATTACTATACTTATGGGATTAATCATAATGAAAGCAAACAAGAAATTCCAGAGCAATAGGTTCTTTGAGGATTTTCGGAATATCGAATGGTATTTCAAGACTTTTGTGTAACACATGAACAAGCTGGGAGATGAGCGGATACTCGATAAGTGCGAGAATTAACCGTAGGGGTATTCGGTGACAAAGAACAGCAAGGCGATAAGCTCAAAGGATTATCAAAACAACGACGAGTTTTTGAGGTATCTTGTAATAACAAGACCAACTGAGGATGAAGGTAATAATAACAACTGCAAGTAGTTATCCATAAGGGTTTACGGTGGAAGGAATTGCAAACGCGATGAACACAAGTTCTCGAGTTAACAGCGGAGAGTATCTTCGTGGTCTTCCGTGCAGCAGACGATCATCAGTAATAAGGGGCTCTCCGGGTGAAAGTGACAACAAGATCCTAATGTTAGATTTAGTAAAATTCATTTAACCCGAATAGAACAGAGTTCAGAATCCCAGAGTAAAGGTCGAGGAGTAAAAGATCCTACTACCACCCAATGGCGATGTGTGCCCGTAAGACACACAACCATGTTAGTAAAAGTTTTTGCAACGTCTAGACTCGACTTCGGCCAAGGAGTTGGGAAGGGGGATTCCTACAGGCAGTCGGCTCTGATACCAACTTGTGACGCCCCCAATTCAATCGCACACTAATCATGCACGCAAACGTGTACGATCAAGATCAGGGACTCACGGGAAGATATCACAACACAACTCTAAAACATAAATAAGTCATACAAGCATCATAATACAAGCCGGGGCCTCGAGGGCTCGAATACAAGTGCTTGATTATAGGCAGGTCATGAAGCAACAATATCTCGAGTACGTATAAGTTAAACAAGATTGCCTTAAGAAGGCTAGCACAAACTGGGATACATGATCGAAGAGGCGCAGGCCTCCTGCAGGATCCTCCTAACTACTCTGGTCGTCCGTCGCGGGCTGCACGTAGTAGTAGGCACCTCCAGTGTAGTAGTCGCCATCGACGGTGGCGTCGCTCTGGGCTCCATCGTCAGTCGCAGCAACCGGGTAAAGAAAGGGGAAAAGGGGAACAAAGGCAACCGTGAGTACTCATCCAAAGTACTGCATAAGCAAGGAGCTACACTACATATGCATGGATATATGTGTAGAGGGCCATATCGACTGAATCGCAGAATGCCGTAATAAGAGGGGATATCTAATCACAGTCAAGACTATGCTTCAGCAGCCTCCGCCTTGCAAAGATGAAGCGTAGAGTAGATCAAGTCCTCCAAGTAGCATCACATAGCAATAATCCTACACGGCGATCCCTCCTCGTAACCACGAGAGAGCGACCACCGGGTTATATCGGCACTTGGAAGGGTGTGTTTTATTAAGTATCCGGTTCTAGTTGTCATAAGGTCAAGGTACAACTCCAAGTCGTCCTGTTATCAAGATCACGGCTATTCGAATAGATTAAACTTCACTGCAGGGTGCACCACATAACCCAACACGCTTGATCCCATTTGGCGGACACACTTTTACGGGTCATGCCCGGCCGCTGAAGATCAACACGCCGCAGCCCCACCTAGGCACAACAGAGAGGCCAGACGCCGGTCTAAACCTAAGCGCACAGGGTGCAGGCCGACGCCTAATGCACACCTGCACGCTATGAAAAGTCTTGGCCGAAGCGGAACTAGCCCCTTAATACAAGAGCAGGCTTACGTTCCAATCCGGCCAAGGCCGCCATTGTCGTCACACGGCGTTTCGGCCGATACCACGACGTCGGGATACCCATAACTACTCCCACGTAGATGGTTAGTGCGTATAGACCAAATGGCTAGACTCGGATCAAATACCAAGATCTCGTTAAGCGTGTTAAGTATCCATGAACGCCCGAGCAGGCCAGGCCCACTTCTCTCCTAGGCGGTCTCAACCTGCCCTGTCGCTCCGCCACAAAGTAACAATCGGGGCCGTCGGGAACCCAGCCCACCTCTCTGGGATGGAGCCACATCCTTTCAGCCCCCATCTCCGAGCAAGATCACGAGTAATGTAATGGTGTAAAGTATATAGTATATGCCCGTGATCACCTCCCGAAGTGATCACAGCCCGATGTATAGCATGGCGTACGGACAAGAATGTAGGGCCTTGATGGAACACTAGCATCCTATACTAAGCAAGAGGATAGCGGTAAAGGTAACAACAAGAAGAGCAAGGACATGCTATGCAGCGAGATAGGATTAATCGAAAGCAGTAACATGCTACACTACTCTAATGCAAGCAGTATAGAGAAGAGTAGGCGATATCCGGTGATCAAAGTGGGGGGGCTTGCCTGGTTGCTCAGACAAGGAGGGGTCGTCGGTGACGTAGTCGACCACAGGGGCATCAGCATCGTCACGGGGTCTACCGGAAAGAAGTAACGGAGGGGGAACACAATAAATAACAGAGCAATCAAAGCATCACAAAGCGTAACATGGCAATACGCGGTGCTAGGTGTGCCCTAACGCGGCAGTAGGTGTTACCGGCGAAAAGGGGGAAACATCCGGGAAAGTATCCCCGGTGTTTCGTGTTTTCGGGCAGAGGAGCCGGAGGGGCAAAGTTGCAAGTTTGATATGTTAGGGGTGCGTGGCGGACGAACGGGCTGCGTATCCGGGTTCGTCTCGTCGTTCTGAGCAACTTTCATGTTGAAAATATTTTAATCCGAGTTACGGATTAAAAGATATGATTTTCTAAAGATTTTATTAATTTCTAGAATTTAGTTAATTATTTAATTTAATCCGAAAATGGAACTATGACATCAGCATGATGTCATGCTGACGTCAGTAGTCAACAGGGGTTGACTGGGTCAACCTGATGGTGGGACCCGGTTGTCATTGTCTAAAACTAACTAATCAGGTTTAGTTAGTCTAACTAAAATGATTAGGTTTATTAACTACAATTAACTAGGTTAACTAATCAGGACTAATTAAGTTAATTAATTCTTTAATTAATTAATTAATATTTTAATTATTTTAATTAATTATTTATTTTTTTAAATCTTCTTTTTTTCGTTCTCAGGGGCGTGGGCCCCGTTTGTCATTGGCGAGAGGGGCCTATCGGGTTCGGGCGTGGTTCCTGGGCGAGCCCGTGAGTGTCTTGGTGATTCTGGCGTGTGGATGCGGGCGCACCCAGCGCCCACCACGCCGAGGAGGGAGGCGAGGCTGTATGTGCCGGCAGCTGGCGAGGCCATGGCGGCCAACATGGGCGCGGGCAGCCGAGGCGGCAGGCGAGGCGGGCGTCGCCAGGCGCATGTCCACGCTGAGGAAAGTGCAGGCGCACGGCCAGGGGACAGCCAGCGAGGTCGGAGTTCGGGCGCGCCGACATACTCGGCCACAGCCTGGGCGGCTCGGTGAACGCGAGGTCGTCATGAGCCGGGCGCAAGCGGGCAGCGCCAATCAACGCATTTAGATCGACGGGGAAGAGGGGAACGGACATGGCTGGCTCAGTGGGAGGAGGTCGATGGAGAGTTCGGGACGGTCGGAGTGGCGTCGGAGAGGTGGGCCGGCGCGATGGCGGTGGTGGTGGCCGAGGCGGACGGGGACGATGTTCCGGCGAGGCGGGGGACACGGAGGCATGGCGGAGGACGATGAGGCGGCGGCGGGCGGCTTGAGCCAGCGCCAACATCGAGGCGACGGGTGGTGCGGTTCGAGCCCCGATCCAATCGGGGAGTGGGTGGAGTGGGGAGAGTGGGGATTAGGGTTTGCGGGGTGTGGGGATAAGGTGTGGCCCATTTGGGCGATTGGGCGGCTGGCAGAGCCTTTGGTGGGCCGAGGCCCGATTAGCGTGGGGGTTTCTTCCTTTTCTTTTTATTTTATTTTTACCCTTTATTTATTCTATTACTTTTAGTTGCTATTTTTTCTAGTGATAACAAAATACCAAAGTGGCACCTAAATTGATGTTTACTATTTATGCCACTGCCTCATAAATTTGCTAACCCAAAATAAAATAGTTTTGTAATTATTTAATATTTAAAGTATTTAAATAATAGTTTTTGCTACTATTTTATTCATCTCATAGTTTTTAAGCATTTTATAATAGTGTGGTTCCTTCGCCATAATTACTTATGCAATATTTGGCACAACCCAAACATTTTAATTTTATTATTTGAAAACTTTTGTTGTTTGCCTAATTCTTTTGCATTTGAATTTGAATCGTTTTGAACTAACACGAGTTTACCAACAGTAACCTAGGTGACGTGGCATCATTAGCGCAGGGTTACTGTAGCTTGATTACCTGGGCGTCACATTAGGCGAAGCCCTGCGCCGGTAACTTCGTCATCACCTTCGCCACGCCGTTGTGCTGACAGAACTCTCCCTCATCCTCAACTGGATCAAGAGATCGAGGGACGTCATCGTGTTGAATGTGTGCCGAACACGGAGGTTCCATACGTTCGGTACTTGGATCGGTTGGATCGTGAAGACGTTCGACTACATCAACCGCGTTACTAAACACTTCCGCTTTCAGTCTACTAGGGTACATGGACACACTCTCCCGTCTCGTTGATATGCATCTCCTAGACAGATCTTGCATAATCGTAGGTAAAAAAACTGAAATACTGCATTCCCCAACAGAGCAAACGTTCAGTGTGCGTAGAGTTGTATCGGTGGTCGATAGAACTTGAGGTAATATTTGTTCTACCTTTAGCTCCTCGTTGGGTATGACACTCTTACTTATCGAAAGATGCTACAATTGATCCCCTATACTTGTGGGTTATCAAGACCTTTTTCTGGTGCCGTTGCCGAGGAGCAATAGCGTGGGGTGAATATTCTCGTGTGTGCTTGTTTGGTTTATCACTAAGTAGATTTTATTTTCTTTTCTAAGTTGTTTTATATCTCTAGTTATGGATATGGAACACGAAATACCAAAAAATTAGGTGTGCTTGCTACTTATGGAGATGGGGAACCTCCTAAAACCCTCGATGCTCGTTATGTGGAAAATATTAAACACTACTTTGATAATCCCGAGGAAACCCCATTCAACTTGATAATGGGAGACACTTTGTATCAATGTGAATACTTTAGGGTTTATCATTTGACTCAAAAAGTGAATCTCCTATGGGATCAAATTGAAATGTTGCATTGGTATGCTTGGAATTTATGCTTGAGATATGATTATACTTGCTGCTCTAGGATGAAGGCTCTACACCTTCCCTTTTCATGTGAATTTAATGATAATGAAACCTTGGCTTCTTATGCTAATGGTATATATGATTACTATGATGTGGAATGAATAGAAGAATTTCTTGCTTTTAAGGGTGCTTATGAAATTGAATCTTTGTTTCAAAAGTATGAAGATTTTGATGATGTTGTTTATATACCTGAAAATTTTGCTATACTTAAATATTGCTATGAGAGTTATGAATATAATGCTGATATTAATGAGTTTATTGAGAAAGTCTCCGATGTCCAAGAAGAGACTAATATTTTGCAGGAAACTATGGAAGAAGAAATTGATGACACTGTGAGCTCATTGGATGAAAAAGATGACGAGGAGAGCGAAGAACAAAAGGAGGAAGAGCGGATTAGCTACCCGTGCCCACCTTCTAATGAGACTAACTCTTCAACTCATATATTGTTTAATTTCCCTTCGTGCTTACCGAAGGTTGAATGCTATGATGATTGCTATGATCTCGTTGATTCGTTTGAAATATCCCTTTTTGATGAAATTGATGCTTGCTATTCTTGTGGCCATGATGCCAATATGAATTATGCTTATGGAGATGAACTTGCTATAGTTCTTTATGTTAAGAATGAAATTGTTGCTATTACACCCACACATGATAGTCCTATTATATTTTTTGAACTCTCCCAACTACACTATATCGGAGAAGTTTGTGCTTACTAAGGATTATATTGATGGGTTGCGTTTTACTATTGCACATGATAATTTTTATGAATATAATATGCATGTGCTTGCTGCTCCTACTTGCAATTATTATGAGAGAGGGACTACATCTCCGCCTCTCTATGTTTCCAATACGTTAAAATTGCAAGAAATAGTTTATACTATGAACTGGCCTTTACTTTGTGTGCATGAATTTTCTTTTATGACATGCCGATGCATAGGAAGAGAGTTAGACTTCGCTGTTGCATGATATATGTTGCTTTGTGCTCAATACTAAAATACAAATCATTGTTAATTAAAATTGGCTTTGATATACCTTGGGATCCGGGTGGATCAATTACTTGAGCACTATATGCCTAGCTTAATGGCTTTAAAGAAAGTGTTGTCAGGGAGACAACCCGAAAGTTTTAGAGTGTCATTTTATTCTGTTGTGTGCTTTTATAAAGTTCAAAAAATGTATAGAGGGGAAACTTTGTCAAAAAGAAAAGCGAAAGTGAGAAAGACGAGCATTGTTAAAGTGGGAGCTAGCCTTGAACTTTGTTCATACCCATGGAAACTTTGTGAACCTTGATTACAGAAACTTTTCAACAAAAATAATTATCCCCTTGTATAAATCCATTGTATTATAAAAATAATGTGCCAAGATTTGCCTTTAGGATTTTTAGATTGCATGTTTGGTATGTGCAGTGCAAAAACAGAAATTTGGCTGTAGTGCATGAATTTACATTTTTTTACTGGAATGTTAGAAGTTTCTGGAAATTTTATACAGTACTTCTATGATTTTTTATTCCTATTTTTTTCAGAATTTTTGGAGCTACAGAAGTATGGTAAATGTTCATATTGCTACAGACTGTCCTGTTTTTGACAGATTCTGTTTTTGATGCATGTTTTGCGTGTTTTGATGGAACTATGGATTTTATCGTTGGTATAAGCCATGGAGAAGTTAGGATACAGTAGGTATAATGCAAATATAAAATATGAATGGGTTTTCAACAATACTTAAAGTAGTGATTTGCTTTATTATACTAAGGATCTCACGAGGGTTTTGTTAAGTTTTATGTGATTGAAGTTTTCAAGTTTTGGGTGAGATCACGATGGATGAAGGAATAAGGAGTGGCAAGAGCCTAAGCTTGGGGATGCCCGAGGCACTCCAAGGTAATATTCACGAACTCCCAAGCAACTAAGCTTGGGGATGCCTCGGAAGATATCCCCTCTTTCTTCTAACGACCATCGGTAATTTTACTTGGAGCTATATTTTTATTCGTCACATGATATGCACAAATTCTTGGAGCGTCTTTTTTTCCTTTTTCTTTTATGCACCATGCTGGTATGATATAGTCCTTGGTTAATTTATCGAATGCTCTTGTACTTCACTTATATCTTTTGAGTATGGATTTTTATAATACTTCATGTGCTTCACTTATATCATTTGAAGTTTGGATTGCTTGTTTCTCTACACATAGAAAACCGCCATTTATAGAATGCTATTTTGCTTCACTTATATTTGTTAGAGTGTGGGCAAATCTTTTGAAGAAAGAATGGCAAATCTTTTGTAGAAAGAATTAAACTCTCTTGCTTCACTTATATCTATTTAGAGAGTCAATAGGAATTGGTCATTCACATGGTTAGTCGTAAAAATCCTACATAAAACTTGTACATCACTGAATATGAAATGTTTGATTCCTTGCAATAGTTTTGCACTATAAATATGATAATATGTGGGAGGTACCAGTGAAGTGGTTTAGTAAGAATATTGGTGTTAAGGTTTGTGATTCCCGAAGCATGCATGTATAGTCTCTTGTTATGCTAAGAAGTTGAAGCATGATTTATTATTGATTGTCTTCCTTATGAGTGGCGGTCAGGGACGAGCGATGGTCTTTTCCTACCAATCTATCCCCCTAGGAGCATGCATAGTAGTGCTTTGCTTTGAGGGCTAATAAACTTTTGCAATAAGTATGTAAGTTCTTTATGACTAATGTGAGTCCATTGATTATACGCACTCTTACCTTTCCGCATTTTCTAGCCTCTTCAGTACCGTGCATTGCCCTTTCTCTCCTCGAGAGTTGGTGCAAACTTCGCCGGTGCATCCAAACTCCATGATATGATATGCTCTATCACACATAAGCCGCCCTATATGTTCCTCAAAACAGCCACCATACCTACATATTATGGCATTTCCATGGCCATTCCGAGATATATTGCCATCCAACTCCATCATCGTCATATACATGACTTGAGCATTCGTTGTCATATTGCTTTGAATGATCGTAAGATAGCTAGCATGATATTTTCATGGTTTTTCCATTTTTTATATCTTTGCTACACTAGATCATTGCACATCCTGGTACACCGCCAGAGGCATTCATATAGAGTTATATATTGTTCTAGATATCGAGTTCTACTTTTTGAGTTGTAAGTAAATAGAAGTGTGATGATCATCATTATTCATTATTAAAGCATTGTCCCAGTGAGGAAAGGACGATGGAGACTATGATTCCCCCACAAGTCGGGATGAGACTCCGGACGAAAAGAAAAAAATTAAAAAATAGGCCAAAAAGAGCCCAACAAAAAAAGAAAAAAAAGAAAAAAAGAAGAAAGAGAGAAAAGAAAAAAAAAGAAAAAAAAGAAAAAAAAAGAGAGAAAAAAGATAGAAGGGGCAATGTTACTATCCTTTTCCACACTTGTGCTTCAGAGTAGCACCACTTCATATAGAGAGTCTCCTGTGTTGTCACTTTTATATACTAGTGGGAATTTTTCATTATAGAACTTGGCTTGTATATTCTGATGATGGGCTTTCTAAAATGCCAGAGGTCTTCATGAGCAAGCAAGTTGGATGCACACCCACTTAGTTTTCAGTTTGAGCTTTCATACACTTATAGCTCTTAGTGCATCCGTTGTAAGGCAATCCCTTCTCCTCGCATTGACATCAATTGATGGGCATCTCCATAGCCCGTTGATTAACCGCGCCGGTGTGAGACTTCCTTACTTTTTGTCTTCTCCATATTATCTCTATCACCATACTCAATTCTACCCATAGTGCTATATCCATGGCTTGCGCTCATGTATTGCGTGGGGGTTGAAAAAGCTGAAGCACGTTAAAAAGTATGAACCAATTGCTCGGCTTGTCATCGGCATTGTGCATGATAAATAGTTTGTGTTAAGAAGGTGGAGCATAACAAGACTATATGATTATGTAAGGATAACATTCTTTAGCATTGAAATTTTGAAAGACATGATTGTTTGTTGGGATGCCTGATTATTGATGTCTTTATGTCAAATTATAGACTATTAATTTGAATCACTCGTGTATTAATATTCATGCCATGATTAGATTATATGATCAAGATTATGCTAGGTAGCATTCCACATCAAAAATTATCCTTTTTATCATTTACCTACTCAAGGACGAGCAGGAATTAAGCTTGGAGATGCTGATACATCTCAGTCGTACCTATAATTTTTATTGTTTCATGCCAATATTCTACAACTTTCATACTTTTGGCAACATTTTATATTATTTTTGGGACTAACATATTGATCCAGTGCCCAGTGCCAGTTCCTGTTTGTTGCATGTTTTTTGTTTCGCAATATATCCATATCAAAGGAAGTCCAAACACGATAAAAATTTATGAAGGTTTATTTTGGAGTATTTGTGATTTTTGGGAAATAGAATCAACGTGAGACGATGCACGAGGGGCCCACAAGCTCGAGGGGCGCGCCCCTACCCTGGGTGCGGCCAGTAGGCTTGTGGAGCCCCTGTAAGGCGGTTGGCGCCCTTCTTTCGCTACAATAAGGATAATATCCGGAAGCAAATCATGTTAAAATTTCAGCCCAATCGGAGTTACAGATCTCCAGGAATTTAAGAAAGGGTGAAAGGCCAGAAAACGGGGACACGAACAGAAGAGAAACACACACACACACACACACAGAGAGAGAGAGAGAGAGAGAGAGAGAGAGAGAGATCCACCATGGCAGCCATGGACTAGAGGGGGAACTCTCCTCCCATCTAGGGGGAGGTCAACAAAGAAGAAGAAGGGGGGCTCTCTCCCCCTCTGTCTTGGTGGCGCCGGAGTGCCGCTGGGGCAAGGATCGTGACGGCGATCTACACCAACAACCTCGTTACCGTCAACACCAACTCTCTCTCTCCCTCTATGCAGCGATGTCACACCTCTTCTCCCCGTTGTAATCTCTACTTAAATATGGTGCTCAACGCTATATATTATTATCCAATGATGTGTGGCTATCCTATGATGTTTGAGTATATTCGTTTTGTCCTATGGGTTGATTGATGATCGTGATTGGTTTGAGTTGCATTTTTTTTGGTGTTGTCCTATGGTGCCCTCCATGTCGAGGAAGCGTGAGGGACTCCCGTTGTAGGGTGTTGCAATATGTTCATCATTCGCTTATAGTGGGTTGCATGAGTGACTGAAACACAAACCCGAGTAAGTGGGTTGTTGCGTATGGGAGTAAAGAGGACTTGATAGTTAATGTTATGGTTGGGTTTTACCTTAATGATCTTTGGTAGTTGCGGATGCTTGCTAGAGTTCCAATCATAAGTGCATATGATCCAAGTAGAGAAAGTATGTTAGCTCATGCCTCTCCCTCATATAAAATTGCAATAATGATTACCGGTCTAGTTATCGATTTCCTAAGGACAAATAACTTTCTTGTGACAAAAAGATCTCTACTAAACTGAACTTAATTGTTCTTTATCTAAACAGCCCCTAGCTTTTATTTATGTGTCCTTTATTATCTTTCAAACCTATCCCTTTACACCTACAAAGTACTTCTAGTTTCATACTTGTTCTAGGTAAAGCAAACGTTAAGTGTCTGTAGAGTTGTATCGGTGGTCGATAGAAGTTGAGGGAATATTTGTTCTACCTTTAACTCCACGTTGGGTTCGACACTCTTACTTATCGAAAAAGACTACAATTGATCCCCTATACTTGTGGGTTATCACTTATGAACAAGAGTATACCGATTGTTTCTACCATGGTGTAAAGAATTTTTATTGAATTGTCATGGTCTACTATGTAATAAGGAACATGCTTGCATGGGTACCACATCACAATCAACATAATTAGCATATGTAGCTATACTAAAATGCACACAAAATGTCCATGTTACCTTAACCTTGCCACTGTTATTGAACCATTGGATGTAGTGTAACATCCCAAATTTTCAATTTGGAATGTTATACATAGGTCATCTTATGCATATCATATTTTATTTGCATTTTGGGTGTGATCCTAAAAATCCTAAGCAACTCAAGGACCCACCGAGAGAGTTGGGGATTTTATTATTTTCATATTTGAATTTTCTCAAATATTGAAACAGGGACCATTTTGATTTTAATTATTTTGCTCTCCGAAAATATTTCAAATTAAAATATATGAGAGGAGATAATATTACTTCTCCAAAATAAATGAAATATTAAGGGGGGGGGATGTTAAAATCAAATAAATATTTTTATTTGGATTTTATTGCTATTTTATTTGAATTAGGAAAAGTATGCATTTTCAAAATTGCATTCTTAGCCCAAATAAATGTTCACTTTGTCTGAAATATTATTAGAGGACCGTGAAAATTTATTCAGGATTTTTGGACATTGTTTGGTATTTCTTTTATTTATTTTACTCCATCCGTCTTAAAAAAACAACGAACCGACCTACGGTGCGTCTTGGACTTCCGACCGCCCTTTAAAAAGGCAAGCCCGACCGCCCGCCCACCAGTAACCCTAAGCCGTCAGCCTCGGTTTCCAGCCTTGCTGCCTTTTTCGCTTTTAGGTAAAAACCGTCTCGGTTTTTTTTCAGAAAACCCTAGATCTGTTTTTTATTGATCGGTTTGGTTTTTCGTCGGTTTATTTATTTAGCGGACGTTCGTCTGATCGTTCGTTTTAACGAATGTTGTTCGCCGGTTAGGTTCAGACAGCGAACGTTCGTTCATTAGTCTTTTCTTTTTATTTTCTTTTTCTGCCAGGGACCTATCTGCGATTATTTTTATCGCAGATTAGCCCCTGATCTTCAAACCCTCACCGTTTCTTAACTGTTTGTCCAAATCCAGTGAAACCAACGCCAAAATCTTCGTTTTGAGCCCCTCTTTCTGTTTAACCAACTTGAATAAGGTTTTGACAATTTAAAATTTGGTTTCAAGCATATTTGTTTTCGAAGTTCTTTTGACCGTAGTTTCCGTTCTGTAGCTCCGATTCGATTGATTCTTTTTGCAGATCGAATCTTTTCAGTTGAGCTTTCAGATTTGATCTTATTATTTGAGATTTACCCGTGCATCATTGCTTGATTGCTTATGTATGCTATTGTTTTTTTGCGGTAGAATTCCCGGAGTGCGAAGCGTGCTACTACGAGTCTCTAGGGTTTGCGGATCGTCAGCAAGGCAAGTAACACATTGGTCATACTCTTTTCATACCCAGTTTTTATGCATTAGTTTCACCCCTCAAACATTGCATGAGTAGGATCTCTTAACATGTGGGTTTAGGAAATAGTTGATGAGGTAGAACATATTGCCTTTTATTATCAAACCCTTGGGAGTTACTTCTACGTTATGCTTATATTGCTATGCTATGCTCGTAGACGTGGATTGGGTTTGAGTGTATTCCATGACAGATGTGAGACTGATAACTAATGGTTAACTTAAGGTGGCTACTTAAATACACATCTAGGTGGATTGGTTGTCAGGGCACCTAGAGAATCCAGTGTTGTCCTAGGATATCCGGGAGTACCCGTGTGATCATCCTATGGTTTGCCACCCAAGCTCAAAGGGATCATAAGATTATTCAAGCTAGAAACTTCTGTGTGCAGCCACAAGCTATTATGGGCTCTAGCATAGTTGAGTATGATGCATGACCTCTTTCAGTGGTGGGCTAGCAGATGTAGGGGAAAGTAGGTGTAACTGTCCACCCAGAGTAAAGAGTTAATGTTTTTGAAAGACTGTGTCTCGGTCATCCGTTTCTCAAACACCATGTAGTGCGAGAAATCCAACGGAGGAGATCGAGTCTTGTGGGGAAAAGTGCGCAAACCTCTGTAGAGTGTATAAACTAATCATGGTTAGCCGTGTCCCCGGTTATGGACATATTGAGTATCTGGTTCTTGGATTATCATGTTGATCTCATCACTCTAAATTAATTTGTTGGGATTGTTAATTACTTTTAATTGGGATTGAGTTGGAGGAACCTTCTCAATGTTTCAACTACCATGATAGTTAAATAAAATATATTCCTTTGTTGTAGGAAAAAATTGGCTTTTTGCAAAACAATATAACCATAGAGCCTCCACCAGCCATATATGCATGTAGTGATAGCATTTATTCTGTTGATTGCTCTACTGTGTTATATTGCGAGCATATTCCATGTGCTGGCCCATTTTGGGCTGCAACATATCATGTTGCAGACTTTTCAGACAAAGAGTAAGGTGCGCTAGGTCATTGTCGTGCACTCAGCTATGCCATTGGAGTTGATGGACTCACTTTATCTTCCAAGCCTTCCGCTGTTATCTTAATTAGATGGCTGTAAGCCATATTTATTGTGTTAAGTTCTCTTTTGAGACTATCGATGTAATAAGTGTGTGATTGCTACTCTGTTATAAATCCATTCGAGTATCGTGTGTGTCAGCATTACCGATCCAGGGATGACACTGAAGCACAGAGACTTGACCGTCTGAGGTCGGGTCGCTACAAGATGGTATTAGAGCACACGCTGAATGTAGGACACGACCACTAAGATGAGCCATAGATCACTCTTATCTACTCTTTTCTGACTCCTCTCCATGTTCTACTCTTTAGGATGGCAGACTCAAGGAACAAGTTTGCAAAACCAGATGAAGACACACCCTTTGGACGACACTTGAAGGAAGTCACTAGGTACCTGAACATCGGAATACCAAGCTTCACCGGGACCTACACCGCCACTTTACCAGAAGAAGAGCTTTGGATGATTCGAGTTCAAGTTCCAGGAAGGACGTTCACGCCAGTCACTGAACCCATAGAGTTTTCCTTTGATGCACCAACCTGGAGTCTAGGTAAGAGCATGGCAGCCCACATCGTCATGGGACGCATCGGCGAAGTTTATCACAAGGATCTTAAGGACACTATCTACCAGATATGTGGGCGCCGAGACGAGCAATGGGAGATGATGAGCACCAGGAGGGACAGGTCCATTGTAGCTTTCATCCAGGAATTAAACCAGCACATTAAATGCCAGAGAACCAGATGTGTGCAAGCATGATAGATTTTAAGAAGGCAATGACCAGGAACACGGAGCTAGAAGAGGAACTCAAGTCTACACGCGACGGATATGAGGAGGAAATCACAATACTTGTGGAGAAGAATGACGACCTGAAAAGGAAGCTAGGAGTATTCATGGGAGACCCCGCGCCAGGAGGAGATGACGACCATCCAGAGGACTACATCATCATCGACGACACCGACTCCGACCCTGACGATAGTGATGATGATTATGAAGACGAAGCTGGAGCGAATATCATGGAGTCTTCCACCGATCAAAATTTCTAGTAGACCACCATATGATTAGTAGTATTCCTCCATGTGTATAGTAGTAGTCCGAGCACTTTTGTAACGATAGTTCTAGGCTGATTGTATGCCCTTGCTTGAATTGATTTTGGTGTGATATGATTGTGTTTGTCTCATGTGCATATGGGTAGTGCTTTCTCACTAGACCTCACTCTATTCTAATCTCTCCCTCTAAACCCATCAGATGCATCCGAGACGTGACACCAGATTTGTCTTCCCACCGGAGCTCACTTAGTTGATCCAACAGCAAAATGCCTTGATGCAACTACTAGTCCAGAACCAAGGCAACAACAACAACAACAACCCACCACCTCCACCTCCAGTTGACAACTTAGCCCGTTTTCTGAGGTTGCAACCGCCGGTGTATTCTAGTAGCACGAGAGAGAGCGAGAGAGATCAAACACATAGCTACAGGTACATACCCTTAGCCCCGAGGGTGAACTAATCCCTCCTCGTCATGGAGATCGTCGGGATGATGAAGATGGCCACCGGTGAGGGATCCCCCCCCTCCGGCAGGGTGCCGGAACAGGGCCCCAATTGGTTTTTGGTGGCTACAGAGGCTTGCGGCGGCGGAAATCCCGATCTATTCTGTTCTTCGAAGGTTTTAGGGTATATGGATATATATAGGTGGAAGAAATATGTCAGGGGAGCCACGAGGGGCCCACGAGGGTGGAGGGCGCGCCCCCCTGACTCGTTCCTCCCCCGTTGCTTTCTTGACATGCACTCCAAGTCCCCCGGGTTGCTTTCTTTCCAAAAATAACTTCTCCAGAAGGTTTCATTCCGATTTGACTCCGTTTGATATTCCTTTTCTTCGAAAAACTGAAACAAGGGAAAAAACATGAACTGGCACTGGGCTCCGGGTTAATAGGTTAGTCCCAAAAGTGATATAAAAGTGTTTAATAAAGCCCATAAACATCCAAGATGGATAATACAATAGCATGAATACTTCATAAATTATAGATACGTTGGAGAAGTATCAGCATCCCCAAGCTTAATTCCTGCTCGTCCTCGAGTAGGTACATGATAAAAGAAAGAATTTATGAAGTGTGAATGCTAGCAGGTGCACAAGTTTGATCAATGATAATTTCAGTCACCTTTTCTAGCATTATTATATGTCATAACAGTAGCTCAACTCATAGAACTTTTCATGATCAAGTAACAAACTATTCACATGTTAAAGTATAGATCATAAACTTTCTTGAAAACTAACAAACCCTGTTATTAGTCATCAAACAATTACAATTCATCTTATTTTCAGGAAGAGTCTATGTCGAGCTTTGATTCCATAAACTTCACATACTCAACTATCATTTAGTCTTCCATGATTGCTACCACTCAAAGCATATTTTTAGAACAAATAGTATTCATCGAACACAGAGAAAGATAGGGGCTTAATGTTTCGCCTCCCAACCTTTTACCTCAAGGGTAATGTCAACAGTAATAATTCATGCTCAAATATATTTGAATGGACATATATGCTTAGATCTTTCCATCACATGATGCTTGCCAACTAAAGAGTAGGTTGGAATGAGAAGGAATACTACTGACTCTTGCATAAAAATAAAAGTTAGGCCCTTCGCAGAGGGAAGCAGGGATTTGCAGAGGTGCTAGAGCTCAAAGCAAAAACAGAGATGAAAATAATTTTGAGAGGTATGCTTTCATTGTCAACATAACGACCAAGAGTTCCCAATATCTTCCATACTACATACATTATAGGCGGCTCCCAAACGGAAAGGTAAAGATTTTTACTCCCCCTCCACCAACAATCATCAATCCATGGCTTGCCCGAAACAACGGGTGCCTCCAACTAACATCAAACCTGGGGGAGTTTTGTTTGCAATTATTTTTTATTTGATTTCGATCTTTTGATCATGGTACTGGGCATCCCAGTTACCAGCCATTTTCTCGTGAATGATGAGCGGAGTCCACTCATTGTGAGAATAACCCACCTAACATGGAAGATACTGCTAACCCGTAGTCGCTACATGAGCGATTCGGGCATACAAAATAGATTATTATTTGAAGGTTTAGAGTTTGGCACATGCAAATTTACTTGGAACGGCAGGTAAATACCGCATATAGGTACATATGGTGGACACTCATGTAAGAAACTTGGTTCAAGGAGTTTGGATGCACAAGCAGTATTCCCGCTTAGTACAGATATTTTGGCTAGCAAGGGATTCTAAATAGCAAGCACCACATGTTAGAGGATTCATAACAATATAACTTCTATACAAATATACCCAGGCATAACTTATTATGTTGTCTTCCTTGTCCAACTTCAACTAATTTGCTCAGGTTTGAAAATAATTAATGGGGCTCACAATCATAGAAGATGTCCAAGATAGTATATTTATATGTGAATTCTCTCTTCCTTCAATATTCTTTCATGAATTGTTCAAGTTACCAATACAATGTTTGCTAACCTTCAAAAAATGTACCACCTCTACTTCCTATATGTGAAGTCATTAATCCCCATGGGATAAGCATATGAAACATATATAATTTCAGATTTATGACATTCAAATCATTCAACCATTTACTCATAGAATATAAGTGAAGCACACGACTAAATGACAAACTACTCCAAAAAAAGAGTGAAGATCAATGAGTAGTTAAATAATTATGTAGCTATGTGTCGGTGTACTAGAGTAGGGGTACCCTAGTATCCCGAACTTGTGCACGGGCAGTTGCAGCCCTCCGCGGCAGGGGTTTACCGGGTGACCGCCAAGGTCCTCCGTGGTTCCTTTGGAGCCATTCAAGAACAAAGTATTCAAGCCAAGGAGACAAGGCCCCGCCAAGAGGAGCTTGCCGGGAAGGCCACCCAAGGCACCTAGGAGACAAGGCTCCGGCAAGAGGAGCTTGCCGGGAAGGCCCGGAGAGCGACAAGCTTCGTGGCAACAAGACAACAACCGCGGCAAAGGCGCTTGCAGCGCACCACCACTGTACTGCGCTCCAGCACATCCACTAACGTGTCGCCAGGACCTTTCCAGCGCCAGTGGCGAGAGGTCAGGCAGCCAGCGGTCGAGGTGGCAAGCGGCATCGACAAGATTGCCATCGTGGCAAGCGGTGGCGCCCGACGGTCCCTGTTTGCCGTTAGGGCGGCGTGAGACGGGCATTTAATGCCTTTGTCCCTGCCGCCGAGGTTAGGTATGATACCTTTGTACCTTTGTGCAGTAGCTGTACCAACCACTCATCTTCCATTTTTACCCTTGTCTACGTTGCCACCTGTCGGAGACCCCTTGAGCATATAAAAGGAGGCCCATGCGCAACGTAGAGGGGGTCGGTTCCCCCCACGCTCGGTCTCGTTAGCAGCTCGTGTGTACTGTAGCACTCAAGCGCTCCCGAGCAAGAACTCAATACACCTAGACATGCAGCAGTAGGAGTGTTATCTCTCCGGAGAGCTCCGAAGCTGGGTAAACCTCTCGTGTGCGTCGCCTCGATCTGCTCTTCGTGCGACCTCCGCTCCCCGCCGAACCGAAAGGGGCTCGGTCCGCCGGTCCCATAGGTGCTCGTGGGTCAGATTAGCCTCCCCGACATCTTTGGCGCGCCAGGTAGGGGGATCGCGTCGAGATTGTGTGAACCTGATCCGGCGTCCACACGAGCTAGTTCTTCATCATCTTCATTGACATGCCACCGAAGAAGAAGGCTTCGGCGGCAGACGCTCCGTCCGCGTCGAACCCACCACCACCGGAGCAAACAGGTGGTGGGGTAGACGCCGGCGGAAGAATGGACGTCGACGGAGGGCCCCACGGTGCTGCCAAGTCCAAGGACAAGGCTGCGCAGACCTCGGCGTCCGTACATGCACCGCGCCCGTCTCAGGAGGCGCGGGACCGACGGCGTCATGGTATTCACAATGCCATACGCTCGTTGGACCAAGATCGAGCTGGTGGATCTCGGGATGCCCAAGACCAGCATGCGCGCCAACATGTCTTGGCGAAGCGAGGCATCGATCGCTGGGCGGGATATCGCTCCTTCTAACATAGTTAGAAGTCCGAGCATATCCGCTCCTCGCGCCGCTCACCACCGCCACCCACCACTCCAGCAGGCTTTGGCGAGAGCTCAATCTGCTCTGGATTACCCTCCAACAGGTGACAAGGTCGATGAATGGAGGGCCACCATTCGTAGTCTCATTGGCTTTGCCATGGCGGCGCTCAGCGGCGGTAGAGTGCATCGCTACCGCGGCAAGATCGCCAAACACGAGCGGTGGCGGCAGAAACCGGTGGGGGTGCAACCACCATGCACTCTCCGCCCCGAAGGCCAAGATCGCCGACTCGCCGGATCCACCACGACAGCGACTCCACCGCATCATCGGATCCACGAGCTCATCGCGACCAGCGCCAAGTTCTTCACGAACGACAGCAAGAAGACGCTCGAACTCGCATCGAGCGCCGAAGAGAAGCGCGGCGTCAATCCGACAAGCGCGCTGGGCCCTCTGTCGACATGCATGCGCCCGGAAGAACCAGCGACTTGCCGTCAGACGGTAGGTTTCCCTGCGTTCACTGCGTGAGCTACGGCAAGTCCGGTGGCCCAACAAGAAGAACTTCAAGCGGGCGTACGAGAGAAATGCGACGGCAAGACGCATCCGTCGGAGTTCCTCGGCATCTACACCATTGCGGTGCAAGCTGCCGGGGGCGAGACGACAAGATCCTAGCCAACTACTTCACCGGCTGGTGCTCAAGCCCAATGTCGATCTGGCTCATGCACTTGCCGGACAATTCCATATCCTCTTGGGCAGATCTATGCCATCAGTTTGTCAGCGCCTTTACAGGCGGCCACAAGCCCCATGGCCAAGAAAGAGACCTTCATCTGCTCGCCCAGAAGGAAGGAGAGCCCCTGCGCAAGTACATTCAGAGATTCACCACAGACAAAGACAACATCCCAGATGTCCACCTGCCGCTGTGGTAATCAGCGTTCCATCGGAATGTGCGAAACCGCGAGATGCGGAGGAGATGGCGATGTGCAAGATCGAGAGGCGTCGATGAGCTATATGCCCTGGTCGACAAGTGTGCATGTGCTGAGGAAGGGAGGAGACTCCCCGGAGAGAATACTGAAGCAGGAGGATCTGATAGTGAGGAGACCGCTCCGGCAAGGAAGAGCCGGCGGCGGGGCAACAGGAAAAAGAAAGGCAGAGATGTACTAGTTGTTGAGCAGTCCGCAGCGGAGGTGGCGCCAAGAAAACCAAGGCTGGTAGCTCCGGCAAGGAGGTTGCCGCGGCACCAACCGCCGGTGTGGCGGTCGCCGACAAGCGGGGCGGCTCCAACAAAGCGATCTTGCAAGATCCACCGCACTAAGGGCCATGACCTCCGGAGCTGCAAGAAGGTCGAGCGGCTTGTCGAGCAGCAGAAGGCTGAATCTGACTGACGCGACAAGGAGAAGGCCTGGAAGGTGCTGGAGGAGCTAGCAAGAAACGTCTCGCCGAGGAGGACGCCAAGGCAAGGCTGGCCAAGCGGCGGCAAGGAGAGACCTCCTACGCGGCCGCGGCAAGGATGAAGACGACGGCGATGATGAAGACATGGATGATGATGAGACCGATGAGCAGGAGTTCCAGAAAGCCACGAGAGGTCTTGTGCGTTGACGGCGGTGCTTCTCTCAGATTCACACCGCCAGCTCAAGCGATGGATGCGGGAAGTCAATGCGGCGTAATCATCCGTCGAGTCACGCAGCCTCTGAAATGGTCCAAAGACGCCTATCATCTTTGATATTGAGGACCACCACGATCGCATAACTGCGGTCGGGTGCTTCCCGATGTTGGTTTCGCCAACTATCCGCAACCTCAAGGTCACCAAGATGCTAGTTGACGGCGGGCCGGCTTGAACCTGATCTCCTCGCGGTGCTCCAGAAACTCCAGATCCCTGATGGCGAGCTCGAAGAGACCGGCACATTCCAAGGAATCAATCCGGGAAGGAGCAAGCCGAAGGGAAAGATCACGCGTTGCGGTGACATTTGACAATGAAGTTGAACTTCAGGATCGAGAGGGTCACATTTGACGTTCTTGACTTTCTATTGCCTTACAATGTGATACTTGGCCGTCCAAAGACTTGCCAAATTCATGGCGGCCTCTCACTATGCATACAACATCTTTGAAGATGCCAGGCGATAAGTGTCATCTCTGTCCTGGCGACAAGAAGGATGCTCTTATCTGCGCCGACAAGATCTACCGGGAAGCGGCAGCTGCAGATTGCAAGCCACTTGCGGCTGAAGCTCCGGGCGAAGAAGAAGATCAAGTCCGGCAAGAGCTCGATGCCCACTCCGCAAGCGCACCTCTTCGGAGTGCTGCGCTGCCGTCGAGGACGCACCATCGAGCTCCACCGGCAAGTGTAAGAGGACGATGGCAGCTCCACCAGAGACCAAGAAGGTGTCCACCAAGGAGGACGGCACTGGTGGTACCTTTACCATCAGTGCCACTCTCGACCCTAAATAGGAAGGCGCGCTCGTTGCTTTCCTGGCGGTGACGTCGGCGTGTTTGCGTGGCAACCGTCGACATCCCGGTGTTCCCAGAAAGTAATTGAGCACCATCTTGCCGTTTGTCCTCATCGCGCCCGTCAAGCGTAAAGTCGGGAACCAGGCGGTGGAGCGCCAAGAGTTCATCGCAGAAGAAATCAAGAAATTGGAAGCGGCGGGCCTTGTCGAGGAGTGCTCCATCCCACGTGGTTGGCCAATCCTGTAGTTGTATGCATAAGGCTAACGGGAAATGGAGGCTTTGTATCGACTTTACCGATGTCAATAAAGCTTGTCCCAAAGACCCATTTCCCTTGCCGCGCATCGACGATTGTTGACTCCACGGCCGGATGTGATTTGCTTTCATTTACGGATGCATACTCGAGATATCATCGAGATCTTCATGGCGAGAAGAGGATGAGGAGAAGACCGCATTCATCACCCCATGTGGCACATATCTGTTTCAGTCTGGATGCCCTTCGGGTTAAAGAATGCAGGTTCAACATTTGCAAGAGTAGTCCATGACGCTTTTGAGCCGCAAATGCACGTAAATGTGGAAGCCTACATGGATGACATAGTGGTCAAGAGCAAGGACAAGGCGACTCGATTCAAGATTTAGACGAAACCTTTGCAAATCTGCGCAAGGTCAACCTCAAGCTCAACCACGAGAAGTGTGTGTTTAGAGTCCCTTCCGCAAGCTTCTCGGGTTCTTCGTGTCTCGGCGGGGAATTGAAGCCAATCGACAAGATCAAGGCCATTGAGCAGATTGAAGCACCAAAGCGCGTCAAGGATGTACGAAGGCTTGCCGGTTGCGTAGCTGCTCTCAGCAGGTTTATCTCTAGGTCTGCTGAGCGCGCCCTGCCATTTTTCAAAATTTTGAAAAAGGCAGGTCCGATGCAATGGACTCCGGAAGCGGAGGCTGCGTTGCAGGACTTGAAGAGATACATGTCCTCCACTCCAACACTTGTCGCACCTAAGCCACAAGAGAAGTTGCTGCTATATATAGCGGCAACCAATCAAGTGGTTAGTGCTACGTTAGTAGTGGAGAGGGAGGCGGATGATGAGCTAGCAACCGTGGCAGATGCATCCGGATGTGCGTGGGGCTTCACCGGCAAGCTCGTCCCGACAAGGACGGATCTCAAGGCAGACGCATGAGAAGATCTGAGAAAAGAATGGTGCAGCACCAGTTTACTTTGTCGGTTCCCTTCTGCAGGGGCTAGGTCAAGGTACTGGTGTGCAGAAATTGCTTTTCGGCCTCCTCATGGCCTCGAGAAAGCTGCGCCATTCCTTCCGAGCACATGAGATCCACAATCGTCACTCGTCTTCCGTCAAGAGGATACTTGCCAAAATCCAGAGGCAGGCAGGATTGTCGAGTGGGCACTTTGGGAACTGTCAAGCTTTGGCCTCAAGTTTGAGAGCACTTCAACTATCCAAAGCAGAGCATTGGCGGAGTTCATAGCAGAATGGACGCCAACACAAGATGAAGAAATTCCAGAAACGAGCATTCCCGTCAAGGAAGCAAGCAAAGAGTGGGCTGATGTACTTTGATGGTGCCTTCTCGCTGCAAAGGCGCCCGATGGCGCGTGCTACTTGTTGCACCCACCGGAGAGCACCTCAAGTACGTGAGTCCGGATGCATTTTCCCAAGGAGCAAGCAACAAACAATACCGCAGAGTATGAAGGTTTGCTTGCCGCCTCGAGATTGCAGTAGACCTTGGGATCAAGAAGCTCATTGTCGGGGTGACTCACGACTTGTCATCCGCCAAGTGAACAAGAATTATCGAGTCCGTTGATGGAAGCTTATGTTGATGAAGTGAGGAAGCTGGAAGAACACTTTGACGGCCTACAGATGGAATATATTCCAAGAGCTCAGAATGACATTGCTGATGGCCTGTCGAAGTGCGCCGCACTTAGGTAACCTGTGGAACCAGGAATCTTTGTGCTCAAGCTGACTCAACCATCTGTAACACCATCAACTGGACAGAGCAAGAAGAGGAAGTTGATTTCTGGTGACTATCTTCCGGCAGAGCTCCCCGAAGCCGCCGCCAAGAAGGTTCCTAGGATCAACACCAATAAATCTTTGAGGGCGATCTGCTCCGACAAGCCCTAGGGTTTGCTTCGTTGAAGCGGGCGCTCCCGACAAGTTTTGCTCCGGCAAGCTTGCGGGGAACGTCAAGCTCGGTGAGCCGCAGTTCTCGCCGTAATAGCGGATGTTCATAGCGACAAATGTGCCTTTAGTCCTTGTTGTCGAGCCGCAAGCTCCAAAGATGGGCACAACAGATTGTCCATTTCCTTGAAGACGGAGAACTTCCCAAGAGCAAGAAGAAGCGGAAAGAGTAGCCCGGCGGTCAAGTATGTACCAGTGTCGACAACACACCGCATGTAAGAAGACTCAACGGTGTGAAATTGAAGTGTATTCACCAAAGACGGACAAAAGCTGTTGGCGAAGATACATGGAGGCATATGTGGTCACCACATTGGCGCCAGAGCACTTGCCGAAAGCGTTCGGCAAGGTTTATTTTAATGGCCGACAACCCTCCGTGATGCAACTGCGCACAAGTAACCAAGTGTGAAGCGTGCAGTTCCATTCCAAGCGAGATACACCAGCCAGCTCAAGCTCTCCGGGCGATCCCTTTATCCCGGCCATTTTCGGTGCAGGGGCTCGACATTCTCGGCCCCTTTCCTTGAGTCGTTTGGGGCTTTGAGTACTTGTACGTTGTAATCGACAAGTTCACAAAGTGGCCGGAAGTGGAAGCAGTGAGGAAGGTGACAAAGACAAGCGATCAAGTTCTTGGTCGATTGTTTGCCGCTTCGAATCCCTAACAGATCATCACCGACAACGGCACGCAATTCACGAGCCGCACCTTCATGCAAGACGTCCAAGATCTTGGCGCCAAGGTTCCGCTTCGCTTCGCTGCTCATCCGAGAAGTAACGGTCAAGCGGAGAGGGCAAATGCGGAAGTGCTTGCGGGCTCAAGACCAGAACTTTCGACGAGGCTGCACAAGTGCGGAAGAAACTGGATTGAGGAGCTGCCGGTGGTTCTTTGGTCGATCAGACGACGCCAAATCGAGCCACCGCCGTACACCTTCGCTCTAGTTTACGGAGCAGAGGCGCTTCTCCCCACGGAACTCAGATACGGATCACCTCAGTGCTCGCTTATGATGAGTTTGAGCAAGAGCAATGCGACAAGATGACGCTGCTCCTTGAGGAGGATCGCCTTCAAAGGCCGCCAGACGAGCTGCTCGGTACCCGACAAGCTTTGCGCCGCTACCATAGCCGCAGTTAATGCCGAAGTCTCGAGGAAGGCGACCTTGTTCTTCGCGCGTTCACTCCGCCAAGAATTCCAACAAGTTGACGCCAGTGGGAAGGCCCTTACCGGGTGAAACGAGTCACTAGGCTGGCGCCGTTCGCTTTGAGACCGAAGATGGCATTCCGGTGAGCAACTCCTGGAACATTGAGCATCTTCATAAGTTTTACCCATAGGGCGCGGTTGCCGGAACCTGTTCCGGCAACCACCTTTTGTACAAGTCTTGCCACTGTTGCATGTAATCCTTTGTACAAAGCCGAGCGCAGACCCCGTGCATAAGTAAAGCTAGCGTGCTTCGCACATCTTGTCAATTTCATGCTTTCTACTTCTATTTTGCATGCGTTATCTGACACTTTGTGCAGCACCTACCCCCGGTAAGCAATAACGAGCCATAAGGCTCCATATCTTTATTTTCTCTTCTTTCTCTTTCTCAAAGAAAAGAAGGTTCCCTCGCACACAAGTTTGCCGGGGGGAAAGGAGAAGATAATGGTGTGGACCAAGCGTCGCTCAAGGAAGTCTAGCCTTACCGGGAAGCAAACGACATAAAAGCTAAGTTGCTAAAGTTTGAGCAATCAGTTTTAAAAATTTTAAGTTATCTTCCTCGAACGACCGTACTTTGTATGGAAAACCTGTGCGGAGGAACCAACTCGTAGCTAGTTGCACCCTTACTTTGTTTCGAGTCCGCTCAACAACTTAAGTGAGCTGCGACTAGTTGCGACAAGGTTGTGCTTGTCGGAAGCGGTACCGCCCGGCCAAATAGGCGACGTCCAAGACTTTTCGGCCATGACCCTGTGCTGCCTCGACAAGTTCCCTAAAAGCGTAGGGCAAAAACATACAAAGGAAGGAATCAACAGCAAGAAAAAGAGAAAGCGGGCGGCCTAATCTACGCGATCGCCCTCAACCCTCTTGATCCCGCTCACCCTGTCCACGATGGGTGCGACAAGGGCCTTGAGTGCCTCCACATCAGCATCCGGCGGCAAGGACTTGAGGGCGTTGGTGAGGGTGAGGCCTGGGTTGCGGAAGGCCACCTTCATCAAGACCTTTGAAGAGCTCCCGCGCAGATCTGGCGCGACACCTCGGCCAGCTGCTTTGGGACTTCTTCCCGGAGTCGCTGGAGGGCCGTCATCACGCCCTTGAAGAACAAGCTAAGCTTGGCGCTGGGTTGGAGGTGCTCGTCGGAGGAATATCCAAGATCCACCATCCCAGTGCTCGCCCGGCTCCTCGTCGATGGCTGCAGGCAACATTCACGAGACCCTTGGTCCAGTGCTCCACATTCTCCCTCAAGGCACTGCAGGCGTGGCGGTCGCCAGCGCCTCGTCGGCCTTGATCTTCTCCTTCAAGGCCATCTCCTGCTCCCTGGCGCCGTCCAGCGCCTGAGTCAAGGTGGTCAGTTTCAACTCAAGATCCGCGTTGGAGTCCTTGGCGGCGCTGAGCTCCTTGCTCCTCTCGGCGAGACGGCCCTGTAGCTTGCCAAGAGTGTAGGCGTCCTTCTCGCGCTCGTGCTTGAGTGCAGCAAGCTCCTCGCCGCTCTCCTGGAGATTGGCCTCCAGCTGCGCCACCTTCGTCTCCAGCTCCTTCTTGGCGGCCTCGGCAACTGCGGCGGCCTCCTTTGCTTCCTTGAGAGCCCCGCCAAATGTTTGCTCGCGCATGGCGAGATCCTCCTCGTGGCTGTCAAGATTAACCTTCTGCTGCGCCAACTCGCCTTCCTGCGCAGACAGCTTCTCGGCAGCAAGCCGCTGTTCCTCTTCAGCTTCAGCCCTCTCGAGGAGGAAGGCTTTGCGCTCCTCGGCGAGTTGCTCCCGCTCCTCTGCCAGGGACCGGAGAGCTTCCTGGTTGAGGCCCCGGAGCTCCTCCGCGCGCTTCTCGATGTCTACTCCCGCCTTCGCGACAAGCGCTTCCCGGGATTCCATCTTGGCTTGTCGGGCGCGGTAGAGCGACAGCAGCTTCCGCAGCAGCTGCTCCTTCTCGGAACTCGCCATTGCCGCTGCTTGGTGCGTCGACCGCGTCGATCCAGAGGCGAGCAGCTCTTCATCGAAGGTTTCTCCTTCGGCCGGCGCCCTGAGATCGACGCCCATGGGAGCTTGATGAAGACGCCATCGCCCGGCCTTCAAATAGGCGCCGAGGCTGGGGCTCTTGAACTGACCAGCCTGTGGCGGCGGAGGAATCGGCGGTCGGCGTGGCGCTGGCGCTCCTGCAGCCTCGTGGTCGTCGGTCGATCGCGGACCCTCGCCAGCTTCTGCAGCGGTAGCTTTGGCGGCCTCTTCGCCGGCGGGCTCGTCAGCGCCAGCTTCTTCTTCAGTGGCGGCGGCGTCATCAGTATTGCCGCGCACGTCCTCCTCGCCGGCGGCCTCGATCTCCATTGGCTCTGTGGACGACCAGAAAATGAAGAAAAGTCAAGAAAATATTCAAAAACAAAATCATAAGAAGAAGAACACAAGGGAAGTTTTCAGGCAAGAGGATTACCTGTGCTAGGATCCGCAGTCATGGTCTCCGCCGCCAGGGGATCGCTGGTGCTGTCCCTTGCCGGAGAGCTGCCCTGTCGGAGAAATCTCCCTTGCCGAGAACGCTCCCTTGCCGGAGAACGCCTCCTTGCCGGGAATCCTCCCTTGGCGGCGTAGTCGGCGAAGGAGGTTGCTCTGCTCCTACACAAGTCGTGATCGAGATATCGGCAAAGAAAGAGCATCCATGCACGCCGAACAGAAGGAAGTAAACCATATACTTACGCTGTGCGCTGGGGGCTGCTTTGAGGAAGAGTTGCCGCGTCCGGCAAGGTGGTCTCGGACGCGCCTCCTGCTGTCGCGGTGGGTTCGTCCTCGATGTCAATCACCGGGGCCTTGGCTCTCTTCGACGCTCTCTGGGCCAGCGTCCTGAAAAGGAATGGGTTCAGAATGAAGCAAATCAGATACAAGACGAAGCAACAAGCCGAAGAACTACAAAATGCTGTAAAGGGTCTTACTCTTCTTCTTCCTCGTCGGAGCTGAGCGCGGAGAGATCAAATTCTGGCCCGCCTCCGATGCAGACGAGGCGGAGGTGGTTTCCCTTGGCCGCTTGGCGGAGCGGAGGCGGTGGTCTGCGAGGCCCGCTCCGGTTGCCGCAGCGGGCGTGAGGTGCTCCAGCGGCAGCTTGCCGCGGTGGAGCGCGTCGCAGCGTGATCTGCTGCTGGCCCGTCTGCCGCCCGCCACGTCTCCGGCCTTGCGAAGACGCCTTCTTGGTGGAGCTGGGCTCCGCCGCGGCAAGCTGCTTGAAGGTGGAGAGGATGCGCCGGCGGGCTCGCTCGACTCAGCTTCAGTGCTCGGCAAGCTCCTCCTCGCCGGCAAACTCCTTTCGCCGACAAGGCTTGCCGCTTCGCTGCCTCTGCCTCCTCCACGGTGAAGCCGAACTTCGCCCATGGCGGCCTCTGCCGCCTCTTCCCACTGGTGGTGATGCGCTGCATCTCATCTTCGGTGGTGTCATGGTGAGGCCCTCTGTTCATCGGGCGGACCGGCATTTCTACCAGATTATCAAAGAACCGCCAGCGACGTCATCTCAGAGGCTCTTGCCAAGTTGGGACAATTCCATGCGAGTCGCTAACGGCATCATTGCACGGATGCGGTCAAGCGAGGAATTGTTGCACAATGAACGACGCCCCTCGGCAACCTAAACATTTCTGGATGATCAGGATCGGGCTTGAACAGCTCCAAGAGCATTGCGTCAAGTTCCAAGACGGTGAAGTTGAAGTTGAGGCCTGGGCGCAGCCTCATGATATCTGCCGCGTTCTGAACCTTCCAGGCGGGTCTCCTTCTCTCCTGCAAGGGGGCGATGCGGCGGCGAAGAAAGTCTGCGCCAACGGTGCCTATGGTGAGCCCGGCAAGCCTGAGGCGCAGGATTCGAGTGACTGCAATCTTCAGCCTAGCGTCTTCCGGGGCCAGATTGCTCCAATCGTTGCCGCGCACTACTGGGGTTTGGCGCTGGCGGTAAATGGCTGCGGGTTCTCCTCGACAATCCAGCACCAATCCGCCCTCCATTCCTCCCATTTGCTATGGAGCTCTCCCTCCAGATAGGCTTCCTTCTTGCCGACCCTCGAGATCCAAGCGATTCCTCCCAAGAAGAGGCTCCCCTCTCTCAACTCGGGGTATAAAGAAGTGGCGGAAAAGGGCTACGTTTGGATGGACTCCGACAAAGTTTTCGCAGAGATGTGCGAAAACTGCCATGGTCAGAACGGCATTGGGGGTGAAATCAAGGAGGCGGAACCCGTACGTGTTCATGATGTCACAGAAGAATTCGGAGAAAGGCGGGCAGAGCCCGCAGTAGAAGAAGAGCGTGAAGAAGGGATATCCGCTCGGAGCTAGTTCGAAGCAGCATTTGGAAGTACCTTCGATGCAGATGCGCTCGCGTCTCCGTCGACGAGAAGAGGTAGTAGTTCTCCCTCGGCTCCCTCGCGGCGAATTGAAAGCGCTCCTTCCAGCGCCGCCAAGCCGCTGCGCCTCGGCCGACTTCACGGCCTTCCCTTGTCGGCTTTCGGAGCCATGGCGGAGGTGGTGAGGAGATCGGCGGCGTTGGTGATCTTTGGTGGCGATGGGGACGGGCGCTGCTCTCTTCAGCCTTGGGAAGAAGGGGGAGCAGCGGATGTTTTCTCGAGATGGGACAAGAATCGGCAAGGTGGGCGACCTGCCCTGTTTCCCCGCTTATAAAGAGGGAGGGGCAGACGCCTGTTATTCGAATAAAGAAACCCCCACGATCTCGCCCACGATCTCTCACACGCCGCATTCGACGCTGCGGCTGCCTGTGGAGGGCGTGGTGGGTCCGGGGTGAGTTGCGGCGTGACCAGCCGCGTGTGCCTGCAGCCTGCTTTGGGCCTGGCCCAACAGCGCTTCGGCACTGCAGTGTGGCCCAGGCCCGGGGCTCTGTCGGTGTACTAGAGTAGGGTACCCTAGTATCCCGAACTTGTGCACGGGCAGTTGCAGCCCTCCGCGGTAGGGCTTACCGGGTGACCGCCAAGGTCCTCTGTGGTTCCTTTGGAGCCATTCAAGAACAAAGTATTCAAGCCAAGGAGACAAGGCCCCGCCAAGAGGAGCTTGCCGGGAAGGCCACCCAAGGCACCTAGGAGACAAGGCTCCGGCAAGAGGAGCTTGCCGGGAAGGCCCGGTGAGCGACAAGCTTCAGGGCGCAACAAGACAACAACCGCGGCAAGGCGCTTGTCATGCATCACCACTCAGACCAAGGCCCAAAGACATCCACTAACGTGTCGCCTACAGGACCTTTCGGTAGCGCCAGCGTGGCGAGAGGTCAGGCAGCCACGGTCTTGAGGTGGCAAGCTGACAAGATTGCCATCGTGGCAAGCGGCAATACCGACGGTCCTCGTTTGCCTTTAGGGCGACGTGAGCGGGCATTTAATGCCTTTGTCCCTGCCGTCGAGGTTAGGTATGATACATCGCATAATCGCATGTAGCTGTACCAACCACTCCTTTTCCATTTTTACCCTTGTCTACGTTGCCACCTGTCGGAGACCCCTTGAGCATATAAAAGGAGGCCCATGCGCAACGTAGAGGGGGGTCGGTTCCCCCCACGCTCGTCTCGTTAGCAGCTCGTGTGTACTGTAGCACTCAAGCGCTCCCGAGCAAGAACTCAATACACCTAGACATGCAGAAGTAGGAGTGTTATCTCTCCGGAGAGCTCCGAAGCTGGGTAAACCTCTCGTGTGCGTCGCCTCGATCTGCTCTTCGTGCGACCTCCGCTCCCCGCCGAACCGAAAGGGGCTCGGTCCGCCGGTCCCATAGGTGCTCGTGGGTCAGATCAGCCTCCCCGACACTATGTGAAGACTCTCTCTCATTTAATAATTTCAGATCTTGATACTTTATTTAAACAGCAAGCAAAACAAAAGAAAATAAAATGACGCTCCAAGCAAAACACATATCATGTGGTGAATAAAAATATAGCTCCAAGTTACCGATGAATGAAGACGAAAGAGGGGATGCCATCCGGGGCATCCCCAAGCTTAGGCTTTTGGTTGTCCTTGAATATTACCTTGGGGTGCCTTGGGCATCCCCAATCTTAGGCTCTTGCCACTCCTTATTCCATAGTCCATCGAATCTTTACACAAAACTTGAAAACTTCACAACACAAAACTTAACAGAAAACTCGTAAGCTCCGTTAGTGAAAGAAAACAAAACACCACTTAAAGGTATTGTAATGAACTCATTATTTATTTATGTTGGTGGTAAACCTACTGTATTCCAACTTCTCTATGGTTTATAAACTATTTTACTAACCATAGATTCATCAAAATAAGCAAGCAACACAATGAAAACAGAATCTATCAAAAACAGAACAGTCTGCAGTAATCTGTATCAGACGTATACTTCTGGAACTGCAAAAATTCTAAAATAAACTGGTGGACCTGAGGAATTTGTCTAGTAATCATCTGCAAAAAGAATCAACTAAATAGCACTCTCCAGTAAAACGTTGAAGCTAATCTCGTGAGCGCTAAAGTTTCTGTTTTTTACAGCATGATCATAAAGACTTCACCCAAGTCTTCCGAAAGGTTCTACTTGGCACAAACACTAATTAAAACATAAAACCACATCTAACCGGAGTCTATATGGATTATTTATTCCTAAACAAAACCAAAAAGCAAGAAACTAAAATAAAATTGGGTTGCCTCCCAACAAGCGCTAACGTTTAACGCCCCTAGCTAGGCATGATGACTTCAATGATGCTCACATAAAAGATAAGAATTGAAACATAAAGAGAGCATCATGAAGAATATGACTAGCACATTTAAGTCTAACCCACTTCCTATGCATAGGGATTTTGTGAGCAAACAACTTATGGGAACAATAATGAACTAGCATAAGAAGGCAAAACAAGCAAATCTTCAAGATTTTCAACACATAGAGAGGAAACTTGATATTATTGCAATATGTAGAAGCATATGATCCTCTATCATAATAATTTTCAGTAGCATCATGAATGAATTCAACAATGTAACCATCACATAAATCATTCTTTTCATGATCTACAAGCATAGAAATTTTATTACTCTCCACATAAGCAAATTTATTCTCATGAATAGTGGTGGGAGCAACCTCAACAAAATAACTATCATGTGATTTAAAATTAGGATCAAGATGACAAGTTTCATGGTTATCATTATTCTTTAGAGCATACATGTCATCACAATAATCATCATAGATAGGGGGCATGCTTTCATCATAATAAATTTGCTCATCAAAACTTGGGGGACAAAAAATATCATCTTCATCAAACATAGCATCCCAAGCTTGTGGCTTTGCATATCTTTACCTAATAATAAAGCAAATTGGGTTTCTTTCGTCCGTCATGGCATTTTTCAAAAAGTCCCTCTATTTCAGAGAATTCAATCTGTCGTCCGGATTTAAGTCACACCCGAACCGTTATTTACATTTTACACAAAGTCCCTATGTTTTCTTGAAATCAACCCGCCGTCCGGATTTAAGTCACAACCGAACCGTTATTTTACGTTTTTCAAGAAAACCCCTGATGTTTTTGGTAATTCATCTGCGGATCATATTTAAGTCAAACAAATACTTTTTTAAATCATCCATATCTTTTAAACCGTAACTCTGATTTGAACATGTTATATATGAAATTTGATTAGAAAAATATGTAGAATATGAATATGAGATTATTTTTACCTATTAAGTATTTTTAAATATTATTTTGGAATATGTTTAAATCAAACAAATAATTTTCTAAATTATCCCTATCTTTTAAACTGTAACTTCGATTTTAACATATTATATATGATATTTTATTAGAAAAATGTGTGGAATCTAAATATGATGTTAATTTTACCTGTTAAATATTTTTAAAATATTGTTTTGGAAGCAAACTAATAATTTCTAGCGCAAGATCCGTTTTTCTTTCGTACCGGCGGCGATCCGGATTGCAAATAAACACCCCACGATAACCATATAGGGAAAATAAAACATCGATAACTACACATGCATACCTCTGAAAAATGTCGCAGGGGAAAACAACAGATTTCTCATCGCGAGAGTGAGAGAAAGTGAGAGAGAGAGAGAGAGGGCGAGGGAGGAGGGAGGGAGAGAGAGACGCCTTAGGATTAACCATATTCAAACACGTTTTTTGTTGTTTTGTGTGAACACCGAGGCCATCGCCGACGAGGGTGAGAAGGAGAATAAGCGGCAACACAAATATGATGCCTCGCAAAAATAAAGGAGATGGACCTAATGAGTGATGGTTGTTGGGTTAAGAGCGTGTGTTATGTTTTTTCTCCCGTTGCAACGCATGGGCTCTTTTGCTAGTCATTAGCATCATGGATATTCATAGAATTCATACTAACAACATTGCAATCATGCTCATCATTCAAAGATTTAGTGCCAAACATTTTAATGCATTGTTCTTCTAACACTTTGGCACAATTTTCCTTCCCATCATACTCACGAAAGATATTAAAAAGATGAAGCATATGAGGCACCCTTAATACCATTTTTTTGTAGTTTTGTTTTATAAACTAAACTAGTGACAAAACAAGAAACTAAAAGATTCGATTGCAAGATCTAAAGATATACCTTCAAGCACTCACCTCCCCGGCAACGGCGCCAGAAAAGAGCTTTGTTGACGGGGTGTGAGTGTCGCTTACTGATATGTCTCCAACGTATCTATAATTTTTGATTGCTCCATGCTACTTTATCTACTGTTTTGGACTATATTGGGCTTTATTTTCCACTTTTATATTATTTTTTGGACTAACCTATTAACCAGAGGCCCAAATTTCAATTGTTGCTTTTTGCCTATTTCAGTGTTTCAAGAAACGGAATATCAAACGGAGTCCAAACGGAATGAAACCTTCGGGAACGTGATTTTCCAACCGAGCGTGATCCGTGAGACTTGGACCCTACTCCAAGAAGTGCCAGAGGCGGTCACGAGGTGGAGGGCGCCTGGCGCGCCTCACCTCGTGGCCCCTGACGCTCCACCGACGTACTCCTTCCTCCTATATATACCTTCGTGTCCCCAAATGATCGTAACAGAGCCAAAACCTAATTCTACCGCCGCAACTTCCTCAGATCCACGAGATCCCATCTTGAGGCCTGTTAGGAGCTCACGGAGGGGGCATCCACCACGGAGGGCTTCTACATCAACACCATAGCCCCTCCGATGAAGTGTGAGTAGTTTACTTTAGACCTTCGGGTCCATAGCTAGTAGCTAGATGGCTTCTTCTCTCTTTTTGGATCTCAATACAATGTTCTCCCCCTCTCTCGTGGAGATCTATTCGATGTAACCTTCTTTTTGCGGTGTTTTTGTTGAGAATGATGACTTGTGGGTTTATGATCCAGCTTACCTATGAATAATATTTGAATCTTCTCTGAATTCTTTTATGTATGATTGAGTTATCTTTGCAAGTCTCTTCGAATTATCCGTTTGGTTTGGCCAACTAGATTGGTAGTTCTTAGCTTTGGGTTCAATCTTGCGGTGTCCTTACCCAAAGGATGTAAAGGGTTGCAAGGCACGTATTGTATTGTTGCCATCGAGGATAACAAGATGGGGTATTTATCATATTGCATGAATTTATTCCTCTACATCATGTCATCTTGCTTAAGGCGTTACTCTGTTTTTAACTTAATACTCTAGATGCATGATGGATAGCGGTCGATGAGTGGAGTAATAGTAGTAGATGCAGAATCGCTTCGATCTACTTTTCACGGACGTGATGCCTATATACATGATCATACCTAGATAACCTCATAACTATGCTCAATTTCATCAATTTCTCAACAGTAATTTGTTCACCCACCGTAGAATACTTATGCTCTCGAGAGAAGCCACTAGTGAAACCTATGGCCCCCGGGTCTATTCTCATCATATCAATCTCTATCGCTTTATTTACTTGCTTTGTTTTTACTTTGCTTTTACTTTTCACTTTGCATCTTTATACCAAAAATACCAAAAATATTATCTCTATCAGATCTCACTCTAAGTAAGTGACCGTGAAGGGATTGACAACCCCTAATCGCGTTGGTTGCGAGTAGCTATTGTTTTGTGCAGTACGAGGGACTTGCGCGTGGCCTCCTCTTGGATTGATACCTTGGTTCTCAAAAACTGAGGGAAATACTTACGCTACTGTGCTGCATCATCCTCTCCTCTTCGGGGAAAACCAACGCAAGCTCAAGACGTAGCAAGAAGGATTTCTCTTACCTGGCCTCCCCGGCAATGGCGCCAGAAACTGCTTGATGTCCACTACGTAACCTTCTTCTTGTAGACGTTGTTGGGCCTCCAAGTGCAAAGGTTTGTAGGACACTAGCAAATTTCCCTCAAGTGGATGACCTAAGGTTTATCAATCCGTGGGAGGCGTAGGATGAAGACGGTCTCTCTCAAGCAACCATGCAACCAAATAACAAAGAGTCTCTTGTGTCCCCAACACACCCAATACAATGGTAAATTGTATAGGTGCACTAGTTCGGCGAAGAGATGGTGATACAAGTGCAATATGGATGGTAGATATAGGTTTTTGTAATCTGAAAATATAAAAACAGCAAGGTAACTAATGATAAAAGTGAGCACAAACGGTATTGCAATGCGTTGAAAGAAGGCCTAGGGTTCATACTTTCACTAGTGCAAGTTCTCTCAACAATAATAACATAATTGGATCATATAACTATCCCTCAACATGCAACAAAGAGTCACTCCAAAGCCACGAATAGCGGAGAACAAACGAAGAGATTATGGTAGGGTACGAAACCACCTCAAAGTTATTCTTTCCAATCAATCCGTTGGGCTATTCCTATAAGTGTCACAAACAGCCCTAGAGTTCGTACTAGAATAACACCTTAAGACACAAATCAACCAAAACCCTAATGTCACCTAGATACTCCAATGTCACCTCAAGTATCCGTGGGTATGATTATACGATATGCATCACACAATCTCAGATTCATCTATTCAACCAACACATAGAACCTCAAAGAGTGCCCCAAAGTTTCTACCGGAGAATCAAGACAAAAACGTGTGCCAACCCCTATGCATAAGTTCATGGGCGGAACCCGCAAGTTGATCACAAAAACATACATCAAGTGAATCACGTGATATCCCATTGTCACCATAGATACGCATTTACAAGACATACATCAAGTGTTCTCAAATCATTAAAGACTCAATCCGATAAGATAACTTCAAATGGAAAACTCAATCCATTACAAGAGAGTAGAGGGGGAGAAGAAACATAAGATCCAACTATAATAGCAAAGCTCGCGATACATCAAGATCGTGCCAAATCAAGAACACGAGAGAGAGAGAGAGATCAAACACATAACTACTGGTACATACCCTCAGCCCCGAGGGTGAACTACTCCCTCCTCGTCATGGAGAGCGCCGGGATGATGAAGATGGCCACCGGTGAGGGATCCCCCCCCTCAAGACGCGGTCTTGAACAGGGTCCCGATTGGTTTTTGGTGGCTACAGAGCCTTGCGGCGGCGGAACTCCCGATCTATTCTATTCTCCGAAGGTTTTAAGGTATATGGATATATATATATAGGCGGAAGAAATACGTCAGGGGAGCCACGAGGGGCCCACAAGGGTGGAGGGCGCGCCCAGGGGGTGGGTGCGCCCCCTACCTCGTGCCTCCATCATTGCTTTCCTGACGTGCACTCCAAGTCCCCTGGGTTGCTTTCTTTCCAAAAATAACTTCCCTGAAGGTTTCATTCCATTTTGACTCCGTTTGATATTCCTTTTCTTCGAAACACTGAAACAAGGGAAAAAACATGAACTGGCACTGGGCTCTGGGTTAATAGGTTAGTCCCAAAAGTGATATAAAAGTGTTTAATAAAGCCAATAAACATCCAAGATGGATAATATAATAGCATGAATACTTCATAAATTATAGATACGTTGGAGACGTATCATTGACCACCGCAAGTTGCACAGATGCTGAGAAGGTGTGTTTTGCCGCACATCAATTGGATGGACCCGCAGCCTCATGGTGGGAGAATTACACAACCACCTTCCCTATAGCCAATATCACTTGGGATCAGTTTCAGCAAGCATTCCGCACTGCTCATGTCTCAACTGGAGCTATGAGCATGAAGAAGCGTGAGTTTCGCAACTTACGCCATGGAAATCGCATCTTGTAAGCAAGATGCGTGGATGAGTTCAAGAAGTTAGCTCGCTATGCCCCGGATGATGTGGCCACATATGCCGCTAAGCAGGAGAACTTTATGGAAGGGCTGAATGATGAGATGAGTATGCAGTTGATGGTGGCAACATTTAATAACTACCAGGAGTTGGTAGACAAGGCTCTTATGATTGAAGGGAAGCAGCAGCAGATTGAGAGCTGCAAGAGGAAGTATGGACAAGGGAAGTATAATTTAGGAGCTCAGCAGAAGCCTCATTTTACCCCGAACTCGGGAGGATATACCCATAACCATGGAGGCCATACCCACAATGGAGGAAGTGCACACAACCACAGTGGCCCCAAGAATGGAAACGGGAATGGAGCAGGCAGCAATCAGAACCGTTCTAACCCCTCTACACCTGCCAAGAAGGATCTAGGTCACATTACTTGTTTCAAGTGTGGGAAGACTGGACATTACGCCACCGAGTGTTCTGAATCAAAGAATGGTAAGGACAATGGAAGCTCTGGAAAGAATCCCAACCCATTCAACAGGGGACAAGTGAACCACGTGAACGTGGAGGAGGTTGAAGAGCAGCCAGATGCAGTTATCGGTAAGTTTTTGGTTAAGTCATTTACTGAAATTGTTCTTTTTTATACTGGAGCATTGCATTCATACATTTCAAGGGGATTTGTGGATAAGTATAAGTTGCCCACCAAAATTCTTAGGACACCTATGTTATTAAGCTTGCCAGGAGCGGAGTATATGGCAAGCCAAGGATGTTTTCAGATGCCATTTCAGTAGAAGAGATCCGCAGTTTCCTTGGACTCGCGGAATAATATCGGAGATTCATTGAGAATTTTTCTAAGATTGTGAAGCCTATGACGGAGTTGTTGAAGAAGGAAACCAAGTTCAAATGGACACATGAATGTGAGGCAAGTTTCCAGGAGTTGAAGAAACGTTTGGTTACAGCCCCAGTGCTGATTCTGCAGGATATACGCAAGGATTTCCAAGTGTATTGTGACGCTTCTCGCTTAGGACTTGGAGGAGTACTTATGCAAGACGGAAGAGTTGTTTCATATGCCTCACAACAACTTCGACCGCAGGAGCTGAATTATGCCACACATGATTTGGAGTTAGCAGCCGTAGTGCATGCACTCAAGACCTAGAGACATTTTCTTATTGGAAATTGTTGTGATGTGTACATGGATCATAAGAGTTTGAAGTACATTTTCACATAGAAGGAGCTGAATCTCAGGCAGAGGAATAGTTGGAGCTTATAATATATGAAGCTACACTGTCATCCAGGCAAGGCCAATGTCATAGCAGACGCTTTGAGCCGGAAGAGTTATGCCAATACCCTCGTAAGCGGAGGATTGCCGAAGGAGTTAGCTGAGTATCTCAGGGAGCTTCATTTGGAGATAGTTCCTAGAGGTTTTGTTGCAGCAATGGAAGTTCAGTCAATGTTATTGGGAAAGATTCGAGAAGCTCAGAAGGATGACAAGGAAATTGCCGAGATAAAAGAGAGAATGAGCAAAGGAAAAGCCAAAGGTTTTCGTGAGGATGAGCACGACACCTTGTGGTTTGAGAACCGTGTTTATGTGCCCAATAATACCGAGATCAGGATACTTTAGGAAGCTCATGACTCGCCGTACTCGATACACCTCGGAAACACCAAGATGTATTTGGATTTGAAGGAGCGTTTCTGGTGGACCGGTATGAAGAAGGATATTGCCGAGTACGTAGCCGTATGTGATGTATGTCAGAGAGTGAAGGCAGAACATCAGAAGCCAGTAGGATTACTGCAGCCTATGCCTACACCCGAATGGAAATGGGACAAGCTTGGCATGGATTTTATCATCGGATTACCCAGGACCCGATCGGGATACGATTCTATCTGGGTAGTAGTGGATCGTCTGACCAAAGTAGCTCACTTTATCCCAGTAAAGACCGCCTATACAAGTGCACAGTTGGCCAAGATATATATGACCAGGATCGTATGTCTGCACGGAGTTCCGAGGACCATCGTACCAGATAGAGGAACACAGTTTACTTCAAAGTTTTGGCATCAGCTGCACCAGACTTTGGGTACCAGGCTAGAGTTCAGTACACCCTTTCATCCGCAGACAGATGGACAGACTGAGCGAGTCAATCAGATACTGGAGGACTTGTTGATAGCTTGTGCGCTATATTATGGATCTAGTTGGGATGACAATTTTCCTTACGCAGAGTTCTCATACAACAACAGCTACCAGGCCAGTTTGAAGATGGTGTCTTTCGAAGCTTTGTATGGAAGGAGGTGCAGAACACCGTTAATGTGGGATGAAGTCGGAGACCATCAGTTGTTTGGACCATATTTGATCAAAGAGTCTGAAGAGAAGGTTAAGTTGATTCGAGATAGACTGAATGTAGCTTAGTCCAGGCAGAAGAGTTATGCAGATTCAAAATGCAAGGAGGTAGTCTACGAAATCGGAGACAGATCATATCTTCGTGTATCACCTCTACGAGGAGTTAAACGTTTTGGAGTCAAGGGAAAGTTAGCCCCGAGATTTGTAGGACCATACCGAGTTTTGGAACGTATGGGAGAAGTGGCCTACAAGTTGGAGTTACTCGAAGGACTGTCAGGAGTTCATGATGTGTTTCACGTTTCCCAGTTGAAGAAGTGCCATGCTGGGATGGCCAATATTCCCCTAAGAGATACAGTACCCCTGGAAGCAATTCAAGTGGATAGTGACCTGACCTACGAGGAGAAACGAGTCAAGATCCTTGAGTTTGCCAGCCGAGTTACACGCAGCAAGGTTATCAAGTTTTGCAAAGTTCAGTGGAGCCACCATACCGAGGATGAAGCCACCTGGGAACGAGAGGATGATCTACGGAAAGACCACCCACGCCTATTTTCTAGCCAACCTGAATCTCGAGGACGAGATTCATCTTAAGGGGGGTAGGTTTGTAACATCCCAAATTTTCAATTTGGAATGTTATACATAGGTCATCTTATGAATATCATATTTTATTTGCATTTTGGGTGTGATCCTAAAAATCCTAAGCAACTCAAGGACCCACTGAGAGAGTTGGGGATTTATTATTTTCATATTTGAATTTTCTCAAATATTGAAACAGGGATCATTTTGATTTTAATTATTTTGCTCTCCAAAAATATTTCAAATTAAAATATAACTCCAAAATAAATGAAATATTGGGGGGGGGGGGGGATGTTAAAATCAAATAAATATTTTTTATTTGGATTTTATTGCTACTTTATTTGAATTAGGAAAATATCCATTTTTCCAAATTGCATTCTTAGCCCAAATAAATGTTCACTTTGTCCGAAATATTATTAGAGGACCGTGAAAATTTATTTCACGATTTTTGGACTTCGTTTGGTATTTCTTTTATTTATTTTACTCCGTCCATTTAAAAAAACAGCGAACCGACCTACGGCCGTGCCCGAGCCGGACTTCCCCGGGCGGCCCCTTTAAAAGGCGAGGCCCAACCGCCTTCAGCCAAGCCACCAGCCCCGCCACCAAACCCTAGCCATTGTGCCTCGCTTTTCGCCGCAGACTCGGTTTCAAGATCGCCAAGCGCCACCGGTCTTTTCGCTCGGTTAGGTAAAACCATCTCGGTTTTTTTGGAAAACCCTAGATCTATTTTTTATAGATCGGTTCGTTTTTTCGTCGGTTTATTTATTTAGCGGACGTTCGTCCGATTGTTCGTTTTAACGAACGTTATTCGCCGGTTAGGTTCAGACAGCGAACGTTCATTCGTTAGTCTTTTATTTTTATTTTCTTTTTTTGTCAGGGACCTATCCCCAATTATTTTTATCACAGATTAGCCCCTAATCTTCAAACCCTCGTCGTTTCTTAACTGTTTGTCAAAATCCAGTGAAACCAACGCCAAAATCTTCGTTTCGAGCTTCTCTTTTTGTTTAATCAACTTGAACAAGGTTTTGACAATTTAAATTTGGTTTCAAGTAGATTTGTTTTCAAAGTTCTTTTGACCGTAGTTTTCGTTCTGTAGCTCCGATTCGATTGATTCTTTTTGCAGATCGAATCTCTTCAGTTGAACTTTCAGATTTGATCTTCTTATTTGAGTTTTACCTGTGCATCATTGCTTGAGTGCTTATGTATGCTATTGTTTGTTTGCGGTAGAATTCCCGGAGTGCGAAGCGTGCTACTACGAGTCTCTAGGGTTTGCGGATTGTCAGCAAGGCAAGTAACACATTGATCATACTCTTTTCATACCTAGATTTTATGCATTAGTTTCACCCCTCAAACATTGCATGAGTAGGATCTCTTAACATGTGGGTTTGGGAAGTAGTTGATGAGGTAGAACCTATTGCCTTTTATTATCAAACCCTAGGGAGTTACTTCTACGTTATGCTTATATTGCCATGCTATGTCATAGACGTGGATTGGGTTTGAGTGTATTCCATGACAGATGTGAGATTGCTAATTAATGGTTAACTTAAGGTGGCTACTTAAATACACATCTGGGTGGATTGGTTGTCAGGGCACCTGGAGAATCCAGTGTTGTCCTAGGATATCCCGAAGTACCCGTGTGATCATCCTATGGTTCGCCACCCAGGCTCAAAGGGATCATAAGATTATTCATTGATGACACACAAGTATAGGGGATCTATCGTAGTCCTTTTGATAAGTAAGAGTGTGGAACCTAACGAGGAGCAGAAGGAAATGATAAGCGGTTTTCAGCAAGGTATTCTCTGCAAGCACTGAAATTATCGGTAACAGATAGTTTTGTGATAAGGTAATTTGTAACGGGTAACGAATAACAAGTGTAAATAAAGTGCAGCAAGATGGCCCAATCCTTTTTGTAGCAAAGGACAAGCCTGGACAAACTCTTATATAGAGAAAAGCGCTCCCGAGGACACACGGGAATATCGTCAAGCTTGTTTTCATCACGTTCATATGATTCGCGTTCGGTACTTTGATAATTTGATATGTGGGTGGACCGGTGCTTGGGTGCTGTCCTTACTTGGACAACCATCCCACTTATGATTAACTCCTATTGCAAGCATCCGCAACTACAAAAGAAGTATTAAGGTAAACCTAACCATAGCATGAAACATATGGATCCAAATCAGCCCCTTTACGGAAACGCATAAACTAGGGTTTAAGCTTCTGTCACTCTAGCAACCCATCATCTACTTATTACTTCCCAATGCCTTCCTCTAGGCTCAAACAATGGTGAAGTGTCATGTAGTCGACGTTCACATAACACCACTAGAGGAGAGACAACATACATCTCATCAAAATATCGAACGAATACCAAATTCACATGACTACTAATAGCAAGACTTCTCCCATGTCCTCGGGAACAAACGTAACTACTCACAAATCATATTCATGTTCATAATCAGAGGGGTATTAATATGCATAATAGATCTGAACATATGATCTTTCACCAAATAAACCAACTAGCATCAACTACAAGGAGTAATCAACACTACTAGCAACCCACATGTACCAATCTGAGGCTTTGGCACAAAGATTGGATACAAGAGATGAACTAGGGTTTGAGAGGAGATGGTGCTGGTGAAGATGTTGATGGAGATTGGGCCCCTCTCGATGAGAGGAGCGTTGGTGATGACGATGGCGATGATTTCCCCCTCCCGGAGGGAAGTTTCCCCGGCAGAACATCTCTGTCGGAGCCCTAGATTGGTTCCGTCAAGGTTCTGCCTCGTGGCGGCGGAGTTTCTTCCCGAAAGCTTGCTTGTGATTTTTTTCTCGGACGAAAGACTTCATATAGCAGAAGCTGGGCACCGGAGGGCCACCAGGGGGGCCCACGAGCCAGGGGGCGCGCCCAGGGGGTAGGCGGCGCCCTCCACACTCGTGGCCAGGGTGTGGGCCCCCTCTGGTATTTTCTTCGCTCAATATTTTTTATTATTTCCAAAAATAACTTCCGTGGAGTTTCAGGACTTTTGGAGTTGTGCAGAATAGGTCTCTAATATTTGCTCCTTTTCCAAATTTAAAATTCCATTGCCGACATTCTCCCTCTTTATGTAAACCTTGTAAAATAAGAGAGAATAGGCATAAGTATTGTGACATAATGTGTAATAACATCCCATAATGCAATAAATATCAATATAAAAGCATGATGCAAAATGGACGTATCAACTCCACCAAGCTTAGACCTCACTTGTCCTCAAGCGGAAGCCGATAACGATAAATATGTCCACATGTTTATAGGTAGAGGTGTCGATAAAATAAAATACGGACATGAGGGAATCATGATCATTCTTATAACAGCAACATAGATGGATATTGTCATATGATTTCTTATGCTAAAGTAACAATCCATCCACAATGTCAAGTATGAATCAGAAACTTCATTGAGAACTAACAAACTATAATCTCAGTCATTGAGGCAATTGCAATTTATCATAACATCGTAAAGAGTCAATATAACAGCTTTTCAAAGAAGTCCACATACTCAACTATCATTTAGTCTTTCACAATTGCTAACACTCATGCAATACTTGTGGTTACGGAGTTTTAATCGGACACAGAGAAAGATAGGGGCTTATAGTTTTGCCTCCCAACCTTTTACCTCAAGGGTAATGTCAACAATAATAGTTCATGCTAACTTACATCCAATTGGATATAGATATCAGGATCTTTCCAACACAAGGTGCTTGCCAAAGGATAAAATGTAAAAAGGAAAGGTGAAGATCACCATGACTCTTGCATAAGGGTAAGAGATAAAAGTAAAAGATAGGCCCTTCGCAGAGGGAAGCAGAGGTTGTCTTGCGCTTTCATGGTTGGATGCACGAAATCTTAATGCAAAAGAACGTCATTTTATATTGCCACTTGTGATATGGACCTTTATTATGCAGTCCGTCGCTTTTATTTCTTCCACATCACAAGATCGTATAAAGCTTATTTTCTCCACACTAATAAATCATACATATTTAGAGAGCAATTTTTATTGCTTGCACCGATGACAACTTACTTGAAGGATCTTACTCAATCTATAGGTAGATATGGTGGGCTCTTATGGCAAAACTGGGTTTAAGGGTATTTGGAAGCACAAGTAGTATCTCTACTTGGTGCAAAGAATTTGGCTAGCATGAGGGAGAAATGCAAGCTCAACATGTTGGATGATCCATGACAATATACTTTATTTCAGATATAAGAAAACATAACCCATTACGTTGTGTTCCTTGTCCAACATCAACTCTTTAGCATGTCATATTCTAATGATTGCTCACAATCATAAAAGATGTCCAAGATAGTATATTTATATGTGAAACCTCTCTTTCTTTATTACTTCCTATTAATTGCAACGATGACCAAAACTATATTTTTCAACTCTACAACTTTTACTCATCATACTCTTTCTATGTGAAGTCATTATTCTCCATAAGATCAATATGATCTCTTTATTTCTTTTTATTCTTTCTCTTCTCTTTTATTCCCTCAAGATCATGGAAAAATAATCAAGCCCTTGACTCAACACTAATCTTTATTATATATAGCTCACGGACTTGATTACATAGAGGGATCATAAAGCAAAACTCAAAACTAGATCATACCAAAACTTTATTCTACTAGATCAAGATATTACTAAAAGGATTGAACTAAAAAAACGGTAAAGATAGGAGTTTGATGGTGATACGATACTGGGGCACCTCCCCAAAGCTTGGCAGTTGCCAAGGAGAGTGCCCATACCCATGTGATTATATCTAATTTGCTGGTGAAGAAGATGTGGAGTTGTTGATGATGTGGGCTTGTCGTCCATCTTCCAAGGCATAGGCTCGCCATCATAGAAGGATGATTGAGTCTCCAGGATCCTCAAATCTGCAGCCAAACTCATCCTCTTGAATCTATATTCATACTCACAGTTTTGGTTTTGCAGGTCATAGATTTGGGCTTGGAGATGCTCGATCTTCTCGTGAAGCTTGAAGATAGTCTCCACAATGTTCTTGGCATCCAGCTTGTTGTTGTTGGTGAACTCTACGATCATCATGTGGTTGGCGTTGAGTCCATGTTCCACCATCCCCTGGCACTTGAAAACTTGTTGTTCCATTGCTTCGAGCCTCGTCTCCACGCTTCCGGTCCTCCTTGGTCCCCATCGCGGATGTGCAGCAACCCATCACGCATCTCAATGGTTTCAGGGTGTTGCAGCACCTCCGCGAGGTAGGGGTTGATGACCTTCTCGAAGAACTTGTCCTTGGGGGCGCTTGGAGACGTCATGGTGATCTAGATCAGTCAGAAAAACAGCTCGAAACGAAAATAGAGGATATTTCGGGATACGGTGGTCAAAACCTCCGGGACATTATATAATGAATTTTTACCGACAGAAAGAAGTATCGTGCAAGAAAACGGAGTCCGGAGAGCACACGAGGTGCCCACGAGGTAGGGGGCGTGCCCAGGGGGTAGGGCGCGCCCTCCACCCTCGTGGAGCCTCGTGTCCTTCCCTGACTGCTTCTTATTTTCCTATTTTTCTAAATATTCCAAAACGGAGAAAAATTGCCATTAGAACTGTTTTGGAGTCGGTTTACTTACCGTACCACGTACCTATTCCTTTTCAGAGTCTGAAACGTTCTGGAAAGTGTCTCTTATGTATTCCTCCGGGGTTACGGTTTCAATAACATTAGTTTCAACATTTATAGGATTACCTAAGATATAATGTTTGATTCTTTGACCGTTCACCACCTTCGGATTTGTGCCTTCGAAGTTGTTGATTTTTATGGCACCAGAACGATAGACCTCCTCGATCACGTAAGGGCCTTCCCATTTAGAGAGAAGTTTTCCTGCAAAAAATCTTAGACGAGAGTTGAATAGCAACACATAATCACCTACATTAAACTCACGCTTTTGTATCCTTTTGTCATGCCATCTTTAAACTTTTTCTTTAAACAGTTTGGCATTCTCATAAGCTTGGGTTCTCCATTCATCAAGTGAGCTTATGTCAAATAACCTCTTCTCACCGGCAAGTTTGAAATCATAGTTGAGCTCTTTAATGGCCCAATATGCCTTATGTTCTAGTTCGAGAGGTAAGTGACATGCTTTTCCATAAACCATTTTATATGGAGACATACCCATAGGATTTTTTTATGCAGTTCTATAAGCCCATAATGCATCATCAAGTTTCTTGGACCAATTCTTTCTAGACCTATTGACAATATTTTGCAAAATTAATTTGAGCTCTCTATTACTCAATTCTACTTGACCACTAGACTGCGGGTGATATGGAGATGCAATTCTATGATTAACGTCATACTTAGCAAGCATTTTACAGAAAGCACCATGAATAAAATGTGAACCACCATCACCATTAAATATCTAGGGACTCCAAACCTCGGAAAAATAAATTCTTTAAGCATCTTAATAGAAGTGTTATGATCAGCACTACTAGTTGGAATAGCTTCTACCCACTTAGTAACGTAATCAACAGCAACTAAAACATGTGTATAACCATTAGAGGAAGGAAACGGTCCCATATAATCAAAGCCCCAAACATCAAATGGTTCAATAACAAGTGAATAATTCATAGGCATTTTCTTGACGTCTACTAATATTACCAATTCTTTGACATTCATCACATGACAAGACAAACTTACGGGCATCCTTGAAGAGAGTAGACCAATAAAAACCGGATTGCAATACATTATGTGCAGTTCTATCTCCAGCGTGGTGTCCTCCATAAGCTTCGGAGTGACACTTGCGTAGGATCTGCTCCTGTTCATGCTCGGTACACAACGTCTAATAACACCATCTACTCCTTCTTTCTAAAGATGTGGGTCATCCCAAAAGTAATGTCTCAAATCATAGAAAAAACTTTTTCTTTTGTTGGTATGTGAAACTAGGTGGTATAAATTTAGCAACAATGCAATTAGCATAATCAGCATACCATGGAGCAGTACAAGAAGCATTTATGACAGCTAATTGTTCATCGTGAAAGCTATCATCAATAGGTAGTGGGTCATCAAGAACATTTTCTAACCTAGACAAGTTGTGCGCAGCAGGGTTCTCGGCTCCCTTTCTATCAATAATATGCAAATCAAATTCTTGTAGCAAGAGAACCCATCTAATAAGTCTAGGTTTAGCATCTTTCTTTTCCATAAGGTATTTAATAGCAGCATGATCTGTGTGAATAGTTACTTTGGAGTCAACAATATAGGGTCTGAACTTATCACAAGCAAAAACAACTGCTAAAAATTCTTTTTCAGTAGTAGCATAATTTTTCTGGGCATTGTCTTGAGTTTTACTAGCATATTGAATAACATTTAATTTCTTATCAACTCTTTGCCCTAGAACAGCACCTACAGCATAATCACTAGCATCGCACATAATTTCAAAGGGTAAATTCCAATCAGGAGGCTGAACAATAGGTGTAGAAATCAATGCTTTCTTAAGTATTTCAAATGCTTCTACACAATCATCATCAAAGACAAAAGGAATATATTTCTGTAATAGATTAGTCAGAGGCCGAGAAATTTTTGAGAAGTCCTTAATGAACCTCCTATAAAAACCGGCATGACCAAGGAAACTTCTTATACCTTTGATGTCCTTGGGACATGGCATCTTTTCAATAGCATCAACTTTAGCTTTATCAACTTCAATACCTCTTTCAGAAATTTTATGCCCCAAGACAATTCCTTCATTAACCATAAAGTGGCACTTCTCCCAATTCAAGACAAGGTTAGTTTCTTCACATCTCTGCAAAACTCGATCAAGGTTGCTCAAGCAATCATCAAAATAGGATCCATAAACGGAGAAATCGTCCATGAAAACCTCACAAATCTTTTCACAAAAATTAGAGTATATAGCCATCATGCATCTTTGAAAGGTAGCATGTGCATTACATAAAACAAAAGGCATACGTCTATAAGAAAAGGTACCGAAAGGGCAAGTAAAAGTGGTCTTTGCTTGATCATCAGCTGACACAGGTATTTGGGAGAAACCAGAATAACCATCTAGAAAGCAAAAATGTGTGTGTTTGGATAATCTTTCTAGCATTTGGTCAATGAAAGGCAAAGGGTAATGATCCTTTTTAGTAGCTTTATTTAATTTGCGAAAATCAATTACCATCCTATAGCCTGTAATAATTCTTTGCGGGATCAATTCGTCTTTATCATTAGGAGCAGCGATAATACCTCCCTTCTTAGGGACACAATGGACATGACTTACCCACTGACTATCAGCAACGGGACAGATTATACCTGCCTCAAGGAGCTTTAATATTTCCTTTCTTACCACTTCTTTCATTTTAGGATCCAGCCGTCGTTGATGATCACGAACTGGTTTGGCATCTTCTTCCCAATTTATTTTATGTTGACATAGAGTGGGACTAATGCCCTTAAGATCATCAAGAGTATATCCAATAGCAGCACAGTGCTTCTTTAGAGTTTTCAATAATTTTTCTTCCTCCTACTCTGAAAGGTTAGCACTAATAATAACAGGATATATCTTCTTTGCATCAAGATAAGCATATTTAAGAGTATTAGGTAACGGTTTAAGCTAAAACACGGGATCACCCTTGGGTGGAGGAGGATCCCTTAGGATTTCAACAGGCAAGTTGTGTTTCAGAATAAGTCCTTGTTTAAAGAATACTTCATCTATTTCCCTTCTTTCATTCATAAACATATCATTTTCATGGTCTAGCAAATATTGTTCTAAATGATCATTAGGAGGCACAACAATAGAAGCAAAGCCAATAATTTCATCCTTACTAGGCAATTCCTCATCACGGGTTTGTCTATGAAATTTAGAAAAATTAAACTCATGAGACATACCATCCAAACCAATAGTAACAACATCCTTTTCGCAGTTTATCTTAGCATTAACAGTGTTCAAGAAGGGTCTACCAAATATAATGGGACAAAAGCTATCTTGTGGGGAACCAAGAACAAGAAAATCAGCAGGATATTTAGTTTTTTCACACAAGACTTCAACATCTCTAACAATCCCAATCGGTGAAATAGTATATCTATTGGCAAGTTTAATTGTAACATCTATATCTTCTATTTCAGCAGGTGCAATATCATGCATAATTTCTTTGTATAAAGAAATAGGTATTGCACTAGCACTAGCACCCATATCACACAAGCCATGATAACAACGATCTCCTATTTTAACAGAAATAACAGCCATGCCTACCACAGGTCTATGTTTATCTTTAGCACCAGGTTTAGCAATTCTAGCAGTTTCCTCACAGAAACAAATGACATGCCCATCAATATTATCAGCCAAGAGAGCCTTAGCCATAGCAATATTAGGTTAAATTTTAACTTTATCAGGGGGTGTATAAGTTCTAATATTACTTTTACGAACCACAGTTGAAGCTTTAGCATGATCCTTTATTCTAACAGGGAAAGGTGGTTTCTCAACATAAGCAGTAGGAACAATAGGATCATTATAAGTGATAGTATTTTCTTCAAATTTAGTAGGTTCAACTACTTTTACTTCAACGGGAGGATTATATTTAAACCACTTCTCCTTAGGGAGATCAACATGAGCAGCAAAAGATTCACAAAAATAAGCTACTATCTCAGAGTCAAGTCCGTATTTAGTGCTAAATTTACGGAAAACGTCGGTATCCATAAAAGATTTAACACAATCAAACTTAGGTGTTATACCTGACTCCTTACCTTCGTCGAGATCCCAATCTTCAGAGTTGCGTTTATTTCTTTCCAATAAATCCCATCTAAATTCAATAGTCTTCATCATGAAAGAACCAGTACAAGAAGTATCGAGCATGGAGCGATTGTTGTCAGAAAGCCGAGCATAAATTTTTTGAATAATCATTTATCTTGAGAGCTCATGATTGGGGCATGAATATAACATTGACTTAAGCCTCCCCCAAGCTTGAGCGATGCTTTCTCCTTCACGAGGCCAAAAATTATATATATAATTACGATCACGATGAACAAGATGCATAGGACAAAACTTTTGAGGAAATTCCAATTTCAATCGTTTGTAGTTCCATGATCCCATATCATCACATAGCCTATACCATGTCAATGCATCTCCCTTCAAAGATAGAGGGAAGACCTTCTTCTTGATAACATCATCAGGCATACCTGCAAGCTTAAATAATCCACAAACTTCATCCACATAGATTAAGTGTAAATCAGGATGCAATGTTCCGTCTCCTGCAAAACGATTAGCTAGCAGTTTCTCTATCATACCCGAAGGAATTTCAAAGTAAACATTTTCAGTAGGTTCCGTAGGTGGAGGACCAACACTTTGCTCTACTGGTCGGGGTGAAGATACCCCAAACAAGCCCCTCAGAGGATTACTTTCCGTAGTAACAAGTGACAGTAAATTTCAGCACACTATATAAATTTTTCCTTACCAAATTCCACCTACCAAAGGCGCTTCACTCCCCGGCAACGGCGCCAGAAAATAGTCTTGATGACCCACAAGTATAGGGTATCTATCGTAGTCCTTTCGATAAGTAAGAGTGTCGAACCCAACAAGGAGCAGAAGGAAATGATAAGCGGTTTTCAGCAAGGTATTCTCTGCAAGCACTGGAATTATCGGTAACAGATAGTTTTGTGATAAGATAATTTGTAACGGGTAATGAATAACAAGTGTAAATAAAGTGCAGCAAGATGGCCCAATCCTTTTTGTAGCAAAGGACAAGCCTGGACAAACTCTTATATAGAGAAAAGCGCTCCCGAGGACACATGGGAATATCATCAAGCTAATTTTCATCACGTTCATATGATTCACGTTCGGTACTTTGATAATTTGATATGTGGGTGGACCGGTGCTTGGGTGTTGTCCTTACTTGGATAACCATCCCACTTATGATTAACTCCTACTGCAAGCATCCGCAACTACAAAAGAAGTATTAAGGTAAACCTAACCATAGCATGAAACATATGGATCCAAATCAGCCCCTTACGAAGCAACGCATAAACTAGGGTTTAAGCTTCTGTCACTCTAGCAACCCATCATCTACTTATTACTTCCCAATGCCTTCCTCTAGGACCAAACAATGGTGAATTCTCATGTAGTCGACGTTCACATAACACCACTAGAGGAGAGACAACATACATCTCATCAAAATATCAAACGAATACCAAATTCACATGACTACTAATAGCAAGACTTCTCCCATGTCCTCAGGAACAAGCGTAACTACTCACAAATCATATCCATGTTCATAATCAGAGGGGTATTAATATGCATAATAGATCTGAACATATGATCTTCCACCAAATAAACCAACTAGCATCAACTACAACGAGTAATCAACACTACTAGCAACCCACAGGTACCAATCTGAGGCTTTGGGACAAAGATAGGATACAAGAGATGAACTAGGGTTTCAGAGGAGATGGTGCTGGTGAAGATGTTGATGGAGATTGGGCCCCTCCCAATGAGATGAGAGTTGGTGATGATGATGGCGATGATTTCCCCCTCCCGGAGGGAAGTTTCCCCAGCAGAACAGCTCTGCCGGAGCCCTAGATTGGTTCCACCAAGGTTCTGCATCGTGGCGGCGGAGTTTCTTCCCGAAAGCTTGCTTGTGATTTTTTCTCGGACGAAAGACTTCATATAGCAGAAGATGGGCACCGGAGGGCCACCAGGGGCCCATGAGGCGGGGACATGCCCAGGGGGTAGGGCGCGCCCCCCACCCTCGTGGCCAGGGTGTGGGCCCCCTCTGGTATTTTCTTCGCTCAGTATTTTTTTTATTTCCAAAAATAACTTCCGTGGAGTTTCAAGACTTTTGGAGTTGTGCAGAATAGGTCTCTACTATTTTCTCCTTTTCCAGCCCAAAATTCCAGCTGCCGGCATTCTCCCTCTTTATGTAAACCTTGTAAAATAAGAGAGAATAGGCATAAGTATTGTGACATAATGTGTAATAACAGCCCATAGTGCAATAAATATCAATATAAAAGCATGATGCAAAATGGACGTATCATTCATGCTAGAAACTCCCGTGTGCAGCCACAAGCTATTATGGGCTCTAGCATAGTTGAGTATGATGCATGACCTCTTTCAGTGGTGGGCTAGCAGATGTAGGGGAAAGTAGGTGTAACTGTCCACCCACAGTAAAGAGTTAATGTTTTTGAAAGACTGTGTGTCGGTCATCCATTTCACAAACACCATGTAGTGCGAGAAATCCAATGGAGGATATTGAGTCTTGTGGGGAAAAGTGCGCAAACCTCTGCAGAGTGTATGAACTAATCATGGTTAACCGTGTCCCCGGTTATGGACATCTTGAGTATCTGGTTCTTGGATTATCATGTTGATCTCATCACTCTAAATTAATTTGTTGGGATTGTTAATTACTTTTAATTGGGATTGAGTTGGAGGAACCTTCTCAATGTTTCAACTACCATGATAGTTAAATAAAATATATTCCTTTGTTGTAGGGAAAAATTGGCTTTTTGCAAAACAATATAACCATAGAGCCTCCACCAGCCATATATGCATGTAGTGATAGCATTTATTTTGTTCATTGCTCTACCGTGTTATATTGCCAACATATTCCATGTGCTGACCCGTTTCGAGCTGCAACATATCATGTTACAGACTTTTCAGACAAAGAGTAAGGTGCGCTAGGTATTTGTCGTGCACTCAGCTATGCCGTTGGAGTTGATGGACTCACTTTATCTTCCAAGCCTTCTGTTGTTATCTTAATTAGATGGCCTTAAGCCATATTTATTGTGTTAAGTTCTCTTTTGAGACTATCGATGTAATAAGTGTGTGATTGCTACTCTGTTATAAATCCATTCGAGTACTATGTGTGTCAGCATTACCGATCCAGGGATGACACTGAAGCACAGAGACTTGACCGTCTGAGGTCGGGTTGCTACATGTAGTAAGGATCTGGATGTGGTCTTGTAGTGAGAGACAGCTTCTCCACCATCTCCATGCTAGCCAAGTTGTTGCAACTCCCTCCATCTATGATGACGCACACAGAACGTTCCTTCACAACTCCCTTTGTATGGAATAAATTGTGCCTCTGATTTTGCTCAGCTTGTGTGACCTGCACACTCAAAACACGTTGAGCAACTAAACTTCCATACCTGCCAGCGTCTTCAGCAGCCATGTATTGTGTCTCTTGTTCAGAATCATCTCCGTTGTGCTCTTCACTCACAATAAGAGCCAGATTCTCCTCATCATAATCACTAGCAGGCTCATACCCACAGTCCTCAGTAACGATCATTACATGCTAAGATGGGCATTTGCTCGCGTAGTGACCACGGCCAGTGCAACGATGACATATGACATCATGTGTTGGCCCTGTGGATGCCATGGATGAAGAAGAGCTCTGCGTAGGACCGGAAGGTGTACTCCTGATTGATGGTGGTGGTGCTTGTTTTCTTTTATCATGGTTAGAGGTGACGGATGAAGTAGGCAGTGGTGTAGCTGGACAACGGTGGTAGGTATTTCCCTTAGATGTGAAATCAAGGTTATCGAACCAGTAGGAGAACCAAGCAACACAACGTAAACAGCACCTGCACACAAATAACAACTACTCGCAACCTGACGTGTAAAAGGGGTTGTCAATCCCTTTCGGGTAGTGGCACCCCAAGATGGGCAAACGGACGTGAATAAAATTGTAGTAGATTGATAGATTGAACGCCAAATGAAATAAATAAGAATAAATTGCAGCAAGGTATTTTTGTATTATTGGTTTAGTAGATCTGAAAATAAAAGCAAAGGAAAATAGATCGCAAAGGCAAATAATATGAGAAAGAGACCAGGGGGCCGTAGGTTTCACTAGTGGCTTCTCTCGAGAAAATAGCAAACGGTGGGTGAACAAATTACTGTTGGGAAATTGATAGAACTTCAAATAATCATGAAGATATACAGGCAATGATCATTGCATAGGCATCACGTCCAATATTAGTAGACCGACCCCTGCCTGCATCTACTACTATTACTCCACACATCGACAGCTATCCAGCATGCATCTAGTGTATTGAGTTCATGGAGAAACAGAGTAATGCAATAAGAACGATGACATGATGTAGACAAGATCTATCTATGTAGAGATAGACCCCATCGTTTTATCCTTAGTAGCAACGATACATACGTGTCAGTTCCCCTTCACATCCTTTGGGATCAAGCACCGTAAGATCGGACCCACTACAAAGCACCTCTTCCCATTGCAAGATAAATAGATCAAGTTGGCCAAACAAAACCCAAATACTGGAGAAGAAATACGAGTCTATAAGCAATCATGCATAAAAGAGATCAAAGAAACTCAAATACTTTCATGGATATAAAAAGATAGATCTGATCATAAACTCAAAGTTCATCCGATCCCAACAAACACATCGCAAAAAGAGTTACATCATATGGATCTCCAAGAGACCATTGTATTGAGAATTCAGCGAGAGGTAGAAAGCCATCTAGCTACTAACTACGGACCTGAAGGTCTACAAAGAACTACCCATGCATCATCGGAGAGGTACCAATGGAGGTGGTGAACCCCATCTGAGATGGTGTTTAGATTGGATCTGGTGGTTCTGGACTCTGCGGCGGCTGGAATTGATTTTTGTCGATGCTTTCAGGGTTTCTGGAATATTGGGGTATTTATAGAGCAAAGAGGTGGTCCGGGGGGCACCCAAGGTGGGCACAACCCACCAGGGGGCGCCTGGGCCTCCTGGTGCGCCCTAGTGGGTTGTTGATACGTCCATTTTGCATCATGCTTTTATATCGATATTTATTGCATTATGGGCTGTTATTACACGTTATGTCACAATACTTATGCCTATTCTCTCCTATTTTACAAGGTTTACATAAGGAGGAAGAATGCCGGTAAATTTGGAATTCTGGAAAAGGAGCAAATATTAGAGACCTATTCGCACAACTCGAAAGTCCCGAAACTCCACGAAAGTCATTTTGGGAAATAATAAAAATATCCAGCAGAAGAAGTTCACGGAGGGCCCCACCTAGCCACGAGGGTGGGGGGCGCGCCCTACCCCCCTGGGCGCGCCCCCTACCTCGTGGGCCCCCTGGTGGCCCTCCGATGCCCATCTTCTGCTCTATGACGTCTTTCGTCAAGGAAAAAATCAGAAGCAACCTTTCGGGACGAAACTCTGCCGCCACGAGGCGGAACCTTGGCGGAACCAATCTAAGGCTCCGGCAGAGCTGTTCTGCCGGGGACACTTACCTCCGGGAGGGGGAAATCATCGTCATCATCACCACCAACGCTCCTCTCATCGGGAGAGGGCAATCTCCATCAACATCCTCACCAGCACCATCTCCTTTTGAAACCCTAGTTCATCTCTTGTATCCAGTTCTTGTCTCCAAGTCCGGGATTGATACTAGTAGGTTGCTAGTAGTGTTGATTACTCCTTGTAGTTGATGCTAGTTGGTTTATTTGGTGGAAGATCATATGTTCAGATCCTATATGCATATTAATACCCCTCTGATTATGGACATGAATATGCTTTGCGAGTAGTTACGTTTTTTCCTGAGGACATGGGAGAAGTCTTGCTATTAGTAGTCATATGAATTTGGTATTCGTTCGATATTTTGATGAGATGTATGTTGTCTATCCTCTAGTTGTGTTATGTGAACGTCGACTGCATAACACTTCACCATTATTTGGGCCTAGAGGAAGGCATTGGGAAGTAATAAGTAGATGATGGGTTGCGAGTGATGTAAGCTTAAACCCTAGTTTATGCGTTGCTTAAAGGGGCTGATTTGGATCCATATGTTTCATGCTATGGTTAGGTTTACCTTAATACTTTTGTTGTAGTTGCGGATGCTTGCAATAGAGGTTAATCATAAGTGGGATGTTTGTTCAAGTAAGAACAGCACCCAAGAACCGGTCCACCCACATATCAAATTATCAAAGTACCGAACGTGAATCATATGAACGTGATGAAAACTAGCTTGACGATATTCCCATGTGTCCTCGGGAGCGCTTTTCCTATTATAAGAGTTTGTCGAGGCTTGTCCTTTGCTACAAAAAGGATTGGGCCACCTTGCTGCACTTTATTTACTTTTGTTACTTGTTGCTCGTTACAAATTATCTTATCACAAAACTATCTGTTACCACTTATTTCAAGATTTGCAGAGAATACCTTGCTGAAAACCACTTATCATTTCCTTCCGCTTCCTCGTTGGGTTCGACACTCTTACTTATCGAAGGACTACGATAGATCCCCTATACTTGTGGGTCATCAAGACTCTTTTCTGGCGCCGTTGCCGGGGAGTGAAGCGCCTTTGGTAGGTGGAATTTGGTAAGGAAAAAATTTATATAGTGTGCTGAAATTTACTATCACTTGTTACTATGGAAAGTAATCCTCTGAGGGGCTTGTTCGGGGTATCTTCACCCCGACCAGTAGAGCAAAGAGTTGCTCCTCAACCTAATGAACCTACTGAAAATGATTATGAAAATATTCCCTTTGAATTTCCTTCGGGTATTATGGAAAAACTGCTAGCTAATCCTTTTGTAGGAGATGGAACAAAGCATCCTGATGAGCACCTAATATATGTGGATGAAGTTTGTGGACTATTTAAGCTTGCAGGTATACCCGATGATGTTATTAAGAAGAAGGTCTTCCCTTTATCTTTGAAGGGATATGCATTGACATGGTATAGGCTATGTGATGATACGAGATCATGGAACTATAGAAGATTGAAATTGGAATTTCATCAAAAGTATTATCCTATGCATCTTGTTCATCGTGATCGCAATTATATATATAATTTCTGGCCTCGCGAAGGAGAAAGCATCGCTCAAGCTTGGGGGAGGCTTAAATCAATGTTGTATTCATGCCCCAATCATGAGCTCCCAAGAGAAACAATTATTCAAAATCTTTATGCTCGGCTTTTTGAAAACAATCGCACCATGCTCGATACTTCTTGTGTTGGCTCTTTTATGATGAAGACTATTGAATTTAAATGGGATTTATTGGATAGAATTAAATGCAACTCTGGAGATTGGGATCTCAACGAAGGTAAGGAGTCAGGTATGACACCTAAGTTTGATTGTGTTAAATCTTTTATGGATACCGATATTTTTCGTAAGTTTAGCACTAAATATGGACTTGACTCTGAAATAGTAGCTTCTTTCTGTGAATCTTTTGCTACTTATGTTGATCTCCCTAAGGAGAAGTGGTTCAAATATCATCCTCCCATAGAAGTAAAAGTAGTTGCACCTATTAAAGTTGAAGAAAAGACTGTCACTTATAATGATCCTATTGTCCGTACCTCTTATGTTGAGAAACCACATTTCCCTGTTAGAATAAAGGATCATGCTAAAGCTTCAACTGTGGTTCGTAAAAGCAATATTAGAACTTATACACCTCCTGAGCAAGTTAAAGTTGAACATAATATTGTTATTGTTAAAGATCTCTTGGCTGATAATATTGATGGGCATGTTATTCAATTCTGCGGTAAATCCTCCATTGCCAAACCTAGTGCTAAAGATAAACATAGACCTGTGGTAGGCGTGCCTATTATTTCTGTTAAAATAGGAGATCATTGTTATCATGGCTTATGTGATATGGGTGCTAGTGCTAGTGTTATACCTATTACCTTGTATGGAGAAATTAAGAATGAAATTGCACCCGCTGAGATAGAAGATATTGATGTTACAATTAAACTTGCCAATAGAGATACTATATCACCGTGGGAATTGTTAGAGATGTTGAAGTCTTGTATGGGAAAACTAAATATCCTGCTGATTTTCTTATTCTTAGTTCCCCACAAGATAGCTTTTGTCCCATTATATTTGGTAGACCCTTCTTGAATACTGTCAATGCTAAGATTGATTGCAAAAAGAATGTTGTTACTGTTGGCTTGGATGATATGATTCATCAGTTTAATTTCTCTAAATTTAGTAAACAACACCGTGAAGAAGATTTGCCTAGTAAGGATGAAATTATTGGTCTTGATTCTATTGCCGTACCTCCTAATGATCCTTTAGAACAATATTTGCTAGACCATGAAAATGATATGTTTATGAATGAAAGAAGGGAAATAGATGAATTATACTTTAAGCAGGAACCTATTCTGAAACATAATTTGCCTGTTGAAATCCTAGGGGATCCTCCTTCATCCAAGGGTGACCCCATGTTTGAGCTTAAACCGTTGCCTGATAATCTTAAATATGCTTATCTTGATGAAAAGAAAATATATCTTGTTATTATTAGCGCTAACCTTTCAGAGCATGAAGAAGAAAGTTTATTGAAAACTCTGAAGAAGCACCGTGCTGCTATTGGATATACTCTTGATGATCTTAAGGGCATTACTCCCACTCTATGTCAACACAAAATAAATTTGGAAGAAGATGCCAAACTGGTTCGTGATCATCAACGAAGGCTGAATCAGAAGATGAAAGAAGTGGTAAGAAAAGAAATACTAAAGCTTTTGGAGGCAGGTATAATTTATCCCGTTGCCGATAGTCAGTGGGTAAGTCTTGTTCACTGTGTACCTAAGAAGGGATGTGTTACTGTTGTTCCTAATGATAAAGATGAATTGATCCCGCAAAGAATTATTACAGGTTATAGGATGGTAATTGATTTCCGCAAATTAAATAAAGCTACTAAGAAAGATCATTACCCCTTACCTTTTATTGATCAAATGCTAGAAAGATTATGCAAACATACACATTATTGCTTTCTAGATGGTTATTCTGGTTTCTCTCAAATACCGTGTCGGCTAAAGATCACCAAAGACTACTTTTACATGCCCTTTTGGTACTTTTGCTTATAGAAGTATGCCTTTTGGTTTATGTAATGCACCTGCTACCTTTCAAAGATGCATGATGGCTATATTCTCTGACTTGTGTGAAAAGATTTGTGAGGTTTTCATGGACGACTTTTCCGTCTATGGATCCTCTTTTGACGATTGTTTGAGCAATCTTGATCGAGTTTTGCAGAGATGTGAAGAAACTAATCTTGTCTTGAATTGGGAAAAGTGCCACTTTATGGTTAATGAAGGCATTGTCTTGGGGCATAAAGTTTCTGAAAGAGGTATTGAAGTTGATAAAGCCAAGGTTCATGCTATTGAAAAGATGCCATGTCCCAAGGACAATAAAGGTATAAGAAGTTTCCTTGGTCACGCCGGATTTTCTAGGAGGTTCATTAAGGACTTCTCAAAATTTCTCGGCCTCTGACTAATTTATTACAAAAAGATATACCATTTGTCTTTGATGATTATTGTGTAGAAGCATTTGAAATACTTAAGAAAGCATTTACCTCTGCACCTATTGTTCAGCCACCTGATTGGAATTTACCCTTTGAAAGTATGTGTGATTCTAGTGATTATGTTGTAGGTGCTGTTTTAGGGCAAAGAGTTGATAAGAAATTAAATGTTATTCAATATGCTATTAAAACTCTAGACAATGCTCAGAGAAATTATGCTACTACTGAGAAAGAATTCCTAGCAGTTGTATTTGCTTGTGATAAGTTCAGGCCTTACATTGTTGATTCTAAAGTGACTATTCACACTGATCATGCTGCTATTAAATATCTGATGTAGGGCGGAACCCTACGTGGATGATCTTTCACGTTGGAGCGGATCCTACGGTGAATCACGAAGAACACGCGGAAGAACGAGGGGGAAACACGGGAAAAGCGAGAGAGAATTCACTCAACCGACAAGAGATCAATCACACAAGTGCTAGATCACCGATCACATAAGGTGGCACAAGATTCAAGATCAACAAAGGTAAGGATACACGAGTAGCCGTTCTTCTCCGAGAGGAGGTCTTGATGGGGTCCACCCTAGAAGGGGTCTTGAATCCGCTTGGGGATCTTCTCCAAAGAGGTCCCTGAGCTCCGAGGAGAAGTAACCAAGTGGATGAGCAAGGCTCTCACACAAACATGAGCTAAACCTAAGCTAACCCTAGAAAGAGGAAGGGATGAAGTATATATAGTCTCGGGGCGAAGGTACATGGGACAAGTCCGGATACACTGCACGCAGTGGGGAGGCCGGACGTCCGGGCGTCGGGCCGGATGTCCGGGCCTTCGTGAGGCGCCGGATGTCCGGGCTACCCGGCCGGATGTCCGGGCTGTGGCGACTGTTTCTGCAGAACCGGGTGAGAGGTGCCGGATTTCCGAGCTTCAAGTCGGATATCCGGGCTGGGGGCCGGATGTCCGGGCTTGGACGCCGGATGTCCGGGCCCTGTAGGCTTGGCCAGCTTGGCTGATGCTGAGGTAGAAGCTCCAGGGGCCGGATGTCCGGGGTCATGGCCGGATGTCCGGGGCCCGGAAGGTGATTTTGCCCGTTTCGCTGGTTCTCTTCATCCATGGACTTGGCGGCTTGTCCATCTTCACGTGCATCCTCGGGAGGTTCCCTTGACACCTAATCATGCATAGCATATCGGACTTAGGTAGAAGCCATGTCTCGAGTGGATCATATGTGATATCAATAAGGAAGGAGGTCACCTTGTTCTCGAGAGCTCTAGCTCTAGCTCGTGTCATGGGTCCTCTTGGCTCTTGATGAGACGGTTGTAGGTCCATGGGGATGATCGTGGGATGCTCCGCATCATCTCCCCTCCCTTGGGAGAGATCCGACCTTGGATCAAAAGCTTCATCTCCATGGAATGGTGCGAGGTCCTTGACGTTGAAGATGTCGCTCACGTTGTATTTGTCTCGAGGTAGGTCGATCTTGTAGGCGTTGTCGTTGTAGCGTGCTAGCACCTTGAAAGGTCCATCGGCTCGAGGGAGAAGCTTGGACTTGCGTTCTTTGGGGAAGCGGTCCTTGCGAAGGTGTAGCCACACGAGATCACCAATGTTGAAGACGATGGGTTGCTTGTTGGCATTGAGCTTGGTTGCTTGACGTTGTACTTGTCGCTCAATGGTGTGCCTTGTATCTTCGTGCATCTTCTTGATGTAGCTTGCTCGTGCACTTTTCGCATCCATGTTGGTGCGCTCTTGGAGAGGAAGTGGTAGAATGTCCAATGGGGACAACGGGTTGAAACCGTAGACGACCTCGAAGGGGACTTGCCGGTAGTTGAATGTCTTGCACGATTGTAGGCGTGCTCGCGATGGGTAGACATGCTTCCCACTCCTTGATGTTCTTCTTGATCAAGACACGAAGTAGAGTGGATAGTGTGCAGTTCGTCACCTCCGTTTGGCCGTCGGTTTGAGGATGGTATGCCGAGGAGAACAAGATCTTGATTCCGAGCTTGGCACATAGGGTCTTCCAAAAGTAACTCAAGAACTTGACGTCATGATCGGAGACGATTGTCTTTGGTGCATCATGGAGTCGCAAGATTTCCCTACAAAAGAGATTTGCAACATGTGAAGCATCGTCTATCTTGTTGCAAGGTATGAAATGTGCCATCTTAGAAAATCTATCCACAACAACAAACACCGAATCCTTGCCATTTTGAGTCCTAGGCAAACCAAGTACAAAATCCATACTAATGTCTTCCCATGGTTGATATGGAATAGGAAGAGGCATGTAAAGACCATGAGATTGAGCTTTAGACTTAGCTTTGCGACATGTATAGCATCGGTTGGTGAAGCGTGAGACATCGCGGAACATCTTGGGCCAAAAGTAGTTGTTGGAGAGCGTGGCGAATGTCTTGTCGCGTCCAAAGTGTCCCATGATTCCGCCTCCATGAGCCTCTTGCAAAAGGAGCAAACGAAGAGAAGACTCGGGAATGCAAAGTTTGTTAGCTCTCATAAGATAACCATCCTTGATGTAATATTGTTCCCAAGACGATATCGTCAAACACTTAGCATAAGGAGAAGCAAAAGATGGATCATGCTCATACAAGTCTTTTATATGCTCAAAACCAATAACATTCAACTCAAGTTGAGTGACAAGCATGCATATGCGTGAAAGCGCGTCGGCAACTACATTTTCTTTACCCTTAATGTACTTGATCACATAAGGAAAAGATTCAATGAATTCACTCCATTTGGCATGACACTTGTTTAACTTAGTTTGTCCTTTTAAGTACTTAAGCGTTTCACGATCGGTATGGATGACAAACTCATGAGGTCTAAGATAATGTTCCCAAACATGTAGCACACGCACTAAAGCATACAATTCTTTTTCATAGATGGGATAATTAAGTTGAGCACCGGATAGTTTTTCACTAAAATAAGCAATGGCTCGTTTTTCTTGCATCAAAACTCCACCAATTCCGGTACCACTTGCATCACAATGAACCTCAAAAGTTTTGTCAAAATTGGGCAAAGCAAGAATCGGAGCATGAGTAAGCAAAGACTTGAGCTCATCAAAAGCGGTTGATTGCAAAGTTCCCCAAACAAAGGGAGTATTCTTCTTACTCAAGGCATGCAAAGGAGCGGCAATTGTGCTAAAATCTTTCCCAAAGCGACGATAAAAACCCGCAAGACCAAGAAAACTTCGCACTTGTTGCAAATTGGTTGGTTGGGGCCAAGTTTTAATTGCTTCAATTTTAGATTCATCAACATGGACACCCTTTGAGGATACTACAAAACCCAAGAAAACCACTTTGTCAACTCCAAAACTGCATTTTTCAAGTTTGCATAAAGTCTTTCCTTGCGAAGAGTTTGCAACACAGATTTTACATGATTGATGTGCTCTTTCATGGTTTTGCTAAACACAAGAATATCATCAAAGTAAACCACAACAAAGACTCCAATATAAGGATGAAGCACATGATGCATAAGACGCACAAAAGTACCGGGAGCTTCCGAAAGACCCATAGGCATCACTAACCATTCATATAAACCAAATTTGGTTTTGAAAGCGATTTTCCATTCATCACCCTCTTGTATGCGGATTTGATAATAGCCACTTTTAAGATCAATTTTTGAGAAAAGTTGGCTCCACTAAGTTCATCAAGCATGTCATCTAAGCGAGGAATGGGATGCCTATATCAAACGGTAATAGCATTGATAGGTCTACAATCGGAACACAAGCGGAAACTTCCATCGGGCTTAGGCACAAGAATAACCGGAACGGCACAAGGGCTTAGGCTTTCACGTACATGGCCGTTGTCGATGAGTTGTTGTACTTGCCATTGAATCTCCTTGGTTTCTTCGGGATTGACTCGGTATGGAGCTTTGTTTGGTAGAGGCGCTCCAGGGATGAGGTCAATTCGATGCTCAATGCCTCGAAGAGGAGGTAGACCCGGAGGTAGCTCATTGGGGAAAACATCTTGAAATTCCTGCAAAAGAGATTGAAACACCAAAGGTAGCTCGTGAATGGTGTTAGTTTTGGTTCTCCATCCTTGCACACAAGGACAAAGTGCATCACACTCGATGGGTTCTCACACACTTCTCTCATCTCACTTTTGGTGGCAAATAGAATGAGGTTTTTTTATCTCTAGGCGAAGAGTCGCTCAAATTTGGCTTGTGGCTCTCACTCACTTTTGGGTGGATCACTTTCTCACTCTTTTCTCTATGATGTGTGGCTTGCTTGTCGGCTATCACTTGAGTAGGAGACATAGGTCGTAGCACATATTCCTTCCCTTTCATCTTGAAGCTATAGTGATTGGTGCGCCCATTGTGGATGACACCACGGTCGAATTGCCATGGTCGACCTAGAAGTAGGTGGCAAACGGTCATTGGGACCACATCACATTCCAACGTGTCTTCATAAGCACCAATTTTGAAGGAGACTTGGACCGTATGCTCGACTCAGATAGTGCCAAGTCACTTAGCCATTGAACCTTGTAGGGTGCGGTGCTTCCTCTCTACCAATTGGAGCTTGGAGCATAGTTCTTCACTTGCCAAGTTGTGGCAACTACCTCCATCGATGATGACCTTGATGGACCGTCCATTGATGCCGGCTTTTGTGTGGAAGATGTGGCGTCGTTGGTCTTCTTCTTGTTGATGTTGAAGAGTCAAGACCTTGGAGACAACGAGAGCGGGGATCGAATCCTCATCACAAAAGACTTGATCATCTTCATCTTCGTTCACTCGCCGGTGCATGGCCACTTGCTCAAGAGCTTCCATCTCCTCTTCACTCATGGAGTCATATGTGCCATCGTCGTTGAGGATCATGGTGCGTTTGTTGGTGCATTCGTATGACTTGTGGCCTCGGCCGCCGCAAGTGAAACACTTGAAGGAGCTTGTCTTGATGGTCTCATCGGTCGGAGTAGAGGATGAAGCACGCGGCTTGAGGTTGCTTGTAGTAGGAGGAGGACGACTTGAACTTGTCGAAGTCTTCTTGTAACTTGACTTGTCGTCGTTTCTTGAAGAAAGTTTGGTTGATGTAGATGTTGGAGGAGTCGTTGAAGCTTGGTTGTTGGAGAAGCCGTAGGTCTTGGATGAGTACTTGGCGTACTTGAAGTCATCTTGCATTTGGCGTTCCGCCTTTGTAGCTTGATGCACGAGCTCAATGAGGGTTGAGTATGGTTGGAAGTCGGCGATCTTCTTGATGGGATGATTGAGTCCATTCAAGAAACTGTTGGAAATATGCCCTAGAGGCAATAATAAAAGCATTATTATTATATTTCCTTGTTCATGATAATTGTCTTTTATTCATGCTATAACTGTATTAACCGGAAATCGTGATACACGTGTGAATACATAGACTACAATACGTCCCTAGTAAGCCTCTAGTTGACTAGCCCGTTGGTCAACAGATAGTCATGGTTTCGACTATGGACATCGGATGTCATTGACAAGCGGGATCACGTCATTAGGAGAATGACGTGATGGACAAGACCCAATCCTAAGCATAGCACAAAGATCGTGTAGTTCGTTTTGCTAGAGCTTTTCCTATGTCAAGTATCTCTTCCTTAGACCATGAGATCGTGCAATTCCCGGATACCGTAGGAGTGCTTTGGGTGTATCAAAGCGTCACAACGTAATCGGGTGACTATAAAGGTGCACTACAGGTATCTCCGAAAGTGACCATTGGGTTGACACGGATCGAGATCGATTTGTCACTCCGTGACACGGAGAGGTATCACTAGGGCCCACTCGGTAATGCATCATCATAATGAGCTCAAAGTGATCAAGTGTCTGGTCACGGGATCATGCATTGCGGTACGAGTAAAGTGACTTGCCGATAACGAGACTAACGAGGTATTGGGATACCAACGATCGAGTCTCGGGCAAGTAACATACCGTCAGACAAAGGGAATAGAATACGGGGTTGCTTGAACCCTTGACATCGTGGTTCATCCGATGACAACATCGAGGAGCATGTGGGAGCCAACATGGGTATCCAGATCCCGCTGTTGATTATTGACTTGAGGTAGTCTCGGTCATGTCTGCATGTCTCCCGAACCCGTAGGGTCTACACACTTAAGGTTCGGTGACGCTAGGGTTAATAGGAAGACAAGTATGTGATTACCGAATGTTGTTCGAGTCCGGATGAGATCCCGGACGTCACGAGGAGTTCCGGAATGGTCCGGAGGTAAAGATTTATATATGGAAAGTGGTTAAACGGACTCAGGAAGTTTTAGGTGGTATACCGGTAAAGTACGGGCCACGGGAGGGTTCCGGAGGTCCACCGGAGGCCACCTCTCCCGGGGCCACATGGGCTAAGTGGGAGAGGAGCCAGCCTGGTGGGCTGGGCGCCTCCCACCTAGGCCCATGCTTGGCTAGGGTTTGGGAGGGTAAACCCTAAAGGGGCGCCCCTAGCTTGGGGGGCAAGCCACCCTCCCTCCTCCCTTGGGTCACCGCCCCATCTAGGGTTTACCCTAGATGGCCGGCCCCCTGCCCTTTCCTCCTATAAATAGAGGGGTGGGGGAGGGCTGCCAACACCATTGAAGGCGCAGCCCTCCCTCCCAACACCTCTCTTTCTCCACGAAGCTTGGCGAAGCCCTACCGAGAACTGCCAGTACCAACCGCACCACGCCGTGCTGCCATTGGAGTTGTCTTCCTCAACCTCTCCTTCACTCTTGCTGGATCAAGACGGAGGAGACGCCATCGTCTCCGTCGTGTGTTGAACACGGAGGTGCTGTCCTTTCATTACTTTGGTCATCGGTGATCGGAATCACGTTGGGAACGTCTTCATCATCACCACTCTCAAGAACGCTTCCGTACTCGATCTACAAGTGGTATGTAGATGCAATCTCTCTCGTTACTCGTTGCTTAGTAGAACTCATAGATGGATCTTGGTGAAACCGTAGGAAAATTTTAATTTTCTCGTAACGCTCCCCAACAAAGTGGCATCATGAGCTAGGTCTATGCGTAGTTCTCTTTGCACGAGTAGAACACAATTTTGTTGTGGGCGTGGATCTTGTCAACTTACTTGCCGTTACTAGTTGTTTCTTGCTTCCGCGGTATTGTGGGATGAAGCGGCCCGGACCAACCTTACACGCATTTCCACGTGAGACCGTTCCACCGACTAACATGCACTAGTTGCATAAGGTGGTCTGGCGGGTGTCTGTCTCTCCTACTTTAGTTGGAGCGGATTCGATGAATGTGGTCCTTATGAAGGGTAAATAGAAGTTGACAAGATCACGTTGTGGTTATTCGTAGGTAAGAAAACGTTCTTGCTAGAACCCAATTGCAGCCACGTAAAAGATGCAACAACAATTAGAGGACGTCTAACTTGTTTTTGCAGCAATTGTCATGTGACGTGATATGGCCAAGTTGTGATGAATGATGATATATTGTGATGTATGAGATCATGTTCTTGTAATAGGAATCACGACTTGCATGTCGATGAGTATGACAACCGCGTGAGCCATAGGAGTTGTCTTTATTTTTGTATGACCTGCGTGTCATTGAAGAACGCCATGTAATCTACTTTACTTTATTGCTAAACGTTAGTCATAGAAGTAGAAGTAGTCGTTGGCGTGACAACTTCATGAAGACACGATGATGGAGATCATGATGATGGAGATCATGGTGTCATGCCGGGTGACAGGATGATCATGGAGCCCTCAAGATGAAGATCAAAGGAGCTATATGATATTGGCCATATCATGTCACTACTTTATAATTGCATGTGATGTTTATTATGATTATGCATCTTGTTTACTTAGAACGACGGTAGTAAATAAGATGATCCCTTAGAACAATTTCAAGAAGTGTTCTCCCCTAATTGTGCACCGTTGCTACAGTTCGTCGCTTCTAAGCACCACGTGTTAATCGGGTGTGATGGATTCTTACGTTCACATACAACGGGTGTAAGCAAGATTTACACACGCAGTAAACACTTAGGGTTAACTTGACGAGCCTAGCATGTGAAGACATGGCCTCGGAACACGGAGACCGAAAGGTCGAACACGAGTCGTATGGAAGATACGATCAACATGAGAATGTTCACCGACGCAGACTAGTCCGTCTCACGTGTTGATCGGACACGGCCTAGTCGACTCGGATCGTGTAACACTTAGGCGACTAGAGGATGTCTAATCTAAGTGGGAGTTCATTAATAATTTGATTAGATGAACTTAATTATCATGAACTTAGTCTAAAACTTTTGAATTATATGTCTTATAGATCAAATGGCCAACGCTCATGTCAACTTGAACTTCAACGCTGTTCCTAGAGAAAACCAAGCTGAAAGATGACGGCAACTATACGGATGGGTCCGGAACCCGAGGATCATCCTCATAGCTGCCAGAAACAATACGTCCTAGAAGGACCGCTAGGTGACGCCCTGTCGAAGAACCAAGACATTATGAATGCTTGGCAGTCTCGTCTTGATGATTACTCCCTCGTTCAGGCGGCATGCTTTACGACTTAGAACCGGGCTCCAAAAACGTTTTGAGCATCACGGAGCATATGAGATGTTCAAGAGCTGAAACTGGTTTTCAAGCTCACGCCGGTCGAGAGATATGACATCTCCGACAAGTTCTATAGTTGTAAGATGGAGGAAAACAGTTACGTCGGTGAGCACATTACGAAGATGTCCGGGTTGCACAACCGTATGACCCAAGAATATTAACCTCCACGATGAGGCGGTCATTGACAGAATCCTCGATCGCTCCCACCAAGCTACAAGAGCTTTGTGATGAACTACAACATGCGAGGATGGTAAAGACCATTCCTGAAGTGTTCTCTATCTTTGAAGTCAGCCGAGGTAGAAATCAAGAAAGAACATCAAGTGTTGATGGTCAATAAGACCACTAAGTTCAAGAAGGGCAAGGGTAAGAAGAACTTCAAGAAGGACGGCAAGGAGATTGCCGCGCCGGTAAGCAAGTTGCCGGAAGAAGTCAAAGAATGGACCCAAGCCCGAGACTGAGTGCTTTTATTGCAAGGAAGGGTCACCGAAGCGGAACTGCCCCAAGTACTTAGCGGATAAGAAGGCCGGCAACACCAAAGGTATATTTGATATACATGTAATTGATGTGTACCTTACCAAGAATCGTAGTAACTCACCGGTATTTGATACCGTGCCGTTGCTCATATTTGTAACTCACAGCGGGAGCTGCGGAATAAGCGGAGACCGGGCGAAGGACGAGGTGATGATGCGCGTCGGGAATGGTTCCAGTCGATGCGATCGCCGCCGGCACGCTACCTCTCCATTTACCCACGGGATTAGTTATGAACCTTAATAATTGTTATTTGGTGCCATGTTTGAGCATGAATATTGTATCTGGATCTCGTTTAATGCGAGATGGCTACTCATTTAAATCCGAGAATAATGGTTGTTCTATTTATATGAGAGATATGTTTTATGGTCATGCTCTGATGGTCAATGGTTTATTCTTAATGAATCTCGAACGTAATATTACACATGTTCATAGCGTGAATACCAAAAGATGTAAAGTTGATAACGATAATCCCACATACTTGTGGTAATCGCCGCCTTGGTCACATTGGTGTCAAGCGCATGAAGAAGCTCCATGCCGATGGACTTTTAGAGTCTCTTGATTATGAATCATTTGACACATGCGAACCATGCCTCATGGGCAAGATGACCAAGACTCCATTCTCTCGAACAATGGAGCGAGCAACCAACTTGTTGGAAATCATACATACCGATGTGTGCGGTCCAATGAGCGTTGAGGCTCATGGAGGATATCGTTATGTTCTCACTCTCACAGATGACTTGAGTAGATATGGGTATGTCTACTTGATGAAACACAAGTCTGAGACCTTTGAAAAGTTCAAGGAATTTCAGAATGAAGTAGAGAATCAACGTGACCGAAAGATAAAATTCTTACGATCGGATCGTGGAGGAGAATATTTAAGTCACGAATTTGGTACACACTTAAGAAAATGTGGAATCGTTTCACAACTAACGCCGCTGGAACACCTCAAGTAATAGCGGTGTGTCCGAACGTCAGAATCGCACTCTATTGGATATGGTGCGATCTATGATGTCTCTTACCGATTTACCGCTATCATTTTGGGGATACGCTCTAGAGACAGCTACATTCACTTTAAATAGGGCACCGTCTAAATTCGTTGAGACGACACCGTATGAATTATGGTTTGGGAAGAAACCTAAGCTGTCGTTTCTAAAAGTTTGGGGATGCGATGCTTATGTCAAGAAACTTCAACCTGAAAGCTCGAACCCAAGTCGGAAAAATGCGTCTTCATAGGATACCCCAAGGAAACCATTGGGTATACCTTCTACCTTAGATCCGAAGGCAAGATCTTTGTTGCCGTGAACGGAACCTTTCTCGAAAAAGAGTTTCTCTCGAAAGAAGTAAGTGGGAGGAAAGTAGAACTCGATGAAGTACTACCTCTTGAACAGAAAGTAGTGCAGCTCAGGAAAATGTTCTGTGATGCCTACACCAATCGAAGAGGAAATTCATGATGATGATCAAGGTACTTCGGATCAAGTTGCTACCGAACTTCAGAGGTCCACTAGGACACGCTCCGCACTAGAGTGGTACGGCAACCCTGTCCCGGAAATCATGTTGTTAGACAACGGTGAACCTTCGAACTATGAAGAAGCAATGGCGGCCCAGATTCAAACAAATTGCTATAAGCCATGAAGTCCGAGATAGAATCCATGTATGAAAACAAAGTATGGACTTTGACTGACTTGCCCGATGATCGGCGAGCGATAGAAAACAAATGGATCTTTAAGAAGAAGACGGACGCGAATGGTAATGTCACCATCTATAAAGCTCGACTTGTCGCTAAGGGTTATCGGCAAGTTCAAGGGATTGACTACGATGAGACTTTCTCTCCGTGGCGAAGCTTAAGTCCGTCCGAATCATGTTAGCAATTGCCGCATACTATGATTATGAGATATGGCGGATGGACGTCAAAACAGCTGCCTTAACGGTTATCTTAAGGAAGAGTTGTATATGATACAGCCGTAAGGTTTTGTCGATCCTAAGAATGTCGACAAAGTATGCAAGCTCCAATGATCCATTTATGGGCTGGTGCAAGCATCTCGGAGTTGGAACATTCGCTTTGATGAAATGATCAAAGCGTTTGGGTTTATGCAGACTTATGGAGAAGCTGCGTTTACAAGAAAGTGAGTGGGAGCTCAGAGCATTTCTCATATTATATGTAGATGACATACTTCGATGGGAAATGATATAGAATTCTTGGACAGCATTAAGGCCTACTTGAATAAGTGTTTTTCAATGAAGGACCTTGGAGAAGCTGCTTATATATTAGGCATCAAGATCTATAGAGATAGATCGAGACGCCTCATAGGTCTTTCACAAAGCACATATCTTGATAAGATTTTGAAGAAGTTCAAAATGGATCAGTCCAAGAAAGGGTTCTTGCTCAGATTGCAAGGTGTGAAATTGAGCTCGGCTCAATGCCCGACCACGGCAAAAGATAAAGAAGAGATGAGTGTCATCCCCTATGCTTCAAATATAGGATCTATTATGTATGCCATGTCTGTGAACCAGACTGATGTAAACCTTGCCGTAAGTTTGGTAGGAAGGTACCAAAGTAATCCCGGCAAGGAACACCGGACAGCGGTCAAGAATATCCTGAAGTACCGAAAAGGACAAAGGACATGTTTCTCGTTTATGGAGGTGACGAAGAGCTCGTCAGAATAAAGTTATGTCGACGCTTAGCTTCGACACGCATCTGAATGACTCTAAGTCACAAACCGGATACGTGTATATGTTGAATGGTGGAGCGAAGCTGGTGCAATGCAAGCAAAGCGTCGTGGCGGGATCTACATGTGAAGCGGAGTACATGGCAGCCTCGGAGGCAGCGCATGAAGCAATTTGGGTGAAGGAGTTCATCACCGACCTAGGAGTCATACCCAAGGTCGTCGGGGCCGATCAAACTCTTCTGTGACAACACCGGAGCTATTGCACTTGCCAAGGAGCCTGTGTTTCACAAGAAGACCAGCACATCAAGCGTCGCTTCAACTCCATCCGTGAAAATGTTCGTGATGGAGACATAGAAATTTAGAAGTGCATACGGATCTGAATGTCGCAGATCCGCTGACTAAACCTCTTCCACGGGCAAAACATGATCAACACCGTAACTCTATGGGTGTTCGATTCATCACAATGTAAACTAGATTATTGACTCTAGTGCAAGTGGGAGACTGTTGGAAATATGCCCTAGAGGCAATAATAGAAGCATTATTATTATATTTCCTTGTTCATGATAATTGTCTTTTATTCATGCTATAATCAGATTAACCGGAAATCGTGATACACGTGTGAATACATAGACTACAATACGTCCTAGTAAGCCTCTAGTTGACTAGCCCGTTGGTCAACAGATAGTCATGGTTTCGACTATGGACATCGGATGTCATTGACAACGGGATCACGTCATTAGGAGAATGACGTGATGGACAAGACCCAATCCTAAGCATAGCACAAAGATCGTGTAGTTCGCTTTGCTAGAGCTTTTCCTATGTCAAGTATCTCTTCCTTAGACCATGAGATCGTGCAATTCCGGATACCGTAGGGAGTGCTTTGGGTGTATCAAACGTCACAACGTAATCGGGTGACTATAAAGGTGCACTACAGGTATCTCCGAAAGTGACCATTGGGTTGACACGGATCGAGATCGATTTGTCACTCCGTATTACGGAGAGGTATCACTAGGGCCCACTCGGTAATGCATCATCATAATGAGCTCAAAGTGATCAAGTGTCTGGTCACGGATCATGCATTGCGGCATGCAGTAAAGTGACTTGCCGATAACGAGACTAACGAGGTATTGGGATACCAACGATCGAGTCTCGGGCAAGTAACATACCGTCGCACAAAGGGAATAGAATACGGGTTGCTTGAACCCTTGACATCGTGGTTCATCCGATGACAACATCGAGGAGCATGTGGGAGCCAACATGGGTATCCAGATCCCGCTGTTGGTTATTGACTTGAGGTAGTCTCGGTCATGTTCAAGATGTCTCCCGAACCCGTAGGGTCTACACACTTAAGGTTCGGTGACGCTTAGGGTTAATAGGAAGACAAGTATGTGATTACCGAATGTTGTTCGAGTCCGGATGAGATCCCTGGACGTCACGAGGAGTTCCGGAATGGTCCAAGGTAAAGATTTATATATGGAAAGTGGTTAAACGGACTCGGAAGTTTCGGTGGTATCTGGGTAAAAGCACGGGGCCACCGGGAGGGTTCCGGAGGTCCACCGGGAGGGGCCACCTCTCCCGGGGGGCCACATGGGCTAAGTGGGAGAGGGAGCCAGCCCCTGGTGGGCTGGGCGCACCTCCCCACCTAGGCCCATGTGGCTAGGGTTTGGGGAGGGGTAAACCCTAAAGGGGGCGCCCCCCTAGCTTGGGGGGCAAGCCACCCTCCCCTCCTCCCTTGGGCCGCCGCCCCATCTAGGGTTTACCCTAGATGGCCGCCCCCTTGCCCTTTCCTCCTATAAATAGAGGGGTGGGGGAGGGCTGCCAACACCATTGAAGGCGCAGCCCTCCCTCCCAACACCTCTCTTTCTCCACGCGAAGCTTGGCGAAGCCTCACGGAGAACTGCCAGACCAACCGCACCACGCCCGTCGTCTTGCCATTGGAGTTGTCTTCCTCAACCTCTCCTTCACTCTTGCTGGATCAAGACGGAGGAGACGCCATCGTCCCGCACGTGTGTTGAACACGGAGGTGCTGTCCTTTCAAGATTTTGGTCATCGGTGATCGGAATCACGTTGGGAACGTCTTCATCATCACCACTCTCAAGAACGCCTTCGCACTCGATCTACAAGTGGTATGTAGATGCAATCTCTCTCTCGTTACTCGTTGCTTAGTAGAACTCATAGATGGATCTTGGTGAAACCGTAGGAAAATTTTAATTTTCTGTAACGTTCCCCAACAGAAACGTGCCATAGTTTGCTCATCATGTTCCTTGACATTGGCTCGAATCATGGCTATCTCCATTTTCTTGTAATATTCTTCAACACTTTTTGTTCCTTGCTTGAGTAGTTGGAGTTTCTTGAAGAGGTCGCGGTTGTAGTAGGTTGGCACAAAACATGCTCACATGACATCCTTCATTTGAGCCCAAGTGGTGATTGGAGGTTCACCTCTTGCTTGTCGTCGCTCAATGATTTGTTCCCACCATATGAGCACATAGTCTTGGAACTCAAGTGATGCCATAGCGATTTTCTTCGCTTCATCGTAGTTGTGCAACCGGAAGATTTTGTCAACCTTCAATGCCCATGAGAGGTAGTCTTCGGGTCATTGCTTCCATTGAACTTGGGCATGGTGAATTTTAGCTTGCCGTGGCGTTGCTCTTCATTGTGTTGTTGGCGATGTTGATGATGACGCCCTTGACGTGGATTGTAATCGTCTTCATGTTGCTCTTGGCGCGAGGAAGACCATGATCAACTTGCCCTTGTTGAACTTGAGGTTGGGGTGGAGCTTGACGAGCTTGTGGAGGGGCTTGAGGAACTTGACGTTGTACATGAGGTTGGTAGTTCCTCTCTTGGATTTCTTCTCGAAGGGCTTCCTCTTGATTGCGCCGTTCGCGATTGCGATTGGCGAAGGCTCTACTTGATTCTTGAAGGGCACGCTATGCATCAAGAGCTTGCGCCTCACGTTGTTGTTGTTGAAGACGTTGAGCCTTGGCGTCTTGTTCGTCTTGGTGAAGACGTGCTCGTTCTTCCTCTTGTTGGCGACGAAGACGTTGTCGTTCTTGAGCTTGAGCAAAAGCCTCTTGGTTTGATTGAGGACGAGAAACTTGATCATCAACTTGCTCTTGTGAATGCTTGTCATGTAGCGGTTGCGAGATGCGTGACGGTCTTGACGAGCGCACGACGAAGAGTGTTCGAAGTAGGTGTACTTGAGTCGTAGAAGGTGTCGTCGGAGTGTCGACTCGAGCGGCTCCGTCTTGATGATGAAGAAGTTGAATGATGTCGGTTTCTCATCAAAGCCCGGATCTCGTCCATTCTTGCATCGTTCTCTTGCTTGTGAGCGTCGAACTTGTTGTCGAAGTAGTCTCTTGTACGTTGCTCGGAGAGTCACAAGTCGGTGGCGAGGTTGTCGATGCGGTCGCTCATTGCTTGTTGTTCTTGGTGCAACGCTCTTTGTGCACCAAAGAGGTGGCTCTTGGTGACGTATGATGACATGTCGTCGTCTTTCTCGATGAAGAGTGGGTTGGTAGAGGTACTTGGCCTATCCATCATTCCAAGCAAAATGTGAGTGGTGGAACAGAAAAGAACTTATACCAATGTACCTTTGACCGATGTTGAAGATGAATCAAGTTCACTCAAATGCGGACAATGAAATAGCACTCTTGGTACCGATTCTTGTCGGTTCTCACACCTACACAAATAAAAGCTTATGGTGGAGCTCGGTTAGGATGGTGGCATAAAATTTGATGCAATTGTAAGTGAGACTCAATAATGTTGGAAATGATTCACAAATTTGCAAATGCAACAAGTAGACCAATAGCAAGATATGGTACATGTAAACACACACGCAAATAGATAATATGGGGTTATGCAACCAAGGATGAGCCAAACTGTGGAATTCACCAAGATGCTCTTGTTGCACAACACTAGAGAGACGCTTAGCACGATTGCACAATAGGCGGATACGAACTTGTGCACAACCTACTAAGCAAAAATGCAACGACTTCTATCCCAAGTATGCTATATGTATGGTGTTTCGATGTGCTGATCCAAGATGATCAAGTATGACAATCTTAATGTTTTATGATGCTATGGTTCTTGCTCATAAGCTCTTTGCTTATCTTTCTCTCTTTGCTTAAAAGCTTGATTGGCTCTTTCTCTTTTGAGCTCTTTTCTCATGCAAAACTTCACGAACCAAGATATCAATTGTGTATGCGATGACAACTTTGTGACACACAAGTTGATGCTAAGATATGCACCACTTTGGTATGGTATGTATGCTATGGAGTATGATCACTAATGTGCACAAGTCACGTTGCGGCAATACTCAATGGCTAGTCTCGATGGGTAAGCAACGCAAAAGATGGGCTATGATGGTTATCAATGCAATTGCAAGTAATGACAAAGATGTCGTTTATGTTACCGTCCTTGGCGAAGATGAGCGGTGGTGGTGTTGATGTTGAACCGTACTCTAGATAGCCGAAACACAAAAGGATACGAAACCCCAACTCAAATTCTCAAAGCAAAATTTGGCAACATTGTCGGAATTGGTAGTGGGAAAGGCTATGGTGGTGTTATGCGGAAGTGGTGGAGGTATATGGAATTGTATGTGGGCACGGGACAAAATTTGGCGAAAGTTAGGCGGTGGATGGGGATTGTTGCTACCAGGAGCCGGATTTCCGGGCTGGAAGCCGGATGTCCGGGGCGCATGATGTCCGGGCTGGTCGGGCCGGATGTACGGGATGCCGGATGTCTGGGCTGTTCGGGCCGGATGTCCGGGCTCGATGAACACTGCGTGGAGAGGTCAAATCCGGTCAAAATTTGGGCGATTTTGTGGATGGAAATTGTGGAAATGGTGGGGGAATGCTAGATCTACCTCAACACACGAAATCCATGGATCAAATCCAACAAAACTTCATCACACCAACAAATCACAAAAAAAAAATTTGGGGCTATTTATGTGGGAATTTTCGAATTAGGACAAAAACAACAAAATCAAGCTAGAACAAGAGGGTAGGGGCTCCAATAACGTGATCAACGTGGCTCATGATACCATAGATGATGTAGGGCGGAACCCTACGTGGATGATCTTTCACGTTGGAGCGGATCCTACGGTGAATCACGAAGAACACGCGGAAGAACAAGAGGGAAACACGGGGAAAACGAGAGAGAATTCACTCAACCGACAAGAGATCAATCACACAAGTGCTAGATCACCGATCACATAAGGTGGCACAAGATTCAAGATCAACAAAGGTAAGGATACACGAGTAGCCGTTCTTCTCCGAGAGGAGGTCTTGATGGGGTCCCCCCTAGAAGGGGGTCTTGAATCCGCTTGGGGGATCTTCTCCGAAGAGGTCCTGAGCTCCGAGGAGAAGTAACCAAGTGGATGAGCAAGGCTCTCACACAAACATGAGCTAAACCTAAGCTAACCTAGAAAGAGGAAGGGGATGAAGTATATATAGTCTCGGGGCGAAGGGGTACATGGGACAAGTCCCGGATACACCGTGACGCAGTGTGGGAGGCCGGACGTCGGGCGTCGGGCGGATGTCCGCCTTCGTGAGGCGCCGGATGTCCGGCTACCCGGCCGGATGTCCGGCTGTGGCGAATGTTTCGCAGAATCGGGTGAGAGGTGCCGGATTTCGGGCTTCAGCCGGATATCCGGCTGAAACGGATGTCCGGGCTTGGAAGCCGGATGTCCGGCCTCAGAGGCTTGGCCAGCTTGGTCGATGCCGAGGTAGAAGCTCCAGGGCCGGATGTCCGGGTCATGGCGGATGTCCGGGCCCGAAGGTGATTTTTCCCGCTTCGCTGGTTCTCTTCATCCATGGACTTGGCGGCTTGTACATCTTCACGTGCATCCTCGGGAGGTTCCCCTTGACACCTAATCATGCATAGCATATCGGACTTAGGTAGAAGCCATGTCTCGAGTGGATCATATGTGATATCAATAAGGAAGGAGGTCACCTCGTTCTCGAGAGCTCTAGCTCTAGCTCGTGTCATGGGTCCTCTTGGCTCTTGATGAGACGGTTGTAGGTCCATGGGGATGACCGTGGGATGCTCCGCATCAATATCTTATGGAAAAGAAAGATGCTAAACCTAGACTTATTAGATGGGTTCTCTTGCTACAAGAATTTGATTTGCATATTGTTGATAGAAAGGGAGCTGAGAACCCCGCTATGCATAACTTGTCTAGGTTAGAAAATGTTTTTGATGACCCACTACCTATTGATGATAGCTTTCCTGATGAGCAACTAAATGTCATAAATGCTTCTCGTAGTACTCCGTGGTATGCTGATTATGCCAATTACATTGTTGCTAAATTTATACCACCTAGTTTCACATACCTGCAAAAGAAAAAGTTTTTCTATGATTTAAGACATTACTTTTGGGATGACCCACATCTTTATAAAGAAGGAGTAGATGGTGTTATTAGACGTTGTGTACCTGAGCATGAACAGGAACAGATCCTACGCAAGTGTCACTCCGAAGCTTATGGAGGACACCAATGGAGATAGAACTGCACAAAGGTATTGCAATCTGGTTTTTATTGGCCTACTCTCTTCAAGGATGCCCGTAAGTTTGTCTTGTCATGTGATGAATGTCAAAGAATTGGTAATATTAGTAGACGTCAAGAAATGCCTATGAATTATTCACTTGTTATTGAACCATTTGATGTTTGGGGCTTTGATTATATGGAACCTTTTCCTGCCTCTAATGGATATACACATGTTTTAGTTCTTTGTTGATTACGTTACTAAGTGGGTAGAAGCTATTCCAACTAGTAGTGCTGATCATAACACCTCTATTAGAATGCTTAAAGAAGTTATTTTTCCGAGGTTTGGAGTCCCTAGATATTTAATGACTGATGGTGGTTCACATTTTATTCATGGTGCTTTCCGTAAAATGCTTGCTAAGTATGACGTAAATCATAGAATTGCATCTCCATATCACCCTTGATCTAGTGGTCAAGTAGAATTGAGTAATAGAGAACTCAAATTAATTTTGCAAAATACTGTCAATAGGTCTAGAAAGAATTGGTCCAAGAAACTTGATGATGCATTATGGGCTTATAGAACTGCATATAAAAATCCTATGGGTATGTCTCCATATAAAATGGTTTATGGAAAAGCATGTCACTTACCTCTCGAACTAGAACATAAGGCTTATTGGGCTATTAAAGAGCTCAATTATGATTTTAAACTTGCCGGTGAGAAGAGGTTATTTGATATCAGCTCACTTGATGAATGGAGAACCCAAGCTTATGAAAATGCCAAGTTGTTTAAAGAAAAAGTCAAAAGATGGCATGACAAAAGGATACAGAAGCGTGAGTTTAATGTAGGTGATTATGTATTGCTATACAACTCTCGTTTAAGTTTTTTTGCAGGAAAACTTCTCTCTAAGTGGGAAGGCCCTTACGTTATCGAGGAGGTCTACCGTTCCGGTGCCATAAAAATCAACAACTTCGAAGGCACAAATACGAAGGTGGTAAACGGTCAAAGAATCAAACACTATATCTCAGGTAATCCTATAAATGTTGAAACCAATGTTATTGAAACCCTAACCCCGGAGGAATACATAAGGGACACTTTCCGGAATGTTTCAGACTCCGAAAAGGAATAGGTATGTGGTATGGTAAGTAAACCGACTCCAAAGCAATTTTTAAGGCAATATTTCTCCGTTTTGGAATATTTAGAAAAATAGAAAAATAAGTAGCAGCCCGGGAAGGACACGAGGGCCCCACGAGGGTGGAGGGCGCGCGCTACCCCCCTGGGCGCGCCCCCCTACCTCGTGGGCACCTCGTGTGCCTTCCGGACTCCGTTTTCTTGCATGATACGTATTTTGGTCGATAAAAATTCTTTATATATTCTCTCGAGGGTTTTGACTCCCGTATCACGCAAATATCCTCTGTTCTTGTTTCGAGCTGTCCTACTGCAGATTAGATCAACATGTCATCCCAAGATTCTGAAGGAGAAAGCTATGTGGATGATTACCTAGCAAATCCTAAGGTCTATGGAGATGTGGAGCACGATGGTTGGACCACGGAGGAAGAATAGGACTATGAACCCAAGGGGAAGGAGGAGACGAGCTCAGATGAAGATGAAGCCCCATTACCTCAACCTGGGGACATGCATGTGGAGTTCAAAAAGTCTAGCCTCCCTGATAAGGTAAAGAAACCAAAGATCGAGTTTATCCCTTCTCGTCTCTTGCAGGAAAATAAGCAGGACTTATGCAAAAAGATATTAACCACAGGAGGGAGATTGATGATTTGAGGGACCAAACTTCCATCCTCAAGCGCAAATTAAGGGAGAAGTCTATGCCATCAACTAAGTCAACATCACCACCACCTTCTTCACCAGCAAAGGGGACATAATCACATGGGTATGGGCACTCCCCTTGGTAATTGCCAAGCTTGGGGGAGGTGCCCCGGTATCGTATCACAATCACATCTCCTATCTTTACCGTTTTTCTTAGTCCGATCCTATTAGTAGTATCTTGATCAAGTAGAATAAAGTTTATGGCATGATCTAGTTTTGAATTTTGCTTTATGATCTCTCTATGTAATCGAGTCTGTGAGCTATATAATAAAGATTAGTGTTGAGTCAAGGGCTTGATTATTTTGCCATGATCTTGAGTGAATAAAAAAAGAAAATAATAATAATAAATAGAAACAAAGAGTTCATATTGATCTTATTGAGAGTAATGACTTCACATAGAAGAGTATGATGATTAAAAGTTGTTGGGAGTTGGCAAACATAGCTTTGGTCATCGTTGCAATTAATAGGAAGTAATAAGGAAAGATAGGTTTCACATATAGATATACTATTATTGACATCTTTTATGATTGTGAGCACTCATTAAAATATGACATGCTAAAGAGTTGATGTTGGACAAGGAAGACAACGTAATGAGTTATGTTTTCTTATATCTGAGATAAAGTATGTTGTCATGGATCTCCCAACATGTTGAGCTTGCCTTTCCCCCTCATGCTAGCCAAATTCTCAGCACCAAGTAGAGATACTACTTGTGCTTCCAAAACCCTTAAACCAGTTTTGCCATGAGAGTCCACCATATCTACATATGGATTGAGTAAGATCCTTCAAGTAAGTTGTCATCGGTGCAAAGCAATAAAAATTGCTCTCTAAATATGTATGATTGATTGGCGTGGGAGGAATAGGCTTTATACGATCTTGTGATGTGGAAGAAATAAAAGCGACGAACTGCATAATAAAGGTTCATATCACAAGGGGCAATATAAAGTGACGTTCTTTCGCGTTAAGATTTTGTGCATCCAACCATAAAAGCGCATGGAAACCTCTGCTTCCCTCTGCGAAGGGCCTATCTTTTATTATTATCCTCTACCTTATGCAAGAGTCATGGTGATCTTCACCTTTCCTTTTTACATTTTATCCTTTGGCAAGCACAATGTGTTGGAAAGATCCTGATTGATATATCTAATTAGATGTAGAGGGCATGAGTTATTATTGTTGGCATTACCCTTGAGGTAAAAGGTTGGGAGGCGAAACTATAAGCCCCTATCTTTCTCGTAATACGATTAAAACTCCGTAACCACAAGTATCACGTGAGTGTTAGCAATTATGAAGGACTAAGTGATAGTTGAGTATGTGGACTTGCTATTAAGCTCTGACATAGACTCTTTCTGATGTTATGATAAATTGCAATTGGTTCAATGACTGAGACTATAGTTTGTTGGTTCTCAATAAAGTTTATGATTTGTACTCTGCATTGTGAATGGATTATTACTTGAACATAAGTAATCATATGATAATATTTATCTATGTTGTTGTTAGGAGAATAATCATGATGCCTTCATGTCCGTATTTTATTTTTATCGACGCCTCTACCTCTAAACATGGGGACATATTTATCGTTATCGGCTTTCGCTTGAGGACAAGCGAGGTCTAAGCTTGGGGGAGTTGATACGTCCATTTTGCATCATGCTTTTATATCGATATTTATTGCATTGTGGGCTGTTATTACACGTTATGTCACAATATTTATGCCTATTCTCTCTTATTTTACAAGGTTTACATAAGGAGGAAGAATGCGGCATTTGGAATTCGGCTGGAAAAAGGAGCAAATATTAGAGACCTATTCGCACAACTCCAAAAGTCCTGAAACTCCACGAAAGTCACTTTGGGAAATAATAAAAATATCCGATGGAAGAAGTTCACTGGAGGGCCCACACAGCCACGAGGTTGGGGCGCTCCCTACCCCCAGGCGCCCCCTACCTCGTGGGCCCCCTGGTGGCCCTCCGATGCCCGTCTTCTGCTATATGAGGTCTTTCGTCGAGGAAAAAATCAAAAGCAACCTTTCGGGACGAAACTCCGCCGCCACGAGGCGGAACCAATCTAGGGCTCCAGCAGAGCTGTTCTGCCGGGGACACTTCCCTCCGGGAGGGGGAAATCATCGTCATCATCATCACCAACGCTCCTCTCATCGGGAGAGGGCAATCTCCATCAACATATTCACAAGGACCATCTCCTCTCGAAACCCTAGTTCATCTCTTGTATCCAATTCTTGTCTCCAAGTCCGGGATTTGTACTAGTAGGTTGCTAGTAGTGTTGATTACTCCTTGTAGTTGATGCTAGTTGGTTTATTTGGTGGAAGATCATATGTTCAGATCCTATATGCATATTAATACCCCTCTGATTATGAACATGAATATGCTTTGCGAGTAGTTAGGTTTGTTCCTGAGGACATGGGAGAAGTCTTGCTCTTAGTAGTCATGTGAATTTGGTATTCGTTCGATATTTTGATGAGATGTATGTTGTCTAGCCTCTAGTGGTGTTATGTGAACGTCGACTACATAACACTTCACCATTATTTGGGCCTAGAGGAAGGCATTGGGAAGTAATAAGTAGATGATGGGTTGCTAGAGTGATGTAAGCTTAAACCCTAGTTTATGCGTTGCTTAAAGGGGCTGATTTGGATCCATATGTTTCATGCTATGGTTAGGTTTACCTTAATACTTTTGTTGTAGTTGCGGATGCTTGCAATAGAGGTTAATCATAAGTGGGATGTTTGTTCAAGTAAGAACAGCACCCAAGCACCGGTCCACCCACATATCAAATTATCAAAGTACCGAACGTGAATCATATGAACGTGATGAAAACTAGCTTGACGATATTCCCATGTGTCCTCGGGAGCGCTTTTCCTATTATAAGAGTTTGTCGAGGCTTGTCTTTGCTACAAAAAGGATTGGGCCACCTTGCTGCACTTTATTTACTTTTGTTACTTGTTGCTCGTTACAAATTATCTTATCACAAAACTATCTGTTACCACTTATTTCAGTACTTGCAGAGAATACCTTGCTGAAAACCGCTTATTATTTCCTTTTGCTCCTCGTTGGGTTCAACTCTCTTACTTATCGAAAGGACTACGATAGATCCCCTATACTTGTGGGTCATCAGTTGTGCTCTCCTCGGAGCACCCCAAGCGCAACCTTGGCCCATTAGGTGTCTTTTGGTCCATAAAGTTTTGTTGCATTTGGACTCCGTTTGGTATTGATTTCCTGCGATGTAAAAAACATGCAGAAAACAACAACTGGCACCTGGCACTATGTCAATAGGTTAGTACCAAAAATGATATAAAATGACTATAAAATGATTATAAAACATCCAGGATTGATAACGTAATGGCATGGAACAATCAAAAATTATAGATACGTTGGAGACATATCAGTATCCCTAAGCTTAACTCCTACTCGTCCTCGAGTAGGTAAGTGATAAAAATAGAATTTTTGATGTGCAATGTTGTCTAACATGTCATATCATATTTCTTTTCTTTATAGCATGGACATTGGACTTTTATATTGTTCAAAGCAATAGTCTAGTTTTAACATGATAATTTAAATATTCAACATATCAACAAACAACCATGTCTTTCAAAATATCAACGCTAAAATAAGTTATCCCTAGCCCATCATGCTCAATCATTGATCCATTCATGAAACACACTCACATATTAGCTACACCCAATACTCAAGTACGATCGTATTGCCTCCCAGTTGGTGCTTTTATAAGAGAAGATGGAGACTCAAATTCAAAAATAAAAATTGCATGAAGTAAAATATAGGCCCTTCGCAGAGGGAAGTAGGGATTTGTAGAGGTGCCAGAGCTCAAAGCGAAAAATTGAGAGATAAAAACATTTTGGGAGGTGTATCCTTCCCACCAACAAAAACGACTTAGAGTTCGCAACACTTTCCATGCTAGATATATCATAGGCGGTTCCCAAACAGAAAATAAAGTTTAATCCTTTTTCAACCATACTTTCACTTTCCATGGCTAGTCGTATCCACGGTTGCCTTCCATACCAACACTTTCCAAGGAATTTATTATTTGACAAAATAAAGTAAATTCATTTTTCATTTCGGGACTGGGCATCCCTAATACATTTGCCTTACTCTTGTGCAATGACAAGTGAATAAACACTCATCGTGAGCATAACACATCTAGCATGGAAAATATTAGCCACCCACCGCTCCGCGAGCGAAACGAACACACAAAAGAGAAGTTTATTTCGAAAATTAGAGATGGCACATACAAATTTGCTTAGAATGACAAAATAATACCACATATAGGTAGATATAGTGGACTCATATGGCAAAACTGGTTTAAAGGTTTTTGGATGCACAAGTAGTGATCATACTTAGTGCAAAATGAAGGCTAGCAAAAGATTGAGAAGCGACCAACCAAGAAACGAATAATCTCATAAGCGAGCATTAAGCATAATTAACATTGAATAATGCACCACAAGTAGGATATAATTTTATTGCATAATTATTGACTTTCATGCTTGCATAGGGAATCACAAACCTTAACACCAATATTCTTACTAAAGCATACTTACTCATCAACATAACTCACATATCACATCATCATCAAAACTATTACTAAGAATCAAGTTTATTTTGTCCAATGATCTTCACGAAATATCCTTCTTGGATATATATCACTTTGGAACTAATTTTTATATGTTGCTTTTGATAAGCTCAAACAAATATAAGTGAAGATCATGAGCATAATTTTTCTTTTTCTCTCAAATTAATTTAAGTGAAGCAAGAGAGAATTTCTTGAAAATTTTACTAACTCTCAAATAAATCTAAGTGAAGTAAGATAGCATTTCTTCAAAAATACTAAAGCACACCGTGCTCAGAAAGATATAAGTGAAGCACTAGAGCAATTCCATAGCTCATAAAAATTGAAGTGAAGCATAGAGAGCAATTCTAACAAGTCTTGACATAATTTTGGCTCTCTCAAATAGGTGTGTCCAGCAAGGAATCAAGACTTAAAACACAAAATAAAATAAGCAAAGACTCATATCATACAAGACGCTCCAAGCAAAACACATAGTATGTGACGAATAAAAATATAGCTTCGAGTAAAATACCAATGGTCGTTAGAAGAAAGAGGGGATGCCTCTCGGGGCATCCCCAAGCTTAGTTGCTTGCTATCTTTTCGATAATAGCTTGGGATGCTGGGGCATCCCCAAGCTTAGGCTCTTCTTACTCCTTATTCCTTCATCCATCGTAAGATAAACCAAAATTTGAAAACTTCAATCACACAAAACTCAACAAAACCTTTGTGAGATCCGTTAGTAAAAGAAAGCAAATCACTACTATAAGTATTGTACCAACACAATTCATATTTTTTTGCATTATATCTACTGTATTCCAACTTTTCTATGGCAAAAACTCATCAAATAAAACCATAGAGCCATCAAAACAAGCACAAAACGCAAAGAAAACAGAATCTGTCAAAACAGAACAGTCTGTAGCAATCTGACTATTTCAAAAACTTCCGGAACTCCAAAAAATTTAAAAAAAATGGACGACCTGAGAAATTTGTATATTAATCTACTGCAAAAAGAATTGGCATTTTAGCATGCTCTGTCAAAAATGAGAATTGTTTTCGTGAGAGCAAAATTTTCTGTTTTTGAGCAAGATCAAGCAACTATCACCCAAGAAGATCCTAAAGGCTTTACTTGGCACAAACACTAATTAAAACAAAAAAACACAATCATAAAAGTAGAATAATTGTGCTAACACTCAAGAACAGAAAGCAAAAAGCAAAAATAAATTTTATTCATTGGGTTGCCTCCCAACAAGCGCTATAGTTTTATGCCCTTAGCTAGGCATAAAGCAAGGATCTAAGTTTTGTCATCTTTGTTTCGAGATCCATAAGATGCCCTCATCATTGATTCATATGGTGGCCTAATTCTTGTTCTACGGAAGTGTTCCATCCCTTTCCTCAAAGGAAATTGGAACTTAATATTGCCTTCTTTCATATCAAGCACAATACCGATAGTGCGTAAAAACGGTCTACCAAGAATAATTGGACAAGACGGATTGCAATCAATATCAAGAACAATAAAATCTGTGGGCACATAATTCCTATTTGCAAGAATAAGAACATCATTAGTTCTTTCCATAGCATTTTTAATAGTAGAATCCGCCAAGTGCAAGTTCAAAGAACATGATTCAATATCGGTAAGACCAAGCACATCACATAAAGATTTCGGAATTGTAGAAACACTAGCACCCAAGTAACACAAAGCAAAACACTCATAATTATTAATCTTGACTTTGATAGTAGGTTCCCATTCATCATGTAATTTTCTAGGAATTGAAACTTCCAATTCTATTTTTTCTTCAAAAGCTTTCATCGTAGCATCAACAATATGTTTAGTAAAAGCTTTATTTTGTTCATAAGCATGGGGTGAATTTATAATGGATTGCAAAAAAGAAATACAATCAATCAAAGAGCAAATATCACAATTAAAGTCTTTGTAATCCAAAGGAGTGGGCACATCACTAGTTAAAGTTTTGACCTCTTCAAATCCACTTTCATCAATTTTCCCAACAAGATTTTAACCCTCCAAAATATCGGGACGCCTTCTAGCTAAAATTGACCTTCTCTTGTTCCTTTTTCATCAACCTTAATTTTACTAAATAAGGAATCAATAGAAGAAACACCAATCACTTTAAGATCTTCATCACTTTTATCCTCTAGTGAGATTGGTTTAGCGGCCATTTGATTTACTAGAGTAGCTTGTGCATCGGATATTTTTCCTACCAAACTTTCAACAAAAGCATACTTAGATTGGAGATTGCAAACTTCTCTACTAATATCATCAAGTTGTTTTGTTATAGCATCAAGCACAACGTAGTGTTCCTTTAAGTTCCTCGGTAAAATACTTATTATGCTCAAATTGTGTAGTCATATATTCCTTAGTACTTTTCTCAATTTCAAGCAAAATATTGGGGTAAGGAACATCATAATGTTTTCTTTGAGGCATCATGATCACGCAAACAAGAACGCACACAAAAACAGATCCGGCAAGAAAATGGGAAACGAAAAAGAGGGCCGAATAAAACGGTAATTTTTTGTAAAGTGGGGGAAAGGAAAACAAGAGGCAAATGGCAAATAATGTAAATTGCGAGGAGATGAGATTTGTGATTAGGAACCTAGTATATGTTGAAGATCCTCCCCGGCAACGGCGCTAGAAATTCCTTTTGATGCGGCTTGAAGCTACGTCGATATTTCCCCAAAGAGGAAGGGATGATGCAGACAACAAGCGGTAGGTATTTCCCTCAGATGTGAAACCAAGGTTATCGAACCAGTAGGAGAACCAAGCAACACAACGTAAACAGCACCTGCACACAAATAACAACTACTTGCAACCCGACGTGTAAAAGGGGTTGCCAATCCCTTTCGGGTAGCGGCGCCCCAAGATGGGCAAACAAACGTGAATCAAATTGTAGTAGAGATTGCACACCAAATAAAATAAATAAGAATAAATTGCAGCAAGATATTTTTGTATTTTTGGCTTAGTACATCTGAAAATAAAAGCAAAGGAAAATAGATCGCAAAGGCAAATAATATGAGAAAATGACCTGGGGGCGTAGGTCTCACTAGTGTCTTCTCTCGAGAAAAATAGCAAACGATGGGTGAACAAATTACTGTTGGGCAATTGATAGAACTTCAAATAATCATGACGATATCCAGGCAATGATAATTACATAGTCATCACGTTCAAGATTAGTAGACCGACTCCTGCCTGCATCTACTACTATTACTCCACACATCGACCGCTATCCAGCATGCATCTAATGTATTGAGTTCATGGAGAAACGGAGTAATGCAATAAGAACGATGACATTATGTAGACAAGATCTATCTATGTAGAGATAGACCCCATCGTTTTATCCTTAGTAGCAATGATACATACATGTCGGTTCCCCTTACATCCTTTGGGATCAAGCACCGTAAGATCAAACCCACCACAAAGCACCTCTTCCCATTGTAAGATAAATAGATCAAGTTGGCCAAACAAAACCCAAATATCGGAGAAGAAATACGAGGCTATAAGCAATCATGCATAAAAGAGATCAAAGAAACTCAAATACTTTCATGGATATAAAAAGATAGATCTGATCAATTCATCCGATCCCAACAAACACACCGCAAAAAGAGTTACATCATATGGATCTCCAAGAGACCATTGTATTGAGAATTCAGCGAGAGAGAGAAAGCCATCTAGCTACTAACTACGGACCCGAAGGTCTACAAAGAACTACTCACGCATCATCGGGGGGGCACCAATGGAGGCGGTGAACCCCATGTGAGATGGTGTCTAGATTGGATATGGTGGTTCTGGACTCTGCGGCGGCTGGAATTGATTTCCGTCGATATTGGGGTATTTATAGAGCAAAGAGGCAGTCCCGGGGGCCCCCGAGGTGGGCACAACCCACCAAGGCACGCCTGGGCCTCCTGGCACACCCTGGTGGGTTGTGCTCTCCTCGGAGCACCCGTCAGGCGCAACCTTGGCCAATTAGGTGTCTTCTGGTCCATAAAAAATCTCCGTAAAGTTTCGTTGCATTTGGACTCCGTTTGGTATTGATTTCCTGCGATGTAAAAAACATGCAGAAAATAGCAACTGACACTTGGCACTATGTCAATAGGTTAGTACCAAAAAATGATATAAAATGACTATAAAATTATTATAAACGTCCAAGATTGATAACATAACAGCATGGAACAATCAAAAATTATAGAGACGCTGGAGACGTATCAATGGGATAAACGAGTGATATTATTATATTCCTTATACTCTAGAATGGTCTGAATCTCTCTATTTAATCCACCCATAAAACATGCAAGTATAGCTTCATTATCCTCAACAATACCACATCTAATCATGCCAATTTGTAATTCCTGATAATATTCCTCTACAGAATTTTTTCCTTGTTTTAAACGCTGCAATTTTTGGAGTAATTCACGTTGGTAATATGGTGTAACCCAATGAGTACGCATAGCAATTTTCAAAGCAGCCCAAGTAGTAGGGATATTATCATGATATAATCGACAATGTTCGCACCACCAAATGTAGCAAAACTAGTGAATTCACAAACAACACCAGCAACACTTCTATCCTAAGAATATTGTAAGCATGTGAAACATTGTTCAGTTTCTAACTCCCAAGTAAGATAGACATTAGGAATGTATCTACCCTCAAACGGTGGAATATTCAATTTCAGTTTAGGAATATGGTCATAATCTCGTACCTGAGGTGGTGTGCAGCCCTACCGTTGCGATTATATGCATGAGGATGATCTGGTAGTGGTGGTGGTGGTTGCACGTAGTTCTGATTTTGATTAACCTCATCCTCATAATAGTCCTCCTCCTATGCAGTAGTAGCGGGAGCTAGAGAAGCATCAACGGCAGTAGCAGCAGCACCAGAAGCTTGCCTGGCTCAAGAGGAACACGCTGCGCTCGCCCTGCTGAATCGCAACGTGGAGGTGGTTGTTGATGTTGTTGCAATGGTGCAGCAGATGATGGTGGTGGTTGTGGTAGATGCGCGAGTACATCATTGAACTTGGCGTCCAACTTGGTTTCAATTGTCTTCTCAATTTGATCAATCCTCTGCAGTGCCTTTCCAAAGCTGGCCATCACGTCTTCCACTTGTTGACCCAACATTTGCTGAAATTTATCATGAAGCTCCTTCTTCATCATGTTCTCCGAGTCAATCTCGTCGGCTTGTGATCCTGCCATGGTTAGCAGCAATAGAAACACACAAGAATATGATTCTATAGACTACTAGAAAGTGGTGGTGGTGGGGTGTCACAAATCTGTCAAGCAAATCTCAAATTTTTACCAGTTCTTTCCCAGCAGCAGGTGGTGGATCGACAACCGTTGTAGTCAAAACTCTTAAAGTTTGGACAGAGTGATTGCCAGGTGGTGTCAAACGCACGATGTAGATGTATGTGGAGCTGGGAAGGCTTATGATATGGTAGAAAAAATGTCTGCCATAATCAATTCAGAGATGCAAAGTTGAATAAACGCTCAACGACGGTACTGTGCTAGTCCTAGGCTAGATCGTGCTAGAGACATGAGCCTAGAACACTATCAAAATCACGGCGCTGCACAGGAACAAGGGAAAAGCACTATCATGGTGAGTGTCTCGCAACTCTTCCCAAGTCAAAGGTGTCCCGTCTGATGAGATGGTGATTATCATTTTCGGAGGAGTAGACTTTGACGATCCGACTATGAACGTGTGAGTACGCCGTGCCTTAGCAATCGCTAAACCAACTCCGAGAGTTTATTGACCACGTCAGAGCACGATCAACCTGACCATGAGGGTCTATTTCTTGCAAGCAAACGAAGAACAAGCAAGAAACTGATATTGCAATCTGGATATTGCGAATATAAAAGGAAAGATTTATTGATCAAGGCGGGGTTCTGTGACGTCTTGGTTTGTTCATTGAACACAAACGAAGTATGTGAAGTTGCAGCTATGAAGAACTTTAATCTAAACAAAACCCAAAGTCTAAACGACACCCTGAGGGTATATATGGAGGAAGAGGGGGGATTTCATGACCCCTTGGAGAAGGGGTCCGAAACAAACCCTAACTCTGTTTCGCCACACATACAGACTCTAAAAACAGCCTATACTGAAGTATTTCAAAATTACATTGGTCTGGCCCAATAATAAGGTGTCGTAGCACCTATAATAGCCTATGGACCAAATTTATGAAGTGACATCTTGTATATTTCGTCCAAGCCTTCATGCACTCATTATGGTGGCTTCAAAGTACTGAAATCATCACTTGAAACTTCGTTCTTGTTCCCCTTATGCATGCCATCATCTCCATGTTTGATCTTGCTCCAATGTTCATCCTTCTTGTCCAAGCTAGGCCCTTCATCTGTAAGCAAAACAAATGGATCCAATTTAGGCAGCATCATATTTTCATGAACATTAGAGTCATTACCAAGAAACGAAAGTACCTGGTAATTTAATTGGCGTGAGCGAGCTCTAGTAATTGGTCCAGTATGTATAGCAGCAGGGGCTGTGGGTGTAACAATGGTATTGATGTCCTCATCAGGGCCTCTTCAGTAAATCGCAAATATGACGGGCCCAGGCCCGGCCCGACCTAACCTTCAGGTTCAATTTCTAGGCCTAGGACCAGCCCGCAGGAAAGAACGGGTCGGGTCGGGTCAGGCTTTTTCGGGTCGGGTTGCCCATGGCCAGGTATACTACGGGCAACAACCTCCCTCGGTTGAAAAAAATGCAACAACAACAACAACAAGTTCACCAACCTCGAGAGCAACCGTTAGTACATAATCTGGAGCAATAGGTGGGAATGCAGTAAGGAAATAATTTGTAGTGACAAAACAGAAACATGGGAAACAATCAAATGGAAATGCAAAGGTAGACACATCTTGTGAAACCTGCTAGTTAAATATCCAGGAATTCGAGGGTCAAGTTAAATATCCAAGACATGGATAGAAAGCTTCCACGCACCCCTGTCCATGGCTAGTTCTTTGGTGATACTCCTGTCCTTCAGATCTCTCTTTGATAGAAAATTGTTGAGATGTGAGATTGTTGCGAGGCTAGATTTTCTGTTAGGTACCCCGCTTTCTGAATTTTCTGTGATCCAATTGTGAGATTGTTGAGATGCTCATATATGAGGCGTATGTGTTTGTTATACTAGATGATACCACACACATTGCCGTGGAATTGGATATATAATTTCTAAATATTGTGTAGAACATTAATTAAGTCCTTACAATTTTAACTATGTGAGAAATTTCTGCATAAGTGAAAAATAATCTTAACATGAAAATTGTGCATGTCACAATTAAATGCAATATGATTTTAAATCCACTAATGCATGTTGCATGATAGTGAATTCTCATGCGTAGAACAAACAGATGCTGGTGGATCAAGGTAGTAAATCTAACGACTACAAAAAAAATGATGATGTGAAAGCACGCACGTTGAGATAATTAGAAATAGCGAGGATCATTCTTTTAGGTATATAGGATATGTGAGGTTAGATTTCTGCATTTGTGTTGGTTGTATAGATGTTCATATATGTTTGCTTGCTATGAGGTTATTGTGAGATTTATGTTGGTTATATATAGATGTTCATACGTGTGAGGCTAGATTATTGTAAGATTTGAGAGATTACTCTAATATTCCTATAAGATCTATGTGTCGGGTGATGCGGAGCATCCTTTGGTCATCCCCATGGACACCACACCGACTCATCAAGCACCAAGTGGACCAATGACAAGAGCACGTGCACATGCCATCGAAAGCGAGGTGAACACACTCCTCTTTGAGCTCGACATGAATATGGATGGGACTTGGTTGCTCCCTCAACATGGAACCTTATGCATCATTAGGTACGAAAACGACCCCCACCACAGAGCTAAGGAGCCTCGCCAAGTCCAAGAAGAAGGACGAGCAGATCGCAAGGAAGACGGAGGCAAGCAACTGGAAGAAGAAGACGCGCCCAAGCGACCCTGTGTGCATGGCCTATCCAGAGAGCTTCTAGACACCCCGTGCGCACGGGCCTCCAGGACCCTGTGCCCACGGGCCCCTCTAGTGTAGCTGCTAAGCACCCCGTGCGCACGGGCGTGTACCGTGCGAACGGGTGTGTACCGTGCTCACGAGGTCCACTTAGCTCGTGCGCACAAGCTCTCATAGTGAGTTGGCTGTGGACTGCCTGTTTTGCCCCTCCACTCGTCCCTCGCCTCAAGCCACCTATATATGTCATACCTAGGTCATCTGTTAGGGTTAGCAAAATATATGATATGATCTAGAGAGAGCTTTGCTCATCTCCCACTCCTCTTGGAGATCAAGACCTCCTAGGAGAAGATCCCTAAGTGGATATCAAGACCTCCTCTTGGAGAAGACTATCATCAAGACTTCATCTCCTTTGGATTTGAGAAGAACCTTTACCTTGTGCTATTTTCCCTTGATTGTTCATGTTATACTTGTGGATCTCATGTATGCCATTCTAGTGGATGTGTGATTTGGGTTTGTTTGAGTGAATCCTCTTGTTGTTCTTATTGTTTTTCCCCTTTTCCGCCTCCAAGTGTGAAAATATCATGAACTAGGGTTCCACCCAACGTTGGGCATATTGCTTATCGGGAACTTATCGGTCGACCCAAGATAAGGGGTAAATCGACCAGTTTATCGGTATATCGGCCGATTTATCGCCATATCGGTCGATTTATGTTATCGGTCAGGCAACGTTAAGCGATAAATCGGGCGATTTATCGGAATATCGGCCGATATGTTGAACAGTGGTTCCAGCCTACAACATCGGGTCTCAATTCTGCTTATATTTGAGCAATCTACACCAATTCATGGCCTTAATTTGGGAGTTAAGCATGTCATCAGGAATGTCACTCATGAAAACATTGTAGACGCTTTGATGAGACACGACGATTGACATGAGGATGACAGAGAGGGTGACTAGTTTGTGCGCGAAGACTTGTGTGTATGTCTGCATATGTTAATGGAATCCTATATACCTAAGAGAGAGATCCCCGCTACTTCTAATTATCTCAGCATGCGTGCTTCCACATCATCGAAAATGTCGTAGTCATTAGATTGCTAGCTTGATCCACTAGCATCTGTTCGATCTATGCATAAGAATCCTCTACTACAACATGCATTAGTGCATTCGAAGTGGATTTTGCATTGCATTAAATTGTGACATGCACCAGAGCCCATTACCTATTTTTCTTATCATGCAACCATGCCACATCAATGAGCCATCCATGTACTTATAAGTATTAATTTTTTGCATTAGCATATCCATGCAGCACTGCCACACCATCAGTTCATACGTCTAAATCATCGATTAATTATTTATTTTGCATTATATTTTGTGCTGTCATAGACATAGTGTGTTGGACGCTTGGAGCATAAAATATAGTTGATATTTCATTGTTTCCATCAAATATTGGTTTCCGTATGATATTCTCCCATGCTAAATAGCTACAACTCACTACCTATTTATCTAGCCATGCAACCGTGCCACATCAGCAAATCATGCACGTGAATTATAAGTCACATTTTGCATTAGTACATCTATATGGAGCACTGCCATGCTACATCATCAATTCATGCACGTAAGTCATGAGTTAATATTTTCACACTAACTTATGTGCTCTCATCGACATGGTATATATGTTGAACGCTTGGAACATACATGTATAGTTGATCCTTCACTTTCTTTTAACTAAATCTTTTTTTTTGTCTTTTATACATTATTCTGCTATATGCCTCATATTTTCTTAATGTTTTTAGAAGTTTAAATCAGGAATACTATTAAAATGTCTCTTTAAGTAGTTTTAGTTGTTTACATAGCAGCTAATCAATTATGCATTTTTTTCCATCAAAATTACCGCAGCAACCTATGGGGTCTCTAGTTCTAGTAATAGTTACTCCCTTCGTAAAGAAATATAAGAGCGTTTAGATCACTAAATCATATCATTTAAGGTAATATACAACGTAACCAGATAAATCACTGTTTAAATAACATCTTCAACATTCATGCTTTCACCATCACCTATAGGCTCATCAACCATCCTAAAAGTAGTTGCCAAACAAGCTTTACGGCCTTCTCAACTTCTACTACTCCCTCCGTTCATTTTTGTAAGTCGTGTCAGACAACTGAAAATGAACTACTTTACACCCTGTCTGGAATGTCTTCAAGGCCTTATAAAAGTGAACAAAGGAAGTGTTTCTCAGTTTCTAAGCAGCCTCCACCAGCTTTTCTTGGTTTCTACTAGCTCCGGCGGCTTTTCCCGCAGCTTCTACCAAACTTTTCTCAGTTTCTATCAGCTCCAGATGTTTTTCATTCAGCCACAACGCAAAACAACGGCCTTGAAGGAGCCCACATGTCAGTTTTTTTCTCTTCTAGTTTTAAACCCTCAAATCATGTGAGAGATTGTATAGTTCTTTATTCCTGATTCCTGACGGCCTTGTCTTAAAACTGTCCTTAAGATTTGTTATGGCTTGGTCTTAAACTTGTCTTAAGATTTTGTTGTTAATACCTCTTCTCACAATGCTTGAGGGTGGGTCTTGGACTGTTTTTTTGGCTCAAGACCCATGTTTGAGGCTGTTCTTTGGTTTACGACCCCATGCAACATTGAAGACGCCCTGACCCCAATGCTGAATGAAAGAAAGGAAAAGTACCACCAATTGGAGATCGGTAGAATCATAGTAACTTGTTAGCAACTCTGATGACATGGGCGACATAGTTAAGTTACCTCATCGAGCCACAGGCAACCACAAGGCAACATAGTTAAGTTACATCATCGAGCCATTGACAACCGACAAATACACTGGTTTACGCTCAAAACTACGAATCTAAGAGCTGGACTGGTTTTATTCATACAGAACTCATCAGAGGTAGTTTCTCTCCAACCGAGGAAGCATGTCACTGCAATTGGAAAACAAGTAAAAATCGGTAGCAGCCGAACAGAAAGTGCAGATTATTACTGTGCGTGACTTCACAACGCTAGATGTTACCATTCTTATCTGACATGCCTACTCAACATGTGAGAAACCACCTCCAGTCTCGGATTTTGTTCTGCACAGAGAAGGGCGAGATATTACAAAAGTCCTCGGATGCTTGGGAGTATAGAAGCATCATCAAGAAACAACAATGATGTGCTGAAGAGTCGTTTGCATGGTGTGCTGGCACCGGGTAAATCAATATCCAGCTCTATAATAATTTCGGAATAGATGTATCGCAACACAAAGAAATAGATCAAAATTTAACAAAGCTTACTTGTGATCAGACGGATTGGGCATTACTTCATACACAATTGTGGCCACAACATCCCTTTTGTTCTGCAGTAGATGGTGTGGATCAGTCACACATCAACATTGCATGCTATATTTCCAGACTAAACAAACATCTTGACGATTGTACCTGAGTAGCTTCACCGCGCAAACCAATGTAATATATCTTAGTCGTATCACCACCAAAGTTGTCAGGAAAATGCAGAGTTAAGTTGGCCACACCTTGGAACCTTGAATACCTGACAATAACAGCAAGACACAAAAGGCCAAGAGAGGAAAAAGTTAAAAGAGAGCTAACAATACAAGCTACTCCAAGTACAAAGTATAACAGGATTTAAAACTTGGTAATTAGAAGCAACTCGGTAAACAAATGAAAACAGAAGTGACCTAATACTTAAATCTAATAGGAGGATGTAAATTCCCTCTCTTTCCAATGCAATGAAACGCAAAAGCCATTTGCGTTTTCTCGAAAAATACCCTACTCACAAAATCTAATACCCCTCCAAAGAATAGCAAAGATTGCCGAATTGGAAAATAGCATCCAATATGTCACAGACATGTGTGATGTGTTGGAGGCCTCACACGCCATCCTCACATCATATGATGGTATTCTCCAACTTATACAACAGTAAAAGGCATCTTATCTAATGGAGCATATCATCTACATATATTTGAAGCTTACATTTGAGAAGGTAAATTTGAATATCTTTACTCACTATTTATATTATACTATAATAAAGATCTTAGTTCATGCTGGTCTGTTAACCCTCATCGAGATTGCCAATTAATTTATTAGGACATCACATCTTGTTATCCATTATGTAACTGATGTATACTTTGAGATAACCAAGTTATAGACTATGAAGACACAAACATTTAAACGACCCATATGCGGGTGGGGGGGCTTTCGTAACAATGCACCGAACATTTTGCTACTATTACAATATAACTCAAAGAGAGAAGTCGTCCATATTTCAACCCTGAATTAGCCATTTGTCTATCTAAGTTTCAACCCTGAATTATCAAAACCATGCAAGATTCAACCTTAAACCGGTTTTCGCAGACAAAGCCGGTTTTGACCAGTTCACCCGCCTAGTCAGCTGCCACATCAACGAGGCCCATGCCCAGCCCTGTCTCTCTTCCCATTCCGAGCCGCATAGGGCTCACCCAGCTGCCACTGCCACGTACGTGACCCCGACCCGTCGCCACCCTCTCTGGTGGCCAGCGAACGGCAGTGCCGCCACTCTGCCCTCACACGAGCTGGGCCCTGCTCCCCCACCCCGCCCCTGCTGCCTGATGCCGCCCCCCCGGGCATGGATCGGAGCTCCCCCTCTCCTAGTGTCCACCAACGAGCACAGGCTCCTGCCGTGGACTCCCCTCTCCTGCTGGCCACCAATGCACCAGCGGCTGAATCCATGGAGCCCTGCACCCACCTCTTCCCCTCTATCAACGGCAGCCGGAGCCGGCGTGTTCCCTCCGAGAGCGCCATGTGCCCTCCCCAATGGCCGAGCAACATCAAAAGGGCTGGGTGGGACAGGACGGGCCAGACTAAGGAATTATACACAATACTTCTTTAAGGGACACTTTTACTCCCAGCCTTCACTGTTTTCTGCTGCCATGGGCGGGCCAAGCCCAGTTTTGCCCTAAAGTAACTCTGTCCCTGGCCCTCCCTTGAGGCGGAGATGCCTTCAGCCCCAGCGGCGACGTGCGCCTCGCCACGCTCCAGTCCTTCCTCTACCGGCCGTGGGCTTATCATGCCAAGTGTGCGCGCCGTTGCAATTCGCTTGGTGCTCACCGTGCTCGTCCGCAGCGCCCAGTCCAGTGGCGGTGCCAGGAATCCAATCGTGTGTAGTCAATTGAATGTTGTGTAGTCAGATATATGCATTTATAAGATTTTTTTGGCATGATTTCTACTTGTTGCATGTAGTTTTTGCAAAAAGCTGTGTAGTCATTTGACTACCCAGCCCAAGTGTGGCTTCGCCACTGGCCCAGTCCGATGCTCGTGAGCCTGCTGAGCACGACATAGGTGAAGAGCGATGGGCTGCTGAGTCTAGATGGCCGGCTGTGGTTCCGCGCTGCCGCCCTCCACTCACCGGCGGCGCAGGTTCCGCGCTGCCGCCCTCCACTCACCGGCGGCGCAGGGGTATGGCCCTTCAGGCCTGGTGGCGTCAGGTCAACTGCTATTGCGGGCTGGGAGGGGCAGCGGTGACAAGCATCTGGTCGGGTGGAGGGAGAAGCGGCGGCGGGGCTGGAGGCGGCGGGTCAAGGTCGGGGTGCTGGCATCCCAAGTGGCGGCGGCTGGGCTGGGTGAGAGACGCTGCTCAAGGTGAGAGACTGAACAGAGAGAGACTAGGTTTAGATGCCTGGCTGACGTGGCGGCTGAGTTGGTTGCTGACTAGGCGGTCAACTCTTCAAAACCGGCCAAAACAGCCCAGAAAACTGGTTTGAGGATAGGAGGGTTGATATTTGTCCAATTTTGAGAATTTGGGGTTGTAAAGTAGACGGTTTTGAAGTTCGGGTTGTTTCTTAGACTTTGGTGACAATTCAGGGTTGAAAAATGGACTTCTCTTCGTATTAAGTAGCACAAGCAGAACAAGTAACTACTAAAATTACCTGGTTTGATACTCAAGAACTCCCTGCAAATTCTCTGCCAGTTCCCATTCCTGGCACAAACAATGTCAAATTACAGCTGGAGTTTCTTCTTGTGGATGGATAAGAAAATAAACAAACTAAAAACATACCTGCACAGGCTGCATATTTTGAGCATCAATAAAGTCAATACCTTCTCTATTGATAAATCTGTGACAAGTCGACATTCTTTATAAATTTCATGCTATTATGGTTCAAGAAGAAAGAACTGGGTAAGTCACGAAAGAGAAAAGCCAGAATTCTAAAACTTACGCTCTCATTCTTGAAGGGCTTGTCCCATCAGCACCACCAACGACAGCGATGCTCTTGATCTTCACATCTGAGGTAAATCTACAAGAAAAAGGAACAAATGAAACATGTTAATGATTGCTGATAAGAATTGCAAGCAGAAACAAGAGAAAAAGCATGTCTTAGCTATTAACACAAGCATAAAAATGATATATCCCAGTATAGTCCAGTATAAAGTAACACAAACCAAATGTAATATACATGGATCGTGAACTCAATGCAAATAAAGACAAAGGCAGAAGTACAGAATAAAACACGGATAACTTGCTTTGTCTACATACGACCCTTGATGAAGCATTCCGACTCCTTCAGGATACACCAACAAAGCCTTTTGTCTCAAGCAAATTGGGGTAGGTTAGTCATGAAACCTAACAGAAACTGTGAGAACCCAAAAGAGAAGAGAGGAAGTACAAGTAAACAAAATAAATCGAGATTCTGGTACATGGTTTTGCTGATTTCCATGCAGTCCTGTCAAGAGCCAAATCCCTAGGTACATTCCAATCCTCAAGTCTCTTTTACTGCCTTCCTCCCATGTGAAATTTGGTCATCCCCTACCCCTCCTAGTATTTTGGCTACTCTTAAGAATACCACTATTTACTGGTGCTTCTGAAGGCTCCATTGGATATGTCCAAACCACCTTGGCCGGTGTTGGACAAGCTTCTCTTCAATAGGTGCCACCCCTACCTCATCTCGTATTCCCTCATTCCTAATTTGGTCCTTTATTGTGTGGCCACCCATCCACCTTAGCAAGCGCATCTCAGTGGCACTCATTTCTTAGATGTGTTGCCTCTTAGTAGGCCAACACTCTGCTCCATATAGCATTGCAGGTCTGATTGCAGTCCTATAGAACTTACCCTTTAGCTTATGTGGGACCTTCTTGTCACAGAGGATGCCAGATGCTTCCCACCACTTCATCCGCTCCGCTTTGATTCGGTGGCTAACATCCTCATCAATACCACCATTGCTTTGGAGCATTGGTCCCAACTCGCAAGTATGGAAAGGTGTCCCTCTTAGGCACTATATGTCCCTCGAAACTAACTTCTCCCTTCTCCCTCCTCGCACCTAACAGCACTAAAATCACAAGTCATATACTCGGTCTTGGTCCTACTAAGCCTAAACCCCTTGGACTCTGAAGTTTGTCTCCACAACTCTAATGTCCTATTGACACCCAACCTACTTTCGTCAACTAGGACCACATCATCAGCAAAGACCATACACCAAGGCACTGTTTGGATATTGGCAATGAGGCCCAGAATTAAACATTGGCATTTGGGCAGCCCGAATTTCTTTGTTTGAAACAGTATTCAGACTCGGAAAGACTTGGAATTGAAGCACGATATTGAACAGCCCGCTGTCCCCACCCGCCTCACTTGTAACACACCAGCCACTCCCGCACTGGCAGTAGTTACTCCTAGCTATCCTATGAGCTCTAGACTGGCCCACAAACCAACACAAGTCTTTCCGGCACACTCTGTCCTCACTCGTGTGCACCCTGAGAAACTTCCAGGTCGTTCACACATCCCCAAACTGCTCCAAGCCAAGCACACTTAACCAAGCGGTTCTTATGAGATGAGCTTCCAAAAAAGAAGATGCACCTTATTGGTATGGGTAGTACTATCAATCCTATTAAACTAGGATGTCACATCACTTTGCCCGAATTTGGAACCTCACCCATTGACTTTGTGGCAAGTTCGACAGTGCTCGCCCCTAGTCTCCACTTACCCCTTTGAGGAGCGGTCCTGGAAAAAGAAAAATCCACGCGCAGGAGAGGGACAGCAACACGAAGCGGGAAGACACAAGTTGGCCTCTCTGCCCTCCCCCTCTCTTCTCTCTGGCGCAGGTCAGCTACCTCATTCCTCACGGTAGTCCGCCTCATCCCATATCTCAGACGCCACGCTGCACGCGTCATAAACCGCCTATTGCTCATGCTTTCAATCACCGCAGCTGCAGCTGTTTGTTGCCTCACATGGCGATGGATGCCGCTTCCCCCTATGGCTGCCCCTGCCTGTCTGTGAGCCCTCCACGAGCCGAGACTGGCTAGAGGACCACGGCGGCAGCCCCCTCCCACTCCATTCACATGTGCGCGTGGAGCGGACCGTGGTTGCGCTGCGCATCCTCACCACGCCGCATGTGTGGAAGTCGCTGCACACCGCTCCTCGTGTTCGTGGCCTGTGGTGCATGGGGCTGTGCAGGCCGTCACAGGGGTCGATTCCGGCAGGGAAACGGAAGTTAAAAGGCTAATTGGTTTCATGCCAACATTTGGCACTGCCAATACTTGGCAAGCCAACAATTGGCAATATCAAAAGTTGCCAAAAATTGGCAACTTCTTGTGAGGTTGGCAAGTGAAATTGGTAACTAAACAAGCACTAGCCAATATTTTGCCATTTGCCAAATGTTGTCATGCCAATTTTTGGCATCAAACCAATCATGCTCTAAATTTGCATGGAGGAGAAAGCATGCTGGAGAGAAAGAGAAGAAGATGAAAGGCCAATGACGTGTACAACAATGTGCAATACAATATTTTCACCATCCAAACACCAGAATTCGGGTTGAATGTCAATATCAATGTCATGCAGATTTAATATTGGAGCCAATGCAATTTAGAGGCCTTGAATGCCTACATCCAAACAGAACTCAAGGGATATCTCCTTGTATATCCTTTCTGACCTCGTCCATCACTAAGGCAAAGATGTATTGGCTCAAGGCTGATCCTTGATGTAGTCCTATGGCATTGGGAGGTGTCGTTCTCACTATCACCTGCTCGAACATTTGTCACAACTTACCGTACACATACTTGATGAGGGTCATGAACTTTATTGGGACTTAATGTTTCTCTAGCACCCACCACATGACCATCCTAGGTATCTTGTCATAAGCCTTCTCCAAGTCGATGAAAACCATGTGTACATCCTTTTTATGCTCCCCATATCTTTAAATAAGCTGACGTAGCAAGAAAATCACATCTATTGTCGGTCCTGGGCATAAACCAAATTAGTTTTTTGTGACGTTCGTCTCTCTTCTCAAGCGATGCTCAATCACCCTCTCACAAAGCTTCATAGTATGACTCATAAGCTTAATTCCTCGGTAATTAGTATAACTTTGAACGACTCCTTTATTCTTGACCTCATCTTCCACTAGGAGTCATTTTGCCTCGTCCTTTATGCATTTAACTTGGTTGAGATCCCTTGTCTTCCTCTGGCGGACTTCCGCCATGTTGTAAATGCCCCTTTCTCCTTCCCGTGTCTAGTCACTAACAAAGCTCATCATAGGCCCGACCTCTTGCTTCACTCACAGCTAAGGACTTGACTAAATGACTAAAAGTGCACAAATGTGTTCCACAGAAATCAGTTGTAATGAATGATTGCTTTCTTCTTGGCCTCTTTCTATTTCTCCCTGTTGCTTTTGACTCCTTCAGGATAATTGAAATAATTTATGGAAGGCTGTGCAAAAAAGGACTTGCCTAAACGACTAAAAGTGCACAAATGTGTTCCACAGAAATCAGTTGTAATGAATGATTGCTTGGCACCAAACCAGCAAACGAAGTTTTTTTATCTATATATATATATGTATATATATATATGTCCAGGGAGAAGACAACATGTATAAATCAATACACGTCTACAAGCACTACCCTAGAACAATTAAGCACAACCAAATGATTCAAGTTTTAAAATTATGAAATGAATGAACTAAAAGTATCCATCTAATGCCTTCCATAACTGTAACAGCACAATTTCTTGATGTTTCGATGAGAACTTCTTGACTCTCCATACAACAAATTTCTGTAGACACTAAAGCTGTCGATTCTGCATTTGAAGGCATAAAATAGTTCAACTTGTGACAGTTAACCAGTACACGTCCACAAGCACTAGCCTAGAACAATTAAGCACAAATTCATGACCAAATGATTAAAATTTAAAAATTATGAAATGACCGAACTAAAAGAATCCACCTAATGCCTTACATAACTGTAACACCACAAATTCTGTGTCCTAGACACTAAAGCTGTCAATTCTGCATTTGAAGACATAAAATATTCAGCTTGTGTGGGTTTAAGGCAAGTGAAGCAATGATGTAATTAATTTAAGAAACCGAGTGGGGCAGGCACACACATATATCTTTTTTTCGAACCGGGCTACCACCGTTTCTGTTAATTCCTCAACGGAGATAACAAGTTTATACAGCAGAAGGGGATGGAAAAGAAAGAAGCCAAGACACGGATATATATCCAATTATCATTAAGTGATGTAAGCTACTTACGGGATGAAAACAAGTAACTCAGGGTCACCCTCATTGCTCTCCAGAAAACCCTGGTGCAGCAAGAATGTTCATAAGAGTGCAGGTAACAGGTATGAAAAGAAACTTAAGTAACAGGTTACGAGTGAAAAAATCACTTGTCACTGAATAAACGCTGTAAGCTACAGCATCAATATTTTGATCTTGATTCATTGTACCCTACAGGATTTAGGGTCAAGACTGATAAGCTGATACAACAAACATAAGTAATATCCAAATTCGCATGCAGAAGAATGGCAATTTTGTGTAACATGGAGGATAAAGGGTAATAAAACATAGAGCTCAAAATGTCTGCATAGTGCATACCAAACCTGCTGGCCTACTGTTCCTCCTGTTTAATATTTCAGACGTCCTGGCAATTTCCCTTTTCCTACTATGCGCTAGAATTATGCTTTATAGACATCTTTACTAGTACTTGTGAAAAATAAATTGTAGCCCTCAGTAATCATGACAGTATTGACATTAGTGGCATGATAAAAAAGTACCCAGTAATAGTTTTTTAAGGACAAATAGTACCTACTGGATGCACAGAAAGTTGCTAATTTTCTATTCGTTTTCTAATGTAATACCAAAGGAGACGAGTATAATCCACATAGGGACACAGCAATCGATATTGAAACTGTTTCTATATCAGTGACAGGTTATCTAGAAACGTCTAACTCCTGGCATATTTGGCAGAAAATAAGCACCGACACTCATAAGAAGATGGGTTATGTCTAATTCAAGGATCTCGGTACATACCCCGGAAGTCTCGAGGCGCTGGTCCCACGACTTGAAGACCGATTTGACGCTCCCGGCCACAGATTCGTTCAGAGCCACCACCTGCAGGTTGTGGAAAAAACGGGGGATGATTCAGAGCCACAGTTTCTCGAATTTCTGCAGTAGTAATAGAAGATTTTGCACTCGAAGTACAGTAGGCTACAGCGAAGATTCTGATTTACAGAGAGAGACGGAGAGAGATTGGGAAGAAACCTTGGGGATGTCGATGTGATTGTGGAGCGACCAATCGGCGGCGCAGTTGTGATCCCCACACTCGTGATCGTGCAGGCACGCCATCCCTCTCTCTCTCACCCTCTTCCTCTTCCTCGCTCGCTGCGAATGCAGCACTAGTGGTGTTCTTGTTGGATTTGCTCTGCGTCTGCTGCCTTCTGGTCGGCTGCTGACTGCCTGCGTCTACGAAGGGGAGTACTAGGGCTTTGAGGGGTTTTTTTCTTTCTTTTTCCCCTTTTAGTTTTTCCGCCCGCAAAATCGAACCGTCTAGACATTTTTAGGATCCAACGCGGACAAAAATGTCTGGACTTTTTTTTTCTTTGTTTCCTTCCCTTTTTCTTTTCTTTTCTTTTTTTCTCTTTTTATTAGTTTGCTCTAGTCAGTCACACATATTTGAATTAGACCATCACGCACTTTCAGCCACACAATATGGTTCATAAAAATGTTCAAACCGGCCCAGATATCTGGGGCATGTTTGGTTGCCCGCATTGATTTTGGCGCATTGCATGTGATTCTCAGATAGACTTGGCTGAGCAAAAACAGATTACAAACCACCATCTGCACAGAGTTTGATTGCCCGCATATATGTTAGCTGCATGAGGGAACTAATTTTGACCCGCTATTTGGTTGGCCGCATCGCATTAGGCGCACATATGACTCGTTATTTGGTTGCAATCTACATAAGGTGTTGTCACCACTTCTCAGTGGTGGTGACCTTACCACACGCGATCTGAACAGTTTCATTCCTAGCTACCAAACAAATTACAGATCATCCTAACTACTATCAAATGACAGTATAGATTACTAAGAGTCATATGGCTGAATATGGGAAAGTCCATCGTGGATGCTAACTAGATGCAAGTCCATCTTCCTCTTCTGTTGTTGCTAGTAGTTCTTCATCTTCCTATTCTGTTGCTACTACTGCTTCTTCCTCTTCTTCTGCTGCTGCTCTTGCTCTTTTTCTTTTTCTTCTTCTTCTTCAGATTCTTGTCTGACCTCTGTTATCCCACATTGCTTGTGCCCACTTCATCCTTTTGTTCTTTCAGGGTTCATTGTCAAATGTCTCCACACCATGGCCGAAGCTGACAACATCGTCTTCCGTCACATCTTCCTCCTCATGCACCAGTTCATCAACACCCTATTACAGGATCCAGTTATGCAGAATGCAACAAGCAAGAACAAACTTAACCTGAGTGGGGAAAGTGTGGAATGGCTTTTGATCTAGGATATTTAACCTGTTCTTCAGAGCTCCAAAGACCCTCTCAGCAGTAACTCTAAGGCTGGAGTGTCTGAGATTGAATAGCTCATGTAGAGTCCTAGGATAATTCCTATCAGCGAACTCATTCAAATGGTACCTGGTTTTCCTGGAGGGTGGAAGAATACCTGGCCAACATGCATCGGCTTCGGGGATGTTGATGCCATCAGGACAACTTTATGTTGTCACTGAGAATGTTAGCATCATGTGTTGACCCTTCCCAGCCAGCCAGCACATAGGTGAACTTCATATCAAAGTCAACAGCAGCAAGCACATTCTGGCTTGTGTAGTGCTTCCTCCCCCTATATGTTGTAGATTGTGACTGGGGCACTCTGGCAGTGACATGAGTACCATCTATTGCCCCAATGCAATCCTGGAATGGTAAGTGAAGATTGTGTTAGTGCTCACCTTGAACAATACAAGCATATCAAGCCATGAAGCACGTACTATCAGTGCTCACCTTGAAGTATGGATACCATCCTGGGCTAGTGCGAATCTTGGTAGAAGTCTGGTCGGTTGGTGACTTGATCATCTCTCATTTGAGCTCCCCAACAGCATATAGCACTTGCTTGAAGTACTTTGAGATGGTCTCCATTGATCTCCTAAACATGTTGTGTATAACCGTGAACCTCTGGTTATGGCCAACAACATGGAGGAACATGGCCACTTGCTCTTCCACACTGGTGTGGATGCTATCTCGTAGCGGCCCCCTGCTCCTGGAGGTCTGGACAAGTCTGGCAAATGGTGCACTTTTCATTCGAAGCATTCACAGGGCCTCTGTGTCGTTGTAGTTGTAGATGTAGTTCAGATTGGCGCTCTCTCCTGCTCCCGCATAAACATTGGAGCATAACACATGACAGGTCTCTCACCATGACGAACAACTCTCCTGTGCATGAACATGACCTATGCCTGAATCACAGCAATCACTATTGACGTCCCGAACTACCAAATTTCATCTGTTCATCCATAACCTAGTCGACATCGAGGGTCCGTTGAGCATGGGGAAATCAATCCTACCAACAGACCTAACATACGTGAGAGGGGGTGTTGGTTACCAGCATCGAAGACGAGGAAGATGAAGGGGGGGCATGGCTGAGGCAAGGACGACCCGACGGTGGCCAGCAGGAAGGGGAGCTCTAGCTCCTGCAACTGGATAGTGTTGATGTCGCGTCCACCGCCGCTGCTTGCGCAGATCTGAGTTGCTGCCGTCGCCGGTGGTGAGGCTAGAGGAAGTGGGTATCCTAGAGGTAGTGGTGACCGAGTAATTGGGGATGAGGCTAGATTTAGCATTGTGCCACCGCGCGATCCATCTCCCATCACCCCCCCCCCTCATTTTCGAGTTGCTCCAATGTGTGTGAGCTTGTGTCGCACTGAGCCTGGCTCGCTAGAAACTACCGATTTGAGGGTATCCAGCGAGCCAGGCTCTGGGCTACTTTAAGCTCCATGCTCATGCGAGCCACCCACCCCGTAGGCAACCAAACACACGTTTCGTGGCTCAACTCGGCCTGGTTGGCCCTAATGCGGGCAACCAAACACGCCCCTGATATCTCACAAATCGACATCAACAGAGGGAGGTTTGGGGAGTTTGGACATCCAAGACGTTGGACTCCGACAACTCGAACCCACCCAAAACCCCTCTAGTGCGGAGCATCCCACGATCATCCCCATGGACCTACCTTCGTCTCCTAAGTGCCAAGTCGACCGATGACATGAGCACGTGCATGAGCTATCGAGACCGAGGTGACATCTCTCCTCTGGCAACTCCCTTTCGAATCACGTGAGACATGGCTACTACCTCAAACGGGGACACTTTGCATACTCAGATGCCAAGGAACCAGTCATGGAGAAGCTGAGGAGCAAAGCCAGACAATGGAGGGAGAAGAACGCGAAGACTGGGAAGATATGGAGCAAGACAGGACTTGCCCGGATGATCCGGACCAAGCCCGGACGATCCGAACCTTCTTCCGGACGATCCGGGTGACGTGCCCAAAGACCAAAGCACGCCTCCGAACAAAGCCAGATCATCCGGACCAACTCCTGGATCATCCGAACCCACTCGGACATTCGGACACCGACCCAAACATCCAGACCCACGACGGCTGCGACGACACGGCCAAACGATTCGGAGGGCCGCCCGGATCATCCGGACCCCCGGGCCTGATGATAACCAACAAATTTAGGGGATAAATTGTATCCTTCCTCGATAAGTAAGAGTGTCGAACCCAACGAGGAGCTAAAGGTAGAATTTTATTCCTATCGACCACCGATACAACTGTACGCACACTTAACGTTTCCTTTACGTAGAACAAGTATGAAACTATAAGTACTCTGTAGGTGTAATGCTAGAACTACTTTGCAAGAATAAAACTAGGAGTACTTTGCGAGGTAATAAAAGTTAGTTATTTAATAGAAAGCTTTTTGTAACACAAGAGAAGGATTTTGTCCCTAGGCAATCGATAACTAGACCAGTATTCATTATTGCGATTTTATACGAGGGAGAGGCACGAGCTAACATACTTTCCATACTTGGATCATATGCACTTATGATTGGAACTCTAGCAAGCATCCACAACTACTAAAGATCATTAAGGTAAAACCCAACCATAGCATTAAGTAACAAGTCCTCTTTACCCTCATACGCAACAACTCCTTTACTCAAGTATAAGCTTTTTTCACTCTCGCCACCCACTATAAGCGAATTATGAATGTATTGCAACACCCCAAAGCGGTAATCCCACACGCTTGCGCGACAGGGAGGGCACCATAGGGCAGCACCAAAATAAAACATACAAGTCAAACCAATCACGGTCATCAATCATCCCATAGGACAAAACGAATCTACTCAAACATCATAGGATAGCAACACATCATTGGATAATAATATGTGGCATAAAGCACCATGTTTAAGTAGAGATTATAGCGGGGAGAAGAGGTGCTACACTGTTACATGGAGGGGGAGAGAGTTGGTGGTGACGGCAGCGAAGTTGTTGGTGTAGATCGTCGTCACGTGATGATTTCCCTGGTAGCGTTCCAACGCCACCGGGTGAGAGGGGGGAGAGCCCCCTACTTCTTCTTATTCTTCCTTGGCCTCCCCCCCCCCCCACTAGATGGGAGGAGAGTTTACCCTCTGGTCCTTGGTCTCCATGGCTCCCAAATGGCAGGAGCCCCTCTGAGAGTGGATCTCTCTCTCTCTCTCTCTCTCTCTCTCTCTCTCTCTCTCTCTCTCTCTCTCTCTCTCGCTCGCTCTGTGTGTGTGTGTGTGTTCTCTTCTGTTTCACGATCCTGTTTTCTGGCCCTTCACCGTTTATTAAATTCTCGAAGATCCGTAAATCCGATTGGGCTGAAATTATGAGGGGATTTTAATCCAGGAATTATATTTCCCGTGGCGAAAGAAGGGCACCAACCGCCTTACAAGGGCCCCATAAATCTGCCCGGCGCGCCTAGGGTAGGGGGCGCATCGTTTGAGCTTGTGGGCCCCACGAGCATCGTCTCGCGTTGATTCCTTTTCTCGAAAATCACATATATTCCAAAATAAATCTCCATAAAGTTTTATCTCGTTTGGACTTTGTTTGATATGGATTTTCTATGAAACAAAAAACATGCAACAAACAGGAATTGACACTGGGCACTGGAACAATATGTTAGTCCAAGAAAATCATATAAATTGTTTCCAAAAGTATGTGAAAGTTGTAAAATATTGGCATGGAACAATAAAAAATTATAGATACGACGGAGACGTGTCAGCATCCCCAATCTTAATTCATGCTCGTCCTCGAGTAGGTAAATGATAAAAAGATAATTTTTGATGTGGAATGCTACCTAGCATAATCTTGATCATATAATCTAATCGTGGCATGAATATTAAGATGTGAGTGATTCAAAGCAATAGTATGTAATTTGATATAAAGACATAAATACTTGTACATACCAATAAACAATCATGCCTTTCAAAATAAAAATGCTAAAGAATGCTATCCCTAGCCTGTCATGCTCAATCCTTGATCCAGTCATGATGCACACAACATTAACTATACTCAATGCATAAGAATGACAATGGTGCTCTCAGGATTGGTGCTTTAATTGAGAAGGTGATGACTCAACAATAAAAGTAAATAGATAGTCCCTTCGCAGAGGGAAACATGGATTTGCATAGGCGCCAGAGCTCGAAGCTTTGATCAGAGATGAATACATTTTGAGAGGTGTACTTTTCCTGTCAATGTCACGACCAAGGATTCTCAATATCTTCCATGTTAAACACATTATCGACGGTTCCCAAGCGGAAAGGTAAAGTTTACTCCCCCTCAACCATTCAAACACAAGCCATGGCTAGCCGGATCCTTGGGTGCCCTCCATACAATAAACTTTCTGGGGGAGTTTTTCTCATTATTATTATTTTCATTTTGATTACTAGACTAGGCATCCCAATTACCAACATGTCTCGTGCAATGACAAGTGAATAAACACCCATCGTGAATAACCCGCTTAGCATGGAAGATATTGACTTCCCCCTGCCGCTCCATGAGCGGTACATGCACACAAAATAGATGCTTATTTGAATGGTTAGAGGTGGCACATGCAAATTTACTTGGAACGGCAAAGTAATACCGCATATAGGTAGATATGGTGGACTCATAACAACTTTGGTTTAATGGTTTGGATGCACAAGCAGCATTCCCGCTTGGTACAGGCGAAGGGTAGGAAATAGATTGACAAGCGACCAACTAGAGAGTGACAACGCTCATAATCATGCATTGCGAATAACTAACATTGGATACTAGCATGAGTAGGATATAATTTCATCGCATAACTAGAGACTATATGTGCATGCTTCGGGAATCACAAACCTTAACACTAGTATTCTTACTAAACCATAATCATTCACTAGTACCCCCCATATATCACCATATTAATATCGCAAAACTATTGCAAGGAATCAAACACATCATATTCAGTGATCTACAAGTGTTACGTAGGATTTTATGACTAACCATGTGAATGACCAATTCTTGTTGACTCTCTAAACAGATATGAGTGAAGCATGAGAGCTTAATTCTTTGTACAAAATACCATGCTCTAATAAATATAAGTGAAGCAAAAGAGCATTCTACAAATAAGGGTTTTCTACAAGCAGAGAAACAGGCATCCAAACTTCAAATGATATAAGTGAAGGACATGAAGCATTCTATAAAGCCATACTCAAAAGATATAAGCAGTGCATAGAGCATTCTATAAATCAACCAAGGACCATCTCACACCAGCATGGTGCACTGCTAAAAGAAAAATAAAAGGCACATAATGTTCCAAAAAATTACGCATATCATGTGAACAAAACAAAAACCGAAACATGCCGATAATTGTTGAAGAAGAAAGATGGGATGCCTTCTGGGGCATCCCCAAGCTCAGACGCTTGATTCTCCTTGAATATTTACTTGGGTGCCTTGCGAATCACCAAGCTTGAACTCTCGACTATCCTCATTCTTCTCATATTGATACCTCCTCGACCTTCGAACACTTCATCCACACAAAACTTAACCAAACTTTTTATTAGAAGGGTTAGTACATATAACATCCAATCCCATCATGTCCTGTTGTAACATTATTGTATAATTATAATCAAACATTACTAACTGTATGCTATCACAATTTTATGGCTCCCGAGTCAATGGGGCTCAACAAGATTTCAAACATAAGCAAATAACGAAACTATAACAACAATCTATGAAAACAGACAGATCAGAAGATGTAGATGGTACATATGCTTCAGTAACTCAAAAATTCTGAAACATTAGGACAAAATAAACAATTTGCATAGCGATCTTGTGTAAAACTTTCAGAAACTTTTAACATTCCGGTAAAAAAAATGTAAATTCACGCACTACAGCAAAGTTTCTGTTTTTGCACTGCGACACTAAACAAGCAATTTAAACATCCTAAAGGTAAATCTTGGCACATTATTTTTATAGTGAAATGGATTTTTACAAGGGGATAATTATTTTTGTTGAAAAGTTTTTATAATCAAGATTCACAAAGTTTCCATGAGCATGAACAACAGTTCAAGGCACGCTCCCACTTCAACGGTGCTCGTCTTTCTCATTTTCACTTTTCTTTTTGAAAAAGTTTTAGGTTCCCCTCTATATTTTTTGTTTTTAAACTTTTTGAAAGCACACAATAGAATAAAATGACTCTCTAAAACTTCCGGGTTGTCTCCCTGGAAGCGCTTTCTTTAAAGCCATTAAGCTAGGCATAAAGAGCTCAAGTAATTGATCCACCCGGTTCCCAACGTATATCAAAGCCAATTTTAATAATGATTTGTAATTTAGTAGTGAGAACAAAGCAACATATATCACATAACAATGGAATCTAACTTCTTTCACTCTCGCCACCCACTATAAGAGAATTATGAACATATTGCAACACCCAACATCGGTAATCCCACACGCTTGCGTGCCACGGAGGGCACCATAGGACAACACCAAAATAAAACATACACTCAAACCAATCACGATCATCAATCTACTCATAGGATAAAAAGAATCTAATCAAACATCATAGGATGGCAACCCATCATGGGATAATAATATGTGGTGTAAAGCACCATGTTTAAGTAGAGATTACAGTAGGGAGAAGAGGTGTTACACCGCTGCATAGAGGGGGAGAGAGTTGGTTGATACGTCTCCAACGTATCTATAATTTTTGATTGCTCCATGCTATATTATCTACTGTTTTGGGCCATATTGGGCTTTATTTTCCACTTTTATATTACTTTTGGGACTAACCTATTAACCGGAGGTCCAACCTGCATCATCGTTTTTTGCCTATTTCAAAGGTTTCAAAGAAACGGAATATCAAACGGAGTCCAAACGGAATGAAACCTCCGGGAACGTGATTTTCTCAACAAATATGATCCAGGAGACTTGGACCCTCCGTCAAGAAAGGAGGGAGGCGGTCACGAGGGTGGAGGGCGCGCCCCCCCTAGGGCGCGCCCCCTGCCTCATGGGCCCCCCTTTGCTCCAGCGACGTACTCCTTCCTCCTATATATACCTACGTACCCCCAAACGATCAAATACGGAGCCAAAAACCTAATTCCACCGCCGCAACCTTCTGTACCCACGAGATCCCATCTTGAGGCCTGTCCGAGTTCACGGAAGGGGAATCCACCACGGAGGGCTTCTACATCATCACCATAGCCCCTCCGATGTAGTGTGAGTAGTTTACCTCAGACCTTCGGGTCCATAGTTAGTAGCTAGATGGTTTCTTCTCTCTTTTTGGATCTCAATACAATGTTCTCCACCTCTCTCGTGGAGATCTATTCGATGTAATCTTCTTTTTGCGGTGTGTTTGTTGAGACCGATGAATTGTGGGTTTATGATCAAGATTATCTATGAACAATATTTGAATCTTTTCTAAATTCTTTTATGTATGATTGGTTAATTTTGCAAGTCTCTTCGAATTATCAGTTTGGTTTGGCCTACTAGATTGGTTTTTCTTGCAATGGGAGAAGTGCTTAGCTTTGGGTTCAATCTTGCGGTGTCCTTTCCCAAAGGATGAGGGGCAGCAAGGCACGTATTGTATTGTTGCCATCGAGGATAACAAGATGGGGTATTTATCATATTGCATGAATTTATTCCTCTACATCATGTCATCTTGCTTAAGGCGTTACTCTGCTTTTCTTGAACTTAATACTCTAGATGCATCTTTGGATAGCGGTCGATGAGTGGAGTAATAGTAGTAGATGCAGCAGGAGTCGGTCTACTTGTCTCGGACGTGATGCCTATATACATGATCATACCTAGATACTCTCATAACTATGCTCAATTTTGTCAATTGCTCAACAGTAATTTGTTCACCCACCGTAAAATACTTATGCTCTTGAGAGAAGCCACTAGTGAAATCTATGGGCCCCGGGTCTATTCTCATCATATCAATCTCCAATCACTTTATTATTGCTTTGCTTTTTTACTTTGCCCTTTTATTTTACCTTGCATCTTTATATAAAAAATACCAAAAATATTATCTATCATCTCTATCAGATCTCACTCTCGGAAGTGACCGTGAAGGGATTGACAACCCCTAATTGCGTTGGTTGCGTTGAGCTATTTGTTTTGTGTAGGTACGAGGGACTCGCGCATGGCCTCCTACTGGATTGATACCTTGGTTCTCAAAAACTGAGGGAAATACTTACGCTACTTTGCTGCATCATCCTCTCCTCTTCGGGGAATCCAAAGAAGGTGCTCAAGAGGTAGCAAGAAGAATTTCTGGCGCTGTTCGAGGCTTACGCAAGGTCAAGTCAAGATTTGGACTCGACAACGAGCCATTTCGCGCCGCTGTCGGGAGTCTACGCAAAAGTCAACATACCAAGTACCCATCACAATCCCTTATCTCTCGCATTACATTATTTGCCATTTGCCTCTCGTTTTCCTCTCTCCCACTTCACCCTTGCTGTTTTATTCGCCTTCTCTTTTCCGTTTGCCTTTTTCTCGCTTGCCTGTCGCTATGTATGAAATTGGGGAAATTATTGCCGATATGGACAATAATAATATCTTAGAAAATTCTAATGCTCCTGCTGAAGAACCACCTACTTTGCATACAAAAAGATTTTGAATTGGTAGTGGTAATATTATTGGGAAAGGAGTTATTCAAGATTTCTTTACTTGTGCCGGTGCTTTGCCTTCTATGGGCGGTTCTATTCTTCATAGAACTAGTAGTCTTGCGGACGCTATTGCCATGCTTATCGTTGAACTTGAAAGGCAATTTATGCACTTGCATCCTTGCATATAAAGGATTTTCCTAGAATTTTCTAATATCGAGCATTCTTCTGTTAAGCGTGCCGCTACTATATTTTTTGGCTCATGAATTCAGATTTATAATAAAAGAGGCCAAAGAAATCTTTGCACATTATAGGGTGGACGCTGGCCGTCCTCCCGTAGAATCTATCCTCTTTGATCAAGAAGAAATTATGCGTTTTCAATCTCTTGACTATGTTGCTTTCATTGAAAACCTTAGAAAAAAGGTGTCAACCAATATTTTAATTGATAGAATCTCTGAACTTAATGATGATTTGGCTATTCGAAACAATGAGCTAGGATACTCTCTTGAGTGTAGGCTCACAAGGTTCTCTCAAAAGAACGCTTATAATGATGAATTGGTTGTGCATTACGAAGGCGAAGAGGAACCTATACCTCCTAAAATTGATCTTGGGGACTTTTGTCCTATTAAATTTAGCCCTTTTGATTAATTTTGCTTGCCTCAAAGAAAACTTTCTGCCGAACATAGAGAATATGAAATGAGTTTCACCGATCTATCTTATTACTACGGCGCTACATAGATCTACCCTTGCTTTTATGCCTAGCTAGGGGCGTTAAACGATAGCGCTTGTTGGGAGGCAACCCAATTTTATTTTAGTTTTTTGTTTTTTGTTTCTGTTTAGGAATAAATAATCCATCTACCTTCTGTTTATATGTGGTTTTATCTTTTAATAAGTGTTTGTGCCAAGTTAAACCTATAGGATCTTCTTGGACGATAGTTATTTGATCTTGCTGTAATTTCCAGAAACTTTCGGTTCACGAAAACAATTATTAAAAATCATCAGAACGTGATAAAATAATGATTCCAATTGATGCTGATCAATAAACAAATTTCCCAGGTCGTCCTATTTTGGCTGAGGTTTTGGAGTTCCAGAAGTTTGCGTTAGTTACAGATTACTACAGACTGTTCTGTTTTTGACAGATTCTGTTTTTCGTGTGTTGTTTGCTTATTTTGATGAATCTATGGCTAGTAAAATAGTTTATAATCCATAGAGAAGTTAGAATACAGTAGGTTTAACACCAATATAAATAAAGAATGAGTTCACTAAAGTACCTTGAAGTGGTCTTTTGTTTTCTTTCGCTAACGGAGCTCACGAGATTTCTGTTGAGTTTTGTGTTGTGAAGTTTTCAAGTTTTGGGTGAAATCTTTTGATGGATTATGGAACAAGGAGTGGCAAGAGCCTAAGCTTGGGGATGCCCATGGCACCCCCAAGATAATCCAAGGACACCAAAAATTCAAAGCTTGGGGATGCCCCCGGAAGGCATCCCCTCTTTCGTCTACTTCCATCGGTAACTTTACTTGGAGCTATATTTTTTATTCACCACATGATATATGTTTTTCTTGGAGCGTCTTGTATGATTTGAGTCTTTGATTTTTAGTTTACCACAATATCCTTGCTGTACACACCTTTTGAGAGAGCCATACATGAATTGGAATTTGTTAGAATACTCTATGTGCTTCACTTATATCCTTTGAGCTTTATAGTTTTTGCTCTAGTACTTCACTTATATCTTTTAGAGCACGGTGGTGGATTTGTTTTAAAGAAACTATTGATCTCTCATGCTTCACTTAAATTATTTTGAGAGTCTTAATTAGCATGGTAATTTGCTTAATAATTCTAATATGCTAGGTATACAAAAATAGTAAAACTTTCTTAGGAGTGTGTTGAATACTAAGAGAAGTTTGATGCTTTATAATTGTTTTGAGATATGGAGGTGATAATATCAAAGTCGTGCTAGTTGAGTAGTTGTGAATTTGAAGAATGCGTGTGTTGAAGTTTGTAAGTCCCGTAGCATGCACGTATGGTAAATGTTATGTAACAAATTTGAAACATGAGGTGTTCTTTGATTGTCTTCCTTATGAGTGGCGGTTGGGGACGAGCGATGGTCTTTTCCTACCAATCTATCCCTCTAGGAGCATGCGTGTAGTGCTTTGGTTTTTGATGGCTTGTAGATTTTTGCAATAAGTATGTGAGTTCTTTATGACTAATGTTGAGTCCATGGATTATACGCACTCTCACCCTTACATCATTGCTAGCCTCTTCGGTACCGTGCGTTGACCTTTCTCACATCGAGAGTTGGTGCAAACTTCACCGGTGCATCCAAACCTTGTGATATGATACGCTCTTTCACACATAAACCTCCTTATATCTTCCTCAAAACAGCCACCATACCTACCTATTATGGCATTTCCATAGCCATTCCCAGATATATTGCCATGCAACTTTCCACCATTCCATGTACCATGACACATTCATCATTGTCATATTGCTAGCATTATCATGTAGTTGACATAGTATTTGTGGCCAGGCCACCGTTCATAATTCTTTCATACATGTCACTCTTGATTCATTGCATATCCTGCACATCACGGAGGCATTCATATAGAGTCTTACTTTGTTCTAGTATCGAGTTGTAATCATTGAGTTGTAAATAAATAGAAGTGTGATGATCATCATTTTTTTGAGCATTGTCCCATGTGAGCTTAAATAAAAAATATTTTAAAAAAGAGGCCAAAGAAGACCAAATAAAAAAATAAAAAATAGGCCAAAGAAGCCCAAATAAAAAAAGGAAAAAATGAGAGAAAAAGAGAGAAGGGACAATGCTACTATCCTTTGCCACACTTGTGCTTCAAAGTAGCACCGGAATCTCCATGATAGAGAGTCTCTTGTTTCGTCATTTTTATATACTAGTGGGAATTTTTCATTATAGAACTTGGCTTGTATATTCCAACGATGGGCTTCCTCAAATGCCCTAGGTCTTCGTGAGCAAGCAAGTTGGATGCACACCCACTTAGTTTCTTTTGTTGAGCTTTCATACATTTATAGCTCTAGTTCATCCGTTGCATGGCAATCCCTTCTCCTTGCATTAACGTCAATCGATGGGCATCTCCATAGCCCATTGATTAGCCTCGTTGATGTGAGATCTTCTCCTTTTTTGTCTTCTCCACATAACCCCCATCATCATATTCTATTCCACCCATAGTGCTATGTCCATGGCCCGCGCTCATATATTGCGTGAAAGTTTATAGGTTTGAGATTATTAAAGTATGAAACAATTGCTTGGCTTGTCATCGGGGTTGTGCATGATGAGAGCATCCTTGTGTGACGAGAATGGAGCATGACTAAACTATATGATTTTGTAGGGATGAGCTTTCTTTGGCCATGTTATTTTGAGAGGACATAATTGCTTAGTTAGTATGCTTGAAGTATTATTATTTTTATGTGAATATGAACTTTTGTCCTGAATCTTTCGGATCTGAATATTCATGCCACAATTAAAAAGAATTACATTGAAATTATGCCAAGTAGCACTCTGCATCAAAAATTCTTTTTTATCATTTACCTACTCGAGGACGACCAGGAATTAAGCTCGGGGATGCCTGATACGTCTCCAACGTATCTATAATTTTTGATTGCTCCATGCTATATTATCTACTGTTTTGGACCATATTGGGCTTTATTTTCCACTTTTATATTACTTTTGGGACTAACCTATTAACCGGAGGCCCGGCCCAGAATTGCTGTTTTTTGCCTATTTCAGTGTTTCGAGGAAACGGAATATCAACGGAGTCCAAACGGAATGAAACCTTCGGGAATGTGATTTTCTCAACAGATATGATCCAAGAGACTTGGACCCTCCGTCAAGAAAGGAGGGAGGCGGTCACGAGGGTGGAGGGCGCGCCCCCTGCCTCGTGGGCCCCCCTTTGCTCCACCGACGTACTCCTTCCTCCTATATATACCTACGCACTTCAAACGATCAGATACGGAGCCAAAAACCTAATTCCACCGCCGCAACTTTTGTACCCACGAGATCCCATCTTGGGGCTTGTTCCGGAGCTCCGCCGGAAGGGGAATCCACCACGGAGGGCTTCTACATCATCACCATAGCCCCTTCGATGAACTGTGAGTAGTTTACCTCAGACCTTCGGGTCCATAGTTAGTAGCTAGACGGCTTCTTCTCTCTTTTTGGATCTCAATACAATGTCCCCCCCCCTCTCTCGTGGAGATCTATTCGATGTAATCTTCTTTTTGTGGTGTGTTTGTTGAGACCGATGAATTGTGGGTTTATGATCAAGATTATCTATGAACAATATTTGAATCTTCTCTGAATTCTTTTATGTATGATTGGTTATCTTTGCAAGTCTCTTCGAATTATCAGTTTGGTTTGGCCTACTAGTTTGGTTTTTCTTGCAATGGGAGAAGTGCTTAGCTCTGGATTCAATCTTGCAGTGTCCTTTCCCGATGTGATGAGGGGCAGCAAGGCACGTATTGTATTGTTGCCATCGAGGATAACAAGATGGGGTATTTATCATATTGCATGAATTTATTCCTCTACATCATGTTATCTTTCTTAAGGCGTTACTCTGGTTTCTTGAACTTAATACTCTAGATGCATCTTTGGATAGCGGTCGATGAGTGGAGTAATAGTAGTAGATGCAGGCGAGTCGGTCTACTTGTCTCGGACGTGATGCCTATATACATGATCATACCTAGATACTCTCATAACTATGCTCAATTTTGTCAATTGCTCAACAGTAATTTGTTCACTCACCGTAAAATACTTATGCTCTTGAGAGAAGCCACTAGTGAAATCTATGGGCCCCGGGTCTATTCTCATCATATCAATCTCCAATCACTTTATTATTGCTTTGCTTTTTTACTTTGCCCTTTTATTTTACCTTGCATCTTTATATAAAAAATACCAAAAATATTATCTATCATCTCTATCAGATCTCACTCTCATAAGTGACCGTGAAGGGATTGACAACCCCTAATCGCGTTGGTTGCGTTGAGCTATTTGTTTTGTGTAGGTACGAAGGACTCGCGCGTGGCCTCCTACTGGATTGATACCTTGGTTCTCAAAAACTGAGGGAAATACTTACGCTACTTTGCTGCATCATTCTCTCCTCTTCGGGGAAATCCAACGCAGTGCTCAAGAGGTAGCATTGGTGATGATGGCGGCAAAGTTGTTGGTGTAGATCGCCATCACGCAATGATTGCCCCGGGAGCGTTCTAGCGCCACCGGGTGAGAGGGGGAGAGAGCCCCCTCCTTTTTCTTCTTCCTTGGCCTCCGCCCCCTTGATGGGAGGAGAGTTTAGCCTATGGTCCTTTGTCTTCATGGCTCTCGGAGGGCAGGAGCCCCTCCGAGATTGGATCTCTCTTTGTTCTCTCCTGTTTCGCGTTGCTTTTTTTCTGGCCCACCACCATTTCTTAAATTATCGGAGATCCGTAACTCCGATTGGGATGAACTTTTGAGGGGATTTTTTATATGGAAATTATCTTTCTTGTGGCAAAATAAGGGCATCAACCACCTTAAAGTGGCCCCACAAGCCTGCCCGACACGCCCTGGGTAGGGGGCGCAACGTCTGAGCTTGTGGGCCCCTCGAGCACCGTCTCGTGTTGATTATTTTTCCCAAAAATGTCACATCCCTAGCTTCTGGTACTGCCTAGTGTTTGCATCTTGCTTGCATCATGTTCAACTTTCATGGAAAATCGAAATGGGGATGTTCAAACCCTAGCCTCAAAAGGAATTCAAATAGGTTCAACTAAAATATTTTTCAATGATTTCAAAATGCCCTTTAAAAATGTTCATCATTTCTGGATCAATGTGGAAGCATCTACCAAACATGGTTCACATTTTTGCAGGACATATTTGGACTTTGAATTAATTCAACCATATTTGAATTGGAGCTATTTAAATACTATATATATTTTAGATGCTCCAAAAATGTTGGAAATTGTTAAGGGTCACTGGAATAATTCAGAAAGTACCCATAATTATTTCCAGGATTTTATGAAATGGTATAGTATTTATTTTAAACCAGAACAGAAAAACAGAAAATAGAAAAAGAAACGGAAAGGGGAAAACCCTTACCTAGGCCACTTACTGGCCTGCACTATGTCGGCCCAGTGCGAGTCGTCTCCCTCCTCCCGCCAGTCGGACGGGGCGCGCGCCCATTCGGCGCGGCACGTAGCAGCCTGCCTAGCCTGCCCTAGCCAGTGTGATGCCACCGCTCACCTCCCTGTTGTCGTCCGGATCCGTCCGACCCCCTCACTCTTCCCCTTGCCCTCTCCCTCGCTCTCTCCCGCGATGACCGACGCAGCCACAACAGTGGCGCCCCTCACTAACGTAGCCACCGTGCACCTTGCGCTCACCTGACCTACCCAGGGGCTATGCCTTGACGCCCTAGTCCTCTCCGCCGACGCACGCAACGCCGGAAGCCCGTATCATCGTCCTCGCCGTCTTCATCGCCGGGCCGCCGAGATCCCCGTCGTCGTTCCGGATGCACCAGACCTGCCTCGAGCTCGCTGACGACGCCCTTGAGATCGTTGTGAGCTTTGCCGCCTTTTCCCTCCTCCCCGAGCTCGTTCTCGTCCCCTAGCCGCTCTAACCACCGGACCCAAGCGGTCGCGCCGCCGTGGCTCCTCACCGCCGTGGCCAAAGCCATCGCAGCTCGCGCATGCGCGCGTCACCGCGTTCGTTGCAGCCCCAGGAGACGAACGCACTTACCCACTCGACCCGCGTGCCCTGTAGCACCAATCCCAAGCTCGCCTGAGCTTCGACCGTCGTAGGTGAGCTCGCCGGCGATGTTCGGGGCCACCCCAGCCTGTCCTGCTCGCTCCGTTGGATGCGCAAGAGCCTGCGCTACGCGTAGAGCCTCTACACTGCACATTTGGTCGCCCGTGGCCGTTTTTCGAGCCGCGCCGCCGCATTCGGCCTCACTAGCTGCTTAGCGTCGGTCAAACCACCAGGTAACACTAACCTAATGACCCTCTGGGAACAGATGGGACCCGGCGCCCTTAATCTTTTAGTTAGATTATGAATAACCCCTTGTTATCCTTGTGTCACTGACGTGCAGACCCCACACGTCAGGTTTTGACTCCAATCAGCGCGGTTGACTTGCTGACGCATGCATGATGCAGTGCTGGCGCAATAAATGATATTATGGGTTTAAGATAAATCAGGAAATTCCAGAAATAGCGAGAACTTCAAAAATTCATATAAAATCAACCGTAGCTCAGATTGAAATAATTTATATATGAAAAATTATCAAGAAAATTCAATCTATCCATCTGTACCATTTTCATGCATGTTTGAATAACTTATACTGATGATCAGGTCAAATCAATTAATGGGAATTTTAAATGCTTCTTTTGGAGTTTGAATTTGAATCTTTGATTCAAATGAACTTAAACTAACATGGTAGCCTTTTGCATTAGCTCAAACACTAGCATATTGCCATGCCATGATCATGCATCATATTGTTCCATTTGTTTGTGTATTGATTGCCGGCACCGTCCTTCTCGATAGGTCCTGCTCCAGAGAGTGTTCCAGAGTACCTGTCTGAGGAGCAGTGCTACCGTGTTGATCTTTTAGGCAAGCAACCCCCTTGATCACTCCGATACAATCCCACTCTCTTGCTCCTGCTCTCTTTTAATACATCAGGACAACAACGATTCAACTGCTACATGTTGCGGTAGTTGAACCTATTCCTCTGCATGACCTGTCTTTGCCAAAGTAAATAGTTGAAACCCACTAGCATGAGTAGGAGTTGTTTGAGCCATGATGTGCCTACTCATTCATGTTTGCTTGTTATGTCTGCTATGCCTGGAGTTGTGTCAGGTCTGATTCATCTGGGATGGATTGGAATGGTGGTGAACACGTCCTACTCTGGAGAGCTAAGTGTGTGAACATGATTTGGTAAAGGTAGCGATGAGAGGACATGTAGGAGTACATGGTGGGTTATCTCATTGAAACCGTCCTCAGGAACCGAGTTATGTATTTATGATCCAAGACAGTTACTACCACACATTGGGTTCCGGTAACTTGACTCCTCTCGACTTATTAACCGACTAGATCTCTGTCCAGGAGTTGCAACTAGTTTCTGGTGTTTGTAGGTCGTCTATTTTTCTACCAAGTGGCACCCGGCCAGGTGGGCTTGGGAGAGACTAGGCACAGTGGCACGGTGTACCAAGTGGCACCCAAATGGTGGGCTTGGGAACCCTGCTCACATCGTTTCGAACCGTGATGGAAACTTCGGCCGAACTTCCTTTGCGGGTTCAGCCTCGAATAGGCGATAAACCTGGACTAGAGTCTCGTGTGGTTAGTCAGGTCATGGCCGACACCCTTGCCAGTCTTCCGCTTGAAGGTTGCCGAGATACATGACGTGTACTGATACATCTCCAACGTATCTATAATTTTTTATTGCTCCATGCTACTTTATCTACTGTTTTGGACTATATTGGGCTTTATTTTCCACTTTTATATTATTTTTGGGACTAACCTATTAACCGGAGGCCCAGTCGAGTGCTGTTTTTGCCTATTTCAAGTGTTTCAAGAAACGGAATATCAAACGGAGTCCAAACGGAATGAAACCTTGAGCGTGATTTTCTCACCGAACGTGATCTAGGGACTTGGACCCTACTCCAAGGAACAAAAGAGGCGGTCACGAGGGTGGGGGTGCCCCGAGGCGCGCCCTACGCCTCGTGGGCCCCCTGTTGCTCCACCGACATACTCCTTCCTCCTATATATACCTACGTATCCCCAAACGATCAGAAGAGGGGCCAAAAACCTAATTCCACCGCCGCAACTTCCTGTATCCACGAGATCCCATCTTGGGGCCTGTTCCGGAGCTCCACCGGAAGGGGCATCCACCATGGAGGGCTTCTACATCATCACCATAGCCCCTCCGATGAAGTGTGAGTAGTTTACTTCGGACCTTCGGGTCCATAGCTAGTAGCTATATGGCTTCTTCTCTCTTTTTGGGTCTCAATACAATGTTCTCCCCCTCTCTCGTGGAGATCTATTCGATGTAATCTTCTTTTTGCGGTGTGTTTGTTGAGACCTATGAATTGTGGGTTTATGATCTAGCTTATCTATGAATAATATTTGAATCTTCTCTGAATTCTTTTATGTATGATTGGTTATCTTTGCAAGTCTCTTCGAATTATCCGTTTGGCTTGGCCAACTAGATTGGTAGTTCTTGCAATGGGAGAAGTGCTTAGCTTTGGGTTCAATCTTGCGGTGTCCTTTCCCAAAGGATGAAGGGGCAGCAAGGCACGTATTGTATTGTTGCCATCGATGATAACAAGATGGGGTTTTATCATATTGCATGAATTTATCCCTCTACATCATGTCATCTTGCTTAAGGCGTTACTCTGTTTTTAACTTAATACTCTAGATGCATGCTGGATAGAGGTCGATGAGTGGAGTAATAGTGGTAGATGCAGAATCGTTTCGGTCTACTTGTCTCGGACGTGATGCCTATATACATGATCATACCTAGATATACTCATAACTATGCTCAATTCTGCCAATTGCTTAGCAGTAATTTGTTCACCCACCGTAGAATACTTATGCTCTTGAGAGAAGGCACTAGTGAAACCTATGGCCCCCGGGTCTATTCTCATCATATCAATCTCCATCACTTTAATACTTGCTTTGTTTTTACTTTGCCTTTTACTTTTTACTTTGCATCTCTATACCAAAATACCAAAAATATTATTTATCATCTCTATCGATCTCACTCTCGTAAGTGACCGTGAAGGGATTGACAACCCCTTAATTGCGTTGGTTGCGAGGAGCTATCGCTTTGTGCAGGTACGAGGGACTTGTCGTGGCCTCCTATTGGATTGATACCTTGGTTCTCAAAAAACTGAGGGAAATACTTACTCTACTATGCAGCATCATCCTCTCCTCTTCAGGAAAATCCAACGCAGTGCTCAATAGGTAGCAAGAAGAATTTCTGGTGCCGTTGCCAGGGAGGCTCACGCAAGAGCAAGTCAACCATACCAAGTACCCATCACAATCCCTATCTCTCGCATTACATTATTTGACATTTGCCTCTCGTTTTGCTCTCCCCCACTTCACCCTTGCCGTTTTATTCGCCCTCTCTTTCCCAATCTCCTCATGTTTTTCCCGTTTGCCTTTTTCTCGCTTGCCTTTTGTTTGCTTGTGTGTTGGATTGATTGTTTGTCGCGATGGTACCAAATTGTGTGACTTCACCAATACCAATAATAATGATTTCCTTAGCACTCCGATTGCTCCTCTTGCCAATACTGAATCTTGTGAAATCAATACTGCTTTGTTGAATCTTGTTATGAAAGATCAATTCGCCGGCCTTCCTAGTGAAGATGCCACTACTCATCTGAATAGCTTCGTTGATTTATGTGATATGCAAAAGAAAAAGGATGTCGATAATGATGTCGTGAAGTTGAAGCTATTTCCTTTTTCGCTTAGAGATCGTGCTAAAGCGTGGTTTTCATCTCTGCTTAAAAATAGTATCGATTCTTGGAACAAGTGCAAAGATGATTTTATCTCTAAGTATTTTCCTCCCGCTAAGATTATGTCTCTAGGAACGACATTATGAATTTTAAGCAACTTGATCATGAACAAGTTGCACAAGCTTGGGAGAGAATGAAATTAATGATACGTAATTGTCCTACTCATGGTTTGAACTTGTGGATGATTATACAAAACTTTTATGCCGGATTGAATTTTGCTTCTAGAAATATTTTAGATTCGGCCGCGGGAGGCACTTTTATGGAAATCACTCTAGGAGATGCTACTAAACTTCTAGACAATATTATGGTTAATTATTCTCAATGGCACACTGAAAGATCTACTAATAAAAAAGTGCATGCGATAGAAGAAATTAATGTTTTGAGTGGAAAGATGGATGAACTTATGAAATTATTTGCTACTAAGAGTGTTTCTTCCGATCCTAATGATATGCCTTTGTCTACTTTAATTGAGAATAATAATGAATCAATGGATGTGAATTTTGTTGGTAGGAATAATTTTGGTAACAACGCATTATAGAGGGAATTTTAATCCTAGGCCTTATCCTAGTAATCCTTCTAATAATTATGGAAATTCCTACAACAAATCTTATGGAAATTTTAATAAGATGCCCTCTGAATTTGAGAGTAGTGTTAAAGAGTTTATGAATTCACAAAAGAATTTTGATGCTTTGCTTGAAGAGAAATTGCTTAAAGTTGATGATTTGGCTAGGAACGTTGATAGAATTTCTCTTAAAATTGATTCTTTAAAGCTTAGATCTATTCCTCCTAAGCATGATATCAATGAGTCTCTCAAAGCTATGAGAATTTCCATTGATGAGTGCAAAGAAAGAACCGCTAGGATGCGTGCTTCCAAAGATGCCTTTATTAAAGCATGTTCTTCCAATTCCTATGAAAATCAAGATGAAGATCTAAAAGTTATTGATGTGTCCCTCATTAAATCTTTGTTTTGCAATATGAATCTTGATGAAACTGAATATGATCTCCCTTTACCTAGAAGGCGTTCTAAGAATTCGGAGTTTTTAGATCTTGATGATGAAATTGATAAGTGTGGGATTGAAAGAAATAAAAACCTAGATGTTGCTAAACCCACTATTTTGGATCTCAAGGAATTTAATTATGAAAATTTCTCTTTAATTGATTGTATTTCCTTGTTGCAATCCGTGCTAAATTCTCCTCATGCTTATAGTCAAAATAAGGCCTTTACCGAACACAGTGTTGATGCCTTGATGCAATCTTATGAAGAAAAACTTGTGTTGAAAGTTTCTATCCCTAGAAAACTATATGATGAGTGGGAACCAACTATTAAAATTAAAATTAAAAATTATGAGTTTCATGCCTTGTGTGATTTGGGTGCTAGTGTCTCTACTATCCCCAAAACTTTGTGTGATTTGCTAGATTTCTGTGACTTTGATGATTGCTCTCTGAACTTGCATCTTGCGGATTCCACTATTAAAAAGCCTATGGGAAGAATTAATGATGTTCTTATTGTTGCAAATAGGAATTATGTGCCCGTAGATTTTATCGTTCTTGATATAGATGGCAATCCTTCATGTCCTATTATTCTTGGTAGACCTTTCCTTAGAACGATTGGTGCAATTATTGATATGAAGGAAGGGAATATTAGATTCCAATTTCCATTAAAGAAAGGCAGGGAACACTTCCCTGGATAGAAAATAAAATTACCATATGAATCTATCATGAGAGCCACTTATGGATTGCCTACCAAAGATGGCAATACCTAGATCTATCCTTGCTTTTATGCCTAGCTAGGGGCGTTAAACGATAGCGCTTGTTGGGAGGCAACCCAATTTTATTTTTAGTTTTTTGCTTTTCCTTCTGTTTAGGAATAAATAATCCATCTAGCCTATGTTTAGGTGTGGTTTTATGTTTTAATTAGTGTTTGTGCCAAGCTAGACCTATTGGATCTTCTTGGATGATAGTTATTTGATCTTGCTGTAATTTCCATAAACTTTGCGCTCAGTGCCCGAATTATTAAAAATCACCAGAACGTGATAAAATACTGATTCCAATTTCTGCTGATCAATAAACAAATTTTCTAGGCCGTCTAATTTTGGTAGATTTTTGTGAGTTCAAAAGTTTGCGTTAGTTACAGATTACTACAGACTGTTCTGTTTTTGACAGATTCTGTTTATCGTGTGTTGTTTGCTTATTTTGATGAATCTATGGCTAGTAAATGATAGAGCCAAAGGTGTCCTGTCTTTCGATAAGATGATGGATATCGCTTTGGTGGAAATCGACTTTGACGATCCAACTACGAACGTGCGAGGACGTCGCGCCTTAGCAATCGCTAAACCAACTCCGAGAGGTTATCGACCACGCCGGAGCACGATCAACCTGACCACGAGGGTCTGTTTCCTGCGAGCAAACGAAGAACAAGCAAGAAACTGAGATTGCAATATGTATATTGAAAATATAAGATGAAAGCTTTATTTATCAAGGTGGGGTTCTGTGACGCCTTTGTCTGGTCGTTGAACACAAACGAAGTACGCGAAGTTGCAGCTATGGCAAACTTTTAATCTAAACAAAACCCAAAGTCTAAACGGTGCCCTAAGGGCTGTATATATGGAGGAAGAGGGGGGGAATTTCGTGGCCCTTGGGAAGGGGTCCGAAACCAACCCTATCTCTTGTTTCCCCACACATACGGACTCTGAAAACAGCCTATACTTATGTATTTTGAAATTACATGGGCCTAGCCCAATAATAAGGTGACGCAGCACCTAGAATAGCCTCTGGACGAAATTTATGAAGTGGCATCTTGTATATTTCGTCCAAGGCTTCATTCACTCCTTATGGTGGCTTCAAAGTCCTGAAATCATCACTTGTAACTCCGTTCTTGTTCCCCTTAGCATGCCATCAACTCCATACTTGTTCTTGCTCCAATGTTCATCCTTCTCCAAGCTAGGCCCTTCATTTGTAAGCAAAACAAATGTATCCAATTTAGGCAGCATCGTATTCTCATGAACATTAGAATCATTACCAAGAAACGAAAGTACCTGGTAATTTAATTGGCGTGCGCGAGCTCTAGTAATTGGTCCATTATATGTAATAGTAGGGGCTATGGGTGTAACAATGGTATTGATGTCCTCATCAGTAAAATAGTTTATAATCCATAGAGAAGTTGGAATACAGTAGGTTTAACACCAATATAAATAAAGAATGAGTTCATTACAGTACCTTAAAGTAGTCTTTTGTTTTCTTTCTCTAACGGAGCTCACGAGAATTCTATTGAGTTTTGTGTTGTGAAGTTTTCAAGTTTTGGGTAAATTCTTTTGATGGATTATGGAACAAGGAGTGGCAAGAGCCTAAGCTTGGGGATGCCCATGGCACCCCCAAGATAATTTAAGGACACCAAAAAGTCAAAGCTTGGGGATGCCCCGGAAGGCATCCCCTCTTTCATCTACTTCCATCGGTAATTTACCTGGAGCTATATTTTTATTCACCACATGATAAGTGTTTTGCTTGGAGCGTCTTGTATTATTTGCGTCTTTGCTTGTTAGTCTACCACAATCATCCTTGCTGTACACACCTTTTGGGAGAAGCCTATTTAATTAGAATTTGCTAGAATACTCTTTGTGCTTCACTTATATCTTTTGAGCTTGATAGTTTTGCTCATAGTGCTTCACTTATATCTTTTGAGCGTCATAATTTTTTCTCTAGTGCTTCACTTAGATCTTTTAGAGCACGGTGGTTGATTTGTTTTAAAGAAACTATTGATCTCTCATGCTTCACTTAGATTATTTTGAGTGTCATTAATAGCATGGTAATTTGCTTAAAATTAATATACTTGGTATTCAAGATATGTGAAACTTTCTTTTGAGTGCGTTGAATACTAAGAAAAGTTTGATACTTGATAATTGTTTTGAGATATGGAGGTGGTAATATTAAAGTCATGCTAGTTGGGTGATTATGAATTTAAAGAATGCTTGTGTCGAAGTTAGCAAATCCCGTAGCATGCACGTATGGTTAAAGTTGTGTAACAAATTTGAAACATGAAGTGTACCTGGCTTGTGCATCCTTATGGGTGGCGGTCGGGGACAAGCGGTGGTCTTTTCCTACCAATCTACCCCCCTAGGAGCATGCGCGTAGTACTTGATTTTTGATGACTTCTAAATTTTTGCAATAAGTATATGAGTTCTTTTGACTAATGTTGAGTCCATGGATTATACGCACTTTTACCTTTCCGCCTTCGCTAGCCTCTTCGGTACCGTGCATTGCCCTTTCTCACCTTGAGAGTTGGTGCAAACTTCGCCAGTGCATCCAAACCCCGTGATATGATACGCTCTATCACACATAAACCTCCTTATATCTTCCTCAAAACAGCCACCATACCTACCTATTATGGCATTTCCATAGCCATTCCGAGATATATTGCCATGCAACTTTCCACCGTTGCTCCGTTCATCATCATCATGACATACTTTACTTTTGCCATATTGCCATTGCATGATCATGTAGTTGACATCGTATTTGTGGCAAAGCCACCATGCATTATTTTTCATACATGTCACTCTTGATTCATTGCACCATCCTCGTACATCACGAGGCATTCATATAGAGTCATATCTTGTTCTAGTTTCGAGTTGTAATCCTTATGTTGTAATCAATAGAAGTGTGATGATCATCATTATTAGAGCATTGCCCAAAAAAAAGATAAAGGCCAATAAAAAAAGAAAGGCCTAAAAAAGGGCAATGTTACTATCTCTTTTTCCACACTTGTGCTTCAAAGTAGCACCTTGATCTTCATGTAGTGAGTCTCATATATTGTGCTTCAAAGTAGCACCATGTTTTTCATATAGTGAGTCTCATAAGTTGTCTTTTTATACTAGTGGGAATTTTTCATTATAGAACTTGGCTTGTATATTCCTACGATGGGCTTCCTCAAATGCCCTAGGTCTTCGTGAGCAAGCAAGTTGGATGCACACCCACTAGTTTTCTTTTGTTGGGCATTCATTTATAGCTCTAGTGCATCCGTTGCATGGCAATCCCTACTCCTCATGTTGACATAAATTGATGGGCATCTCCATAGCCCGTTGATTATCCTCATCAATGTGAGACTTTCTCCTTTTTGTCTTCTCCACACAATCCCCATCATCATATTCTATTCCACCCATAGTGCTATATCCATGGCTCACGCTCATGTATTGCGTGAAGGTTGAAAAAGTTTGAGATTATTTAAGTATGAAACAATTGCTTGGCTTGTCACCGGGGTATAGAAGTTGGGAACATCTTTGTGTGACGAAAAAGAAGCATAGCCTAACTATATGATTTTGTAGGGATGAACTTTCTTTTGCCATGCTATTTTGAGAAGACATGATTACTTTGATTAGTATACTTGAAGTATTACTATTTCTTTTGTCAATATGAACTTTTGTCTTGAATCATTAGGATGTGAATATTCATACCACAATTAAGAAGCTTTACATTGAAATTATGCCAAAGTATCACTCCGCATCAAAAATTCTCTTTTTATCATTTACCTACTCGAGGACGAAAGGTGAATTAAGCTTGGGGATGCCTGATACTTCTCCAACGTATCTATAATTTTTGATTGCTCCATGATACTTTATCTACTGTTTAGGACTATATTGGGCTTTATTTTCCACTTTTATATTATTTTTGGGACTAACCTATTAACCGGAGGCCCAGTCGAATTCTTTGTTTTTGCCTATTTCGGTGTTTCAAGAAAGCGGAATATCAAACGGAGTCCAAACGGAATGAAACCTTCGAACGTGATTTTCTCACCGAACGTGATCCAGGGACTTGGACCCTACTCCATGGAACAAAAGAGGCGGTCACGAGGGTGGGGCGCGCTTGCCTCGTGGGCCCCTGTTGCTCCACCGACGTACTCCTTCCTCCTATATATACCTCGTATCCCCAAACGATCGTAAGAGGAGCCAAAAACCTAATTCCACCGCCAAGAACTTCCTCAGATCCACGAGATCCCATCTTGGGGCCTGTTCCGAGTTCACGGGAAGGCGTCCACCATGGAGGGCTTCTACATCATCACCATAGCCCCTCCGATGAAGTGTGAGTAGTTTACTTCAGACCTTCGGGTCCATAGCTAGTAGCTATATGGCTTCTTCTCTCTTTTGGATCTCAATACAATGTTCTCCCCTCTCTCGTGGAGATCTATTCGATGTAATCTTCTTTTGCGGTGTGTTTGTTGAGACCGATGTAATCGTGGGTTTATGATCCAGCTTATCTATGAATAATATTTGAATCTTCTCTGAATTCTTTTATGTATGATTGGTTATCTTTGCAAGTCTCTTTGAATTATCCATTTGGTTTGGCCAACTAGATTGGTAGTTCTTGCAATGGGAGAAGTGCTTAGCTTTGGGTTCAATCTTGCGGTGTCCTTTCCAAAGGATGTATAAGGGCAGCAAGGCACGTATTGTATTGTTGCCATCGAGGATAACAAGTTGGGGTTTTTATCATATTGCATGAATTTATCCCTCTACATCATGTCATCTTGCTTAAGGCGTTACTCTGTTTTAACTTAATACTCTAGATGCATGTTGGATAGCGGTCGATGAGTGGAGTAATAGTATTAGATGCAGAATCGTTTCGGTCTACTTGTCTCGGACGTGATGCCTATATACATGATCATACCTAGATATACTCATAACTATGCTCAATTCTGTCAATTGCTCAACAAGTAATTTGTTCACCCACCGTAGAATACTTATGCTCTTGAGAGAAGCCACTAGTGAAACCTATGGCCCCGGGTCTATTCTCATCATATCAATCTCCATCACTTTAATACTTGCTTTGTTTTTACTTTGCCTTTTACTTTTTACTTTGCATCTCTATACCAAAAATATTATTTATCATCTCTATCAGATCTCACTCTCGTAAGTGACCGTGAAGGGATGGACAACCCCTTAATCGTGTTGGTTGCGAGGAGCTATCGTTTTGTGCAGGTACGAGGGACTTGTGCGTGGCCTCCTACTGGATTGATACCTTGGTTCTCAAAAACTAAGGGAAATACTTACGCTACTTTGCTGCATCATCCTCTCCTCTTCGGGGAAATCCAACGCAGTGCTCAAGAGGTAGCATGTACATGGCGGTAAGTGGCGAGAGCGTGTGTGAAGAAGCACACCCCTGCATGATAATATGGTCTATTCGAATAGCCGCTTCCGTGGATATGGACCACTTGGAACGCTTATATGGTTCATAGATAACTCGAAGTGGATACTCTAAAATGCGCAAGATAAGTGTGAGTGCTATGAATGGCCTTCTCGTAGGGAGACGGAAGCGGATCCATAGTGGTGTATTGATAAGGTGAATATGTGGACTCGTACACGCCACCTCAAAAGAGTTACCAACAGTCATAGCCACCGAGTCAAAGCTGGTTTGCTTCAGTTAAACTCCACCACCCCTTTGTTGATACTGATGCATATGTAGCTAGTTCTGATGTAAGTCTTGCTGAGTACATCGTGCTCACGTTTGCTTAATTTATGTTTTTGCAGAGGAGACTTCGATCTCACTAGTAGTTTCACATGGGCTTCGATGGTTAGCTTGGGAATCCCAAACAGAGGTTTGGTTCCTTTGGAGGGTCTTATAGATAGACAGGCTTTCTAGCCTTCTTTCTTTTCCGATGTCTGTACTCAAACATGTTTATGCTTCCGCATGTGCTTGTAGCTTGTATGACTTGAATGTTGGGTCACGAGACCCATGTTTGTAATATCTGGCTCCTTGGAGCCTATTGAGTAAATACTTTGAGTCATAGAGTTTTGCTATGATGCCATGTTGTATTTACACATATGAAGCATATTGTGTGTATGTTATTGAAATGCTTGGTATGTGTGAGATCCGACACCTAGTTGTTTATTCTTGGTAGCCTTCCTTATGGGGAAATGCCTCCTAGTGCTTCCACCGAGCCATGGTAGTTCGCTACTACTCCAAAACACTTAGGTTGGCCGTCATGTATCCTTGTTTGTTCCTATGTCTGTCCCTTTGGGGAAATGTCACACGTTATTCCTTTAAGTCCTTGTAGCTTGCTACGACTTGGGTTCATACGTTGATGACCGACACGTTCATTGCTGGGTTACGTATGTTGTTCCTGTAAGTTTGTGCCACCTTGGGTTTACGACTAGTCATGTCAGCCCGGGTTCTTTGTCATATGGATGCTAGCGACACTATCATATACGTGAGCCAAAAGGCGCAAACGGTCCCAGGCCAGGTAAGGTGGCACCCGTGGGGATACCGTGCGTGAGGCTGCAAAGTGATATGATGTGTTACATGCTAGATCGGTGTGACTTAGGATCGGGGTCTTGACAAAAAATCACATATAGTCCAAAATAAATCTCTGTAAATTTTTATCGTGTTTGGACTTTGTTTGATATTGATTTTCTGCGAGACAAGAAAACATGCAACAAACAGGAACTGGCACTGGGCACTAGATCAATATGTTTGTCTAAGAAAATCATATGAATTGTTTACAGAAGTATGTGTAAGTTGTAGAACATTGGCATGAAACAATCTAAAATTATATATACGACGGAGACGTATCACCCGGATCATCCGGACCGTGCCTGCGTGCATGAGTTGGGTCGAGGTGCATGTACCTTTATCTACCCCTAGACTATATATACTCCTCCTCCAGTTACGTTTTAGGATTAGCAAAGGGTCAGCTCAAGATAGAGACAAAGCTTTGCTCATCCACTTACCACTCCCATGGAGTTCTAGGCCTCCATGTGAGAAGATCCCCTAAGTGGATTCAAGACCCCTTCATGGGAAGATCCTCCTAGGATTCAACACCTCTCTCCTTCAAGTATTGTGATGAACTAGGGACCCTTTGTACCCTCTTGTGTTGGATTTGGATCCTTGTATCTCCTCTTTGTGTACGTGGATTTAACACATGTGTGATTTGGATCTTGTTGATTGAGTGTTTTTCCTCTCGTGCTCTTCGTGTTCTTCACGGGATCCCCTTCAATTCATGAAAGGTCGACCATTAGGGTTCCACCCTACATCATCTTGGTACCATGAGCCACGTTGATCACAAATTTGGAGTCCCTACCCCCATTTTCTAGCCTAATTTTGTGTGTTTTTTCCAATTTCAAAAATTCCCACAAAAAGAGCCACACCAATTTTTTGTGATTTGTTGGTTTGATGACCTTTTTTTGAATTTGATCTGTGGATTCGTTGTGTTGCAAGTGGATCTAGCATTCCCAGCCATTTTCACCATGAAATCCACCCCGAAACCGCCCTAATTTTCTTTTTATCCATGATTTGCACTTGTTCCCAGTGCAGACGACCTGCCCGGATCACCCGAATGCACACCCGAATCATCCGGACCCTGGCCCAGATCATCCGGCTACACGTGTCAAAACTAAATTTTTGACTGAAAATTTCAACCACCGCCCCACTCTCGCGTCGACAAGTTTGAGCCCCACCATAGCAATTCCGCAAACCCATTTGACATCCATAGCCATACCACCGCTTTTCGCTACCACCATTTGACTTTTGCCATTGTGATTTTGAGTTGTGGTTTTCCGTTTCCTAACGTGTTTTGGCTACTTAGGAACGGTTTGACACCAACATCACCACCGCTCAAATTCGCCACGGACTCGACATCGACAGTGACCACTTCATCATTGTAACACCACCAACCGTAAGCAAGGATGGTAACCTTGACAACATCACTTGTACATCTCCCTTGCCATTGCATTGTGAACCTCGAGCCAGATTTTTGTGTCACTTTCCTATCGAGACTAGCCATTTAAGTATTGTTGGGCAACATTACTTGTGCACTTTAGTGATACATGTTCCACATAACTATCATAGCATGCATACATCATCGTATCATCTCTTGTGCTATCAATTGTTCTCGCATATACATAATTGCTATCTTGGTTCGAGCATTTTGCATAAGTGGCAACAGAAAAATATCAAAAGAGAGAAAATCCTTTAAGCAAAGGGAAAACAAAGAGCTTGTAAGCAATAGTCGTAGAATTGACACAATGCATACCATATTTCCATATTTGATCATCTCGGATCATTGTGAGAGAACCACCGGGAACCATACATACATACATACATACATACATACATACATACATACATACATACATACATACATACATACATACATACATACATACATACGTACGTACGTACGTACATACATACGTACATACGTACGTACATACGTACATACATACATACATAGCATAAACGGGATAGAAGTCGATTCGTTTTGTCTCTTATAGGTTGTGCACAAGTTCCGTATCCGCCTATTGAGAAATCGTGCTACGTCTTTCTAGCATTGTGCAACACGAGCATTTTTCGTAGATTCCACAGTTTGTCCTCATTTCCTTGGTTGCACGACCCCAATTATCTATCTATGTGTGTGTTTTCGTGTGCCACTCATTGCTATTGGTCTACTTGTTTCACTTGTGAATTTGTGAATCTCTTTCAACATTATTGAATCTTGCTAACAATAGCATAAATTTTGTGCCACCATCCTCACCAAGCTACTCCAAAAGCTTTACTTGTGTAGGTGTGAGATTGACAAGATCCGGTACCAATTGTGCTGCTTCCATAATAATGCATCGGGTGATCTTTGATCCATCTTCAACATTGCATAAGGTACATTTGGTGCAGTTCTTTCCTTTCTTCCACTCACATATTTGCTTGAGATGATGGATAGGCTGAGCACTTCTACCAACCCACTCTTCGACAAGCAAGAAGAGGAACTAAACAACTACATCACCAAGAATCAATAATTCGGTGCACACAAAGCTTTGCATCAAGAGAATGAAGCTTTGGGCGACCGCATCGACTAACTTGCCACCGACTTGCGACAATCCGAATGACACACAAGGGACTACCTTGACGACAAGCTATCATAAAAAATGGAAGAGTTTCAAGCCATGATGGTCAATCGTGCCTCATCAACTTCGTCATCATCAAGACAATGCCACTCAAGTTGACACTCTCCAGAAACATCTTCGGATGCAAGTCTTCCCTGAGCTTGTTCGCATCGTCTCCAAGACCATGAAGATCATCAAGCTCCACAAAACCCATTTCATGGCAATGGTTTACAAGACCGCCTTCTGGAACATGAACGACATCATCGTCAAGCAAATGATCCCATGGAACAAGAGCAAACTCCATGACGCCAACAACAAGAAGGAAACCAATAGGCGACACCCTCCGCCGTCAGGAAAAAGCCCTTGAGGCCCAACATGAAGCAACCCATGCCGTCAACGAGCGCAACCGTTGTGTGCGTGAACAAGAAGAGGCCCTCCGTCGAGAGCGACAAGAAGAAGCCGCACTCCTTGAGGAGCACCAAGAAACGAGGAACCATGCAAGAATTCCACGCCCAACATCAAGCTAATCAAGTGGAGCACGAGGAGCAAGCGGTTGAAACCCACCTCCACGACACGAGTGACATCGCCATCGCCCCCTCGACAATGAAGAGGATCGCTATGACAAGCTGAAGTCACCATGTCTAAGTTCTCCGGAAGCACCAATCCCAAAGACTATCTCTCATGGGCATTGAAGGTCGACAATATATTCCGTCTTCACAACTATGAAGAGGAAAAGAAGATTGCCATGGCATCCCTTGAGTTCTAACACTACATTCTCATTTGGTGGGAGCAAGTCATCGAGCGGCGCCAAGCTAAGGACAACCCACAAATAACAACATGGAACCAAATGAAGGAGGCCATGAGATTGCAATTTGTGCCTACATACTATAGCCAAGATCTATTCAAGAAATTGCAACTTCTTGCTACTTGTGAGCTGCGTTGGGATTTCCCCAAAGAGGAGAGGATGATGTAGTAAAATAGAGATAAGTATTTCCCCCAATTAAGAACCAAGGTTATCAATCCAGTAGGAGAATCACACAAAGCCTCATGAAGAACACTTGCACACACAAAAGCAAATACTTGCACCCAATGCAAACAAGAGGGTCGTCAATCCCCTTGGCGGCTACTTGCAAGGATTAAATCTCGTAGTGGTAGATAGATAAACTGCAAAGATAAAATAAAATAAAATAGAAAATTGCTACAAGGTATTTTTATGTTTTTATATTTGATAAAAATAGGCCATGTTGCCATAGTTTTCACCAGAGGCTTCTATCTCGAGCACATAGCATATGGTGGGTGAACAAATTACTTTTGGTTGGTAGAAAAGCGCATAGTCATGACGATATTCAAGTCAATGATCATGTATATAGGCATCATGTCCGAGACAACTAGACCAACTCCAGCCTGCATCTACTACTATTACTCCACCCATCGACCGCTATCCAACATGCATCTAGGGTATTAAGTACGAAACAGAGTAACGCCTTAAGCAGGATGACATGATGTGGACAAAGTAAACCCAGTCAATATGAATAAACCCCGTCGTTTTAACCTTAAGGGCAACAATACAAATCCGTGTCTTGTCCCCTACTTTGTCACTTGGATATAGAGCACCACATGATTGAACCCATCACAAAGCACCTCTCCCACTTAAGAGAAATCAATCTAGTTGGCTAAATCAAACAGATAGATTGGAGAGAAATACAAAGCTATAATAATCATGGATAGTAAAGTTTAGAAAAGTCACCATTAATATTCATAAATGTAACCGCCTGGTTTTTGGCCCTTTTCTTTTTTTTTGATTTATTGGTTTTTGCTCTGATTTTCTTTTTGGAGTGGTTCTGTGGCCTTGCAACCTGGGAGATCATCATTTCTTCTTTTCCCAAGTGACTCGTCATCCTCAAATCTAGCCCTAGACCATGTTATTTCCATTCTAGCCCAACCCTAAAATTCTTTTCTTAGGAATATTCCTTTTTTCTATTAAAGGAATAACCCTGTCTGCCCTAGGTTGTGAAGCAACCTATATTTCTGTCACTCCCAAAAAACCCATTTAATTATCATAAATTTTTTGGGTCATATGTTGCTCAAATATGCCCAAACTGTCCTATCCTAGCTCAAGAATAATTCCGCAACAATTATTCTTCATTTCTGTCCAGTGTGGCTTTCTGTGAAGGAAGTGCCACCCATCTTTCCTTGTTGGCTCCCAAACTCTTTGGGAATGCCATTTCATCCAAATCATTGCCTCATGCCAAAATTCAACATTATTGGCCTAGCAAATCTTCCTCAACAATTTTTCAAAGTTTCTGTCAGACAGAAGGCATTGTGAAGGAAGTACTAGCTAGGGTTATCCAAATGAGATGAAATTTTGCACACTCCTTCATGTGCTCATATCTTTACACACCTCTAGATTTCAGCTCCATCGCTTGATCTATGTGAGCACAGGACCAAATCTTTGCTTCTGTCAATATTTTCAGGTTGTGAAGCAAGTATATTTTATATTGCTTCATTTTGGCTGAAAATTTACCATAGCATTCTCTTGACCATAAAACATCTCTCCACCAATTTTGGGATCAAATTCTTCAAGCCAATATTTCTCTAGAATTTTTGCATGTTTCTGGACAGAGAGAATAACTATGAAGGAAGTACCATTTTGGTGAATCCATTTGGTACAAACTTTCTACAACATCTTCTTATGACCAAATCACTAAGCCTTGCCAAATTTTAGCTCAAGTGGCTTCTCCATGTGAGTGCACCTCCCTGATCAAGTTTCTAGACCCATAATGTGAGTTACAAAGCAACTATATTAGTGTGTGCTCCATTATGCTCCAAAACCTCCAGGATCATAGTCCTTCCATAGTTAATCATCCCACGCAACACCATTTGACCCAATTAGTTTCCTGTTGATCAGAAGTGCTCTGCCAAGTTTGATGCAGTAAACTTCAGAGCTTAGTTACCATTTAACCTTAGAACCCCAGATCAAGCCATGGCATCATAAATGCTCCATCTTGGAAGGACATAACAATAGACACCATTTACCCGCCTCTCGTGACCTCCCTGCTTATTGTCTCGTGGTGACAGCGCGGCTGGCATGCCAACTCACGCGCTCTGTACGCTGCGGTGCGTCCAGGATGTTGTTTGCGCTTCGGCCTCTTCTCCTCTCGTCGGCTTCGCGCGCGTGAGCATGTCTAGTGGCTTAACCTCATCATTGCTATTCCCCTGGACCCCTCTCCCCCTCCGTCCGCTTCCTCACCGATGCTCGCCGACGCATGCCCACGGGAGCACAGTGCCCGACAAGGCATTAATGGCGCTTGGCTCTTCTTCCTCTACTCTCCCCCTTGGCGCCTACTGCTCCGTGACCTTTGTCCGCTCCCCCTCGTCATGTTCCTGTGCCCGCCCGTGCCCGCTGAGCCTCGCCAGAGCTTTGGCCGAGCTCGAGCGGCCGGCTATATATAGTTGTCCCCGAAAGCTCCTGAGCTCACCAACTGCTCCCCCTCACTCCACTACTCCTCCCCAGCCCATCCGTTCGACTCCAGAGCCTCTCATTGCCTCGGTTGGACGCCATGGCCGCCGCGGCCTTCCTCCTAAATTCGCCCGGAGCCGAGCCCCTCCCTCACTTCCACCACCACCAGATACATCCATCCTCACCCCGGATCCACCCCAACACCTCTTCTCCTCCTCCCGTGGTTGTTTTCCATGAACTCCCCCGTGGACGAAGCTCTCCTCCGCCGCGGCTCCTTGTTCCGTCTGCTCCGCTGCTCTCCGGCGTGGGCAGATCCCTCATGCGGGTGCGGCTCCTCTCGCTGGCCACTTCGATGGTCCGAGCTCCATCGGAGGTGGTCGGAGTCGACCGGACGAGTGCCGGTGATGAGCTCCTGCTCTGCTCCGTCGGGCAAGCAGGAGAAGAAGGAGACGACGCCCCCTCCCTGCCAGCTGGCCGTGGGCCCAGCAGGCCCCGCGCGTCAGTGAGCCAGCCGCCGGCCCCGCCTTTGCCACGTTGGATAAGTGTAGGCGTAATCCACTGGATTACGTCTTTGCTTATCGAAAGCGTATTCCTCTTCTACTTCAGACCAGAATGCGTTTTCACTTCAATGAAAGCGTATTTCCAGGAGTGCGCTTTCAGTTTTTCAGTCACGGGCCCGTTTGAGAGGATTTTTCTTATAGATAGGTCCCTGGAAGAAAACACTTCACAACTTTTTTCTCACAACTCCAAATGAGGTGATTCCAAAGCCCACTTCTTTGTCTCGTCAAGTCCGTTCTGTTGCTATCATTTTCACCATGGGTTAACATTATGAAAATGACCATTTTTCCCTTACGCTTAATCAGCCCCTTCCGAGAGAGAATGTTTTCTGGCGATTCTTTCCGCGAGCTTCTCGCACTTCTTCCCGGTGATTTCATCTACCCCAGGCAAACCACACCCTCCATTTGCATGATTGCAATGCAGTGGCATGGTTTAACTTATTTAAACTTGTTTAAAATATTGCTTTAGCTACATGTGATCTTGTTCATGGCATTTATTGGAGTATTATTTTGATCTTGCTATTGCCATGATATTGCTTGGAGTTCTAGGAATAATCTTTTGCAGATTATTTGGATGTCATGTTGCCTTTGGATTTTTAGTGGCTCATATTATTCTTACCTTCATGATGGTATCTGGTATGATATTTTGGAGTTTTACTTTCAATATCATGCTACCTTTGGATTATTAGTGGATAGAATTATTTTTTATCATGATGCTAGTTGATATTTTGTTTTGGAGAATGATTTCGGAGATGATGCTTGCATGTGGATCTTAGTTGGATAGCTTGTTCTTGTTATTGGAGTAATAGTATTATCGTTCTTGGATTCATCATGATAGTAGTGTTATGCTATCCTCGGAGTATTTTGGTATGACGATATTATGCTTTGGATTATTCGTTGGATATCGCTATGACTTGGATTATAGGATGATAGATGGTATCGGAGTATCAGTTAGCACGGTTATATTTTTGGGGTTAAATTCCATCATTAAGTTGGTCAGGTGCCACCGAACCGGGCTTTTCCAGTGCAACCACATTTGCCTTTATGGGAAGGCCCTAATGCGATGCTATTGTCGTGTCTCTTGCCAGTGTCTCCAACAAGGAAAGGTCAGGGTGCGCGCTACCCTAATCAGGTAGGCGGACATAAGCCTTGTGTGCCCGTAGTTGTTGTTAGGTGCCTTTTTGTCCCCGTTTGGGACCGTTTTTGTTTTGCCACGACAGTGGCCATTGATGCCTCTGGTAGGCACGGGGCCACCCAGGACTGAACCCAAAAGGGGGTGTTGGTCGGAGTGGCTGGGAGAGTGTCATGGCAGTAGATCGGTTTTGCCGGAATCTCGTTGGTCCACCCGAATGGGAGTGCGAGGCCATGGATCCCGTGGTGTGGGTAAAGTGCGCTACCTCTGCAGAGTGTGTGTGTTCAATCTATCGATAGTGTTGGCATTCTGGGAATGGGGGTCCCCAGACTTGCCTGCCTGTGGCCCATGGCGTGGCTAAGCCAGCAGGCCGTACGACCCATCTTCATCAACAAGGCATCCAAGACTCTCGCGAGGGGCCAAGCCTCACGAGGCGGACGACGCATGACCTCCTCAGGAGTGGCCTAGTCAGGCAGGCTCACGAGGAGCAGAGATATCAAGGCGAGGCAAACCTCACGAGTCTCTCGTGACGTGAGCCGCGACGATCGGCGCCAGGCGGGCGCCAGTGCGCGCAACGTCCTTGTTTCCTCTTTGGTGCTAGGGAAGCAGGCACAGGCGAAGAGTACCGAGGCATCAGGCAAATGTTTTCATATCGGTGCAACGAGACCAAGGCTAGGAGGACGGCAAGACGGAGGTCATCGTGGAGCCCAAGACGGCGTCACCACTAGAGCTTTTCGCAGGCGAAGACCAGTTTTGTCAGGATAGCTTGTACTAGCTGCCCCCTTCAAATTTTCCCGCCATTGTTGGCTCCCTTCCCGCTCAATATTTGGGGAGAGGATCAGGGCCTATATAAGTAGAGCTAGCCACCACAGTAGGGGGATCGAGCAGTTCACCCAACTCTCACCCGCTAAGTCACCAAGCACAAGAACACCTCAACCTCAGGAGGTTGTTCTTCCCTCTGTACTGTTCATCATCAGCCCAAGAGGCAATCCACCACCACCACACTGGAGTAGGGTATTACACCACAACGGTGGCCCGAACCAGTATAAATCTCGTGTCTCTTTGTGTTGTGAGTTCGTCGAGTTCGTCCACGAGATCTTAGCGAGCTAGGGCGTAGATCAGTAGGAGGGAAAGACTTCGCACGCACCCCAGTGTTCGAACCTTAAGGGTTTGCCGGAACCCCACATCCGACATTTGGCGCTCCAGGTAGGGGTGCGCCGTAGCTTCCCTTCCATCAGTTCATCGCTCCGTCGCTTCGTCATCTCCATGGCGGACACTCGCCGTGCTCGAGCTGAGCGTCGGGCTGCCCTCAGCGCCCGCGTTGCTCAGACGGTTCCCGTCGGCGGGCCACCTCGTCGTTCTCCGTCTCCCGCCGCCAACGCTGCCACCGGTCCGGCGCGGAACGAGCAGCAGGCGTCCTCGCTGCACCCTTCAGTACGGCAGGACGGCCGCACCGCCACTCCATCGCTGACCCCGGCCGGTTCTTCGTCTCACGCACGCCGCGCTCCCATGGAGGCGCGGGGCGCACTCCTCGCTGCAAGCGAACTCCTGCGCTATCGCCCAGTCGACGACCTCTACGAGGAGTGGCTCGACCGCGTCGCCGAGCTCGTCCGCGCCGCAGGAGGCTCTCTGGCGCCGTCCCTCTCTCTACCTCACCCTCAGCCAGCCACGGGCGATGAGGTCCATGGCGCGCCTCCACCACCTCTGCCTCAAGATGGTGCCTTGGCACCAAGGCGCGTGGCCCCATGGCATGATCCGCCATGCCCGGTGCCCGCGCGCGAAGAGAGAAGCTGCCAAGAAATCCCTCGACCGCGAGAAGCTGCACCCGCGCTTCCCGTGTCACCTCGTCAAGACCGCGCACCGCCCGCGGCGCCGCCGCGCGGACCTCATCAAGGCCAAGCTCCACCTCCGAAGTGGGCCACAACAACCACGGCCGGCTGCCGCGCCTTCACCCCCGAGCTGCGCAGCGTCGCCTGGCCAGGCAAGTTCAAGCCGGATCTGCCTCCTCGCTACGACGGTACCACCGACCCCGCGGAGTTCCTGCAGCTCTACAAGTTGAGCATCGAAGCAACCAACGGCGATGAGAAAGTCATGGCGAACGGGTTTCCCATGGCTCTCAAGGATGGAGCCCGCTCTTGGCTCCTGAACCTGCAGCATGGCTCGATCTCCTCCTGGGACGAGATGCGCGACCGCTTCATCGCCAACTTCCAGGGCACTCGCGACCGCCCTCCGGCCGCGGGTGATCTGCGCCGCATCATGCAACATCCAGGAGAGACCCTCCAGAAGTACATCCAGCGCTTCAACAACACCCGCCTCAAGATCCCCAAGGTCACGGATGAGGCCATCATCTCCGCGTTCTCAGACAGCGTCCGTGACGTCAAGTTGAAGGAAGAGCTCGCTATCCACGAGGAGCTCTGCACATCTCAGGAGCTGTTCAACCTGGCAACCAAGTGCACAAGAGCCGAGGAGGGGCGCCTCTCCCTCCTCGAGCTGCCAGCTACAGGAGCGGAGGAGAAGAAGGCCAAGGCCAAGGACGTGAAGCGCAAGGAAGCAACAGTGCTAGTAGTGGAGCCCGACACCAAGCGGGGCAGAGATCAGCCCGAGTCATCCAAGAACAGCCGACCGTTCTGCGCCTTCCACAACCTGAACACCCACAACACCAACGACTGTCAAGAGCTCAGAGCCATACGAGAAGGACGCTTCGGTCGACGCCCCGAGCGCAGCGACCGGGGCTACGGCCGTGGAGGAGGACGTGGAGGCGGACGCTGGGACGACTGATGACCCACAAGTATAGGGGATCTATCGTAGTCCTTTTGATAAGTAAGAGTGTCGAACCCAACGAGGAGTAGAAGGAAATGATAAGCGGTTTTCAGCAAGGTATTCTCTGCAAGTACTGAAATAAGTGGTAACAGATAGTTTTGTGATAAGATAATTTGTAACGAGCAATAAGTAACAAAAGTAAATAAAGTGCAGCAAGGTGGCCCAATCCTTTTTGTAGCAAAGGACAACCCTGGACAAACTCTTATATAGAGAAAAGCGCTCCCGAGGACACATGGGAATTATCGTCAAGCTAGTTTTCATCACGTTCATATGATTCGCGTTTGATACTTTGATAATTTGATATGTGGGTAGACCGGTGGTTGGGTGATGTTCTTACTTGAACAAGCATCCCACTTATGATTACCCTCTATTGCAAGCATCCGCAACTACAACAAAAGTATTAAGGTAAACCTAACCATAGCATGAAAACATATGGATCCAAATCAGCCCCTTACGAAGCAACACATAAACTAGGGTTTAAGCTTACATCACTCTAGCAACCCATCATCTACTTATTACTTCCCAATGCCTCCCTCTAGGCCCAAATAATGGTGAAGTGTTATGTAGTCGACGTTCACATAACACCACTAGAGGCTAGACAACATACATCTCATCAAAATATCGAACGAATACCAAATTCACATGACTACTAATAGCAAGACTTCTCCCATGTCCTCAGGAACAAACGTAACTACTCACAAAGCATATTCATGTTCATAATCAGAGGGGTATTAATATGCATATATGATCTGAACATATGATCTTCCACCAAATAAACCAACTAGCATCAACTACAAGGAGTAATCAACACTACTAGCAACCTACTAGTACCAATCCCGGACTTGGAGACAAGAATTGGATACAAGAGATGATCTAGGGTTTTGAGAGGAGATGGTGCTTTGGTGAAGATGTTGATGGAGATTGCCCTCTCCGAATGAGAGGAGGCGTTGGTGATGACGATGGCGATGATTTCCCCCTCACGGAGGGAAGTGTCCCAATGAGCAGCTCTGCCGAGCCCTAGATTGTTTCGCCAAGGTTCCGCCTCGTGGCGGCGTGAGTCTCATCCCGAAAGGTTGCTTATGATTTTTTCCTCGACGAAAGACTTCATATAGCGTAAGATGGCCATCGGAGAGCCAACAGGGGGCCTGAGGCAGGCGGCATGCAGGGGTAGGGCGCGCCCCCACCCTCGTGGACAGGTGGTGGCCCCCCTGACGTATTTCTTCCGCTTATGATTTTTTATTATTTCCAAAAATAACTTTCGTGGAGTTTTAGGACTTTTGGAGTTGTGCAGAATAGGTCTCTAATATTTTCTCCTTTTCGGGGCGTAATTCGATTGCGGCATTCTCCCTCCTTATGTAAACCTTGTAAAATAAGAGAGAATAGGCATAAGTATTGTGACATAATGCATAATAACAGCCCATAATGCAATAAATATTGATATAAAAGCATGATGCAAAATGGACGATCAACTCCCCCAAGCTTAGACCTCGCTTGTCCTCAAGCGGAAGCCGATAATGATAAATATGTCCACATGTTTAGAGGTAGAGGTGTCGATAAAATAAAATACGGACATGAGGGCATCATGATTATTCTCACAACAGCAACATATATGGATATTGTCATATGATTTCTTATGCTCAAGTAATAATCTATTCACAATGAAAAGTATGAATCAGAAACTTTATTGAGAACTAACAAACTATAGTCTCAGTCATTGAAGCAATTGCAATTTATCATAACACCAGAAAGAGTCTATGTCAGAGCTTTCTAGCAAGTCCACATACTCAACTATCATTTAGTCTTTCATAATTGCTAACACTCACGCAATACTTGTGGTTATGGAGTTTTAATCGGACACAGAGAAAGATAGGGGCTTATAGTTTCGCCTCCCAACCTTTTACCTCAAGGGTAATGTCAACAATAATAGCTCATGCTAACCTACATCCAATTAGATATATCTATCAGGATCTTTCCAACATACTGTGCTTGCCAAAGGATAAAATAAAAAGGAAAGGTGAAGATCACCATGAATCTTGCATAAGGTAGAGGATAATAGTAACAGATAAGCCCTTCGCAGAGGGAAGCAGAGGTTGCCATGCGCTTTCAGGGTTGGATGCACAAAATCTTAATGCGAAAGAACGTTACTTTATATTGCCACTTGTGATATGAACCTTTATTATGCAGTCCGTCGCTTTTATTTCTTCCACATCACAAGATCGTACAAAGCTTATTTCCTCCGCACCAATCAATCATACATATTTAGAGAGCAATTTTTATTGTTTTGCACCGATGGCAACTTACTTGAAGGATCTTACTCAATCCATAGGTAGATATGGTGGACTGTCATGGCAAAACTGGTTTAAGGGTTTTTGGAAGCACAAGTAGTATCTCTACTTGGTGCTAATAATTTGGCTAGCATGAGGGGGAAAGACAAGCTCAACATGTTGGATGATCCATGACAATATACTTTATCTCAGATATAAGAAAACATAACCCATTACGTTGTCTTCCTTGTCCAACATCAACTCTTTAGCATGTCATATTTTAAAGAGTGCTCCCAATCATAAAAGATGTCAATGATAGTATATTTATATGTGAAACCTCTCTTTCTTTATTACTTCCTATTAGTTGCAAAGATGACCAAAACTATGTTTGCCAACTCCCAACAACTTTTATTACTTTCTATGTGAAGTAATTACTCTCCATAAGATCAATATGATCTCTCTGTTTCTTTTTATTCTTTTTCTCTTTTCTTTTATTCCCTCTAAGATCATGGCAAAATAATCAAGCCCTTGACTCAACACTAATATTTATTATATAGCTCACGGACTCGATTAAATCGAGAGATCATAAAGCAAAACTCAAAACTAGATCATGCCATAGTCTTTATTCTACTAGATCAAAATACTACTAATAGGACCGAACTAAGAAAAACGGTAAAGATAGGATTGTGATGGTGATACGATACCGGGGCACCTCCCCCAAGCTTGGCAGTTGCCAAGGGGAGTGCCCATACCCATGTGATTATGTCTCCTACTTCGGTGATGGTGATGTGATATTCTTGGCGATAATGCCCCTCAGGATACGATTCTCTTCCTCGAGCTTATTGAGTTGCTGCTTGAGATCCATTATCTCTTCTGAAGCTTCTCTGTAACGGCTAAAGCCCCTTTCACCCAAGGGTGTTGCATAGCATGCGGAGAACAAGTGACACTCTTCTTCATATTTTCATAAGAAAGAAATTTAACATTGGAAGGGATAACCGAGTTTGGAATAGCTGAGCTCTGTAGTTCCCCCATCGTGAACCCAGCTTGGGAGCGAGAAGTGACTTCTTGATCCTCAATGGCATCTATCCTCATCAATTCAGCCTCCATCTCTTCCTCCATTGCTGGCCCGAAGTGGTCAGCATCGCTGTTTGTTCTTGGCCTCGATGCCGGATGAGACACCCGGCTCTCCCCAACTGACTCTTGAGAAGACATCTTGCTCTAATCTGCAGCAACAACAGCTTGAAACAAGAACAGAGGATAATTGCGTGATACAGGAGTCAAAACCTTCGGGAGAATATATAATGAATTATTACCGACCAAAATATGTATCGTGCAAGAAAACGGGGCCTGGAGAGCACACGAGGTGCCCACGAGGTAGGGGGGCACGCCCAGTAGGGTAGGGCGCGCCCTCCACCCTCATGGAGCCCTCGTGTCCTTCCCGGACTGCTTCTTATTTTTCTATTTTTCTAAATATTCCAAAACGGAGAAATATTGCCATAAAAACTGTTTTGGAGTCGGTTTACTTACCGTACCACATACCTATTCCTTTTCGGAGTCTGAAACGTTCGGGAAAGTGTCCCTTATGTATTCCTCTGGGGTTACAGTTTCAATAACATTGGTTTCAACATTTATAGGATTACATGAGATATAATGTTTGATTCTTTGACCGTTCACCACCTTGGATTTGTGCCTTGAAGTTGTTGATTTTTATGGCACCGTAACGATAGACCTCCTCGATAACGTAAGGGCCTTCCCATTTAGAGAGAAGTTTTCTGCAAAAATCTTAAACGAGAGTTGTATAGCAATACATAATCACCTACATTAAACTCACGCTTTTGTATCCTTTTGTCATGCCTTCTTTTAACTTTTTCTTTAAACAACTTGGCATTTTCATAAGCTTGGGTTCTCCATTCATCAAGTGAGCTAATATCAAATAACCTCTTCTCACCGGCAAGTTTGAAATCATAGTTGAGCTCTTTAATAGCCCAATATGCCTTATGTTCTAGTTCGAGAGGTAAGTGACATGCTTTTCCATAAACCATTTTATACGGAGACATACCCATAGGATTTTATATGCAGTTCTATAGGCCCATAATGCATCATCAAGTTTCTTGGACCAATTCTTTCTAGACCTATTAACAGTCTTTTGCAAAATTAATTTGAGCTCTCTATTACTCAATTCTACTTGACCACTAGACTGTGGGTGATAAGGAGATGCAATTCTATGGTTAACATCATACTTACCAAGCATTTTACGAAAAGCACCATGAATAAAATGTGAACCACCATCAGTCATTAAATATCTAGGGACTCCAAACCTCGGAAAAATAACTTCCTTAAGCATCTTAATAGAAGTGTTATGATCAGCACTACTAGTTGGAATAGCTTCTACCCACTTAGTAACGTAATCAACAGCAACTAAAATATGTGTGTAACCATTAGAGGCAGGAAAAGGTCCCATATAACCAAAGCCCCAAACGTCAAATGGTTCAATAACAAGTGAATAATTCATAGGCATTTCTTGACGTCTACTAATATTACCAATTCTTTGACATTCATCACAAGATAAGACAGACTTACGGGCATCCTTGAAGAGAGTAGGCCAATAAAAACCAGATTGCAATACCTTATGTGCAGTTCTATCTCCAGCATGGTGCCCTCCATAAGCTTCGGAGTGACACTTGCGTAGGATCTGTTCTTGTTCATGCTCAGGTACACAACGTCTAATAACACCATCTACTCCTTCTTTATAAAGATGTCGGTCATCCCAAAAGTAATGTCTCAAATCATAGAAAAACTTTTTCTTTTGCTGGTATGTGAAACTAGGTGGTATAAATTTAGCAATGATGTAATTAGCATAATCAACATACCACGGAGTAGTACGAGAAGCATTTATGACATTTAGTTGCTCATCGTGAAAGCTATCATCAATAGGTAGTGGGTCATCAAGAACATTTTCTAACCTAGACAAGTTGTCTGCAACGGGGTTCTCAGCTCCCTTTCTATCAACAATATGCAAATCAAATTCTTGTAGCAAGAGAACCCATCTAATAAGTCTAGGTTTAGCATCTTTCTTTTCCATAAGATATTTAATAGCAGCATGATCAGTGTGAATAGTTACTTTAGAATCAAGAATGTAAGGCCTGAACTTATCACAAGCAAATACAACTGCTAGGAATTCTTTCTCAGTAGTAGCATAATTTCTCTGAGCATTGTCTAGAGTTTTAATAGCATATTGAATAACATTTAATTTCTTATCAACTCTTTGCCCTAAAACAGCACCTACAGCATAATCACTAGCATCACACATACTTTCAAAGGGTAAATTCCAATCAGGTGGCTGAACAATAGGAGCAGAGATAAATGCTTTCTTAAGTATTTCAAATGCTTCTACACAATCATCATCAAAGACAAATGGTATATCTTTTTGTAATAAATTAGTCAGAGGCCGAGAATTTTTTGAGAAGTCCTTAATGAACCTCCTATAAAATCCGACGTGACCAAGGAAACTTATTATACCTTTGACGTCCTTGGGACATGGCATATTTTCAATAGCACCAACCTTGGCTTTATCAACCTCAATACCTCTTTCAGAAACTTTATGCCCCAAGAAAATACCTTCATTAACCATAAAGTGGCACTTTTCCCAATTCAAGACAAGTTTAGTTTCTTCACATCTCTGCAAAACTTGATCTAAGGTTGCTCAAGCAATCATCAAAAGAGGATCCATAGACGGAAAAGTCGTCCATGAAAACCTCACAAATCTTTTCACAAAAGTCAGAGAATATAGCCATCATGCATCTTTGAAAGGTAGGAGGTGCATTACATAAACCAAAAGGCATACGTCTATAAGCAAAAGTACCAAAAGGGCAAGTAAATGTAGTTTTTGATTGATCATTGGCTGACACTGGTATTTGAGAGAAACCAGAATAACCATCTAGAAAGCAAAAATGTGTATGTTTGGATAATCTTTATAGAAGTTGATCGATAAAAGGTAAGGGGTAATGATCTTTCTTAGTAGCCTTATTTAATTTGCGGAAATCAATTACCATCCTATAACCTGTAATAATTCTTTATGGAATCAACTCATCTTTATCATTAGGAACGACAGTAATACCTCCCTTTTTAGGAACACAATGGACATGACTTACCCACTGACTATCAGCAACGGGATAAATTATACCTGCCTCAAGAAGCTTTAGTATTTCTTTTCTTACCACTTCTTTCATTTTAGGATCCAGCCGTCGTTGATGATCACGAACTGGTTTGGCATCTTCTTCCCAATTTATTTTATGTTGACATAGAGTGGGACTAATGCCCTTAAGATCATCAAGAGTATATCCAATAGCAGCACGGTGCTTCTTCAGAGTTTTCAATAATCTCTCTTCTTCATGCTCTGAAAGGTTTGCACTAATAATAACAGGATATATTTTCTTTTCATCAAGATAAGCATATTTAAGAGTATCGTGCAACGGTTTAAGCTCAAACACGGGATCACCCTTGGGTGGAGGAGGATCCCCTAGGATTTCAACAGGCAAATTGTGTTTCAGGATAGGTTCCTGTTTAAAGAATACTTCATCTATTTCCCTTGTTTCATTCATAAACATATCATTTTCATGGTCTAGCAAATATTGCTCTAAAGGATCACTAGGAGGTACGGCAATAGAAGCAAGACCAATAATTTCATCCTTACTAGGTAATTCCTCTTCACGGTGTTGTCTGCTAAATTTAGAGAAATTAAACTCATGAGACAAATCACCCAAACCAATAGTAACAACATCCTTTTCGCAGTCTATCTTAGCATTAACAGTGTTCAAGAAGGGTCTACCAAATATAATGGGACAAAAGCTATCTTGTGGGGAACCAAGAACAAGAAAATCAACAAGATATTTAGTTTTCCCACACAAGACTTCAACATCTCTAACAATTCCAATGGGTGATATTGTATCTCTATTAGCAAGTTTGATGGTAACATCAATACCTTCTATCTCAGCAGGTGCAATTTCATGCATAATTTCTTTTTATAAGTCATGAGGTATAGCACTAGCACTAGCAACCATATCACATAAGCCATGATAACAATGATCTCCTATTTTAACAGAAATAATAAAGTGCCTACCACGTGTCTATGTTTATCTTTAGCACAAGGTTTGGCAATTCTAGCAGTTTCACCGCGAAATAAATAACATGCCCATCAATATTATCGACAAGAGATCTTTAACAATAGCAACATTAGGTTCAACTTTAATTTGCTCAGGAGGTGTATAAGTTCTAATATTGCTTTTACAGACCACAGTTGAAGCTTTAGCATGACCCTTTATCCTAACAGGGAAAGGTGGTTTCTCAACATAATAAGTAGGAACAACAGGATCATTATAAGTGATAGTCTTTTCTTCAACTTTAGTAGGTGCAGCTACTTTTACTTCTATGGGAGGATGATATTTAAACCACTTCTCCTTGGGGAGATCAACATAAGTAGCAAAAGATACACAAAATGAAGCTACTATCTCAGAGTCAAGTCCATATTTAGTGCTAAATTTACGGAAAACATCGGTATCCATAAAAGATTTAACACAATCAAACTTAGGTGTCATACCTGACTCCTTACCTTCGTCGAGATCCCAATCTTCAGAGTTGCATTTAATACTATCCAATAAGTTCCATTTGAATTCAATAGTCTTCATCATAAAAGAGCCAGCACAAGAAGTATGGAGCATGGTGCGATTGTTATCAGAAAGCCGAGCATAAAAACTTTGAATAATTATTTCTCTTGAGAGCTCATGATTGGGACATGAATATAACATTGATTTAAGCCTCCCCCAAGCCTGAGCGAAAATTATGTATATAATTGTGATCACGATGAACAAGATGCATAGGATAAAACTTCTGATGAAATTCCAATTTCAGTCGTTTGTAGTTCCATGACCCCGTATCATCACATAGCCTATACCATGTCGATGCATCTCCCTTCAAAGATAAAGGGAAGACCTTCTTCTTAATAACATCACCGGGTATACCTGCAAGCTGAAATAATCCACAAACTTCATCCACATAGATTAGGTGCTCATCAGGATGCTTTGTTCCATCTCCTGCAAAAGGATTAGCTAGCAGTTTTTCTAACATACCGGAAGGAACTTCAAAGGGGACATTTTAATTTTCAGTAGGTTCAGTAGGTTGAGGAGCAACTCTTTGCTCTCTGTGTCGAGGTGAAGATACCCGAACAAGCCCCTCGGAGGATTACTTTCCATAGTAACAAGTGAAAGTAAATTTCAGCACACTATATAAATTTTTCCTTACCAAATTCCACCTACCAAAGGTGCTTCACTCCCGACAGCAGCGCCGGAAAAGAGTCTTGATGACCCACAAGTATAGGGGATCTATCGTAGTCCTTTCGATAAGTAAGAGTGTCGAACCCAACGAGGAGCATAAGGAAATGATAAGCGGTTTTCAGCAAGGTATTCTCTGCCAAATCAAATAAGTGGTAACATATAGTTTTGTGATAAGATAATTTGTAACGAGCAACAAGTAACAAAAGTAAATAAAGTGCAGCAAGGTGGCCCAATCATTTTTGTAGCAAGGGACAAGCCTGGACAAACTCTTATATAGAGAAAAGCGCTCCCGAGGACACCTGGGAATTATCGTCAAGCTAGTTTTCATCACGTTCATATGATTCACGTTCGGTACTTTGATAATTTGATATGTGGGTGGAACGTTGCTTGGGTGCTATTTTTACTTGAACAAGCATCCCACTTATGATTAACCTCTATTGCAAGCATCCGCAACTACAACAAAAGTATTAAGGTAAACCTAACCATAGCATGAAACATATGGATCCAAATCAGCCCCTTAAGAGCAACGCATAAACTATGGTTTAAGCTTCTGTCACTCTAGCAACCCATCATCTACTTATTACTTCCCAATGCCTTCCTCTAGGCCCAAATAATGGTGAAGTGTTATGTAGTCGATGTTCACATAACATCACTAGAGGCTAGACAACATACATCTCATCAAAATATTGAACGAATACCAAATTCACATGACTACTAATAGCAAGACTTCTCCCATGTCCTCAGGAACAAACGTAACTACTCACAAAACATATTCATGTTCATAATCTATAGCGACCCGACCTCAAACGGTCAAGTCTCTGTGCTTCAGTGTCATCCCTGGATCGGTAATGCTGACACACACAGTACTCGAAGGATTTATAACAGAGTAGCAATCACACACTTATTACATCGAATGTCGCAAAAGAGAACTTATTACAATAAATATGGCTTAAGTCCATCTACTACGATAACAGCGGAAGGTTTGGAAGATAAAGTGAGTCCATCAACTCCAACGGCATAGCTGAGTTGCACGGCAACGACCTAACGAACCTTACTCCTCGTCTGAAAAGTCTGCAACATAATACGTTGCAGCCCGAAAATGGGCCAGCACATGGAATATGCTGGCAATATAACACAGTAGAGCAAGAACAGAATAATGCTATCACTACATGCATATTTGGCTGGTGGAAAGCTCTATGGTTATAGTTTTTGCGAAAAGCCAATTTTTCCTACAACAAAGGAATAGATTTTAATTTAACTATCATGGTAGTTGAAACATCATTGAGAAGGTTCCTCCAACTCAATCCCAATTAAAGTAATTATCAACCCAACAATTATTAATTAAGAGTGATGAGATACTTAAGATACTCCAAGTACTAGATACTCAATCCGGATTATCTCATAATCCTTGTCGCATGGCCATGCTGTTCCCGTTCGGATCACACGAGGGGCCCAGAGTATATCTCTCCTGATAGGAGGGGCAAATCCCATCTTGCTCGACCATTTCTCGCAGCATGGGACTGGACAAACCCGAAACCTACCTTTGTAACTACCCAGTCACGGAGTAGCGTTTGGTCGGCCCAAAGCAAGTCTGTCACCATCCCGAGTATGTAAAGGCCACCAGGTCTTAGGACATAGAACATATGTTGTACTAGAGACTCACAGTTACATATCACATGTCTCATAGTTGGATCTGTCCGACTAGGACCTTATCTCGACTTCGGATCCGACTACGTCGAATCCGGCGCACCTTTCCAAGTCCATATTATCCGGTTAGCATCCAATGCTCCATGGCTAGTGAGACCAAGCCATCGACCGTGTCATATGCCGCCTAGACGGTTCTTGGCGTCCACACAGCCCTTTCGACTAGGGACCTTTTAGGACAGTCATCATACAATGCATAGTCCCACAAACAAGTCACATACTTGCTAATACACATCATTTATAATGTCCAAGGACTATCTTTATACATAAACACATAGGAAATATCATCATACATGATTGCCTCTAGGGCATATCTCCAACAGAGCCCATAATAGCTTGTGGCTGCACACGGAAGTTTCTAGCATGAATCATCTCAGTTCCCTTTGAGCCTGGGTGGCGGTCCATAGGAAGATCACACGGAACCCCGGGATTTCCAAAAATACAAACAACACTGGATTCTCCAGGTGCCTCAATCCACCCAGATGTGTATTTAAGTTGCCACCTTAAGTTGAACCATTAATTAACAATCTCACATCTGTCATGGATTTCACTCACCCAAACCACGTCTACGAGCATAGCATAGCAATATAAGCAAGCGTAGAAGTAACTCCCAAGGGTTTGAATATAACAGGCAATAGGTTCTACCTCATCAACTACTTCCCAACCCACATGTTAATGACATCCTAATCATGCAATGTTTGAGGATTGAAGCTAATGCATAAAAACTGGGTATGGAAAGAGTATGATCAATGTGTTACTTGCCTTGCTGACGATCCGCGAAACCTAGGGACTCGTAGTAGCACGCTTCGCACTCCGGGAATTCTATCGCAAACAAAAAATAGCATACATAAGAAATCAAGCAAATAAGCACGTGCAAAACTCAAATAAAAGAGATTGACCGGAAAGTTCACCTTAAGAACTCCGGTTTGCAAAAAGAATCAAATCAAACGGAGCAACGAAACTCAAATGGCGAAAGAAACAAGATCCGTTTACTAATCTGAACTAAAGTCAAATTTTACAATACCAAAATCTTGTTTGAGTTGATTAAACAGAAAGAGGGTTTCGAGATGAAGATCTAGGCGCTTGAATCGCCTGATTCTGATAAACGAACGAAAAGATAAACTGAAACGAAAAACGGATCAGAAATCGCGATCGAGAATAATCACGGAAAAATTCGATAAAAAGAAAACTGACGAACAGGCTAACGAACGAGCGTTCGTTGTCTGTAACTAACGAGCGAAAACCGTTCGTTAAAACGATCGTACGAACGAATATCCGCTAAATATCAGAACCGGGAAAAACCGGTGAACCGATCTAAAAAAACGAACTAGGGTTTCTAAAAAAACCGAATCGGTTTTCTAGAGAAAACCGGCGGCGGCGGCTACCTCGTCGGATCCGGCGAGGCGCGGGACTCCGGCGGCGGGGCTGCGGGCTTGCGGCGGCGGCAAGGCACGGGTGGTGGCGCGGCTCGGGAGGCGGGCTGCATGGCGGTGGTTGGTGGTGGTGGCGGGGTGGCTTGGGGCAGCATATAAAGGGGGGGCGGGTGGCTTGAAGGAGGTGGCAAGGCGGCGGCGAGGAGTCCGGCTCGGACTCCTGTTCCAAGTGGGCGGCGGCGGCGCGCCCAGGCGCGGGACGGCGGCGCGGGGAGATGGGCCGGCCCGGCTGGGTTTCGGCCCAGTCGGTGCCCGAAGTTTTTTTAAAACAATTCCGCCGAATAGAAAATAAATCCTAGAAAATAAAATGAAAATCTAAAATGCCAAAACAAATTTTCACCGTCTAAATAAAATATTTAGAACGAGATGAACATTTTCTTGGCCCTAAAATCAATTTTGAAAACGTGCAATTTTTCTAATGCAAATAAAATCCAAATAAAATCAAATATTTGATTTTAATATTTTCCTCCAATATTTCAATTATTTTGGAGAAGTCATATTATCTCCTCTCATATATTTTAATATGAAATATTTTTTGGAGAGAAAAATAATTAAAACCAAAATCCTCGTTTCAATATTTGATAAAAATCAAATATGAAAACCGGGAAATCTCCAACTCTCTTCGAGGGTCCTTGAGTTGCTTAGGATTTCGAGGATCGCGAAACGAAAATGCAATAAAATATTATATGCATGAATGATCTATGTATAACATTCCAAATAGAAAATTTGGGATGTTACAAACTACCCCCCTTAAGATGAATCTCGCCCTCGAGATTCGGGTTGGCTAGAAAATAGGTGCGGGTGGTCTTTGCGAAGATCATCCTCTCGTTCTGAGGTGGCTTCATCCTCGGTATGGTGTCTCCACTGAACTTTGCAAAATTTGATAACCTTGCTGCGGGTGACTCGACTGGCAAACTCAAGAATCCTAACTGGCTTCTCCTCATAAGTCAAATCACTGTCCAACTGAATCGCCTCCAAGGGTACTGTATCTCTTAACGGTATATCGGCCATCTCAGCATGACACTTCTTCAACTGTGAAACGTGAAACACATCATGAACTCCTGACAGTCCTTCAGGTAACTCCAACTTGTAGGCAACTTCTCCCATACGTTCCAAAACACGATACGGTCCTACAAATCTCGGGGCTAACTTTCCCTTAACTCCAAAACGTTTCACTCCTCGCAAGGGTGATACTCGCATACGCTTTGTCTCCAATTTCATAGGTTACTTCCTTGCATTTCGAATATGCATAACTCTTCTGCCTGGACTGAGCTATCTTCAGTCTGTCTCGAATCAGCTTAACTTTCTCTTCAGACTCCTTGATAAAGTCTGGTCCAAACAACTGTCGGTCTCCTACTTCATCCCACACCAGCGGTGTTCTGCACCTTCGTCCATACAAGGCTTCGAACGGTGCCATCTTCCAACTGGCTTGATAACTATTGTTGTATTAGAACTCTGCGTAAGTCAAATTGTCATCCCAACTAGATCCATAATCTAGCGCACAGGCTCTCAACATGTCCTCCAGAATCTTGTTGACTCTCTCGGTCTGTCCATCCGTCTGCGGGTGAAATCTTTATCTTGAACTCCAATCTCGTTCCCAAAGTCTGGTGCAGATGATGCCAAAACTTTGAGGTAAACTGTGTTCCTCTATCTGATACGATGGTCCTCGGAACTCCATGCAGACACACGATCCTGTACATATATGTCTTGGCCAACTTCGCACTTGTATAAGTTGTTTTCACTGGGATAAAGTGTGCCACTTTGGTCAAGCGATCAACGACTACCCATATAGAATCATATCCTGATTTGGTCCTGGGCAATCCGGTGATAAAATCCATGCCAAGTTTATCCCACTTCCATTCGGGTATCGGCATAGGCTGTAACAATCCTGCTGGCTTTTGATGCTCTGCCCTCACTCTCTGACATACATCACATACGACTACATACTCGGCGATATCCTTCTTCATACCGGTCCACCAGAAACGTTCCTTCAAATCCAAATACATCTTGGTGTTTCCGGGGTGTATCGAGTATGGTGAGTCATGAGCCTCCTGAAGATTAACTTACTGATCTCTGGGTCATTGGGTACATAAACTCGGTCCTCAAACCATAAGGTATCGTCCTCATCCTCACGAAAACCTTTGGCCTTTCCTTTGCTCATTTTCTCCTTTATGTCGGCAATCTCTTTGTCATCCTTCTGAGCTTCTCGAATCTTGCCCAACAATGTAGACTGAACTTCCATTGTTGCAACAAAACCTCTAGGAACAATCTCTAATCAAAGTTCCATGATGTCCTCTGCTAACTCCTTTGGTAATCCTGTACCCACTAGAGTATTAGCATAACTCTTCTGGCTCAAAGCGTCTGCTAAGACATTGGCCTTGCCTGGATGATAGTGCAGCTTCATGTCATAATCCTTTATAAGCTCCAACCATCTCCTCTGCCTAAGGTTCGCCTTCATACGTGTGAAAATGTACTTCAAACTCTTATGATCCGTGTACACATCACAACGGTTTCCAATAAGGTAATGTCTCCAAGTCTTCAACACATGCACTACGGCTGCTAGCTCCAAATCATGCGTGGCATAATTCAATTCGTGTGGTTTAAGTTGTCGTGAGGCATACAAAACAACTCTTCCGTCCTGCATAAGCACACTTCCAAGTCCTAAGCGAGATGCGTCGCAATACACTTGGAAATCTTTTTCAGATATCTGGCGATTAATAAACCTTTGGGGTTGTAGTCAAATGTTTCTTCAACTCCTGAAAACTTGCCTCGCAATCTTCCGTCCATTTGAACTTGGTATCCTTCTTTAATAACTCCGCATTGGCTTCGCAATGTTAGAAAAATTCTCAATGAATCTCCGATAGTATCCTGCGAGTCCAAGAAAACTGCAGATCTCGCTAACTGAAGTGGGTGCCAACCATTCAGTGATTGACTGAACCTTCTTTGGGGTCTCTTTGCTATACCTTCTCCTGATATAACATGTCCAAGGAATCCGACTTCCTTCAACCAAAACTCGCATTTGCTGAACTTGGCACACAACTGGTGTTCCCTGAGTTTCTCGAGAACTAAACGCAATTGCTCCTTGTGCTCCTCTTCATTCTTCGAGTATACCATTATATCATCAATAAACACCACAACAAACTTGTCCAAATATTCCATGAACACCTTGTTCATCATGCTCATGAAATAGGCAGGGGCGTTAGTCAGTCCAAATGACATAACAGTATATTCATACAACCCATACCGTGTGGTGAATGCTGTCTTTGGTATATCCTTCTCTCAAATCTTCAACTGATGGTATCCCGATCGCAGATCGATCTTCAAAAACACCTTAGCTCCTTGCAGCTGATCAAATAGATCATTGATCATCGGCAGTGGGTACTTGTTCTTAATCGTCACCTCATTCAACGCACGATAATCAACAACCATTCTTAGAGATTTATCCTTCTTCTCAACCAAAAGCACTGGGGCTCCCCATGGTGATGAACTCCGTCGAATATAACCTTTCTCCAATAACTCCTTGATCTGTTTCTTAATATCCTCCAGATCATTCGCGGGCATCCGATAGGGTCTCTTGGATATTGGCCTGTGCACTGCAATAGCTCTATCAAAAACTCGATATCTCGATCCGTGGCATGCCCGGTAACTCCTCTGGGAAAACATCCGTAATCCTTCACTACTGTGTACTTCCTCTGAATAACTCCCGTGAGGGTATTCACTTGGCTCCTCCTAGGCACATGCCTAGATACATACTTAATCCTTTTTCCCTCCGGGGTGGTGAGGTAAATCGACTTACTAGCACAGTCAATGCTTCCTCCATACTTTGACATCCAGTCCATACCTAATATCACATCCACTCCTCGTGACTCCAAGATTATTAGGTCGGACGAAAAAACATGGGTGCCAATGGTTAGGGGTATCTGGTCGCACCATCGACTAGCCATATACTCTGCTCCAGGTGAGCTCACTAAAAGAGGGGTCCTAAGGGTTTGGGTTCGTAGTTTAAACTTATCCACGAATCCCCTTGATATGTATGAATGCGATGCACCAGTATCAAAAAGAACAAGAGCGGTAAATGATTTAACCAAAAACTTACCTATAACCGCGTCTGGCTGTTCTTCAACCTCCTCCACGTTAACGTGGTTCACTTGTCCTTTGTTGAATGGATTGGACTTCTTCCCAGTGCTCCCATTTCCGTTTCCATTCTTCCCTTCAGGGCACTCCGTGGCATAGTGTCCAGTCTTCCTGCACTTAAAGCAAGTAACGTGACTTAGATCTCTTTTGGCGGGTGTGGCTGGATTGGGGCGGTTCTGATTATTGTTTGTTCCATTCCCATTCCCATTCTTAGAACCATTGTGGTTATGCGAACCTCTTCCGGTGTGGTTATGACCTCCATGGTTATGAACAAGTCCTCCCGAGTTCGGGGTTAGGCGAGGCTTCTGCTGAGCTCCTGAATTATACCTCCCTTGTCCATACTTCCTCTTGCGGCTCTCAATCTGCTGTTGCTTCCCTTCAATCATAAGAGCCTTATCTACCAACTCCTGGTAGTTGTTGAAGGTTGCCACCATCAATTGCATGCTCATCTCATCATTCAGCCCTTCCATAAACTTCTCCTGCTTCACGGCATCTGTGGCCACATCATCAGGGGCATAGCGAGATAACTTACTAAACTCATCCACGTACTGAGCCACAGTACGGTTCCCCTGGCGTAAGTTGCGAAACTCACGCTTCTTCATATTCATGGCTCCAGTTGAGACATGGGCTGTCTGAAAGCTTCTTTGAAACTAGTCCCAAGTGACATTGGCTATGGGGAAAGTGGTCGTAATTCTCCCACCATGAGGCTTTGGTCCATCCAATTGATGTGCGGCAAAGCGCACCTTCTCAAAGATCTCTGTGCAATCTGCGGTGTTCAACTCCCTTCCAATACGGTGTAGCCAATCATCAGCAACTATAGACTCGGTGCTACTGGAAAACACCGGCGGCTGTAACCTCAGAAAACGGGCTAGGTTGTCAACTGGAGGTGGGTTGTTGTTGTTGTTGCCTTAGTTCTGGACTAACAATTGCATCAAGGTGTTCTGCTGCTGGATCAACTGAGTGAGCTCCGGCGGGAAGGCAAATCCGGTGTCACATCTCGGAGGCATCTGATGGGTTTAGGTGGAAGAGATCAGAATAGAAAAGGGGTCTAGTGAGAAAGCACTACCCATATGCACATGAGACAAACACAAACATTTCACTCAATCAATCAAGCAAGGGCATACAAGCGGTCTAGAACTATCGAAAAGTGCTCAACTACTACTAATTACACGGGGGAATACTACTAATTATTTGGTGGTCATCTAGAAATTTTGATTGGTGGAAGACTCCATGATATCTGCTCCAGCTTCGTCTTCATAGTCATCATCACTAGGGTCGGAGTCGGTGTCGTCGATGATGATGTAGTTGTCCGGGCAAGTGGAATCATCGTCTTCTCTTCCCGGCGCTGGATCTCCCATGAGTACTCTGATCTTGTTTACCAGGTCGTCATTCTTCTCCAATAGTGTCTTAATTTCCTCCTCATATCCATCGCGTGTAAACTTGAGTTCTTCCTCCAGCTCGATGATCCTAGTCTTCGCCTTCTTCAAATCCATCATGTCTGCGCACATCTGGTTCTCCTGACGTCGAATGTGCTGGTTTAGCTCCTGGATGAAAGCAGCAATGGATATATCCTTCTTAGTGCTGATCATCTCCCATTGCTCGTCTCGGCGCCCACATATCTGGTAGATAGTGTCCTTGAGATCCTTGTTGTTGACTTCTCCAATGCGTCCCATGGTAATGTGGGCTGCCATGCTCTTGCCTAGACTCCAAGTGGGTGCTTCAAAAGAAAACTATATGGGTTTAGAGGTTGGCGGGAACGTCCTTCCTGGAACTTGTACTTGAATCATCCAGCGCTCCTCTTCTGGAGGTGGCGTTGTATGTCCCGGTGAAGCTTGATATTCCAATGTTCAAGTACCTAGTGACTTCCTTCAAGTGGCGTCCAAAAGGGGTGTCTTCATCCGGTTGTGCAAACTTGTTCTTCATCTCCGCCATCCTAAAGAGTAGAAAATGGAGAGGAGTCAGAAATGAGTAGAGAAGAGTGACCTAGGGTTTTATCTTAGTGGTCGTGTCCTACACTCAGCGTGTGCTCTGATACCATCTTGTAGTGACCCGACCTCAAACGGTCAAGTCTCTGTGCTTCAGTGTCATCCCTCGATCGGTAATGCTGACACACACAGTACTCGAAGGATTTATAACAGAGTAGCAATCACACACTTATTACATCGAATGTCTCAAAAGAGAACTTATTACAATAAATATGGCTTAAGGCCATCTAATATGATAACAGCGGAAGGCTTGGAAGATAAAGTGAGTCCATCAACTCCAACGGCATAGCTGAGGCGCGACAACGACCTAACGAACCTTACTCCTCGTCACGAAAAGTCTGCAACATAATACGTTGCAGCCCGAAAATGGGTCAGCACATGGAATATGCTGGCAATATAACACAGTAGAGCAAGAACAGAATAATGCTATCACTACATGCATATTTGGCTGGTGGAAAGCTCTATGGCGATAGTTTTGCAAAAAGCCAATTTTTCCCGACAACAAAGGAATAGATTTTAATTTAACTATCATGGTAGTTGAAACATCATTGAGAAGGTTCCTCCAACTCAATCCCAATTAAAGTAATTATCAACCCAACAATTATTAATTAAGAGTGATGAGATACTTAAGATACTCCAAGTACTAGATACTCCAGATTGTCCATAACCGGGGACACGGCTAACCATGATTAGTGTGTACACTCTGCAGAGGTTTGCGCACTTTTCCCCACCAGACTCGATCACCTCCGTTGGATTTCTCGCACTACATGGTGTTTGAGAAACAGATGACCGAGACACAGTCTTTCAGAAACATTAACTCTCTACTCCGGGCAGACCATACCAAACCTACAACCCTCTACCTGCTGATCCACCTCTTCAAGAGCTTCACGTAACTTACTCAACTATGCTAGAGCCCATAATAGCTTGTGGCTGCACGGAAGTTTCTAGCATGAATCATCTCAGTTCCTTTGAGCACAGGTGGCGGTCCATAGGAAGATCACACGGAACCCTGGGATTTCCAAAAATACAGACAACACTGGATTCTCTAGGTGCCTCAATCCACCCAGATGTGTATTTAAGTTGCCACCTTAAGTTGAACCATTAATTAACAATCTCACATCTGTCATGGATTTCACTCACCTAAACAACGTCTACGAGCATAGCATAGCAATATAAGCAACGCGTAGAAGTAACTCCCAAGGGTTTGAATATAATAGGGCAATAGGTTCTACATCATCAACTACTTCCCAACCCACATGTTAATGACATCCTAATCATGCAATGTTTGAGGATTGAAGCTAATGCATAAAAACTGGGTATGGAAAGAGTATGATCAATGTGTTACTTGCCTTGCTGACGATCCGCGAAACCTAGGGACTCGTAGTAGCACCCTTCGCAGTCCGGGAATTCTATCGCAAACAAACAATAGCATACATAAGCAATCAAGCAAAGAAGCACATGAAAAACTCAAATAAAAGAGATTGACCGGAAAGTTCACCTTAAGAACTCCGGTTTGCAAAAAGAATCAAATAAACCGGAGCAACGAAACTCAAATGGCGAAAGAAACAAGATCCGTTTACTAATCTGAACTAAAGAGAAATTTTACAATACCAAAATCTTGTTTGAGTTGATTAAACAGAAAGAGGGTCTTGAGACAAAGATCTAGGCGCTTGAATCGCCTGATTCCGATAAACGAACGAAAAGATAAACTGAAACGAAAAACGGATCAGAAATCTCGATCGAGAATAATCACGGAAAAATCCGATAAAAAGAAAACTGACGAATAGGCTAACGAACGAGCGTTCGTTGTCTGTAACTAACTAGCGAAAACCGTTCGTTAAACGATCGTACGGACGAACGTCCGCTAAATAGAAGAACCGGGAAAAACCGGCGAACCGATCCAAAAAAATGAACTAGGGTTTCTAAAAAAACCGAATCGGTTTTCTAGAGAAAACCGGCGGCGGCGGCTACCTCGTCGGATCCAGCGAGGTGCTTGGGACTCATTGCGGGCTTGCAATGAGCAGCGACGGGCGAGGCGCGGGTGGCGGCACGGCTCAGAGGCGAGGCGGCGGCGGTGGTTGGTGATGATGGCGGGGTGGCTTGGAGCGGCATATAAAGGGGGGGGGGGGCGGTGGCCTGGAGGAGGGGGCAAGGCGGCGGCGAGGAGTCCGGCTCAGACTCCTGTTCCGAGTCGGCGGCGCGTCCAGGCACGGGACGGCGGCGCGGGGAGATGGGCCGGCCCGGCTGGGTTTCGGCCTAGTCGGCGCCCGAAGTTTTTTTAAACAATTCCGCCGAATAGAAAATAAATCCTAGAAAATAAAATAAAAATCTAAAAATGCTAAAATAAATTTTCACCGTCTAAATAAAATATTTAGAATGAGATGAACATTTTCTTGGCCCTAAAATGCAATTTTGAAAACGTGCAATTTTTCTAATGCAAATAAAATCCAAATAAAATCGAATATTTGATTTTAATATTTTTCCTCCAATATTTCAATTATTTTGGAGAAGTCATATTATCTCTCATATATTTTAATATGAAATATTTTTCGGAGAGAAAAATAATTAAAACCAAAATCCTCGTTTCAATATTTGATAAAAATTAAATATGAAAACCGGGAAATCCCCAACTCTCTTCGAGGGTCCTTGAGTTGCTTAGGATTTCGAGGATCGCGAAACTAAAATGCAATAAAATATGATATGCATGAATGATCTATGTATAACATTCCAAATTGAAAATTTGGGATGTGACATAATGAGAGGGGTATTAATATGCGTATAGGATCTGAACATATGATCTTCCACCAAATAAAGCAACTAGCATCAACTACAAGGAGTAATCAACACTACTAGCAACCTACTAGTACCAATCCCGGACTTGGAGACAAGAATTGGATACAAGAGATGAACTAGGGTTGTGAGAGGAGATGGTCTTTGGTGAAGATGTTGATGGAGATTGCCCTCTCCCGATGAGAGGAGCGTTGGTGATGACGTGGCGATGATTTCCCCCCTCCAGAAGGAAGTTTCCCCAAGCAGCTCCGACGGAGCCCTAGATTGGTTCCGCCAAGGTTCCGCCTCGTGGCGGCGGAGTCTAAATCCCGAAGGTTGCTTATGATTTTTTCCTCGACGAAAGACTTCATATAGCATAAGATGGCCACCGGAGAGCCAACAGGGGGCCCACTAGGCAGGGGGGCGCGCCCTGGGGGGGTAGGGCGCGCCCCCACCCTCGAGGACAGGTGGTGGCCCCCCTGACGTATTTCTTCTTCTCAGTAGTTTTTATTATTTCCGAAAATAACTTTCATGGAGTTTCATGACTTTTGGAGTTGCGCAAAATAGGTCTCTAATATTTGCTCCTTTTCCAGCCCAGAACTCCAGCAGCCGGTATTCTCCCTCCTTATGTAAACCTTGTAAAATAAGAGAGAATAGGCATAAGTATTGTGACATAATGCATAATAACAGCCCATAATGCAATAAATATCGATATAAAAGCATGATGCAAAATGTACGTATCAACGACCGTGGCCCGCGCCAGGAGTGGCGCGACAGGCCTCGTGAGGACCGCTGGCAGGACCATCCTCGCGAGGGCGCCTGGAGGGACCAGCCTTGTGAGGATCGCCCCCAAAGCAACGACGGTCTTCCCCCACTACCGCCACCAAGAAGGAACGGCGACCACCATCGGGACAAGGGGGCTGGGGGCTTCTAGGAGCCGCGTGCAATCGCATGCATCTTGGGCGGCGCCCAGGCCCCAGCCTCTCAGCGCATCTTCAATCAGTTCGCTCGCGAGGTGAACGCGGTGCTCCCCAAGCTTGAGGCCACACGCCCGCTCAAGTGGTCCCAGTGCGCCATCACTTTCAACTCGGCAGATCAGCTCAAGTGCGCGGCCACCGCCAGCGCCCTCCCGATGTTGTGTTCCCTAGTTATTAGCAATGTGCAGGTTACCAAGACCCTCATCGACGGCGGCGCATGGCTCAATGTCCTGTCCGTCGACACGTTTGACAACCTCCAAGTGCCATATGAGCAGCTCCAGCCTACCAAACCTTTCTCAGGAGTGACCGACGGTTCCACCACACCGATAGGGCAGGTCCGCCTGCTTGTCACCTTCGGAGAGCGCAAGAATTACCGCACCAAGCTCATCGACTTCGACGTCGCGCACATCCGCATGCCGTACAACGCCATCCTCGGGTATCCGGCCCTGGTCAAGTTTATGGCAGTCACCCATCACGGCTACAACGTCCTCAAGATGCCAGGAAGCGGAGGGATCATCATGGTCCCATGTGAATAAAGAGATGCAGTGTGCTCCCTTGAGCGCGCCTTCCAGGCTGCAGCAATCAACGATCCCGACAGCAGAAGTGAGGGCCTTCGGAGGCCACCCCCAAGAAGAAGCAGCTGCGCCGCGCAGGACCTCAGGAGGATGGCGTCGCGGCAGGAGACTCATCAGGTTCAGCGTCCGTCACAGGGGCGCCTCCCTCCATCGCATAGGAAGGCGCGCCGGCGCCCTCCTCAGACAGGGCTCGGGGGCTCTCTTCTGGAGGGCCTCAGACCTTGCCAACCTCACGAGGGAGGCGCTTGGCACCACTTGGATGCGTGTTTCGCGGCACGTTTCCCTTAGGAGAACACAGGGCAAGGAGTGCCCACCACTCAGGAGTTCATCACCAAGACCACCCAGGAACTGCAAGAGCAAGAGCCATGCGCGGCGACAGCCGCTCACGGGGCGCAGCTCCCCATCCTGGCGAGGATGTTGGGCTGTGTGTCTGCATTGACGTCCCAGGGCTCAACAGGACCGCATCTCAGGAGCGCTTCTGGCCTTCGCGTGTGGGCCGCTGCGAGGGTCCGCCACACAGCTATGTTCGCATGCCCTTCGGCTTGCCGAGCGTGGCATCAGTCTATCAGCGCAACATGCGGCGTGTCCTGGCGGCTCAGGAGGCCAGGTACCATGCCGTCTTGGAAGAGATGGAGATGGTCTTCAGGGAACCTCCCGAGCCCCCAGAGCCTCCCGAGGCTCGGGGCTCGATGGCTCATGAAGAGTCATCCCTTTGGCCTTGCGCCTTTGCACCAACTCTACTGCCGTCTCTGAGAATCAGGTGACATCTTCCAAGCTCGTTTAGCTGGGAGAGCCCCTTGGGCTGCATCATTCCCAGGCCACATGGGTCCGTCCTTGTGGCATGTATCCCTTTTGCTTATGTCTTTAGCTTACCTTGCTGGGGGCGCCCCTCGGGCTACATCATCCCCAAGCCGCTCGCGCCGGGCCCAGTGGCATGTATCTTCCTGCATTTACCCAAGCTAATTTGCCTTTCCATGCTTAACCTGCCTAAGGCTACCGCCTGGTCGATCATCGCCTCCCATGGGGCCTTCTCATAGGCACGGCGCTGGTGCATGGGTCCGTCCCTGCCACGTCGACAAATCTGAGCGGCCGAGCTCTGGCTCGCGGCACGCCCCGCGCACGTCACCTCACCAGGCCCTCAGTGCCTTCACTTCATCCAGAGCAACCAGCGGCAGGCTGGCAGCTGTAACGGCAAACCGTGTTTCTTCTTGTGCCTGTTCACAGGGATCCCATGGGAAGGATAGCAGGCGGTGCTACGAGTCTCCTTTTCTCCCGTGCAATTCGCTTGCGCATTAAAAGGGGGGCTCCTGAGCATCGCGACTCAAGAGCTCTTACTGGCTCTCCAACCCTCACCCACTGGCCTTGACCATGGCATCGCGACACAGCATACCAACAAGCGGCCGAAGCTCGCTCGAGGGCCGGGACCTGAGGACGTAGAGCTCTAAGGAGAGCACGGGAGAAGGGAAACTCGTATGGGTCGGCCTAGCTATGCCGCACAAGTTGGCATGCAACCCTAGTGCACCGTCAGGAATCGCCACGAAGTCAACAAGATAAGTCCCGCTCTCGGATCGGCTGAATGTTGGGGCCTAATGATCACCCTCGCCTTGCCGCAACCCCGTTGCGGCCACGTCAACTCCCTTTCTCGCCTTACCATGGCTGCTTGAGCGCTAAGGGGGACCTCCTGAGCATCGCGCCTCAGGGGCTCTTACTGGACCTCGGGCCGCACACCTCTGGCCTTGACCATGGCATCACACTGGCATACCAGGCGATGGGCCCGCCTGCACGGGGACCGGGACCTGTCAGCGTAGAGCAACAAGCTATCGCGAGGAAAGAAAGGGGGGACCAAGCCTTAACGGGACATGTGTTCACCAAATTCTCATAGCAGGGAAGATAAGCACAAAATACATTACAGACCCTTACATTCCCCCACGGGGTAATTCATGATTCTTCGCAGGGAACAAAAGCTAAAACTAAGGGGAATCCTATCTACACCCTCCCATAGCGGACGCCATCATCAACAGTGGGCCACGGGAGGCCGGCGCCAACCCCATCCAGATCAGCGGCGGCGACGGCCGGACGCCGCAGCTCTGCTCCGAGCACGGCGAGAGCTCGAGGGCACGTAGCTGTCATCACTCGTCTCCAGAGTCTCATAGAGATCGGGGGAGCTGCTGGACTCCCAAGGGCTGCTGCTGCTGGAGTGGCTGCGAGCGGAGCGCGCGCCAGCTTGGCGCCCCTCTCCGGAGCAACATTCCAGGCGGCGGCCCTCCGCATCGAAGACCTTGAAGAAGAGCATGGAGGCGCCGTCGTACTCAAAGTGGATCGCGAGGGCGCCCCTTGCATGACAGACCGCGCGATCTCGCCCCAGCCGCGAGTCATGAAGATCTTGCCGGTGGGGACCGCTTTGATCTCTGCTCCGGTCGCTGGAGCATTGCAGCCGGCGTGCTGCAACCAGAGCTCGAGAGGCCCCCTCGGTGGCATCACGTCGGAGAAGAACCGCAGGAAGCGGATCCAGGAGCTTGGAGGCATCGGCACCCACAACACTAGCTCGCGCGAGGAGTCCGCGACGTGGATTCCGGGGGCGACGGCGCGCATCACTGTGGCACGGCGACCCCGGGAGCGGCGTGGGTGATGGTGCTCGTCGCTCCGTCCTCCTGAGCCCTCGGCTCGGGCGTACAAGGGTAGCGGATACCCCGGAGGAGGCCGCTCGCACCAAGGCCTCGTCACCACCGGCATCGCCGCTTCATCATGGTGGTGGACCGACCTCTTCTTCTTCGGAAGTGGCCCCGGGTCATCCCGGGGGGCCTTTCCCTTCTGTTCGGCGGAAAACCTTCTGATAGGTGCCATTGTTTTTAGCAGTGGAGCAAGGAGGAAGAAGCAAGCAAGCGAGGAAGAGATGGGCGACGGGGGCTCCGCCCCCCTCCCCATTTATAACGGAAGAAGGACAACCGACGCCTCCCACGATCGCAGGTAATGATGGTTTTCCTTGCATGTCGCAGGGACTTGTCAAGTCGTGCAATTGCTGAGGCAGCGTGAGGGAGTGGAGACGCCCACGTCCAATCAACCGCCATGCGTTAACCGAGGCCGCAGGCTTTTGGGGCCCGTGGTGCTCCGAACTTGACCCTCGGCTTCGCCGCGAAGCCAAGCTCGAGCGCGCCTTGGGCCCGGGGGATACTGTCAGTGTTCTGGGAACGGGGATCCCCAGACTTGCCTGCCTGCGGCCCATGGCGTGGCTATGCCAGCAGGCCGTACGACCCATCTTCATCAACAAGGCATCCAAGACTCTCGCGAGGGGCCAAGCCTCGTGAGGCAGACGACGCAAGACCTCCTCAGGAGTGGCCTAGTCAGGCAGGCTCACGAGGAGCGGAGATATCAAGGTGGGGCAAACCTCACGAGGCTCTCGTGACGTGAGCCATGACGATCGGCGCCAGGCGGGCGCTAGTGCGCGCAACGTCCTTATTTCCTCTTTGGTGCTAGGGAAGCAGGCGCAGGCGAAGAGTACCGAGGCATCAGGCAAAGGTTGCCATATCGGTGCAACAAGACCAAGACCAGGAGGATGGCAAGACGGAGGTCATCGTGGAGCCCAAGACGGCGTCACCACCAGAGCTTTTCGTAGGCGAAGACCACTTTTGTCAGGATAGCTTATACTAGCTGTCCCCCTTCAAATTTGCCCGCCGTTGTTGGCTCCCTTCCCGCTCAATATTTGGGGAGAGGACCGGGGCCTATATAAGTAGAGCTAGCCACCACAGTAGGGGGATCGAGCAGTTCACCCAGCTCTCACCCGCTAAGTCACCAAGCACAAGAACACCTCAACCTCAGGAGGCTGTTCTTCCCTCTGTACTGTTCATCATCAGCCCAAGAGGCAATCCACCACCACCACACTCGACAAAGGTATTACACCACAACGGTGGCCCGAACCAGTATAAATCTCGTGTCTCTTTGTGTTGTGAGTTCGTCGAGTTCGTCCGCGAGATCTTAGCGAGCTAGGGCGTAGATCGGTAGGAGGGAAAGACTTCACGCGCACCCCAGTGTTCGAACCTTAAGGGTTTGCCGGAACCCCACATCCGACAGATAGCCGCGTCCTCGGTCATGGGCATAAGTTCGTACTTGGTCACACCATTCGATCAACACTCACATGACGGAATGACTTATAGGTGATTGATATGTTGATATATATATTATGAGCAGTAACAGCTTGGCAGGATGTTGATGATGATGTTGGGATGATCTCGAGGATGAACATTCAGTTTGTGATGTGGTCACGCGGTGATCACATGGAGGTTTTGATCGCGAGGTGATCATGTGGATGTTTTGATCATGAGTTGATCAGGTGGATCACGATGTGATCATGATGGTATATTATTTGGCCGAATAGCCAAGTGTGAGATGGTTCATGTGGTACTTGAGATCTGAGATGATGGTTTATCAGTATTCTAGTAGCTCATATCATGATTATTAGTTGTTTCATCATGGTAGCTGTTAATTTAATTAACCTGCTAATGCTATGTTGTTGTCTTAACTTGATGCTTTTGGTTGTTGTGAGCTTGCAAGTACATTCAATGTACTAACCTGGCGTGTCATGCCAGATTGCAGGTGATGCCGTGATTGCTTGATTGTTTGTCGAGGTGTCCGTTCGTGTGAGCTAGATCGTGTCCCAGCCAGATTCCCTATGGAGTGGAGTTCACCACCTTCGCCGTTGTTCCGCTGCTAGAAGTATTCCGCTGCTACGAGTTGTTCCGCTGCTAGCATAGAGCAAGTGTAGTATTGCAGGCGTAGTGTCGCCGTGCTGATGTGCTTCTTTGTAACATCAGACCCATTTGTTCTATGTCAAGCAGTGCCGTATTCCAGAGACTTCTCCTCGATCTCTGGGCTGGAATACAGGGCGTTCTGGTTTCTCTGAGCTAGGGTGCCACAACGCTTGGTATCAGAGCAGGTCTGGCTGTATGATGCCCTAGTCAGTGCGAGCAGTAGAAACCGGTAGTATATAGTGTGGCTTGTTTATTGCATTTGGTTGCTGCATTTGTTTGTTGCATAGCATGCATATAGCCTTATTATTTGTTGCGGACGGTTTATCTGGTGAGTGTAGATGGCATCGGTTTGGATCCACTAATACTCAGCCCTTGCATTTCTCCAGTTTCCTTTTTCTTTCGGTGTTTGGTGTCATTTCTGTCCTAGCAGAGTGATGCCAAGTGATCCCGACACTGTTTGCAGAAATGGTGCTCAGGTATCGCGCTGTTTTCTTTCTTTCAGCCCCACCTATCGTTTCGGTGATGGACATGCTTCCATCCCGGATCGTCCTTTTTATCTTGTCGTGTTGGCAACCCTTAATGGTCTCAGTCATCATAAAAAGGGCAATGTCATCCGACTCGGTTTTTCCTCGCTATCCTATTTCTTGGATAAGTACGGATCTTTTCTGTCCGCTTGATAATAATGTGATCGCGACATTCGTGTACCGCTACATGGTTACCAGTTACGTCCTCGCCTCCGAGCTAGTCCAGGTTGCTACCTGGTTAAGCCAGCGCTTGGTGTAGCGATGTTTGCACCAATTCCTCCACACATTGATTCGCCTTCGTGCACACTGTCACAACATGCTAGATCGTAGAACCGGAGATCCCGCGAGATTTGTGTGCTTAAGTAGGTATGCATGTGTGACTAGTAGTAATATGTGAACTTGTTTGTGTGTGCAGTGATTGTGTTGTATGCTTTTGTTTTGTTGAGTTTTCTTTTGCTTATTTTTTTTGGGCCCCGGTGTTACATTATTTTTCCCTATAAAGAGTTGCTCATTAACCGACACCGGACTTGAAGAAGCAATAAGGATTTAAAATATTTGGAAGAAGCTCACCTAAACATTATGGTCTACCCAGTCAACTGCATTATAGCATCAATATCTGCTCAGAATACCAATGGTGTCTCGGATTGATTATCAGCGTAGAGTCTACATCAGTACAAAATCCTCACAACAGTTATGATCCAGCCAGTAGAAAGACAAGTCAGTTGTAAGACCAACAGAATATATTTTCAGTCAAAGGTATGGATCAGATACAAATTTTTGGCTCAGCAATGAATGATGCTTGAAATATGCTATACTTCGAAGGAAAGTCAGACTTTGATATGATCAAGGAAGACAGTCAAATAAATTTTCTCATGCAAGTCATCAGCCGCAGAATATTATGGGTGTGTGTATGGCTTTCAGTCTGCATATCACAGTATGAAGTTTTTGATATAAGAAACTCAGTCTTACTCCACACGTTATTGGAAGAAATTTATGATGCAAGGCTCCTAAATTTTTGTCAGTATAATATATGGACAGTTTCCGGTCCAAGATACCCAGTCTTTCTCAGCAAGATACCTCAGTAAAAGCTTTCGACAGACGGAAATTAATCTTTCACAGTAAGTAATCAGAGGAGAAGCTTCTCAAGTACGGAACCCAGGCTTCTCCAGCACAATAATCAGGTCAAGCTTCGTGTGTAAGCTATTGAGCTTTCTTCTGCCTGTTACCCAGACAAAAGCTTTGAGCAGAAGCTAACGAGTCTTCCTCAGCAAGCTACTCGACTTCTCTCGTAAGTCACTCAGTCTGCATTAGTAGCACACTATTGCACCGTCCTCGGAGATTATACGGTGAGTTGGCAGTATGTGGCAGTACCTCTCAAGAATCAGATTCACAATAATTTTGATAGAAGTACAAGTCAGTCAAGGCATATGTCTGCTTCAGAAATCAAGTGTTCGGCTACACATCTTTCCACATATATAGTGAGGATGTATCCCTGGACATACAATTTACTCGTATAGCTTTCAACCCACGACATCTTGCCATCTTCAGTACGACACCGCATGTCGTATTCAGTATCTTTACAAGGTATGACACAATTAGTAGGCAGTATATGATAGTGAAGCTCAAGAATCAGATTCACAATAATTTGTCAGAGGTACAATTTAGTCAAAACACATGTCTACCGCAAGAATCGGGTGTTCCTTGGCATATTCTTCTTATATATATGGCGAGCATGTATCCCCGGTCAGATCAGTCACTCATACGGGATACAGCGATGATCAAGCAGATATACCTAACAAAGGTACGAATCCAACAAATCTCATGGGCCATGCAAATGAAGATAAGCAAAGATACATCTCATATAATACAAGGATCGACAAGATCTGGAGATGAAAACGCAGAATCCACAGTCTTGGCAGTGGCCACCAAGGCCAATATTCCCGCACCGACAAGGAAATCTCATGAGCTCTTGTCACCCTTTTGCATGGTTGGCCTAAACAACGAGATCTATACAACTACAAGCTTCGAGTATATGTCATATATGTGAAGACCCAGGTCAGAAAACAAGCACAAGGAATAATGACAAAAATATTGCACTAGCCACAATCATGGTCATACGAAGAATAAAGGACATGTGTGGCCAAGTTATTTTAGTAAGGTATCTTGACAAGGAAAATCATGACCATCAAAGGATGAGACTGACAACAAAGGTATGGTGATTTTTGCACGACCATCAGGGTCTGGACATCCAAGTTAGTTGGAGGCCATAATTTACATATGGATCTGCAAAGGCATACCCTCAGAGGTCTACTCTGCTCTACAAGGATTTCATATCCCGCTGACCCGATTGGAATGGTTAGTGTGGAATACCCACGTCTGCTCCGTCAGATCCAAGATTCCTTTGCAACCTCAACAGTTTGACTTCAATGGCAGTATTAAAGCATCTCACAGCCTATTACCACGTCCGACAACATGGGTAAATCAAAAGCCGAACAATCAGTTCAGACCAGGTATACTCACTGGCGGAACCAAGTGCATGGACAACAGGTCATGAAAAGTATTTTCCCGCTAGCACTCCTGTCAGGAAAGTCCCAAGATGTTAAATTTGAGGTATGACATAGCTATAAGTCCATACCCTTGCATATTGCTCATGATAGAAGGCAGTCAAATTTTTGGTACATACCCCATGCTCGAGCCAAAGGAATAAATCAAGATAAATCAGTACCACATGAGAGCAGTCAGATTCTCTTAGAAAATCGCCATAATTCACAACATTTATGGAACCCAGAAGACATGCATTTGTTTGAGCAAACAACATGACGGAAGTAAAAAGGTTTTCATGACAAAAAGGAAATATATTCTTAGATCCATTGGATATCACCGCAGATATGAAAGAATCAACGCCAGCAAAAGGATTTGGTTTGTGAGCAAAAACCTGTCAGAATTTGGGAAAGGTGAAGCAAACCACCCCAGAGTAAGGTAAGCAAAATTATCTGAAATTCTTGAGGGGACAATAAATAAAGGAAATGGATACCCGAGTTGGAAACGGTGTCCTCAAGTCATACTTGTTCCGTGAGCAACCAAATCTCGAGGACGAGATTTCTTTAAGGGGTGAAGGTTTGTAACAGCTGTTTTTTGGCCCTTTTCTTTTCCTTTTTGATTTATTGGTTTTTGCTCTAATTTTCTTTTTGGAGTGGTTATGTGGCCTTGCAACCTGGGAGATCATCATTTCTTCTTTTCCCAAGTGACTCATCATCCTCAAATCTAGCCCTAGACCATGTCATTTCCATTCTAGCCCAACCCTAAAGTTCTTTTCTCAGGGATATTCCTTTTTTCTATTAAAGGAATAACCTCGTTCGCTTCCTAGGTTGTGAAGCAACCTATATTTCTGTCACTCCCAAAAATCCCAATTAATTCTCATAATTTTTTTGGGTCATATGTTGCTCAAATATGCCCAAAATTTCCTGTCCTAGCTCAAGAATAATTCCCCAATAATTATTCTTCATTTCTGTCCAGTGTGGCTTTCTGTGAAGGAAGTGCCACCTATCTTTCCTTGCTGGCTCCCAAACTCTTTGGGCATGCTATTTCATCCAAATCATTGCCTCATGCCAAAATTCAACTTTATGTTCCTAGCTAATCGTCCTCAGCAATTTTTCAAAGTTTCTGTCAGAGAGAAGGCATTGTGAAGGAAGTACTAGCTAAGGTTATACAAATGAGTTGAAATATTGCACACTCCTTCATGTGGTCATATATTTACACTCCTAAAAATTTCAGCTCCATCCCTTTATCTATGAGAGCACATGACCAAATCTTTGCTTTTGTCAATATTTTCAGGTTGTCAAGCAAGTATATTTTATATTGCTTCATTTTGGATGAAAATTTACCAGAGCATTCTATTGACCATAAAACATGTCTCCACCAATTTTGGGATCAATTCTTCAAGCCAATTATTTCTCTAGAATTTTTGTAAGTTTCTGGACAGAGAGAATAGCTGTGAAGGAAGTACCACTTTGGTGAATCCATTTGGTACCAACTTTCGACAGCATCTTCTTATGACCAAATCACTAAGCCTTGCCAAATTTAAGCTCAAGTGTCTTCTCCATGTGAGTGCACCTTCCTGATCAAGTATCTGGACCCATAATGTGAGTTACAAAGCAACTATATTAGTTTGTGCTCCATTATGCTCCAAAACCTCTAGGATCATAGTCCTTCCGTAGTTAATCATCCTAGACAACACCATTTGACCCAATCAGTTTCCTGTTGATCAGCAGTGCTCTGCCAAGTTTCATGCAGTAAACTTCATTGCTTAGTTACCATTTAACCATAACACCCCAGATCAAGCCATGGCATCATAAATGCTCCATCTTGGAAGGACATAACGATAGACACCATTTACCTGCCTCTCGTGACCTCCTTGTTTATTGTCTCGTGGCGACCGCGCGGCTGGCATGCCAACTCACGCGCTTTGTGCGTTGCGGCGCGTCCAGGACGTCATTTGCGCTTCGACCTCTTCTCCTCTCGTCGGCTTCGCACGTGTGAGCATGTCCAGTGGCTTCACCTCATCATCGCCGTTCCTTTGGACCCCTCTCCCCCTCCGTCCGCTTCCTCACCGACGCTCACTGACGCACGCCCACGGGAGCACAGTGCCTGACAGGGCATTAACGACGGTTGGCTCTTCTTCCTCTGCTCTCCCCCTTGGCGCCTACTGCTCTGTGACCTTCGTCCGCTCCCCCTCGCCGTGTTCCCGTGCCCGCCCGTGCTCGCTGAGCCTCGCCAGAGCTTTGGCCGAGCTCGAGCGGCAGCACTCGGCCACGGCCTCCCTCGTCCGGCTATATATAGGCGTCCCCGATCGCTCCCGAGCTCACCAACCGCTCCCCCTCACTCCACTACTCCTCCCCAGCCCATCCGTTCGATTCCAGAGCCTCTCACCACCTCGGTTGGCCGCCATGGCCACCGCGGCCTCCTCCTAAATTCACCCGGAGCCGAGCCCCTCCCTCACTTCCACCACCACCAGAGACCTCCATCCTCACCCTGGAGCCACCCCAACACAAGGTTGTCAGAATCACAATTTTGAATCGGATCGGAGCTTCGATGGTAGGATCGCTAATCATAGAATCTTCACTATCAAGATCATAGAAACATAGATTCTAAGAACTGAAATCGTAGAATCAGAGGGGTAATCTTGGATCGTAAAGTCGTAGAATCGTATAACAAATTCGCGATTCTGACAACCTTGCCAACACCTCTTGTTCTCCTGTCGTGGTTGTTTGCCACGAACTCCCCGGCGGCCGAAGCTCTCCTCCGCCACGACTTCTTGTTCCATCTGCTCCGCTGCTCTCTGGCGTGGGCAGATCCCTCAGGCGGGTGCGGCTCCTCGCGCTGGCCACTCCGGTGGCCCGAGCTCCACCGGAGGTGGTCGGAGTCGTCCGAACGAGCGCTGGCGGCGAGCTCCTGCTCTACTCCGTTGGCCAAGCGCGAGGAGAAGGAGACGATGCCCCCTCCCTGCCAGCTGGCCGTGGGCCCCGCGGGCCCCGCGCGTCATTGAGCCAGCCACCGGCCCCGGCTTTGCCATGCTGGATAAATGGAGGCGTAATCCAATGGATTACGTCTTCGCTTATCGAAACCATATTCCTCTTCTACTTCAGACCAGAATGCGTTTTCACTTCAGTGAAAGCGTATTTCCAGCGCTTTCAGTTTTTCAGTCAGGGGCCCGTTTGAGAGGATTTCTGTTACAGGTAGGTCCCTGGCAGAAAACAGTTCACAACTTTTTGCTCACAACTCCAAATGAGGTGATTCCAAATACCACTTTTTCATCTCGTCGAGTCCGTTTTGTTGGTATCATTTTCACCATGGGTTAACATCATAAAAATGACCATTTTACCATTACGCTTAATCAGCCCCCTCCGAGAGAGAATGTTTTCCTGCGATTCTTTCCGCGAGCTTCTCGCACTTCTTCCCGGTGATTTCATCTACCCCAGGCAAGCCACACCATCCATTTGCATGATTGCAATGCAGTGACATGGTTTAACTTATTTAAACTTGTTTAAAATATTGCTTTAGCTACATGTGATCTTATTTGTAACATCCCAAATTTTCAATTTGGAATGTTACACATTAAGTCATCATGCATTACATATTTTCTTGCATTTTGTCGATCCTAGAAATTTCACGCAACTCAAGGACCCTCGGAGAGAGTTGGAGATTTCATTATTTTCATATTTGAGTTTTCTCAAATTTTGAAAATAGGATCATTTGATTTTATTTATTTTATCTTCAATTATTTCTACTATCAAATTATGAGAGAGGGAATAAAATGACTTTCCCAAAATAAAGAAATAATGAAGATTTATAATAATATCAAATAAGATTTTTATTTCGAAGTTTTCGCTTTTATTTGCCTTAGGGAAAAATGCGTGTTTTCAAAAATTGCATTTTGGCCCCGTGTTAAAGTTCATTTTGTTCGACTCATTTTTAGGAGTCGGGGAAAGTTTACTTTATTAATTTTGGAGTTCGTTTAGATTTTTTTATTTATTTTTCTCGTGAAACCGCTTTTAAAAAAATCTGCAGCATATGGGCCAAATGGCCCACGCCGCCAACCAGCCGGCCGGCCAGGAGGCCAAGGCCATCGCGCGCACGCACCTAGGGAGCCAGGGAGCCAAGGTTTCCTATTCTTTTTCAAATCCTAGTAGGATTTGATCCCGTTTCGTTATTCCGTTTTTTATTCCTAGGATTCCTAATCCTACTCTATTTCTTGTCCCCTACCCCAAGCAAAACCCTCCCTCCCCAATATAAATACCCAAGCACCCTCCAACACATCAAACCAACACCTCTCCTCTCCTCTCCTCCTCCAGCAGTAGCAGTGCCGCCCGCCAACGCCGCCCGCCGCCGCCGACGCCCGCGCCGCCCAGCCGCCGCGCCGCCGCCCCGCCCACGCCGCCGCCGCCGCCCTACGCCGTTGTCGCCATAGCCGCCGCCGCCACCATAGCCGCCGCCACCGCCCTACACCACCGCCCGCCGCCACGAGCCCTCGCTTCTTGAGGTACTAGCCAGCGCCCGCGTCACCTTTCTTTTCCTCGGTTTGGTTTTTCAGAATCGTTCCAGCTTTTCCGCTCCGGTTTCTAGATCGGTTTTTCGTTCGGTTTTCTTTCCGAAACCCTAGATCGGTTTTTCTCGCCGGTTTTTCTTTCCGGTTTTGTTTAGTAATCGTTAGCGGACCGTTCATTCCCTAACGAACGTGATCACCGGTTTGCTTGGTTAATGAACGTCCGCTTGTTCAACCGTTCGTCGTTTTCTTTCTCATCGGATTTATTCCGCTATTTTTCTGACAGCGATTTCAGATCCGATTTTCTTTCTAGTCTATCTTCTCGCTCGCTTATCAGAATCAGGTGATTCAAACGCCTGGAGTTTCATCTCGAAACCGCCGTTACGATTAATCAACTTAAACAAAGTTTTGCTACTGTAAAATTTGACTTAGTTTCAACTTGCTAGAACCGAGTTGTTTTCTTTCGTTGTTTGACTTTCTTTGCTTTATTTGATTCGATTCTTTTTGCAACTGTGGTTCTTAAGTTGAACTTTCTGGTTAGATCTTTTATTCGAGATTTACCCGTGCATTAGATGAGTACTTATTGTATGCTTGTTGTTTGTCTGCGATTAGATCACCCGAGTGCGCCGCTTGTTACTTGAGTCTCTAGGTTTCATGGATCATCGCAAGGCAAGTAACACTTGATCATACTTTTCTACTACCCAGTTTTTATGCATTAGATCAATCCTCAAACACTTGCATGATTAGGATCTAATTAAATTATGGGATGGGAAGTAGATGAGGTAGTACCTATTACCTGTTTTATTACCAAACCTTTGGGAGTTACTTCTACGTTTGCTTATTTGCCATGCTATGCTAGTAGACGTGGATTGGGTGAGTGTATCCATGACAGATGTGAGATTGTTAAATTAATGGTTTATTTAAGGTGGCAACTTAAACACACATCCGGGTGGATTGAGGCACTGGGGTTTCTGTGACTTGCCTGTTTTTCTTTGGACCGCCACCTGTGCTCAAAGGGATCATAAGATTATTCAAACTAGAAACTTCCGTGTGCAGCCGCAAGCCATTATGGGCTCTGGCATAGTTGACTAAGTCGTATGAACTCTTATAGTGGTGGACTAGCAGATGTAGGGGATGTAGGTGTACCGTCCACCCATCGTAAGGTGCTAGCGCTTCGAAAGACTATGTCTCGGTCATCCGCTCTCAAACACCATGTAGTGCGAGAAACCAAACGGAGGCGATCGAGTCTTGTGGGGAAAAGTGCAAACCTCTGCAGAGTGTATAAACTAATCATGATTAGCCGTGTCCCCGGTTATGGACATCTTGAGTATCTAGTACTTGAATATCATGTGAATCTCAACATGTTACCCTAATTAATATTGATGGGTTTTTAATGAGTACTTTTAATTGGGATTGAGGATGCTGTCAACCATTCTCAGTGTTCAACAACCACCATGATAGTTAAACAAATTTATTCCTTTGCGAGAGGGAAAACCGGCTTTATGCAAAAGCTGTAATCAGAGAGCTTTTCCACCAGCCATATATGCATGTAGTACAGGCTTATCATTCGTTACTCTCTATGTGTTACATTGCCAAGATATTCCATGTGTCGACTGTTTTCGGGCTGCAACTTTCATGTTGCGTACTTTTCGACGCATTTAGTAAGGTGCTTTAGGTCGTGGTTCTATACTCGATGATGCTGGAGTTGATGGACTCACTTATCTTCCAAGTCTTCCGCTGTTATCGTTATTAGATGGCCTTAAGCCATATTTATTGTAATAAGTCCTCTTTTGGACCACGATGTAATAAGTGTGTGATTGCTACTCTGTTATAAATCCTTGAAGTACTTGTGTGGTGTCAAGATTCTTGATCCGGGGATGACGCCTTTGAGCACGAGACTTGATCCATTCGGTCGGGTCACTACAGAGATGGTATCGAGCACACGCTGATCAGAGGACACGACCACTAAGTTAAAGCCATAGATAACTACTATCTTCCCATTTTCTAACTCCTCATCTTTTCTACTCTTTTTTGATGAAGGACGCGAAGTTCAAGTACGCCCAACCTGATGAAGGCACACCTTTTGGATTTCACTTGAAGGAAGTCACCAAGTACCTGAACATTGGACTACCAAGCTTCACCGAGACTTTCAACGCCACTCTGCCTGAAGAGGAGCGCTGGAAGATTCAAGCTCACGTTCCGGGAAGGACATTCGCCCCAATCACCAAGCCTATAGATAGTGTTTTTACTGCACCAACCTGGAGTCTGGGAAAGAGCATGGCAGCTCATATCACCATGGGACGCATTGGAGAAGTTTACCAAGAAGACCTCAAGGACACCATCTATCAGATTTGTGTACGCCGAGATGAACAATGGGAGATAGTCAGCACCAAGAAGGACAGATCCATCGCAACTTTCATCCAGGAGTTAAACCAGCACATTCGACGCCAGGAGAACCAGATGTGCAATGATATGATCGAATTGAAGGATGCGAAGGGAAGGATCATCGAACTTGAAGGAGAATTGAAGTCTACGCGTAAGGACTACATGGACGAGATCGTAGCTGTAGCAAGACACAATAACGAACTTAAGTATGAGATTGAAGAACTCAAGAAGAAATTGGCGCTCAAGAATGAAGACAAGTACGTCGACTGTCCGAGCAACTACATCATCATCGACGACACCGATTCGGATCCAAGTGAACCCGACTTTGAAGACGAAGCTGGAGCAGACATCATGAAGTCTTCCACCGGTTCAAATTAATAGATGACCCCCACACATTAGTAGTATTACCTCCATGTAAACATCATAGTACACGCACTTTGTAACGATAGATAGACCGTTGTATGCCCTTGTTTGAATTGATTGGAGTGATCTTGTGTGTTTTGTCTCATGTGCATATGGGCGGTGTTTCTCTCTAGACCTCATTCTATTCTCAATTCTCTTCTTTTCTTAAAACCCTCGGATGCCTCAGGACGTGACCCGAATTTGTTTTCTCGCCAGAGATCACTCGATTGATTCAGCAGAGAATCACATGGCTAGTATATGGTGTGATCGATCGCCATTAAGGATTGGACACTATGTTTTCCCTCGGACCTAATAGTTGTGGAATACTAAGGATTTGATGTGATATTAGTCATGGATTGGTTATCGAAGTATGGAGGGAACATAGATTGCGCCACTAAGTCAATTTTGCTTACCACCCCAAAAGGGAGGAGAATCAAGTATGTATCACGGCATGAGCCGAGGAGAGCACGAATAAATTCCTTATCAGGAGTTGTGCAGGAAGAAGTACCAGTGGTAAGGGATTTCCTTGATGTATTTCCCGAGGAATTGCCAGGAATGCCACCGGATAGAGACATTGAGTTTTGATTGAGTTGTTGCCAGGAACAGGCCCAATATCGAAGCGACCATACAGGATGCCCGCACAGGATTTGGCGGAAATCAAGAAGCAGATTAAGGAGCTATTGGATAAAGGTTATATATGCCCAAGTTCTTCGCCTTGGGGATCACCCGCATTTTAGTAGAGAAGAAGGACGGATCATTAAGGATGGTTGTAGACTATCGTGGTTTAAATGAAGTAACAATCAAGAACAAGTACCCACTACCAATGATAAATGATCTGCTTGATCGCTTGCAAGGAGCTAAAGTGTTTTCCAAGATCGATTTGCGATCGTGGTACCATCGATTGAAGATTCGAGAGCAGGACATACCTAAGACATCATTTATCACGAGATATGGATCAGTATGAATATACCGTTATGTCATTTGGACTGACTAACGCTACCGCCTATTTCATGAACCTGATGAACAAAGTGTTTATGGAGTTTTTGGATAAGTTCGTCGTGGTGTTTATAGATGATATTTTGGTTTTCTCGAAGAATGAAGAGGAACATAAGGAACAATTGCGATTGGTTTTGGAGAAACTAAGGGAACATCAGTCATATGCCAAGTTCAGCAAATGTGAGTTTTGGCTAAAGGAAGTTGGATTTCTTGGACATGTTATATCCGGAGAAGGGATAGCAGTTGACCCCACAAAGGTTGAGACCAGAACCAAATGGGAAGCACCAACGATAGTTGGAGAGATCCGAGTTTCCTTGGACTCGGAGGATACTACCGAAGATTCATTGAGAATTTCTCAAGGATTGCAAAGCCTATGACGGAGTTGCTGAAAAAGGATACCAAGTTCATATGGACTGAGGATTGTGAGGCAAGTTTTCAGGAGTTGAAGAAAAGATTGGTTACCTCACCAGTGCTAATTTTGCGGATCGCACCAAGGATTATGAGGTGTATTGCGACGCTTCACGTCGAGGACTTGGAGCAGTCCTTATGCAGGAAGGAAGAGTTGTTTCGTATGCTTCACGACAGCTTAAGCCTCATGAGTTGAATTATGCCACACATGACTTGGAGTTAGCAGCCGTTGTGCATGCATTGAAGACATGGAGACATTTCCTCATTGGAAATCATTGTGAGGTGTACATGGATCACAAGAGTTTGAAGTACATCTTCACGCAGAAGGAATTAAATCTCAGACAGAGGAGATGGTCGGAGCTTATTAAGGATTATGATATGAGATTGCATTATCACCCCGGGAAGGCTAACGTTGTAGCAGCATTTATTGAGCCGTAAGAGCCACGCCAATACACTAATGGTGGGAGGAATATCCAAGGAGTTAGCCGAGGACCTTCGAGAGCTATGTTTGGAAATAGTTCGAGAGGCTATGTAGCAGCATTGGAGATTCAACACGTTGATGGACAAAATCAGAGAAGCTCAAAAGGCAGATAAGGAAGTTGCCTCTATAAAGGAGAAAATGAGCGAAGGAAAATCTAAGGGATTTCGTGAGGATGAGCACGATACCCTATGGTTTGAGGACCGTGTGTATGTGCCAAATGACCCGGAGATCAGGAAATTGATTCTGCAAGAGGCACATGATTCACCATATTTGATTCACCATGGAAATACCAAGATGTATTTGGATTTGAAGAATACTTTCTGGTGGACCGGAATGAAGAAAGATATTGCAGAGTATGTAGCAGTTTGGCGTATGTCGAGAGTGAAGGCGTAACATCGAAGCCGCCAGGATTGTTGCAACCATTGCCGATACCCGAATGGAAGTGGGATAAACTAGTCATGGATTTCATCACAGGTTTGCCAAAGACTCGTTCCGGCTATGACTCGATTTGGGTTATAGTCGACCGCTTGACGAAGGTAGCTCATTTCATTCCAGTCAAGACTACCTATAGCAGTGCTAAGTTGGCAAAGATATACATGACCAAAATTGTGTGTTTACATGGAGTTCCGAGGAGTATCGACGTATAGAGGAACCCAATTTACCTCAAAGTTTTGGAATCAGCCAGGAAACATCGAGAACCAGTGGAATTCAAGATAACTTTTCACCCACGCATCGATGGATGACCGAGAGAGGCAATCAGATTTTGGAAGATATGTCGAGAGCTTGTGCACTAGATTATGGATCTAGTTGGGATGATAGCTTGTCAGATGCAGAGTTTTCTTATAACAATGCTACCAAACCAGCTTGAAGATGGCACCTTTCGAGGCTTTGTACGGAAGGAGGTGCAGGACACCGTTATCATGGGACGAAGTCAGTTGTTTGGACCAGATTTGATTAAGGAGTCTGAACAGAAGGTTAAGTTGATTCGCGATAGGCTCAAGGTAGCCCAGTCCAGACAGAAAAGCTATGTGGATTCAAAACGCAAGGCGATAGAATATGAAGTTGGAGACAGAGTATATCTTAGAGTATCCCCACTTCGAGGAGTTAAGCGTTTTGGAGTTAAAAGGAAAATTAGCACCACGTTTCGTTGGACCGTATAGGATCTTGCAACGCATGGGAGAAGTTGCTTATAAGCTGGAATTGCCAGAGGGACTGTCAGGAGTTCATGACGTGTTCCATGTTTCTCAGTTGAAGAAATGTCACGCCGAGATGGCGGAAGTACCGCTAAGAGATACAGTGCCACTTGAAGCAATTCAGTTGAAGGATGATTTAACATATGAGGAGAGACCAACAGATTCTCGAATATGCCAACAGAGTTACTCGCAAAGAAGGTTACCAAGTTTTGCAAAGTTCAAGGAGCCACCACACCGAGGATGAAGCCACGTGGGAAAGAGAAGAAGATTTGCTCAAGGACCACCTCACCTATTTTCTAGCCAACCCGAATCTCGAGGGCTAGATTCATCTTAAGGGGTAGGTTTGTAACATCGCAAATTTTCAATTTGGAATGTTATACATTAAGTCATCATGCATTACATATTTTCTTGCATTTTGTTGATCCTAGAAATTTCACGCAACTCAAGGACCCTCGGAGAGAGTTGGAGATTTCATTATTTTCATATTTGAGTTTTCTCAAATTTTGAAAATAGGATCATTTGATTTTATTTATTTTATCTTCAATTATTTCTACTATCAAATTATGAGAGAGGGAATAAAATGACTTTCCCAAAATAAAGAAATAATGAAGATTTATAATAATATCAAATAAGATTTTTATTTCGAGTTTTCACTTTTATTTGCCTTAGGGAAAAATGCGTGTTTTCAAAAATTGCATTTTAGCCCCGAGTAAAAGTTCATTTTGTTCGACTCATTTTTAGGAGTCGGGGAAAGTTTACTTTATTAATTTTGGAGTTCGTTTAGATTTTTTTTTCTGCGCGCGAAACCGTTTAAAAAAAAATCTGCAGCGCCTTGGGCCAAAGGCCCAAACCGCCAACCAGCCGGCCGGCCAGGAGGCCAAGGCCATCACACGCACGCACCTAGGGAGCCAGGGAGCCAAGGTTTCCTATTCTTTTACAAATCCTAGTAGGATTTGATCCCGTTTCGTTATTCCGTTTTTTATTCCTAGGATTCCTAATCCTACTCTATTTCTTGTCCCCTACCCCAAGCAAAACCCCTCCCCTCCCCAATATAAATACCCAAGCACCCCCCCTCCAACACATCAAACCAACACCTCTCCTCTCCTCTCCTCCTCCGCAGCAGCAGCAGTGCCGCCGCCGCCAACGCCGCCGCCCGACACCGCCCGCCGCCGACGCCTTGTTGTCGCCATATAGCCGCCGCCGCCACCCATAGCCGCCGCCACCGCCCTACACCACCGCCGCCGCCGCCGGAGCCCCTCGCTTCTTCGAGGTACTAGCCCCGCGCCGCGTCACCTTTCTTTTCCTCGGTTTGGTTTTTCGTAAATCGTTCCAGTTTTCCGTTCCGGTTTTCTAGATCGGTTTTTCGTTTCGATTTTCTTTCCGAAACCCTAGATCGGTTTTTCTCGCCGGTTTTTCTTTCCGGTTTTGTTTAGTAATCGTTCGCAGGACCGTTCGTCCTAACGAACGTGATCACCGGTTTGCTTCGGTTAATGAACGTCCATTCGTTCAACCGTTCGTCGTTTTCTTTCTAATCGGATTTATGCCGCTATTTTTCTGATAGCGATTTCAGATCCGATTTTCTTTCTAGTCTATCTTCTCGCTCGTTTATCGGAATCAGGTGATTCAAACGCCTGGAGTTTCATCTCGAAACCGCCGTTATGATTAATCAACTTAAACAAAGTTTTGCTACTGTAAAATTTGACTTAGTTTCAACTTGCTAGAACCGAGTTGTTTTCTTTCGTCGTTTGACTTTCGTTGCTTTATTTGATTCGATTCTTTTTGCAACCAGGGTTCTTAAGTTGAACTTTCTGGTTAGATCTTTTATTCGAGATTTACCCGTGCATTAGATGAGTACTTATTGTATGCTTGTTGTCTGTCTGCGATTAGATCACCCGGAGTGCGCCGCTTGTTACTTTGAGTCTCTAGGTTTCATGGATCATCGCTAAAGGCAAGTAACACTTGATCATACTTTTCTACTACCCAGTTTTTATGCATTAGATCAATCCTCAAACACTTGCATGATTAGGATCTAATTAAATTATGGGATGGGAAGTAGATGAGGTAGTACCTATTACCTGTTTTATTACCAAACCTTTGGGAGTTACTTCTACAGTGCTTATTTGCCATGCTATGCTAGTAGACGTGGATTGGGTGAGTGGATCCATGACAGATGTGAGATTGTTAAATTAATGGTTTATTTAAGGTGGCAACTTAAACACACATCTGGGTGGATTGAGGCACTGGGGTTTCTGTGACTTGCCTGCTTTTCTTTGGACCGCCACCCGTGCTCAAAGGGATCATAAGATTATTCAAACTAGAAACTTCCGTAGCAAACAAAGCCATTATGGGCTCGCATAGTTGACTAAGTCGTGCGAACTCTTATAGTGGTGGACTAGCAGATGTAGGGGATGTAGGTGTACCGTCCACCCATCGTAAGGTGCTAGCGCTTCGAAGACTATGTCTCGGTCATCCGCCTCTCAAACACCATGTAGTGCGAGAAACCAAACGGAGGCGATCGAGTCTTGTGGGGAAAAGTGCGCAAACCTCTGCAGAGTGTATAAACTAATCATGATTAGCCGTGTCCCCGGTTATGGACATCTTGAGTATCTAGTACTTGAATATCATGTGAATCTCAACATGTTACCCTAATTAATATTGATGGGTTTTTAATGAGTACTTTTAATTGGGATTGAGGATGTGTCAACCATTCTCGGTGTTCAACAACCACCATGATAGTTAAACAAATTTATTCCTTTGCAAGAGGGAAAAACTGGCTTTATGCAAAATCAGAATCAGAGAGATTTTCCACCAGCCATATATGCATGTAGTACAGGCTTATCATTCGTTACTCTCTATGTGTTACATTGCCAAAGATATTCCATGTGTCGACTGTTTTGCTGCAACTTTCATGTTGCAGACTTTTCGCATTTACGAGTAAGGTGCTTTAGGTCGTGGTTCTATACTCAGTGATGCCGGAGTTGATGGACTCACTTATCTTCCAAGTCTTCCGCTGTTATCGTTATTAGATGGCCTTAAGCCATATTTATTGTAATAAGTCCTCTTTTGGACCACGATGTAATAAGTGTGTGATTGCTACTACTCTGTTATAAATCCTTCAAGTATCGTGTGGTGTCAAGATTATCGATCCAGGATGACGCCTTTGAGCACGAGACTTGATCCATTCGGGTCGGGTCACTACAGAGATGGTATCGAGCACACGCCGATCGTAGGACACGCACCACTAAGTTAAAGCCATAGATCACTACTCTCTTCACATTTTCTAACTCCTCATCTTTTCTACACTTTAGGATGAAGGACGCCAAGATCAAGTACGCCCAACCGGATGAAGGCACACCTTTTGGATTTCACTTGAAGGAAGTCACCAAGTACCGAACATTGGACTACCAAGCTTCACCGAACTTTCAACGCCACTCGCTCAAGAGGAGCGCCGAAGATTCAAGCTCACGTTCGGAAGGACATTCGCCCCAATCACCAAGCCAATAGATAGTGTTTTCAGCACCAACTCGAGTCCGGAAAGAGCATGGCAGCTCATATCACCATGGGACGCATTGGAGAAGTTTACCAAGAAGACCTCAAGGACACCATCTATCGATTTGTGGACGCCGAGATGAACAATGGGAGATAGTCGGCACCAAGAAGGACAGATCCATCGCAGCTTTCATCCAGAGTTAAACCAAAGCACATTCGGACGCCAGGAGAACCAGATGTGCAATGATATGATCGAATTGAAGGATGCGAAGGGAAGGATCATCGAACTTGAAGGAGAATTGAAGTCTACGCGTAAGGACTACATGGACGAGATCGTAGCTGTAGCAAGACACAATAACGATCTTAAGTATGAGATTGAAGAACTCAAGAAGAAATTGGCGCTCAAGAATGAAGACAAGTACGTCGACTGTCCGAGCAACTACATCATCATCGACGACACCAATTCGGATCCAAGTGAACCCGACTTTGAAGACGAAGCTGGAGCAGACATCATGGAGCCTTCCACCGGTTCAAATTAATAGATGACCCCCACACATTAGTAGTATTACCTCCATGTAAACATCATAGTACACGCACTTTGTAACGATAGATAGACCGTTGTATGCCCTTGTTTGAATTGATTGGAGTGATATTGTGTGTTTTGTCTCATGTGCATATGGGTAGTGTTTCTCTCTAGACCTCATTCTATTATCAATTCTCTTCTTTTCTTAAAACCCTCAGATGCCTCCGAGACGCGACCCCGAATTTGTTTTCCCGCCAGAGATCACTCAGTTGATTCAGCAGCAGAATACATGGCTAGTATATGGTGTGATCGACTGCCATTAAGGATTGGACACTATGTTTTTTCCTCGGACCTAATAGTTCTGGAATCCCAAGGATTTGATGTGATATTAGGCATGGATTGGTTATCGAAGTATGGAGGGAACATAGATTGCGCCACTAAGTCAATTTTTCTTACCACCCCAGAAGGGAGGAGAATCAAGTATGTATCACGGCATGAGCCGAGGAGAGCACGAATAAATTCCTTATCAGGAGTTGTGCAGGAAGAAGTACCAGTGGTAAGGGATTTCCCTGATGTATTTCCTGAGGAATTGCCAGGAATGCCACCGGATAGAGACATTGAGTTTTGATTGAGTTGTTGCCAGGAATTTATCCCTACAAAATCATATAGTCTGGCTATGCTCCATGTTCACCACACAAAGCATTAAAATCATGCACAACCCCGATGACAAGCCAAGCAATTGTTTCATACTTTCACTATAGGTGGAATAGAATATGATGGTGGAGGTTGTGTGGAGAAGACAAAAAGGAGGAAAGTCTCACATCTACGCGGCTAATCAACGGGCTATGGAGATGCCCATCAATTGATGTCAATGCGAGGAGTAGGGATTTCCTTGCAACGGATGCACTAGAGCTATAAGTGTATGAAAGCTCAGACTGAAACTAAGTGGGTGTGCATCCAACTTGCTTTCTCAAGAAGACCTCGGGCATTTGAGGAAGCCCATCATCGGAATATACAAGCCAAGTTCTATAATGAAAATTCCCACTAGTATATGAAAGTGATAACTCAAGAGACTCTCTATATGAAGAACATGGTGCTACTCTGAAGCACAAGTGTGGTAAAAGGATAGTAACATTGTCCCTTCTCTCTTTTTTTGTTTTTTTCTTCTTCTTTTTTCTTTTTTTGTAGGCTTCTTTGGCCTCTCTCTTTTTTGATAACCTCACATGGGAAAATGTTCTAATAATTATGATCATCACACTTTTATTTACTTACAACTCAATGATTACAATTTGATACAAGAACAAAATATGACTCTATATGAATGCCTCCGGCGGTGTACCGGGATGTGCAATGATCTAGCGTAGCAAAGATATAAAAAAACGGACAAGCCATGAAAATATCATGCTAGCTATCTTATGATCATGCAAGGCAATATGACAATAAATGCTCAAGTCATGTATATGATGATGATGGAAGTTGCATGGCAATATATCTCGGAATGGCTACGGAAATGCCATGGTAGGTAGGTATGCTGGCTATTTTGAGGCAGATATAAGGAGGCTTATGTGTGACAGAGCGTATCATATCACGGGGTTTGGATGCACCGGCGAAGTTTGCACCAACTCTCGGGGTGAGAAAGGGCAATGCACGGTACCGAAGAGGCTAGCAATGATGGAAGGGTGAGAGTGCGTATAATCCATGGACTCAACATTAGTCATAAAGAACTCACATACTTATTGCAAAAATCTATTAGTCATCGAAACAAAGTACTACGCGCATGCTCCTAGGGGGATAGATTGGTAGAAACAGACCATCGCTCGTCCCCGACTGCCACTCATAAGGAAGACAATCAATAAATACCTCATGCTCCAACTTCGTTACATAACGGTTCACCATACGTGCATGCTACGGGAATCACAAACCTCAACACAAGTATTTCTACAATCCATAACTACCCATTAGCATGACTCTAATATCACCATCTTTATATCGCAAAACTATTGCAAGGAATCAAACATATCATATTAAGTGATCTACAAGTTTTATGTAGGATTTTATGACTAACCATGTGAATGACCAGTTCCTGTCAACTCTCTAAATAGATATAAGTGAAGAAAGAGAGTTCAATTCTTTCTACAAAAGATATGCCCACGCTCTAAAAAATATAAGTGAAGCAAAAAGAGCATTCTACAAATGGCGGTTTTCTATGTGAAGAGAAACAGGCAATCCAAACTTCAAATGATATAAGTGAAGCACATGAAGCATTCTATAAAGCCATACCCAAAAGATATAAGTGAAGTGCAAAGAGAATTCTATAAATCAACCAAGGACTATCTCATACCAGCATGGTGCATAAAATAAAAGTGAACTAAATGCAAAAGACGCTCCAAGATTTGCACATATCGCATGAGCGAAACGAATCCGAAAACATACTGATACTTGTTGAAGAAAGATGGGATGCCTTCCGGGGCATCCCCAAGCTTAGACGCTTGAGTCTCCTTGAATATTTACTTGGGGTGCCTTGGGCATGCTCAAGCTTGAGCTCTTTCCTCTCCTCCTTCTCCTCACATCGAGACCTCCTCGATCTTCGAACACTTCATCCACACAAAACTCAACAGAAAACTCGGTAAGATCCGTTAGTATAATAAAGCAAATCACTACTCTAAGTACTGTTGCAAACCAATTCATATTTTGTTTTTATATTGTAGCTACTGTAATATAACTTTTCCATGGCCGCACTGATATAAATCGATAGTTTCATCAAAACAAGCAAACTATGCATCAAAAACAGAATCTGTTTTAAACAGGACAGTCTGTAATAATCTGAACATTCACCATACCTCTAGTTCTCCAAAAATTCTGCCAAAATTAGGAAAAATAAAAAAATTTATAGAAAGAAAGTGCAAAAAGTTTCAGAACCATTTGACGTTCCAGTAAAAAATGTAAAATCGCGCACTACAACCAAAGTTTTTGTCCTGCACCGCACAAACCAACAAGTAGTCTAAAACATCCTAAAGGCAAAGCTCGGCACATTATTTTTATTTTTAAACTTTATAAAAGCAGACAACAGAAATAAATGACTCTCTAAAACTTACGGGTTTTCTCCCTAGCAGCGCTTTCTTTAAAGCTGTAGCGACCCGACCCGAATGGATCAAGTCTCTGTGCTTAAGTGTCATCCCTGGATCGGTATGCTGACACACACAGTACTCGATGATTTATAACAGAGGTAAATCACATGTATAAAATAACGTAAATACTATTACCTCAATCCAAATAGAGGAAGTAACAAGGTTGTGGATTCCCATCAACAACAACGGCAAAGTTGAGTGTAGAAATCGTAACCCTAACGTATCACTTACTCGTCGTCTGAAAAGTATGCAACATGAAAATTTGCAGCCCGAAAACGGGTCAGCACATGGAATATGCTGACAACGTAACACATAGAGAATAATAATGGATTAAGCTATACTACATTCATATTTGGCTGGTGGAAAGCTCTATGGTTACTGTTTTACGTAAAGCCAATTTTTCCCTACTGCAAAGGAATAAATTTATTTAACTATCATGGTGGTTGTTGAACATTGAGAATGGTTGACAGCATCCTCAATCCCAATTAAAAGTACTCATTAACAACCCAACAATATTAATTAGAGTAACATGATGAGATTCACATGATATCCAAGTACTAGATACTCAAGATGTCCATAACCGGGGACACGACTAACCATGATTAGTTTATACACTCTGCAGAGGTTTGCGCACTTTTCCCCACAAGAATCGATCGCCTCCGTTGGATTTCTCGCACTACATGATGTTTGAGGAACGGATGACCGAGACATAGTCTTTCGGAAGCGCTAGCACCTTACATAGGGTAGACCGGTACACCTACTTCCCCCTACATCTGCTAGTCTACCCGTAAGAGTTCGCACAACTTAATCAACTATGCCAGAGCCCATAATGGCTTGTGGCTGCACATGTAAGTTTCTAGTTTGAATAATCTCATCATCCCTTTGGGCCTGGGTGGCGGTCCGAAGAAATACAGGCAAGTCCTGATGGAAACCAGGTGCCTCAATCCACCCAGATGTGTGTTTAAGTTGCCACCTTAAATAAACCATTAATTAACACTCTCACATCTGTCATGGATACACTCACCCAATCCACGTCTACTGGCATAGCATGGCAATATCAGCAAACGTAGAAGTAACTCCCAAAGGTTTGATAATAAAAAGGTAATAGGTAGTACCTCAACTACTTTCCATAACCCACAATTTAATTAGACCCTAATCATGCAATGTTTGGGGATATATCTAATGCAATAAAAACTGGGTATGAGAAAAGGTATGATCAAAGTGTTACTTGCCTGCAATGTTGATGAAGATGCTTCGCACTCAAAACTCTTGATAGTTCTACTCGTCACACTCCGGTCAATCTATCGTAAGCAAGCAATAGTAACCACACATAAGCAATCACTCAAAAGATCGGAAAGAACGAAGAAAACAATTCCGAAAACATCAACACCAAGCAAATAACTCTTGCAACATAAAACAATTTCTAACGGTACCAAAATTATGTGAATTTGGCCTTATTAGAAAGTTTAGGTCAAGAGCTTCGATTTGCAAAAAGAATCAACTAACTCAGAGTTACGAAACTCAAGTTATGATCAAACGAAGTTTGAATACAAATCTAATCTAATTAAAATTTTTAAAATTTCAAAAACATGTTTGAGTTGGATTACTGGATAGAGGGGATCATAACGAAGAAGTGGGTGTTGGTTTCGTTGGATTTGGACAAACGGTGTAAAAGATGTGAGCGTTTGAAAACCAGGGGTTAAACTGGAAAAAAATACTACATCTAGGTCCCTGGCCGCGTGTCAGATTGTTAGTGGCTGAAAACTGTTCGCTGTAGACTAAACAACAAACGTCCGCTACTTAGCGCATACCGGTTCGGAAGGAAAAAAAACTACTAGATCTAATCTTGGTCGTCGATTCTAGATCGGACGGAGGAGGCGGCGACGGCGACTTCATCGCAGCCAAGCGGCGTCGGCGGCGGGCAACGGCCGGCGGGCGCCGAGCTTGACCGGGCGGCTGCTCAGGACTTCGCCAGCGACGGCGGAGAATGGCAGGGCGGCGCGTCGAGGTGGATGTGCAGCTGGGTCGGCGAGGGGCGCCAAGACGGAGCGCGGCGGCGGCGACAGATCTCGTCGGAGGCGGGAGCTCCGGCGAGGGCGGCGGTTGTGGCGGAGGAGGAGAGAAACGGGGCCAGGGCTCCGGTATTTATAGGCGGGGTCGGAGAGGCTTGCGGGAGGGGCAAGGCGAGGCGGCGGAGGAGTCCGCGGTGGCTACGGCGGCGTCCGGCGACGTGCGGGAGTCGAACTCCGGCTCGGGGAGGGAGACGATCATGAGTGGGGCTGCTGAAGCAACGGCGCTGTGGGAAGTGGCTCATGGGAGGCACGGCGGTCTGGGCCGCTTCGGGCCGGCCGCCTGGCGCACGGCCGGGCTGAACAGTTTTTTTTAAATAAACAGACAGTCAAAGGAAAAAAGAAAAGAAATAAAACAGAAATATAATATAGGCATATTATATACCAAAATTTTCAGAAAATTATGTTCTACAACATGGACATTTTTGTCAAGTCAAATAAAATCAAGAAAAAATCAAATAATTCAAAGAGTGCTACTGCTCTAATAAAATCAACTGAAAATCATTTTAAAAATACCAAAATGACTTCAAATTAATTTCTCTCCAATTTTCTGATGTAGGGAATCATGTTACCCTATTTTCCATATATTTTATTTTTGGAGAAAAATAATTTGAATAAAACTCAAATAACTCCAATTGGAAATAAATTCAAAAGAACTTTGAATTTAATTCTTTGAAACCCCCAACTCATATTTCATATGTTTTGAAGAAGTCATTTTATCTTCGCTCGTGAAAATCATTGAGTTGCATAAAGTTTCAGAATTGGAAATATTTTTCCAAATGAAATTCGAATATTTTCAACACCCTTGTCATTTAAATAAATGGAAGAAGTCATGTCATCTTCTCTCCAGGGTTTTGTGATGAAAAGAATTTGAATTCCCGAAGATCATAAAAGCAAAAATGAAAGTTTGGGAAAGTCCTTTTATTCCCTCTCATTTAACTTTCAAAAAGTTTCAAAATTCACTCACTTTCAAACAATCAATCAAAACTATCTATTTATTATAACATTCCAAAATTTAGAATTTTGGGATGTTACAAAACTACCACCCTTAAAATGAATCTCGTCCTCGAGATTCGGAGAGGCTAGCAAGAAATAGGTTAGGTTTGGGGTCTTCTCAAAATCCATCGATCGTCTCCGGGGTCTCGGGTGCTACCACCCTTAGAAGCATGGTTATGGTTCCATCAAAACTCATATACTCCATCCTTATCGTTGACGGTGTCGGTCTTCTCAGATCGTAAGGATAATTCCTTCTCTGGGCTCTTTCGGTAGTGGCATAACCTTTTCCTCAATAGTTTTGTCCTTTCCTCTTGGTAAGGTTATCCCGAAACTGGGTCCTCTTAGCTGACGTGTCTGGCGCCAATTCTAAACAACAATCGATATCTCATGGTGGTCAACCATTTATGGTTTGTCCTGCAGGAAATGGGTCTGGGTTGATCCTCACCGTATATCCTACGGTTGGCAAAAGCTGCCTTGTACAAGGGAAAATACTTATACCATTCTAAGGTTCAAACAAGGTTTAATATCGTCGTCACTCTAATATAGGTGTGTCACTCAGATTTACCATCCCATATAGCAAAGTGAATAATAAGAGTAAGTCGGTATGGTGATCAATCCATCCCGCACCCAAATCATTACCTTATACACGGTTTAGCGAATCTCGCATTCTAACACTCGGTCATCCTCACAAGCATTGCAGAATTTCTCTTGTCGACAAACTAAGTTCGGAAAAATCCATTGATTCTGCAAGCCAACAAACATCTATCGTTTCTTCACAACTCTCAGGTTTTGCGTAAGCTCCTATAGAATCATCGGTTGATAAAATCGTAAATTCTTCCAGGGTTTTTTCCTTCAGCAAGAATGTGCTTGCTCCTTGGCAGGTCCTGGGGCCTGTGGGTTATGGCCCACCTCATCACTTGTAAACCTTGAACTCATCCTCGGGGCAGCTGATCGTTATTCCAACATTCAACTTCCAGCTTCCAAGCATACTTACAATCCATCCAATTGTATTGTCTTCCTTCCTTCTATTGGCACCAAACTAGGACATGATTACTCAGACTCATCATGGAATTTCCGTTGATCCATATTTCCAACATCATACCTCCTTTATATCCAATAGTAATTCATCTCTTCATTGTCGTGGGATATCCCACCTACCAAGATAAAAAAGTTATACTTATGAAGTCCATACTCCACTTCGTGGAACATCATTATCCTTTCCAGGGTCAAGCGTCCTTAGAGGGGAATATTGACCATCTCTGCATGGCACTTCTTCAACTGGGAAACGTGAAACACATCATGAACTCCTGACAGTCCTTCGGGTGTCTCCAACTTGTTAGCCAATTCTCCCGTACGTTCCAAACTCGGTATGGTCCTAGAAATCTCGGGGCTAACTTTCCGTTAACTCCAAATTGTTTAACTCCTCACAGAGGGGACACATGAAGACATGCTCTGTCTCCAATTTCATAGACTACCTCCTTGCGTTTTTGAGTCTGCATAACTCTTCTGCCTGGACTGAGCTACCTTCAGTCTATCTCGATCAACTTTAACATTCTCTTCTGACTCCTTGATCACATTTGGTCCAAACAACTGACGGTCTCCAACTTCATCCCACATCAACGGTGTCTGGCTCCTTCTCCCATACAAAGCTTTAAAAGGGGCCATCTTCAAACTGGCTTGGTAACTGTTGTTGTATGAGAACTCCGCGTAAGGTAGATTATCATCCCTACTAGATCCATAATCTAGCGCACACACTCTCAACATGTCCTCCAGAATCTGATTGACTCTCTCGGTCTATCCATCTGTCTGCGGATGAAAGGTCAGATCTTGAACTCTAGCCTAGTACACAAAGTCTGGTGCAGCCGATTCGAAAACTTTGAGGTAAACTGTGTTCCTCTATCTGATACGATGGTCCTCGGAACTCCATGCAGACATACAATCCTGGTCAAAATATCTTGGCCGACTTCGCACTTGTATAGGTGGTTTTCACTGGGATAAAGTGAGCCACTTTGGTCAAGCGAATCAACTACTACCCAGATAGAATCATGTCCCGTTCGGGTTCCGGTAACGAAATCCATGCCAAGCTTATCCCACTTCCATTCGGGTATCGGCATCGGCTGTAGTAATCCTGCTGGCTTCTGATGCTCTGCTTTTACTCTCCCTGGCATACATCACCTACGATTACATACTCCGCCCAATATCCTTCTTCATACCAGTCCACCAGAAACGCTCCTTCAAATCCAAATACATCTTGGTGTTTCCAGGGCGAATCGAGTATGGTGAGTCATGAGCCTCCTGAAGTATTAACTTCCTGATCTCTGCATTATTGGGTACATGTACACTATCCTCAAACCATAATGTGCCGTGCTCATCCTTACGAAAACCTTTGGCCTTTCTGTGCTCATCCTCTCTTTTACCTCAAAGCAATCTCTTTGTCATCCTTCCGAGCTTCACGGATCTTTCCCAACAAGGTAGACTGAACTTCCATTGTCGCAACAAAACCTTTGGGGACAATCTCCAACCGAAGTTCCCTGAGATCCTCAGCTAACTCCTTTGGTAATCCCCCACTTATGAGGGTATTATCCTGGTGTTCTTTATGGTTGTGTCCTTTTTCTCCACAAAGCTTGCATGCAGTTTCTCCATATCATTTCCATAAGACTTCATTCTCTGGGACACAAACCGAGACTTTGGCAAGGCCAACTTAAATTCCTTCCAAGTGGTTACTCCTTGCCATCCATTGATGGTTTGGTACAACCTCCACCAAGTAGCAGCACCTCTTTCAAAGCTTTGAAGAGCATGCTGGGCCATATCCTTTCTGGCTATAGGGTTATTCTCCATGTGATCCTCCATGTTCTAAATCCATCGGTCTGTCTCCAATTGACTCATCGGTCCAGATAATACGAGCTCATCTCCATTCATCCTGTATTGGGTCCAAGGGTTTTGGGGTGGGATAAGAGAGATAGAGAGGGATACACACAAAGCAAACAATAGTTTTGAAAAGACAGGTTTTATTGTGGCTGTCGGAAAAACAACAAACAAATGACAGCTCAAAAACGTCGCATCTAACGTAGGTACAACGGGGTTGTGGTCTTCTAATGGTCAATAAATCTTCAACGTCGCCAAAATCTTCAAGTCTTGTTCATGTCTCCGATGGCTTCTTCCGGTCATGCTTGTCCTTCTCAAGTTCTTTTGCCAGATCATCTCTGTTGTCGCAAAGTCTATCATGACGTCCTTTAATATTTCTGGAGTTGCGTTCCAAACTTCTGGGTTTCAATATCCTTGGCATGAACCATGGTCCTACTGTCTTTCAGTTCCTGACGAATCTCCGGTATCTCGAGGTTTTGCTCCTCCAGCTTGGCTAGTTTCAGTTTCTGGGTCCTGAGTTCTTCACAAAACGCTTCCTTATCAAATACTGCTTCTTGTAGGTCCATTTAACTTCTTGATGTAACACTCCAGATCCTGGTGATACACCAGCTAAGGTTAAAACTTCATCCTGCTGATAGGTGCTCCATCAGCCTTCTACCATCCAATACTTCCATGCATATGCATGCTTAACTCAGCACGGCGACAATAGCATAAGCGGTGATAACATCATGGATAGCCGTGTTTCTGCTCTTGTCATTTCCATGAGCTATCTCTCCATAGTTGATATCTCCTGCATTGGGGTTTCCTTGACAAAAACTTTGAGTTTTTAACTCTCCATGCTCCAGTCTTTCTCCGATACACCTTGATCTTGGGTATTGACAACTTCCATAGTCTGCCAAGTTCCATAAGGGTAGCCTTCCTAGGTCATAAAAAATCTGGGAATTTGTCAGGACCCCGATTCCAAGTCACATCGACCTAGCCGGTAACACCTCATATCACTTTGCGGCCTCACGCACGGTATTCCCATGGGTGTCGCCTTACCATGGCCCGGGACCGTTTGCGCCTTTTGGCTCACGTATATGATAGTGTCGCTAGCATCCATATGACAGAGAACCCGGGCCAACATGGCTAGTCGTGAACCCAAAGCGGCGCTAACCCATGGGGACAGGCATACATGAATCACTTCGAGCATGTCGGTCATCAACGTACGAATTCGGGCTGTAGCACTGGGCTAACAGGACTCCGGTATCCCGGCATGTGAGCTAAGCGGCAGACTCAATATCACCGCGTGACATTTCCCGAGGGGACAGACATAGGAACGAAGTGAAACACATGCCGCCAGTCAAGTGTCCAAGCAGTAGTGCTTTGGGCTAGCAGGACTCGGTGAACCGGGCTGTAGCGGACTACTATCGCCAGAAGCACTAGACTACATTTCCCCATATGAGAGGCTGCCAAGGATAAACAACTAGATTGTCGGATCCCACACATACCAAGCATTTCAAACATACACACAATATGCTCAATATGTGTAAATACAACATGGCATCACAACATAACTCTACGACTCAAATATTTATTCATTAGGCTCCGAGGAGCGAGATATTACAAACATGGGTCTCATGACCCAACACTCAGAGCATACAAGTCAAAGCACAAGCGGAAGCTAAACATGTCTCGAAAGTACGCATAACTATAAATGAAAAAGGCCGAGAAGCCCGACTATCTACCGAGATCTGCCGAGGGCACAAGATCGTAGCTGAGGTAACAAGCTAAACGTCGAAGTCCACACGGAACTACTAGCAAGACTGACGTCTCTCTGCAAAACATAAAATAAGCAAACGTGAGTACAAACGTACTCAGCAAGACTTACATCAGAACTATCTACATATGCATCATTATCAACAAAGGGCTGGTGGAGTTTGACTGCAGCAAGCCAGGTTTGACTCGGTGGCTATCCTGAACTACAACTGCAAGTAACTCTTTTGAGGTGGCGCACATGAGTCCACATATTCACCATATCAATACACCACTATGGATCCGCTCCCGTCTCCCTACGAGAACGCCATCCATAGCACTCACGCTTATCTTGCGCATTTTAGAGTATCCACCTTCACTTGTCTATGAACTATGCAAGGGGTCCAAGTTTCCATAGCCGAGGAATCCGGCTATTCGAATAGATAATGATAACCCTGCAGGGGTGTACTTCTTCACACACGCTCTCGCCACTTATCGCCTCATACATCGTCATGTACCTCGGCAACCTTCAAGCGGAAGCCGAGCGAGGAGTCGGCCACGACCTGACTAACCACACAAGTCTCTAGTCCAGGTTTATCGCCTATTCGGGTTCCATCCGCAAGGAGATCCGGCCGGGGTGTCGCTCACGGCCCCAAACGATGTGTGCAGGGTTCCCAAGCCCACCAACCGGGTGCCACTTGGTACACCGTACATCAGTGTTTAGTCTGTCCCAAGCCCACATGCATCGGGTGCCACTTGGTAGACTACTAACACTACCTACAAACACCGTAAACTAGTTGCAACTCCCCGGACAGAGATCAAGTGGATTAATAAGTCGAGAGGGCACTTAAGCATTCCAATGTGTGGTAGTAACTGTTCATGGATCACAAACACAGAACTCAGTTCCTGAGGACGGCTGCAATGAGACAACCCACCATGTACTCCTACATGGCCTCTCACCGCTACCTTTACCAAATCGTGTTCACACACTTAGCTCACACACAGAGGACATGTTCACACAACCATTCCAATTCATTCCCGATGAATCGACCTGACTCAACTCTAAGCGAGTGTGCATGACAAACAAGCATGAATGAGTAGGCACAACAGGCTCAAACAACTCCTATTCATGCTAGTGGGTTTCATCTAATTATCGTGGAATGACAGTCATGCATGTGATAAAGGGGTTCCACTACCGCAGCAAGTAACACATGAGTCGTTGTTGTCCTAATGCAGTAAAATAGAGCAGGAGCGAGAGAGTGGGATTATATCGGAATGAACAAGGGGTTTTGCTTGCACGGCACTTCAAGATAATATAGTTCTTCATCCGTGTCATCGAACTCATAAATCGATGCACGCCGTCTCATCGAGAGGGAACAAATACCGGCAAACAAGGGAGAACACAATCAATGCAATGCAACAATATGATGCATGAATGTGACATGGCAATATGCTCGTGGTTTGAGCTAATGCAACTAGCAGCAGGTTAAATGGAGCTGGTTTGAACACTAGGTTCAAATTCAAACTCCATGTAAGGCATTTCAAATGCCATTTATTCAAATTGTCTTATACAGCAACTTTAAGTTGTTCAAACATGCATGGAAATGGTACAGGTGGATAGATTGCATTTTTCTGATCATTTTTCATATATAATTTATCTCATTTGGAGTTACGGTTGAATTACTATGATTTTTAGAAGTTTATACTAATTTCTGGAATTTCCTGAATTATTTAAATTCCAGAAAATCATTAACTACGTCAGCATGACGTCGGTGTGATGTCAGCAAGTCAACAGGGGCGGTCCAGGTCAAACTGACCTGTGGGCCCTGCGTGTCAGTGTAATTAGATTAGCTAAAAACAATTAGTACTAATCCTAACTAATTAACAGGGCCGGGCCCCACCTGTCATAGAGTCAGGGGAAGTCAACCTGGGTCAAACCTCGCCGGTCAACACGGTCAGCCCGCCGGCGTTTAGCCGCCGGCGACGACAGAGACGGCGGGGCGGCTCGGAAATGCTCTATAGGGCACCATTCGATGCGCGAGTTGCACCTATGGGTTCCTGGGAGTGAGGCGCATCCATTGGTGGCGGTGATAGGAGCTGCGGTGGTCGGAATCGACGACGGCGACCAAATTGGCGGCAGCCGGAGCTCGGGTGCTCGCGGTGGTGATGCTACAATGTACTAGAGGAGAAACCGGAGGGTGCTACGTGCTCCTGGGGGTTCACTGAGCACGCTGACGAGCTCCGTTCTATGAAGCTTCTTGCGTGTGTACGGCTACGCCATGGCCGGCGGCGAGATGCTTCGGTCATGGTTGGGGATCGGGGCTAGAGCACGCGAGGGACGACGGGGCAAGGGGGAATCGGGTCAACGGCTCACCGCGGAGCTGCAGGGATGGTTAGTGGGCTCGGGGGCGCGCCGGAGTGGCCGAATCGACGGAGGCATTCGGCGGCCGTGGTCGGGGAAGAAGCCGCGGCATCGTCTTGGGGCATCCGGGCTTCAGTGGGTCGACGTAGAGGGGCTTGGGGTCCGGGCGGAGCTCGGGGTCACGGCCACGGTGCAAGGAAACGGCGGTGGGCGCAGCGGCAGTGAGCGGCGGCGACGGGCTCCGTTCGGTGGCTGCGCGCAGGAGAGGCAGAGGAGGGGGAGAGAGTGCAGCGAGTGAGGGAGAGGCGAGAGGGGCTTCGAGGCGTCTCCAGGCGAGCAGCTGGACTCATGGGCGCCGCCAACAAGGCAGAGGTGGAGGCCTCCCGGTAGCAGCGTCTTCTCGCCTCTGCCATCTTGGCAGAGTAAGACGACGAGCGAGGGGGTAAGTGGGCTCTTTGGGCTGGCTGGCTCACAGTGGGCTGCACAGTAAGTCCAGTGAGCTCTTTCTCTCTCTCTATATTTTAATTCCTGTTTTCTATTTTTCTGCAGCTTTGTGGCTTTATTAAAAATACTAAATCAATCCCAAAAATCATGCAACTGCTCATGACCACTGCTATGTAATATATCCTACAAGAAACATTTCAGTTTAGATTATTTGAGCATTTAAATATTTTATAGTATTTAAATGCCCAAATGCAAATAAGTAATGATTTAATTCAAAAATCCAGAATAGCCTCCAAAAATATGAAATCATTTTTGGCAGAGGGTTTAGCCAGGACCAAAGATGGTGAACATTTATGAAGGGCATTTTGGGTTCATTGAGAATATTTTTATTTGAACCTAGTTGATTTGGTTTGGTGCTAGGGTTTGAGCAATCCCCATTTCAACTTTCAAATAAATTAGACATGATGCAACATCCAAGCTAGTCCTAGTGCATAGCAAGGCTAGGGACGTGACAACTCACCCCCACTAAACAAGAATCTCGCCCCGAGATTCAAGACGTGAGGTAAGAGGAAAAGGGAAGTCACAAAGCTATCACAATCTTCATGATCCATTTGCCCTTCTCGAAGATGTTGACTCATTCCATCATCTTGGTCTTGACGTCTTTGCTTTCGAGATCTTCATCCAACACAATGGCGACAAAAAGAATACTCTATAGGAAACGATCTCCTCGGAGATCGAGCACTCAAGATCAATTCGTGGAATGAGATGTTGAAACATCTCGAGTTGGGACCCAAAACACATCGAGAGGGATGGAGGAACAACGACGGGGTTTGATTTGGTGGGCAACAATTCCACGCTTAGAAGGATGGTGGATGGTGTCAGATGGCGAGGAAATAATTGCCACGATCCCGTAACGGGGCACTTTGGAAAAGGTGACTCGAAGAACTGCTCCCTTAAGTGGCGAAAAGAATTACTTTTGATCCTTAGATCATTGACACTCTTCATACCAGCTTAAGGCAATTTATAATTGATCGTTGAAAGAGTTCGAAGGAATGGCATACCCGGACTAGGATGGATGTTGTGGACTACCTTGTTGAAGACAACGCAATGGATGACTTTTTCTTATCATCGAAAATGGATGGGACCCATGGTAGGGACACTTTTGAAGATGATCCTAAACAACAATTACTGAGAAGGGCAGCCCATGGAAATTGGCACGATGGGATGCAAGCTGGGAACAAAATGCAAATGTTGGGAATGTTCCAACCATCATATCTGCCTGAGATTCAGGTCTGGTTAGAAACATGATATTTCAGACTCAGCATGTCTGAAAAGGGAAGGATGCAACACAAATCGACGAGATGATGTTGCGAGATTCTCGGGAGATGGACTATGGTAGTGAGCTCCAAAGCATGAGCGGGTTCTGCTACAAACAAGTGAACACGCTGTCTCTGACAGGCATGACCACATGGTAGTCTTATGATAAAACACTACCAAGTTCAGGTGGGGAACCATCATCAAGGATAACGAAGTCCTTGCATAAGGCATGCTCTTAAGAAGGAATTTCTTCTCCTTGAACAAATCAGTTAGTGGCTTGGTGTGCTAGGAAACACATATAGAATGGAGGCGGCCAACCTATCAAACCATAAAGTACTTCGCACATGCATGACTGACTTGGGATGATTCCAGAGGAAACAAAACAAACCTTTCTCAAATTCATGGCGGCAACTTACGCCTAAAGCACATGAATTCGAGGAAGTCACTTCTTTCATCCAAGCATAAGCTCCATGAACGGAACACGAAGGCATTGCTTACAAAGTATCCAACACTAGGTTGATGTTCAACATGATTCATGGGGGGAGACAAAATGCTGCTGATGGGCTCAACAACAACTCATCGAAATTTCCATATCACTGGACTTCCGCCATCATGTGAACACGGTAATAGCATTGGTCAGACCCAAAAGATATAATGGTGTAGGCTCGAGGAATCAACCACGAGTAAGACAACATTATGAACATCGTTGGTTCTGATTTGATTTGACGATAACCCACACTCAAATCAGAGGATGGATAAGACAATAGGTCCAGCAACTCATCACAGGGACCAATCGATGAAGATATCATCTTTCTTCAACACACACTACACAAGAATATCCCTTTGGAACGAACTAAGTTAGGCAAGCTTTTATCTTCCAACTCTCCAAGTTGTTGTTCAGCTTTAACCAACTAGCTCAGGGGTATCCAACACGGATTCTTGAAGAAGGAGTGGTTTACAAGAAACCAACTTGATCACGAGCTCAACATCACAGTCAGGAAACAACCCGGTAACACTTCCGAGAAGATTTCGGAACATCACGATCCACCGATACGTTATTAAGCTCGAGAACAATCTTGCTTTTCAGGCAAGACGATATGATCAAATAAGCAAGGGATTGAATAATCCTAACTCATTGATCGAAGGGTGCACCAGAAATAAGGACTAGGTAGCACGATCAATCTTAGTATGATGATTTAATAACCAACACGCTAAGAATGAGAATATTGTCCATTAACTACCAAGCAACGAGGTTGCTAGGGGTATCGATTTCACACATCACAATTCACTTGTCGGCATTCCGGTTGCATCAACACGGGACCGAGGAATGAATAATGATAGCGAGAAGTATCACTGCGTCAAGAATCCATAAGAGAAGGTGCAATTCTCATGACGTTCCTGACGTAAAGTGGGTAATACTTCAGGGTAGAACAGAACAAAAGATGAATTGGCATTTTGATCCGTGGAATACAATTGCTTTGACCCAATCCTAGATATTGATGAGGTTCTGGAGTTTGTTTCTCCTAGTCATTCTGAAAAAAAAACGACTTGACAGGCCACAAGAATAATAGGCATCGATAACACGAATGCACACATACCCTTGACTAACAATTGATAGACGGGGGTCAGAATACAACTAAAGAGGAACAACTCGAGAAACATATAACTTTCTGAGTTGTGGATGCATAGGTTAGTATGTCAAATCAAGTTCAACAGGTTTCTTCCGGATAACCTATGCAGAAGGGTAGAACTGGCAGAGTTGCAATATGGAATGGAGTACTCCTCAAGAGCACTCTGGTTGTGATCTTTTGGTTCAAGAGAACTTCTACCAAAATGGTTCATGGTATTTGGAAGAAGGATATACCACGGACCTCGAGGACTATCGCAAAGGTTACTAATAACCTAAGGGAGCTAGCAGTTACTATCAACATGAAGTAAGTAGGGTGAATCTCGGGTTCAAGAACCCAGGAATAGATTGCCTACTAACTAATAACATCACGGGATGCTTTCGAGAATAATGGCCAGAATCATCACACTGGGGACACAAAGCATGGCTGGATTACTACGTGATACTCTAGACACCTAGGGTCATAATAATACCTCCAACATATATGTCGAGGCAACAAAGTACCTCAACTCACCGATTAGTGTGCTTATCTGACCATAAAGGACATCAGGAACGGGAGGAAGGAATTTGCAAATGCATCAGATAGTTTAGAAACCTGGGATGACTCGGACAGCATAACGACTGTAAATGCTCAAAATGATTTGAGACATCATGCAAAATGGTGGCATAACCACTCAATAACATCATATCAAGGTTCCGAGATCAACAGTTAACATACGTAAATAGCGAAACTGAATCGGGCTTAAAACCAACAATCTTAAGGTCTATGGATTAGTAACACGTCATCTGATAGATAGATGAGAAGGCCTAGTTCTTAATCCCCGTGAGAAGAGAAGAGGATGACTCGGATCGAGGGCCATGAGGTATAAGGAGTAAAAAAAGAGCCTTACGTTCCTTCCACAATCAATTCCCTTATATAACTAAAGCATTTCTAGACACAACTTCGACCAGTTTGGCTTGGTAATCCTCTGAGCAAAGCTCTGATACCAAAGCTGTCAGGACCCCGATTCCAAGTCACATCGACCTAGCTGGTAACACCTCATATCACTTTGCGGCCTCACGCACGGTATTCCCATGGGTGTCGCCTTACCATGGCCCGGGACCGTTTGCGCCTTTTGGCTCACGTATATGATAGTGTCGCTAGCATCCATATGACAGAGAACCCGGGCCGACATGGCTAGTCGTGAACCCAAAGCGGCGCTAACCCATGGGGACAGGCATACATGAATCACATCGAGCATGTCGGTCATCAACGTATGAATTCGGGCTGTAGCAGGCTAACAGGACTCCGGTATCTCGGGTCAGAAAGGTGCTAGGCAGGACTCCGAATATCACCAAGCGTGACATTTCCCGAGGGGAGACATAGGAACGAAGTGAAACACATGCCGCGATCAAGTGTCCAAGCAGTAGTCTTTGGGCTAGCAGGACTCCGGTGAACTGGCCAGAAGCGGACTACTATCGCTCAGAAGCACTAGACTACATTTCCCCATACGAGAGGCTGCCAAGGATAAACAACTAGATTGTCGGATCCCACACATACCAAGCATTTCAAGCATACACAAAATATGCTCAATATGTGTAAATACAACATGGCATCACAACATAACTCTACTGACTCAAATATTTATTCATTAGGCTCCGAGGAGCGAGATATTACAAAACATGGGTCTCATGACCCAACACTCGAAACATACAAGTCAAAGCACAAGCGGAAGCTAAACATGTCCGAGTACGCATAACTATAAATGAAAAAGGCTGAGAAGCCCGACTATCTACCAGATCCGCCGAGGGCACAAGATCGTAGCCGAGGTAACAAGCTAAACGTCAAGTCCACACGGAACTACTAAGCGAGACCGGGCGTCTCTCGCAAAACATAAAATAAGCAAACGCGAGTACAAACGTACTCAAGAAGACTTACATCGTAACTATCTACATATGCATCATTATCAACAAAGGGGGTGGTGGAGTTTGACTGCAGCAAGCCAGGTTTGACTCGGTGGCTATCCCGAACTACGATCGCAAGTAACTCTTTTGAGGTGGCGCTACGAGTCCACATATTCACCATATCAATACACCACTATGGATCCGCCTCCGTCTCCCTACGAGAACGCCATCCATAGCACTCACGCTTATCTTGCGCATTTGAGAGTATCCACTTTCACTTGTCTATGACCTCTGCAAGGGGTCCAAGTTTCCATATCCGAGGAATCCGGCTATTCAATAGATAATGATAACCCTGCAGGGTGTACTTCTTCACACAAGCTCTCGCCACTTATCGCCGCAGACGCATCATGTACCTCGGCAACCTTCAAGCGGAAGCCGAGCGAGGAGTCGGCCACGACCGACTAACCACACAAGTCTCTAGTCCAGTTTATCGCCTATTCGGGTTCCATCCGCAAGGAGATCCGCCGGGTGTCGCCACGGCCCCAAACGATGTGTGCAGAGGTTCCCAAGCCCACCAACCGGGTGCCACTTGGTACACCGTGCCACATGCCTAGTCTGTCCCAAGCCCACCTGCAGGTGCCACTTGGTAGACTACTAACACTACCTACAAACACCGAAACTAGTTGCAACTCCCCGGACAGAGATCAAGTGGATTAATAAGTCGAGAGGGGCACTTAAGCATTCCAATGTGTGGTAGTAACTGTTCATGGATCACAAACACGTAACTCAGTTCACGAGGGCCGGCTGCAATGAGACAACCCACCATGTACTCCTACATGGCCTCTCACCGCTACCTTTACCAAATCGTGTTCACACACTTAGCTCACACACGTGGGACATGTTCACACAACCATTCCAATTCATTCCCGATGAATCGGACCTGACTCAACTCTAAGCGATGGCAGGCATGACAAACAAGCATGAATGAGTAGGCACAACAGGGCTCAAACAACTCCTACTCATGCTAGTGGGTTTCATCTAATTCTTGTGGAATGACAGGTCATCACAGAGGATAAAGGGGTTCAACTACCGCAGCAAGTAACACATGAGTCGTTGTTGTCCTAATGCAGAAAATAGAGCAGGAGCGAGAGTGGGATTATATCGGAATGAACAAGGGGTTTTGCTTGCACAGCACTTCTCAAGATAATATAGTTCTTCATCCGTGTCATCGAACTCATCGTCGATGCGTCTGCTCATCGAGAGGAACAAATACCGGCAAATAAGGGAGAACACAATCAATGCAATGCAACAATATGATGCATGAATGTGACATGGCAATATGTCGTGGTTTGAGCTAATGCAACTAGCAAGAAAGTTAAATGGAGCTGGTTTGAACACTAGGTTCAAATTCAAACTCCATGTAAGGCATTTCAAATGCCATTTATTCAAATTGTCTTATACAGCAACTTTAAGTTGTTCAAACATGCATGGAAATGGTACAGGTGGATAGATTGCATTTTTCTGATCATTTTTCATATATAATTTATCTCATTTGGAGTTACGGTTGAATTACTATGATTTTTAGAAGTTTATACTAATTTCTGGAATTTCCTGAATTATTTAAATTCCAGAAAATCATTAATAACGTCGACAAGATGACGTCGGTGTGATGTCGACAGCGAGTCAACAGGGGCGGTCCAGGTCAAACTGACCTGTGGGCCCTGCGTGTTAGTGTAATCTGATTAGCTAAAAACAATTAGTACTAATCCTAACTAATTAACAGGGCCGGGCCCCACCTGTCATAGAGTCAGGGGAAGTCAATCTGTGTCAAACCTCGCCGGTCAAATCGGTCAGCCCGCCGGCGTTTAGCCGCCAGCGGCACGAGAGACGGCAATGAGGCGGCTCGAAATGCTCTGAGGCACCATTCGATGCGCGAGCTGCACCTATGGGTTCCTGGGAGTGAGGCGCATCCATTGGTGGTGGTGATAGGAGCTGCGGTGGTCGGAATCGACGGGGGCGACCAAATCGGCGGCGGCCGGAGCTCGGGTGCTCGCGGTGGCGATGCTACAATGCACTAGAGGAGAAACCGGAGGGTGCTACGTGCTCCTGGGGGTTCGCTGAGCACGCTGACGAGCTCCGTTCTTGAAGCCAGACGGTTGCAACGGCTACGCCATGGCCGTGGCGAGATGCTTCGGTCATGGTTGGGGATCGGGGCTAGAGCACGCGAGGGACGACGGGCAAGGGGAATCGGGTCAACGGCTCACCATGAGCTGCAGGGATGGTTAGTGGGCTCGGGGGCGCGCCGGAGTGGCCGAATCGACGGAGGCATTCGGCGGCCGTGGTCGGGGAAGAAGCCGCGGCATCGTCTTGGGGCATCCGGGCTTCAGTGGGTCGACGTAGAGGGGCTTGGGGTCCGGGCGGAGCTCGGGGTCACAGCCACGGTGCAAGGAAACGGCGGTGGGCGCAGGCAGTGAGCGGCGGCGACGGGCTCCGTGGTGGCTGCAGGAGAGGCAGAGAGGAGGGAGAGAGTGCAATGAGTGAGGGAGAGGCGAGAGGGGCTTCGAGGCCTCCAGTGCGAAAGCAGATGGACTCATGGGCGCTGCCAAGAAAGCAGGAGGTGGAGGCCTCCCAACACAGGCGTCTTTCGCCTCTTCCTCTTGGCAGAAGGAAGACACGAGCGAGGGGGTAAGTGGGCTCTTTGGGCTGGGCTGCTGGCTGGCTCGTGGGCTGCAGGTAAGTCCAGTGAGCTCTTTCTCTCTCTCTCTATTTTAATTCCTGTTTTCTATTTTTCTGCAGCTTTGTGGCTTTATTAAAAATACTAAATCAATCCCAAAAATCATGCAATCAAGCTCATGACCAATGTTGGAAATATATCCTCAAGAAACATTTCAGTTTGGGATTATTTGAGCATTTAAATATCTTATAGTATTTAAATGCCCAAATGCAAATAAGTAATGATTTAATTCAAAAATCCAGAATAGCCTCCAAAAATATGAAATCATTTTTGGCAGAGGGTTTAGCCAGGACCAAAGATGGTGAACATTTATGAAGGGCATTTTGGGTTCGTTGAGAATATTTTTATTTGAACCTAGTTGATTTGGTTTGGTGCTAGGGTTTGAGCAATCCCCATTTCAACTTTCAAATAAATTAGACATGATGCAACATCCAAGCTAGTCCTAGTGCATAGCAAGGCTAGGGACGTGACAGAATTCTTCAAAGCCTTCAAATTCTCCTAGTCTTCAGAGTCTTCACCGTTGTAGTTTGCGTCATTGTAATGCACGGTAAAATCTCCTTCATTCCATAGGTGTCGTGGTTGTCCGATATCTTGTACTCCTTGGAGTGGTCTCATCAGTCGAATCTTTGAGTGGTCAAAATGGAAAAGGGGTATGGTCTCTCTAAAAGGGAATATTTGAATAAGCTCAGAAGAGAAGAGAGGTAAAAGATCTTTTTGAAAATGAAGTTGTAGGGAAAAATCTTTCCTATGGGCTTGTCAGTTTCTAGGGTCACGTCCTACAACCAACATGTGCTCGATACCATCTTGTAGCGACCCGAATTCGAATGGATCAAGTCTACGTGGCTTAAGTGTCATCCTCGGATCGGTATGTCACACACACAGTACTCGAGGATTTATAACAGAGGTAAATCACATGTATAAAATAACGTAAATACTTACCTCAATCCAAATAGCGGAAGTAACAAGGTTGTGGATTCCCATCAACACCAACGGCAAAGTTGAGTGTAGAAATCATAACCCTAACGTATCACTTACTCGTCGTCTGAAAAGTCTGCAACATGAAAAGTTGCAGCCCGAAAACAAGTCAGCACATGGAATATGCTGGCAATGTAACACATAGAGAATAATAATGGATTAAGCTATACTACATGCATATTTGGCTGGTGGAAAGCTCTATGGTTACAGTTTTGCGTAAAGCCAATTTTTCCCTACTGCAAAGGAATACATTTATTTAACTATCATGGTGGTTGTTGAACATTGAGAATGGTTGACAGCATCCTCAATCCCAATTAAAAGTACTCATTAACAACCCAACAATATTAATTAGAGTAACATGATGAGATTCACATGATATCCAAGTACTAGATACTCAAGATGTCCATAACCGGAGACACGGCTAACCATGATTAGTTTATACACTCTGCAGAGGTTTGCACACTTTTCCCCACAAGACTCGATCGCTTCCATTGGATTTCTCGCACTACATGATGTTTGAGAAACGGATGACCGAGACATAGTCTTTCTAAGCGCTTAGCACCTTACATAGGGTAGACCGCACACCTACTTTCCCCTACATCTCGCTAGTCTACCCGTAAGAGTTCGCACAACTTAATCAACTATGCCGAGCCCATAATGGCTTGTGGCTACACACGTAAGTTTCTAGTTTGAATAATCTCATGATCCCTTTGGGCCTGGGTGGCGGTCCGAAGAAATACAGGCAAGTCCTGATGGAAACCAGGTGCCTCAATCCACCCAGATGTGTGTTTAAGTTGCCACCTTAAATAAACCATTAATTAACAATCTCACATCTGTCATGGATACACTCACCCAATCCACGTCTACTGGCATAGCATGGCAATATCAGCAAACATAGAAGTAACTCCCAAAGGTTTGATAATAAACAGGTAATAGGTACTACCTCAACTACTTTCCATAACCCACAGTTTAATTAGATCCTAATCATGCAATGTTTGGGGATAGATCTAATGCAATAAAAACTGGGTATGAGAAAAGGTATGATCGAAGTGTTACTTGCCTGCAATGTTGATGAAGATGCTTCGCACTCAAAACTCTTGATAGTTCTACTTGTCACACTCCGGTCAATCTATCGTAAGCAAGCAATAGTAACCACACATAAGCAATCACTCAAAAGATCGGAAAGAACGAAGAAAACAATTCAGAAAACATCAACACCAAGCAAATAACTCTTGCAACATAAAACAATTTCTAACAGTACCAAAATTATGTGAATTTTGCCTTATCAGAAAGTTTAGGTCAAGAGCTTCGATTTGCAAAAAGAATCAACTAACTCGGAGTTACGAAACTCAAGTTATGATCAAACGAAGTTTGAATACAAATCTAATCTAATTCAAATTTTTAAAATTTCAAAAACATGTTTGAGTTGGATTGCTGGATAGAGGGGATCATAACGAAGAAGTGGGCGTTGGTTTCGTTGGATTTGGACAAACGGTGTAAAAGATGTGAGCGTTTGAAAACCAGGGGTTAAACTGGAAAAAAATACTACATCTAGGTCCCCGCCACGTGTCGATTGTTAGTGGCTGAAAACTGTTCATTGTAGACTAAACAGCTTAACGTCTGCTACTTAGCGACACCGTTCGGAAGGGAAAAAAAACTACTAGATCTAATCTTGGCCGCCGATTCTAGATCGGACGGAGGAGGCGGCGACGGTGACTTACTGCAGCGGCGGCGGCGTCGGTGGCGAAGAGCAACGGCGGCGGGGCGTCGGGCTTGACCGGGGCGGCTGCTCCGGGGCTCGCCGCTGACGGCGGAGTAGCAGGGAAGGGGCGGCGCGTCGAGGTGGATGCAGCGGTGGTGTCGGCGGCGCTCGGGGGCGTCAGTACGGAGCGCGGCGGCGGCGGCAGATCTCGTCGGAGGCGGGAGCTCCGGCGAGGGCGGCGGTTGTGGCGGAGGAGGAGAGAAACGGGGCCAGGGCTCCGGTATTTATAGGCGGGGTCGGAGAGGCTTGCGGGAGGGGCAAGGCGAGGCAGCGGAGGAGTCCGCAGGGTACAACAAGGCCCGGCGACGTGCGGGAGTCGAACTCCGGCTCGGGGAGGGAGACGATCACAGGTGGGCTGGGCTGACACGCTCTGGCTGGGAAGTGGCTCTTGGGAGGCGCGACTGGCTGGGCCGCTTGCTGGGCCGGCTGGCCTGGCGCGGTCGGCGGGGCTGAACAATTTTTTTTAAATAAACAGACAGTCAAAGGAAAAAAAAGAAAAGAAATAAAACAGAAATATAATATAGGCATATTATATATCAAAATTTTCAGAAAATTATGTTCTACAATGTGGACATTTTTGTCAAGTCAAATAAAATCAAGAAAAATTCAAATAATTCAAAGAGTGCTACTGCTCTAATAAAATCCACTGAAAATCATTTTAAAAATACCAAAATGATTTCAAATTAATTTCTCTCCAATTTTCAGATGTAGGGAATCATGTTACCCTATTTTCCATATATTTTATTTTTGGAGAAAAATAATTTGAATAAAACTCAAATAACTCCCAATTGGAAATAAATTCAAAAGAACTTTGAATTTAATTCTTTGAAACCCCCAACTCATATTTCATATGTTTTGAAGAAGTCATTTTATCTTCGCTCGTGAAAATCATTGAGTTGCATAAAGTTTCAGAATTGGAAATATTTTTCCAAATGAAATTCGAATATTTTCAACACCCCTTGTCATTTAAATAAATGGAAGAAGTCATGTCATCTTCTCTCCAGGATTTTGTGATGAAAAGGACTTGAATTCCCGAAGATCATAAAAGCAAAAATGAAAGTTTGGGAAAGTCCTTTTATTCCCTCTCATTTAACTTTCAAAAAGTTTCGAAATTCACTCACTTTCAGACAATCAATCAAACAATCATTCAAAACTATCTATTTATTATAACATTCCAAAATTTAGAATTTTGGGATGTTACAAAAGCCATTAAGCTAGGCATATAGTGATCAAGTAATGGATCCACCAGAATCCCAAGGTATATCAAAGCCAATTTTAATTAACAATGATTTGTAATTTAGTAGTGAGCACAAAGTAACATATATCATGTAATGACGAAGTCTAACTCTCTTCCTATGCATCGGCATGTCATAGAAGAACAATTCATGCACACAAAGTAAAGGCCAATGCATAGTATAAACAGTTTCTTGCAATTTTATCATGTGGGAAACATAGAGAGGTGGATATATAGTTCCTCTCTCATAATAATTGCAAGTAGGAGCAGCAAGCACATGCATATTATATTCATCAAAATCATCATGTGCAACGGTAAAAGGCAACCCATCAATATAATCCTTAATAAGGGCAAACTTCTCCGATATAGTGTAGTCGGAGAATTCAAAAGATAATAGGACTATCATGTGTGGGTGCAATAGCAACAATTTCATGTTTAACATAAGGAACTATAACAAGTTCATCTCCATAAGCATAATTCATATTGGCATCTTGGGCACAAGCAAGCATCATCAAAAAGGGATATTTCAAAAGAATCAACGGGATCATAACAATCATCATAGCATTCATCCTTCGGTAAGCACGAAGGGAAATTAAACAATGTATGAGTTGAAGAATTACTATCATTAGAAGGTGGGCACGGGTGATCAATCCGCTCTTCCTCCTTTTGTTCTTTGCTCTCCTCCTCATCTTTTTCATCCAATGAGCTCACAATGTCATCAATTTCTTCTTGCATAGGCTCCTGCAAAATATTAGTCTCTTCTTGGACAGCGGAGACTCTATCAATAAAATCATCAATGTCGGGATTGAATTCGTAATTCTCATAGCAATATTTAGGTATAGCAATATTTTCAGGTCTGTAAACAGCGTCATCAAGATTTTCACACTCTTTAAACAAAGATTCAATTTCATAAGCACCCATAAATGCAACAAATTCTTCTATTTGTTCCATATCATAGTAATCACATATACCATTAGTGTAAGAAGCCAAGGTTTTATCATCATTAAATTTGCATGAAAAGGGAAGGTGTGGAGCCTTCATCCTAGACCAAAAAGTATAATCATATCTCAAGCATAGTTCCCGAGCATACCAATGTAACATATGAATTTGATCCCATAATAGTTTCCCTTTTTGAGTCAAGCGATAATCCCTAAAGTATTCACGTTGATCCAACGTGTCTCCCATTACATAATTGAATGGGGTTTTCTCAGGATTATCAAAGTAGTACATAATATTTTTCACATACCAGCATCGAGGGTTTTAGGAGGTTCCCCATCTCCATCAGTAGCAAGTACACCTATTTTTTTGGTATTTCATGTTCCCTATCCATAACTAAAGATAAAGAACAACTTAGAACAGTAAATAAAAACTACTTAGTGATAAAGCAAACAAGCACACACGAGAATATTCACCCCACGCTATAACTCCCGACAGAACGGGCGCCAAAAAGGTCTTGATAACCCACAAGTATAGGGGATCAATTGTAGCCTCTTTTGATAAGTAAGAGTGTCAAACCCAACGAGGAGCTAAAGGTAGAACAAATATTCCCTCAAGTTCTACCGACCACCGATACAACTCTACGCACGCTTAACGTTCGCTTTACCTAGAACAAGTATGAAACTAGAAGTACTTTATAGGTGTTGTTGGATAGGTTTGCTAGAATATAAAGAGCACATAAATAAAAACTAGGGGATGTTTAGATAAAGACACAATAAAGTTAGTATAGCGAGCGTGGAAAAGTGGTGGTAGGAGTTGCGAAATTGTCCTTAAGCAATTGACTACTTTACTAGCCCGATAGCAAGTTTTATGTGGGAGAGGCCACTGCTACCATGTCATCCCTGACTTGGAATTCTATGCACTTATGATTGGAACTATTAGCAAGCATCAGCAGCTACTAACGTTCATTAAGGTAAGACCCAACCATAGCATTAAGATATATTGGTCCCCCTTCAATCCCGTATGCATCAATTTCTATGCTAGGTTGAAGCTTCTGTCACTCTTGCCCTCCAATACATAGTCCTATCAACATACAACTAACCCTATGGTGTGATCCACGCGCGCGCTCATATGATGGGAACCAAAGGACAACAACATAGTCACAAGCAAATTAAACCAATCATAGCAATTCACCAATTACCGATAGGACAATGAAAATCTACTAAGACATCATAGGATGGCAACACATCATTGGATAATAATATGAAGCATAAAGCACCATGTTCAAGTAGAGGGTACAACGGGTTGCGGGAGAGTGGACCGCTGTAGATAGATGGGGGAAGGTGATGGATATGTTGGTGAAGATGACGGAGGTGTTGGTGTAGATCGTGGTGATGATGATGGCCCCGGCGGCATTCCAGCGGCACCGGAAACGAGGGGGAGAGAGCCCCCCTCCTTCTCCTTCTTCCTTGGCCTTCTCCCTAGGTGGGAGAAGGGTTCTCCCTCTGGTACTTGGTGTCCATGGCGTGGGAGGGGCGAGAGACCCTCCGAGATTGGATCTGTCTCTCTGTCTCTCTTTGTTTCTGCGTTCCCAGATCTGGCCTTTCACCGTTTCTTTTATAACCGGAGATCCGTAACTCCGATTGGATTGAAATGTGAACATGATTTTTATCCGGATATTAGCTTTTTTGCGACGAAAGAAGGCTCCAACCGCCATACAGGGTGTCCACGAGGGTCAGGGGCGCGCCCCCTGCCTCGTGGCCCCCTCGGGCATCGTCTCGTGATGATTACACTTCCCAAAATTCATAAATATTCCAAAAAAAATCTCTGACAGTTTTTATCCCGTTTGGACTCCGTTTGATATGGATTTTCTACAAAACAAAAAACATGCAACAAACAGGAACTGGCACTGGGCACTGGATCAATATGTTAGTCCCAAAAATAGTATAAAAAGTTGCCAAAAGTATATGAAAGTTGTATAATATTGGCATGGAACAATAAAAAATTATAGATACGACGGAGACCTATCAATTATCGTTCTTGGATTCATCATGATAGTAGTGTTATGCTATCCTCGGAGTATTTTGGTATGACGATATTATGCTTTGGATTATTTGTTGGATATTGCTATGACTTGGATTATAGGTTGATAGATGGTATCGGAGTATCAGTTAGCACGGTTATATTTTTGGGGTTAAATTCCATCATTAAGTTGGTCAGGTGCCACCGAACCGTGCTCTTCGAGTGCAACCACATTTGCCTTTATGGGAAGGCCCTAATGCGATGCTATTGCCGTGTCTCTCACCGGTGCCTCCAACGAGGGAAGGTTATGGGCACGTGCTACCCTGATCAGGTAGGCAGACATAAGCCTTGTGTGCCCGTAGTTGTTGTTAGGCGCCTTTTTGTCCCTGTTTGGGACCGTTTTTGTTTTGCCACGATGGTGGCTGTTTTGCCATGATGGTGGCCGTTGATGCCTTTGGTAGGCATGGGGCCACCCAGGACTGAACCCAAAAGGGGGTGTTGGTCGGAGTGGCTGGGAGAGTGTCATGGCAGTAGATCGGTTTTGTCGGAATGCTGTTAGTCCACCCGAATGGGAGTGCGAGGCCATGGATTCCGTGGTGTGGGTAAAGTGCGCTACCTCTGCAGATTGTGTGTGTTTTATCTATTGATAGCCGCGTCCTCGGTCATGGGCATAAGTTCGTACTAGGTCACACCGTTCGATCAACACTCACATGACGGAATGACTTATAGGTGATTTATATGTTGATATATATATATATATATATATATATATATTATGAGCACTAACAGCTTGGCAGGATGTTGATGATGATGTTGGGATGATCTCAAGGATGATCATTCAGTTTGTGATGTGGTCACACGGTGATCACATGGCGGTTTTGATGACGAGGTGATCATGTGGATGTTTTGATCACGAGTTGATCAGGTGGATCATGATGTGATCATGATGGTATACTACTTGGCAGGATAGCCAAGTGTGAGATGGTTCATGTGGTACTTGAGATCTGAGATGATGGTTTATCAGTATTCTAGTAGTTCATATCATGTTTATTAGTTGTTTCATCATGGTAGCTGTTAATTTAATTAACCTTCTAATGCTATGTTGTTGTCTTGCCTTGATGCTTTTGGTTGTTGTGAGCTTGCAAGTAAATTCAATGTACTGACCTGGCGTGTCATGCCAGGTTGCAGGTGATGTCATGATTGCTTGATTGTTTGTCGAGGTGTCCGTTCGTGCGAGCTAGATCGTGTCCCAGCCAGAGTCCCAACGGAGTGGAGTTCACCACCTTCGTCGTTGTTTCGCTGCTAGAAGTATTCCGCTGCTACGAGTTGTTCCGCTGCTAGCATAGAGCAAGTGTAGTATCGTAGGCGTAGTGTCGCCGTGCTGATGTGCTTCTTTGTAACATCAAACCCTTGTATTATTATTCTTATAATAAGAGCTGATTTGTTCTATGTCAAGCAGTGCCGTATTTCAGAGACTTCTCCTCAATCTCTTGGCTGGAATACAGGGCGTTCCGGTTTCTCTGAGCCTGGGTGCCACAATAAATATTCAGATCATAAACATAGAATTCATTGGATCCCAACAAACACATCGCAGAAGAAGATTACATCAGATAGAACTCCAAGAATATCGAGGAGAACATTGTATTGAAGGTCAAAGAGAGAGAAGAAGCCATCTAGATACTAGCTATGGACACATAGGTCCGTGGTAAACTATTCACGCATCATCGGAAGGCAACAAGGATGATGTAGAAAACCCTTTGTGATCGATTCCCCCTCCGGCAGAGTACTAGAAAAGGTCTCCAGATGGGATCACGGAAGAACAAAAGCTTGCGACGATGGAGAAGTGTTTCGGGTGACTCTCTGGTATATTGGGAATATTTGGGAATTTATAAAAGTGGAATTAGGTCAAGAGGTGCTACGAGGGGCCCACAAGCTTAGGGGCGGGGGCTCACCAGGTGAGCTTCGTCGCTCCCTCATGACTCTTCTGGTGTTCTCCCAAACCTTCGTGGGTCCCTTCTGGTCAATAAAAAATCATCATAAAGTTTCATCGTGTTTGGACTCCGTTTGGTATTGATTTCCTGAAAAGCTAAAAACAAGAAAAAAAATACTTTTCCAGACACTTTGGCTCTTGTTTTGTACTCTAATTTGCATGATTTGAATGAGACTAACCTGGACTGACGATGTTATCAACAAAACCACCATGGTGTTGTTTTTTGTGCAAAAATAAAAGTTCTTGGAATTGGAAGAAACTTTTTGGAGATTTTGTATGGAATATATAAAAAATACTGGAGCCAAGACCCACCAGATGGGGGCCACCTGATGTAGGGTAGAACCCTAGGTGACCGATCTTTCACGATTGGAGCGAATCCCATGAAGAACACGAAGAACACGAGGGGAAATACGAGAGAACCACTGAAGCCAACAAGATTCGATTACACATGTGCTAGATCCTCGAGACACGAAGAGATACACGATCCACGATCAACTAAGGACAATACAAGTAGCGTGTTCTTCTCCGTGAGGGGTCTTGAATCCGCTTGGGGGATCTTCTCCAAAGAGGCCGTGGACTCCAATGGAGAAGTAACAAAGTGGATGAGCAAAGCTCTATCACCCAAATGAGCTAAACCTTTGCTAACCCTAGAAAAGTGAAGGAGGAGTCGTTTATATAGGCAAAAGGGGTGAAGGGGTACATGGGCTTCGGCCCGAAACGCACACGCAGGTGGTGGTCCGTATGATCCGGGCTTCAGGGACCCGGATGGTCTGGGAGGTGGTCCGGACGAGGCGAAGAGGCAGGCGGCACCGTCGGCGGCCCAGATGTCCGGAGGGGGGTCCGGACGTCTGGCTGGGGTTCGGATGATTTGAGACATGTCCAGATGGTCCGGCTTCGGGGTGCAGCTCTGGGTGCTCTCGGGTAGATTAGCCGGATCGTCCGGACGGGGTCCGGATCGTCCGGCTCTGTCCGGATCGTACGGGACATCATCCGGATCGTCCGCCCAGCCTAGGACTTGGTTGATTTCTTCTCCATCTTCACGCATGTCTTCTTCCATCGATCCTCCTTGCTCCTTAGCTTCTTCATGGCTAACTCCTTGGTACCTGAGTATGCATAATTTCTTTGTTTGAGGTAGTAGCCATGTCTCATGTGCATCGAAGTGGAATTGTGAGAGGAGAGATGTCACCTCGGCTTCAAGAGATCTTGCACATGCTCGTGTCATGGATTCGTTAGGAACTTGGTGAGATGATGATAGGTCCATGGGGATGACCTTGGGATGCTCCGCATAATCTCCCCCCCCCCCTTGGGAAAGATCTGACCTCAGATCGAGATCTTCATCACCATGGTAGGGCGAAAGATCCTTGACATTGAAGATATCACTCACATTGTACTTGTCTCGTGGGATGTCGATCTTGTAGGTGTTGTTGTTGTAGCGTTCGAGCACCTTGAATGGTCCATCGGCTCGTGGTAGGAGCTTGGGCTTGCGTTTGTTGGGGAAGCGTTCCTTTTGAAGGTGTAGCCACAAGAGATCTCCAATGTTGATTATCATGGGTTGCTTGTTGATGTTGGGCTTGGTCGCGAGGCATTGTACTTGGCGCTCGATGGTGTTCCTTGTATCTTCATGCACCTTCTTGAGATAGTTCACTCGTGCACTCGCGTCCATGTTGATGCTCTCTTGTAGTGGAAGAGGTATAATGTCCAATGGGGACAACGGGTTGAAGCCGTAGACGACCTCGAAGGGGGACTTGCCAGTAGTCGAATGTCTTGCACGGTTGTAGGCGTACTCGGTGATGGGTAGGCACTCTTCCCACTCCTTGATGTTCTTCTTGATCAACACGTGTAGGAGGGTAGATAGATTTTGGTTCATCACCTTCGTTTGGCCGTCGGTTTGTGGGTGGTATGCCAAAGAGAACAAGAGCTTGATTCCGAGCTTGGCGCATAAGGTCTTCCAAAAGTAGCTTAAGAACTTGACGTCGTGGTCCGAAACAATAGTCTTTGGCACTCCATGTAGGCGCAAGATTTCCCTACAAAAATGATTTGCAACATGTGAAGCATCATCTATCTTGTTGCATGGTATGAAATGTGCCATTTTAGAGAATCACTCCACAACAACAAACACGGAATCTTTGCCATTTCTAGTTCTAGGCAAACCAAGCACAAAGTCCGTACTAATATCTTCCCATGGGTGATATGGAATAGGAAGTGGCATATAAAGTCCATGAGATTGAGCTTTCAACTTAGCTTTGTGACATGTAGAGCATTGGTTGGTGAAGCGTGAGACGTCGCGGAACATCTTAGACCAAAAGTAGTTCTTGGAGAGCGTAGCAAATGTCTTGTCACGTCCAAAGTGTCCCATTAGTCCTGCTCCATGAGATTCTTGCAGAAGTAACAAACGAAGAGAAGACTCGGGGATGCAAAGTTTGTTAGCTCTCATAAGATAATCATCTTTGATGTAATAGCGTTCCCAAGATGTATGCGTAAAACACTTGGCATAAGGAATATCAAAAGTAGGATCATGCATACAAGTCTTTTATGTGCTCAAAGCCAATGACATTCAATTCAAGTTTAGTAACAAGCATGCATATGCGTGAAAAGCGCATCCGCCACAACATTGTCCTTACCTTTGATGTACTTGATGACATAAGGAAATGAATCTATGAACTCACTCCATTTAGGATGACGCTTGTTCAACTTAGTTTGACCCTTAAGGTATTTAAGCGTTTCATGGTCGGTATGAATGACAAATTTATGAGGGCGAAGATAATGTTCCCATTCACGCAAAATTCGCACTAAAGCATATAGCTATTTATCATAGATGGGATAATTGAGTTGCGCTCCGGATAGTTTTTCGCTAAAGTAAGCAATTGGGCTCTTCTCTTGCGTTGACACACCTCGTATGCCATTACCGCTAGCATCTCAATGAATTTCAAAGGGTTTGTCAAAGTTGGGTAATTCAAGCACGGGAGCATGAGTAAGCAAATTCTTAAGTTCATTAAATGTGGTATCTTGGGATGGTCCCCAAACAAATGGCGCATTTTTCTTACTCAAAGCATGCAAAGGTGAAGCAATGGTGCTAAAATCCTTCATGAATCTACGATAGAAACCGGCTAGACCTAGAAAACTTCACACTTGTTGCAAGTTGGTTGGTTGGGGACAAGTTTTAATAGCATTGATAGGGCAACAATCGGAACACATGTGAAATGTACCATCTTTCTTGGGAACAAGGATTACCAGGACAGCACAAGGGCTCAAGCTTTCTCGTACATGGCCGTTGTCGATGAGTTATTGTACTTGCCATTGGATCTCCTTTGTTTCCTCGGGGTTGACGCGGTAGGGAGCCTTGTTAGGAAGGGGTGCTTCGGGGATGAGGTCGATTCGGTGTTCGATGCCTCGTAGTGGAGGTAGACCCGGAGGTAGCTCGTCGGGGAATACATCTTCGAATTCCTGCAATAGAGAAGATAACACTAAAGGTAGATTGTGAGAGGTGTTAGCTTTTGGTGACTCGTCCTTGCACAAAAGGACATAGTGCATGACACTTCATGGGTTCTCACATACTTCTCGTATCTCACTTTTGGTGGCAAATAGGACTAAGTTCTTCTTGTCGCTCATCATGGAGGCACTCAATTTGGGCTTGTGGCACTCACTCTCTTTTGGGTGGTTCGCTCTCTCACTTTTCTCTCCATGATGGGTGGCTTGTTTGTCGGCGATCACTTGACTAGGAGACATAGGGCGTAGCACGTACTCCTTTCCCTTCATCTTGAAGCTATATTGATTTGTTCGCCCGTTGTGGATGACACCTCGGTCATTGCCATGGTCATTCAAGAAGGAGGTGGCAAACAGACATTGGAACGACATCACACTCCAAAGTGTCTTCGTAAGCTCTGATCTTGAAGGATACTTGCACCATATGCTCGACTTGGATAGTGCCGGAGTCGCTTAGCCATTGAACCTTGTAGGGATGTGGGTGCTTCATCTTGACCAATTGGAGCTTGGAGCATAGCTCTTCACTTGCTAAGTTATGGCAACTCCCTCCATCGATGATGACCTTCACTGACCTTCCATTGATGCCGGCCTTGGTGTGGAAGATATGGCATCTTTGGTCTTCGTCTTGTTGATGTTGAAGTGTCAAGACCTTGGAGACAACAAGAGCGGGGCTCGAATCTTCGTCACAAAAGACTTGATTATCTTCATCTTTGTTCACTTGTCGGTGCATGGCCACTTGCTCAAGGGCATCCATTTCCTCTTCACTCATGGAGTCATAGGTTCCGTCGTCGTTGATGATCATGGTGCGCTTGTTGGTACACTCAAAGGACTTGTGGCCTCAGCCGCCGCATGTGAAGCATTTGAAGGAACTTGTCTTGATGGTGTCATCGGTAGGAATAGATGATGATGAAGCTCTCGGCTTGAAGTTGCTTGTAGTAGGGGGACGACTTGAGGTTGTCGAAGTTTTCTTGTAACTTGACTTGTCGCTGTTGCTTGTAGATGGCTTCGTTGTGGTAGAAGGTGTTGGATTCGTTGAAGCTTTGGTGTTGGAGAAGCCGTAGCTCTTGGAAGAGTACTTGACATACTTGAAGTCATCTTGCACTTGACGTCCCGCCTTGGTAGCTTGATGCACTAGCTCGGTGAGGTTGGAGTAAGGTTAGAAGTCGGCAATCTTCTTGATAGGATGATTGAGTCCATTCAAGAAACGTGCCATAGTTTGCTCATCATGTTCCGTGACATTGGCTCGTATCATTGCAATCTCCATTTCCTTGTAGTACTCTTCAACGCTCTTTGTTCCTTGCTTGAGGAGTTGGAGTTTCTTGAAGAGCTCGCGGTTGTAGTAGGTTGGCACAAAGAATGCTCTCATGACATCCTTCATTTGCGCCCAAGTTGTGATGGGTGGTTCACCTCTTGCCTCATGGGCGCCAATGACTTGTTCCCACCAAATGAGGACATAATCTTGGAACTCAAGGGATGCCATGGCGATCTTGTTCTCTTCCTCATAGTTGTGCAAACGGAAGATTTTGTCAACCTTCAATGCCCATGAAAGGTACTCTTCGGGTCATTGCTTCCGGAAAACTTGGGCATGGTAAACTTTAGCTTGCCATATCGTTGTTCTTCATTGTGTTAGGGTCGGGGATGATGATGCCTTTGACGTGGAGGATTGTCAACCTCATGTTGCTCTTGGCGTGGAGGGTTGTCAATCTCATTGTACTCTTGGTGAACTCGGGGTTCTTGTCGAGGAGCTTGAGGAACTTGACGATGCACTCGAGCTTGATAGTTCCTCTCTTGAACTTCTTCGTGAAGCGCTTCTTCTTGGTCGCGTCTACGGCAGTTGCATGCGGCAACGGCACGACTTGTGTCGTGGAGGACACGTCACGCCTCAAGTGCTTGAGCTTCTCGCCGTAGTTGTTCTTGGCGTTGCGCCTCGGCATCTTGCTCCTCTTGATGTTGGCGCGCTCGCTCTTCTTCTTGTTGACGTAGGTGTTGTCGTTCTTGTGCTTGTGCAAGGGTAGCTTAGTTTAGGCAATGCCGATGTGCTTGCTCGTCGAATTGCTCTTGTGTAGGATTGCCGTGTAGAGGATTGCAGTTTGCTTGACGGTCTTGCCGTGCGGCTCGTCGATGAGTGTTTAATGTTGGAGTACTTGAGCCGGAGATGGTCACGTCAGAGTGTCGATTCGAGCGGCTCTGTCTTGAGTAGGACAAAGTGGTAGAATATTGGTTGACCAACAAGGCATGAATCTCATCCATTCTTGCATTGCTCTCTTGTTTTTGTTCGTTGAGCTTGTTGTCGAAGTAGTCTCTTGTACGTTGCTCGGAGAGTTGCAAGTCGGTGGCGAGATGGTCGATGCGGTCGCTCAATGCTTGTTGTTCTTGATGCAAAGCTCGTTGTGCACCAAAGAGGTGGCTCTTTGTGACATAAGAGGTCATGTCATCGTCTTGCTCGATGAAGAGTGGGTTGGTAGAAGAACTTGGCCTATCCATCATTCCAAGCAAATATGTGAGTGGGAGAAAGGGAAGAACTATACCAAATGTACCTTGACCAAAGTTGAATATGGATCAATAATAACTCAATATTGTCGCAAGGAAATAACACAATTGGTACCAATTCTTGTTGGTTCTCACACCTACACAAGTAAAATATTATGGTGGAGCTTAGTGAGGATGATGGCACAAAATTTGATGCAATTGTTAGTAAGACTAAGTAATGTTGAAAAAGATTCACAAATTCACAAATGCAACAAGTAGACCGATAGCAAGTAGGGGTACACAGATACACACACATGAATAGATAAATGGGATTGTGCAAACCAAAAGTGAGCTCAAAATGTGGACTCCACGGAAAATTGCTCTTGTTGCACAACACTATAGAGAGACGCTAGCATGATTGCACAATAGGCGGATACGAAACCTGTGCACAACCTACCAAGCAAAAATGCAACGACTTATATCCCAAGTATGCTATATGTATGGTGTTTCAGTGATATGATCCAATATGATCGAGTATGACAATCTTAATGTAGTATGATGCTATGGTTCTTGCTTAAAAGCTATTTGCTTATCTTCCTCTTTTTGCTGAAAAGCTTGTTTGGCTCTTTCACTTTTGAGCTCTTTCTTTGGCCACTTATGCAAAACTTCACGAACCAAGCTAGCAATTGTGTATATGCTATGACAACCTTGTGATACGAGAGATGATACCAAGATTATGATATATGCAATGATCACTAATGTGCACAAGTAACGTTGCTGACAATACTCAAATGGCTAGTCTCGATAGGAAAGGTACACAAAATGGGCTATGTGGTTATCAATGCAAAGGCAAGGAGTACACGAGGTGTCATCGAGGTTACTGTCCTTGCTTACGGTTGATGGTGTCAAAATTGTTGAGCGGTTGTTGTCGATCACGAGTCCGTGGCGAAGATGAGCAGAGGTGATGTCGATGTAGAACCGTTCCTAGATAGCCGAAACACCCTAGGAAACAATGAACCACAACTCAAATTCTCAAAACCAAATGTGTCAAAATTTGTCGGGGTTCGTAGCGGTCAAGCGGTGGTAGGGGTTGGTGTATCGAAAGGGTTTGTGGAACTTAGGTGGTGGTGGTCGAAGTGGGTATGCGGAGGCGTAGGTGGCGGTGGTCAAAAGATGCAGAAAATGCAGTTTCGGCAGAGATAGCCAGATGATCCGGGTAAAGGTCCGGATGATCTGGGCAGGTCAACTGCGCACGGGGATTGCTCAGGATGAACTCGAAAACATGGACAAATTCGAGGATTCCGTGGATTTCAGATGGATTTCGAGGTGGAGATGGTGGGGAAAAGTAAGATCCACCTGCAACACAACAAATTGATGGATCAAAATCAACAAAACTTCATCATACCAACAAATCACAAAAAAATTTGGGGCTATTTTTGGTGGGGAATTTTCGAAATTGGGACAAAATCAACAAAACTAGGCTAGAAAACAAGGGGTATGACTCCAAATTCGTGATCAACCTTGCTTTGATACCAAGATGATGTAGGGTAGAACCCTAGGTGGCCGATCTTTCATGATTGGAGCGAATCCCACGAAGAACACGTGGGGGAAACATGAGGGGAAACATGAGAGAATCACTCAAACCAACAAGATTCGATTACACATGTGCTAGATCCTCGAGACACGAAGAGATACACGATCCACGATCAACTAAGGACGATACAAGTAGCGAGTTCTTCTCTGTGAGGATGTCTTGAGGGTCTTCCTGTGAGGGGTCTTGAATCCGCTTGGGGGATCTTCTCCGAAGAGGCCGTGGACTCCAATGGAGAAGTAACCAAGTGGATGAGCAAAGCTCTATCACCAAATGAGCTAAACCTTTGCTAACCCTAGAAAAGTGAAGGAGTCATTTATATAGGCAAATGGGGCAAAGGGGTACATGGGCTTTGGCTCGAAACACACACGCATGTGGTGGTCCGGATGATCCGGATGGGTAGCCGAATGAACCGGGCTTCAGGGACCTGGATGGTCCGGGGGGTGGTCCGGACGAGGCGAAGAGGCAGGCGACGCCGTCGGCAGCCCGGATGTCCGGAGGGGGGTCCGGACGTTCGGCTGGGGTCCGGATGATCCGGGACATGCCCGGATGGCCGGCTTTGGGTTGCAGTTTTGGGTGCTCTCGGGTGGATTAGTCGGATCGTCCGGGACGGGGTCCGGATCGTTCGGGCTCTGTCCGGATCGTCCGGGACCTCATCTGAATCGTCTGGCCAGCGTGGGACTTGGCTGATTTCTTCTCCGTCTTCATGCATGTCTTCCTTCTTCGACCCTCCTTGCTCCTTAGCTTATTCATGGCTAACTCCTTGGTACCTGAATATGCATAATTTCTCCATTTGAGGCAGTAGCCATGTCTCATGTGCATCAAAGTGGAATTGTGAGAGGAGAGATGTCACCTCGGCTTTGAGAGCGCTTGCACGTGCTCGTGTCACGGGTCCATTAGGCACTTGGTGAGACGATGATAGGTCCATGGGGATGACCTTGGGATGCTCCGTATCACCACCTATTGCCCACAAGGCAACAGGGAGTGGCCACTCCTCTTGGCGCACCCATTTGCCTTGTGGGCAGCAGGTAGCCACCCTACATCACCCTCTCTCGTCGTGCCCGCTCTAGAATCTAGTGCGCTGCATGCATGTCGGTTGGAGCAAACACAATTGAACAACCTGAAAGGATCAAATCAGTCGGTTAGAGGGCAAAGGGGAGAATAAGTGACTACGAAGTTTAACTTAATTGCCAATTTTAGGGAATGGGTGGATAAAATAGGTTCTCTAGATATGAACCTAAGTGAGAATAACCTATATGACAAGCAAGCTAAAACAAAGTACGCAAAGCTACAAGCTTATTAGCAAGCAAATAAACATACAAAGCAAATAAAGGCATCTCCAAAGCCGACCCTTAAACCGTCCGTAACCGTCTGGATCATGCGGTCCGAACGTGTTTTGCCAACCAATGCGGGCCTGCATCGGTCCGCCGACCGGTCCGGACGTACTTTTTCCGTCAAACTAGAAACAAACTAGGGGCTTTGCCAATGTTCGAACCACTGCCACGCCAACTTCTGACTGCCCTGGCCCACCCCAAAATCCCTCCCTAGCTCACGCGCTCCCTCCCCCCGTTGCTAGCTGCCTGCATCCATGCCGCTCTAGAGCAGTTGCGACCGCATTGACGTAGGCCCAGAGCGGACGTGACCTTTCATTGGCGTCGGCATGGAAGAGGCTCGCTGGTCAAGGGCACCACCCACACCGCATACCTGATGTCGGGGTTACAAATACGGGGTAGGCCCAAGTATACAAATGGCCCATCAAAGGCCCATGACTCATATAAAGTACGACCTGGAAGGCAATGGGCCAAGAGGCTCCACCGTCAGCCCACCACAGACAAGGATGGTGGCATGAGACCGCACTAAGTGCAAACAGTCGGATGTCAAGCCACCCAACTATTGAATACCAGCACTCGACCGGAGACGAAGGGAGCAGTTGGCTAGGCCATCGGTCAGCGACTACCTTGGACACCTCTCAACCACAACGTATTAATGACAACAATTATCCAACGGTGGTATGATCTAGTTAAATACGACAGTTGCTAGTTGTAAATGCCCTGAAACAATCGGCCACACATGAGGCCATGAATAGCATTCATACCAGCTCATTATGTACCCTAACCTCGCACTGGTGCAGTGACCTGCTATACAAATGGTTTTTACCCCCTTTCAGTGACGTAGTTTTAAGATGTCGCCTTGTTTGTGTGTGTGATAGGGGGGTCCTTCCCACACGACCCAGAAACCGTCGGGGATAGGGAGTTGGAGTGCATACATTTTGCAGAACTAAGTGTATGCGATGCGTGCATCTATCCAAACAAGATTCGTCACACAACTGTTTGTGATATATATCCCAAACGCTCCATCCTTGCTACTCGTGTGTGCAGGCATTACCATCTCACACGCTATTCTATGGTGCAACGTTTACGATGCACACCCCATCACAAACAGTTCACAATTGTAAAGCGTGTATGATAAGGATACTATCACACACATTCACTTCTCCCGAACCGTATGCGATATATAATTAACAAGATAAGTTAATCATCGTACGAGTGTCAGATAGGTTTACGAAACATTTGATGATCGTACCAATGTCAGATGGGATAACTATCACACACGCTATTTTGTGGTGCAACGTTTATGATGTGTATGACACCACAAACAGTTCATGATTGTAAAGTGTGTACGATAAGGCGACTATCACAAACATTTAGTTTGGTAGCACTATTTGTGATATTGTCTGACACCACACACCGTCGGGGGATTGATTCTGAGCTACAGCAAATCCCCCGAAACCCTGGTTCAAACTCTGTGGACTTGGCTCACGAGCACGAGGCTATGAGCTAGATGTGAGGCATGATAGAGACATAGCGAGCTACCAAGGTTTGGGCTACCGTGCGGTGTAAAACCCTACTCCTGCTTGATGGAATTGCTTGTGGACAGTGCTCTTGGAGCTACAAGATGATCCGGAGCTCTTGGGGTCAGGAATGGCGCAATGGACCGATCCCTTGCTATGGTGGCAGCACTACCACTTTTATAGGTGCCTTGGACCTCTTCCCCAAAAATATGAGCGGGAAAGGGCAACCACAGGGTGACAATTTGGAAGGGGACAGGCGCCGATGCTTATCCTGACAAAAGGCGGTCTTAGCCTGCTAAAGTTGTTACCCATGATGCGCAGGGGGCTCCTTGATGAACTCCATCCCGCCGCGTCGCTATCATGGTCTTCTCTCACCAAAGCAGAAGGCTTTGGGGGCACGTGTCGGTATCAAAACCGGCGGATCTCGGGTAGGGGGTCCCGAACTATGCGTCTAAGGTCGATGGTAACAGGAGACACAATGTTTACCCAGGTTCGGGCCCTCTCTATGGAGGTAATACCCTACTTCCTGCTTGATTGATCTTGATGAATATGAGTATTACAAGAGTTGATCTACCACGAGATCATGATGGCTAAAACCCTAGAAGTCTAGCCTGTATGATTACGATCCTTGTCCCTATGGACTAAACCCTCCGGTTTATATAGACAATGGAGGGGACTAGGGTTGTACAAACTCAGTTACAGATAAAGGAATCTTCATATCCGGACACCAAGGAGAGTCCCATCCGGACACGTGCAAGAGTCTTCGGTCTTGAATCTTCACAGCCCATCAGTCTGGCCCATGTCAAACAGGCCGGACGCTCGAGGACCCCTTAGTCCAGGGCTCCCTCAGTAGCCCCTGAACAAGGCTTCAATGTCGAGGTGTCCGGCGTGCAGATTATCTTCGGCATTGCAAGGCGGGTTCCTCCTCCGAATACTCCAAAACAGCTTTTGAACACAAAGAACGTGTCCGGCTCTGCAAAACAAGTACCACACACAACCGCAGAGAGTATAATATTTCACGAGTCCAATCTACTAACAACTTTTTGTAGTGTGACATCACGTCACCATACGGTCATTATATCGAACCGTTTTTTGGCCTGCCGCTTCATATTTCAAGATGCCGTTTTACTGGCACGTCTTGTCAAAGCAGAGGTTGTGTCCCCTTATTGCGGGAATCTTATTAATACGGGCGTGGGTAATCCAATCGTGCCGTTTGCGCGGCCCTTGGGAAACAGGCGAGTTTTTAGGCGAGTGAGGCGCTTGATATTCGCTGCCTTTATAAAGGGATAAGGATTTACCCCCCTTTCACCCACGCCTTCTCTCTCTCTGCCCACCCATTCTCGAGCTCCAGCGCCCAAGTCCTCACCTCTTCCGCCTCAAGAAAGCACTCCGATCATGTCCGGATCCGGAGCGCAGGGCAAGTGGATGGTCTCCTCCATCAAGGAGAAGGACATCACCCAGCTCCGGGAGGCCAGATATTTGGTCAAGGAGGTCGCCCACCGGCTTCCGACCGAGGGACAGATCATCCCTACCCCGGAGCCCCATGAGAGGGTATGTTCATTCCCGACTTTGTCCGCAGGCTGGGATTTCCACTCCACCGATTCGTCCGCGGACTTATATTTTACTATGGGGTGGATTTCCACGATCTGGCCCCCAACTCCTTCCTCAATATCTCGGCATTTATTGTCGTGTGCGAGGCCTTCCTCTGCATCCCACCCCACTTCGGATTGTGGCTGAAGATCTTCAACGTGATGCCGAAGGTGGTGGACGGCCAACACGCAGAGTGCGGAGGCGCCATGGTGAGCAAGATGCCCAACGTCGTATGGCCAAAAGGCACTTTCATGGAGACTGTCAAAGGGTGGCAAAAATAGTGGTTCTACGTCACAGAGCCCCATGACACCACCTAGGCCGAGGCTCCCGAGTTCAGGTCCGGGGCCCCGATGCGGCTCACCTCCTGGCTAGAGAAGGGCCTAGACTGGGCCTCATCATACAAGCTGACAACGCTGCAGACGCGCATCAGGAGCATGGTTGACAAGAACATCAAGCTTGTCAATGTGATCCAGCTGATGCTCTTTCGCCAGATCCTTCCATGCCAAAGCTGGACCTGCAATTTGTGGGAGTTTGATCCGACCAAGCACCAGACCCTGCAACACTTCTTCGGCGTGACGCACAAAGGTATTTGGAAGGTGCTCTTCAAGGCCGACAAGACCTGGCCGAAGGAGCCCGAAGACCGTGGGTACAACCTGACCCACCCCGCCAGTCCGGTAAGTTTTTCCATGTTTTCAAGGTGTATCCTTTACTTACATACTCGGGGGGCATGTATAAGATTCCCCACCTTTACCTTTTCAGGGCTGGACGAAGAAGGCGGAGCTGATCCAGAGTCCGGCTCCGCTGCCCAAAGACCCAGTGATTCCACTTCTGATGAAAATGCTGGTTCCGGCGCCCTACCAGGCGCCGAAGAAGAAGGCCAAGAAGAAGGCCAAGAGGGCTAGAGGAGGCCTCCGTCACAAGGGCACTTCGGACGTGACATCCGAAGACGCCGAGACCCGGTCCTCACCCGCCACCGACGAGGAGGAGGAGGAGGAAGAAAGCGACTCCTCCCCTGAGGGGGGAAGGAAGAAAAGGGTGGCCTCCACGCGTCTGGAGGCCAAAGCGTCCAAGAGGGGGAGAGCCTCCCTTGCGGACGACACCGCGCCGGACACCGACAGCAGCTTGGAGTGGCGCCCCAGGGATGAGCCCCCGGCCGGATCGTAAGTATTTGAGGGCTCTATCATACCTATATGTCCGACTCCTCTATCTCATAATTCTAATGCGTCGAATCACGCGCTACAGTCCGTCCCTCAACAGCTCCCAGTGATCCTCATCGAGGGGTTCGCTGGATCCAAAGGCTATGGACAGCGATTCGCTGCCGACAGCCACCTCTCCCAAGGCCGCGGACGATGCCGAGGCGGTGTCCCGAAGGAACTTCATGGGCCAGGGAGAGGCGCAGAGGGCCATTAGGATGGCGCCGGAGGGCGAGACCTTGACTGCCGGACACCTGAGGGAGTAGGTCCCCCAAGATACTGGCGATGGGGGCCATATCCAGTGCGCCCCCCAGCCGAATGTAGTTCCGGAGACCCATATGGTTCCGGAATCAAGCAGGGAACCTCCTTTGAAAGAAGGAGGTGCACCTATCCCACCGGCGACCTTTGTCCATCCAGAGGCACCGGATACTCTAATGGAAGCGCTGCGAGGCGCTTCTATCATGGAAGAACACCGCACCCTCATGGGTACGGTGATTGAAAGGGTTCAGACCATTAAAAGCAGACTAACCGAAGCCTGCACCCACCTTCTGACAGGCTTTGAGGTAAGCGACGTAACTATGTAAAAAGAAGGTCACAGTATAGACAGTAGCCCCTGAGACTCTGTCCGTTGTTCGGAAAGAATAGCCTAACAGAGGATCAAATAGTTTTTTGCAGGAGACTAACCATATATGTCTATGTGAATAAGCAGGCGTCGCTGCTGGCCGCGACCTCTCATGCTGCCGAAGTCTCCGGACTGAAGTAGGCCGAGGAGGAGCAGGGCCAAGCAAGGAAACAGCTGGAGGAGAAGCAAGGTATGTGATGACCTGCTATACATCAGAAAGGATTGATGATTTATGTTTGACTATGGTGTCATGGTATTTGTAGGAGCGGCGGCCGAGGTAGAGACCCTCAAGAAGGCACTGGCCGAGGCCGAGGAAAGAGCGGCCAAGGATCAAACCGCCCGTGAGAAACACGAGGCCAGGGTTGATGAGGTCCAGCTGGAGCTCCAGGAGGCCGTCAAGAAATGCAAGTCCATGGAGCGCAACATTGCGGACCATAAGACTGAACTCGTCAAGGCTCGCCTGTTAGGACCCCGATTCCAAGTCACATCGATCTAGCCTGTAACACCGAATATCACTTTGCGGCCTCACGCACGGTATTCCCACGGGTGTCGCCTTACCATGGCCCGGGACCGTTTGCGCCTTTTGGCTCACGTATATGATAGTGTCGCTAGCATCCATATGACAGAGATCCTGGGCCGACATGACTAGTCGTGAACCCAAAGTGGCACTAACTTATAGGGACATGCATACATGAATCAACATCGAACATGTGTCGATTGACGTGCGAATCCGGGCTGTAACCTTTGGGCTAACGGACTCCGGGAACCCGGGCTGTAGCAGGCTAAGCAGGACTCCGGATGTCACCGCGTGACATTTCCCGAAGGGACGACACATGAGCGAAGTGAATCACATGCCGCCGATCAAGTGTTCCGGAGCGATAGTCTTTGGGCTAGCAGGACTCCGGTGAACCGAAATAGCAGACTACTATGGCTCATGGAAGCACAAGACTACATTTCCCCATAAGAGAGGCTACCAAGGATAAACAACTAGGTTGTCGGATCCCACACATACCAAGCATTTCAATCATACACACAATATGCTCGATATGTGTAATACAACATGGCATCACAACATAACTCTACGACTCAAGTATTTATTCATTAGGCTCCGAGGAGCGAGATATTACAAACATGGGTCTCACGACCCAACATTCAGAGCATACAAGTCAAAGCACAAGCGGAAGCTTAACATGTCTGAGTACAGACATCTACAAATGAAAAAGGCTTAGAAGCCTGACTATCTACCAGATCCTGCCGAGGGCACAAGATCGTAGCTGAGGTATCAAGCTAAACATCGAAGTCCACACAGAACTACTAGCGAGACTGACGTCTCTCTGCAAAACATAAAATAGGCAAACATGAGTACAAATGTACCCAGCAAGACTTACATCAGAACTAGCTACATATGCATCATTATCAACAAAGGGGGTGGTGGAGTTTAACTGCAGCAAGCTAGCTTTGACTCGGTGGCTATCCTGAACTACGACTGCAAGTAACTCTTTTGGGGTGGCGCACACGAGTCCACATATTCACCATATCAATACACCACCATGGATCCGCTCCCGTTTCCCTACGAGACGCCATCCATAGCACTCACGCTTATCTTGCGCATTTTAGAGTATCCACTTTCACTTGTCTATGAACTGTTATAGGCAACCCAGAAGTCCGTTACCGTGGACGCGGCTATTCGAATAGATCATTTATAACCCTGCAGGGGTGTACTTCTTCATACATGTTTCCACCACTTAGCGTCTGCACACGACATGTGCTCGGCAGATTTCAAGCGAAAGCCGTCGTGGGTGTAGACCACGACCTACCTAAACACTCAAGTCTCTAGTCTAGGTTTATCACCTAATCAGGTTCCATCCGCAGGGAGTCCGGCCGAGGTTTCCACATACGGCCCCGAACGATGTGTATAGGGTTCCGCGACACCAAACGGGCGCCCGACATACCCGGCCACGTGCCTACCACATCACAGCCCACCCCTCGGGTCAGCGCTGCCTTGCCTCCAAAGATACTACAAACACCGAAACTACTTGCAACTCCCGGACAGAGGACAAGGGTGATTAAGAAGTCGAAAGGGTCATATTTCAGGCCCAATGCATGGTAGTAGCTGTTTCATGGATCACAAACACAGAACTCAGTTTCTGAGGACGGCTTCAATGAGACAACCCACCATGTACTCCTACATGGCCTCTCACCGCTACCTTTACCAAATCGTGTTCACACACTTTGCTCACACATAGTAGGACATGTTTACACACCTCCGATTCATCCCCGATGAATCAGACCTGACTCAACTCTAAGCAGTAGCAGGCATGACAACAAGCATGAATGACTAGGCACAACAGGGCTCAAACAACTCCTACTCATGCTAGTGGGTTTCATCTATTCACTGTGGCAATGATAGGTCATGCAGAGGATAAAGGGGTTCAACTACCGCAGCAAGTAACAGATGAATCGTTGTTGTCCTAATGCAGTAAAAGAGAGCAGGAGCGAGAGAGTGGGATTGTATCGGAATGAACAAGGGGGTTTTGCTTGCCTGGCACTTCTGAAGATAGCATTGAGTCTTCATCAGTGTCAACGATCACAACGTCGGTACAACGTCTACCGAGGGGGAACAACACCGGTAAACAGAGAAGAAACACGATCAATGCAATGCACAATATTATGCATGCTATGACATGGCAATATGAATGTGTTTTGGGCTAATGCAAGCTAGAACAGATTGAGATGAGTCCATTTGAACCAAAGATTCAAATGCAAACCCATTTTAAGAGGTCATATTAGTGCATTAACTTGTTTCACCTAAACATCAAGGTTAAAGTGTTCTAAAATGCATGAAACCAGTACAGATTGAAAGATTGGATTTTTCTGCTCAATTTTCATATATAAATTATTTCATTTGGAGTTACGGTTGAATTTCTATGAATTTTTGAAGTTAGCACTATTTTCTGGAATTTCCTAAATGAGAATAAATCCAGAAAAGGAGTTACTGCATCAGCCTGGCGTCAGTGTGACGTCTGCGGTCAACTGACCCAGTCCAGGTCAAACCTGACCAGCAGGGCCCACTGGTCAGTGTCATTAGTCTAACTAATTTTTAGTTAGTCCTAATCCTAACTTAATTAGCACGCGGGTCACATTTGTCATAGACACAGCGGGGTCAAACTGGGCCCACCCGGGGTCAACTTGGTCAGCGGGGTCAAATCTCTCGCTAGTGATAACCCACAAGTATAGGGGATCGCAACAGTTTTTGGGGGTAGAGTATTCAACCCAAATTTGTTGATTCGACACAAGGGGAGCCAAAGAATATTTTCAAGTATTAGCAGCTGAGTTGTCAATTCAACCACACCTGGAAACTTAGTATCTGCAGCAAAGTGTTTAGTAGCAAAGTAATATGATAGTGGTGGTAACGGTAACAAAAGTAAAGGCAACAAAAGTACTATTTTTGGTATTTTGTAGTGATTGTAACAGTAACAACGGAAAAGTAAATAAGCGAAGACCAGTATATGGAAAGCTCGTAGGCACCGGATTAGCGATGGATAATTATGCCGGATGCGGTTCGTCATGTAACAGTCATAACATAGGGTGACACATAACTAGCTCCAATTCATCAATGTAATTTAGGATGTATTCCGTGTATAGTCATACGTGCTTATAGAAAAGAACTTGCATGACATCTTTTGTCCTACCCTCCCGTGGCAGCGGGGTCCTATTGGAAACTAAGGGATATTAAGGCCTCCTTTTAATAGAGAACCGGAACAAAGCATTAGCACATAGTGAATACATGAACTCCTCGAACTATGGTCATCACCGAGAAGTATCCCGATTATTGTCACTTCGGGGTTGTCGGATCATAACACATAATAGGTGACTATAGACTTGCAAGATAGGATCTAGAACACACATATATTCATGAAAACATAATAGGTTCAGATCTGAATTCATGGCACTCGGGCCCTAGTGAGAAGCATTAAGCATAGCAAAGTCATAGCATCATCAATCTCAGAACATAGTGGATACTAGGGATCAAACCCTAACAAAGCTAACTCGATTACATGATAAATCTCATCCAACCCATCACCGCCCAGCAAGCCTACGATGGAATTACTCACGCATCGGCGGTGAGCATCATGAAATTGGTGATGGAGGATGGTTGATGATGACGACGGCGACGAATCCCTCTCCGAGCCCTGAGCAGACTCCAAATCAGCCCTCCCGAGAGATTAGGGCTTGGCGGCGGCTCAGATCATAAACGCGATGATTTCTTCGCTCTGATTTTTTTCTCCCCGGAAGCCTATATGGGGAGTTGGAGTTGGCGTCGGAGGGTCTCCAGGGGGCCCACGAGGTAGGGGGCGCGCCCAGGAGGGGGGGGGCGCCCCCACCCTCGTGGATAGGGTGTGGGCCCCCTGGTCTTCATCTTTGGCGAGGATTTATTATTATTTATTCTTAGGTATTTCGTGGAGTTTCAGGTCATTCCGAGAACTTTTGTTTTCTGCACATAAAACAACACCATGGCAATTCTACTAAAAATAGCGCCAGTCCGGGTTAGTTCCATTCAAATCATACAAGTTAGTGTCCAAAACAAGGGCAAAAGTGTTTGGAAAAGTAGATACGACGGAGATGTATCAACTCCCCCAAGCTTAAACCCTTGCTTGTCCTCAAGCAGTTCAGTTGACAAATTGAAAGAGAAAAAGATTATCTTTTACAAACTCTGTTTGCTCTTGTTGTTGTACTTATGTCAAGCCAGCATTCAGGTTTTCAGCAAAGATCATAACTAACCACATTTGCAATAACTCCTAGGTCTCATGTTTACTCATATCAATAACATAATCAGCTAGCAAGCCATAATAATAAATCTCGGATGACAACACTTTCTCAAAATAATCATAATATGATATAACAAGACGGCATCTCGCTAGCCCTTTCTGAGACCGCAAAACATAAATGCAGAGCACCTTCAAAGATCAAGGACTGACTAGACATTGTAATTCATGGTAAAAGAGATCCAATCATAGTCATACCCGATAGAAATTAACAGTAATGAATGCAAACGATAGTTGTGCTCTCCAGCTAGTGCTTTTTAATAAGAGGGTGATGACTCAACATAAAAGTAAATAGATAGGCCCTTCGCAGAGGGAAGCAGGGATTTGTAGAGGTGCTAGAGCTCGGTTTTGAAATAGAGATAAATTATATTTTGAGCGGCATACTTTCATTGTCAACATAACAACTAAGAGATGGCGATATCTTCCATACTAAACAAATTATAGGCGGTTCCCAAACAGAATGGTAAAGTTTATACTCTCCCTCCTCCACAAGCATCAATCCATGGCTTGCTCGAAACAACGAGTGCCTCCAACATTCAACGGGTCCCAGGGGGAGTTTTGTTTGCAATTATTTTGATTTAGTTTGCATAAAGCATGGGACTGGGCATTCCGGTGACCAGCCATTTTCTCGTGAGTGAGGAGCGGAGTCCACTCCTCTTGAGAATAACCTGCCTAACACGGAAGATAAGGGCAGCCCTAGTTGATATATGAGCTATTCGAGCATGCAAAACAGAATGATTGATTGAAGGTTTAGAGTTTGGCACATACAAATTTACTTGGAACGGCAAGTAGATACCGCATATAGGAAGGTATGGTGGACTCATATGGAATAACTTTGGGGTTTAAGGGATTGGATGCACAAGCGGTATTCCCGCTTAGTACAAGTGAAGGCTAGCAAAAGACCTGAAGCGACCAACTAGAGAGCGACAACAGCCATGAACATGCATTAAAATTAATAAACATTGAATACAAGCATGAGTAGGATATAATCCACCATGAACATAAATATCGTGAAGGCTATGTTGATTTGTTTCAACTACATGCGTGAACATGTGCCAAGTCAAGTCACTTAAATCATTCAAAGGAGGATACCACCCCATCATACCACATCATAACCATTTTAATAGCATGTTGGCACGCAAGGTAAACCATTATAACTCGTAGCTAATCAAGCATGGCACAAGCAACTATGATCCCTAATTGTCATTGCAAACATGTTTATTCATAATCAGCTGAATCAAGAACGATGAACTCATAATATTTACAAAAACAAAAGAGGTCGAGTTCATACCAGCTTTTCCCATCTCAGTCAGTCCATCATATATGTCATCATAATTGCCTTTCACTTGCACGACCGAACGATGTGAATAATAATAAGAGTGTACGTGCATTGGACTAAGCTGGAATCTGCGAGCATTCGATAAACAGGAGAAGACAAGGCAATATGGGCTCTTGGTTAAATCAATAATAATGCATATAAGAGCCACTTCAACAATTTAATCATGGTCTTCTCCTACTGACCCCCAAAGAAAAGAAAAGAAATAAAAACTATTTACACGGGAAACCTCCCAACAAGCAAAAGAAGAATGGGAAATATTTTTGGGTTTTCTTTTTAATTACTACAACAAAGAAATAAACTACTACTAATTTTTTTGGTTTTTTCTTAAGGTTTATTAAACACACAAGAAGAAAGCAGGAAAAAGAAAATAAACTAGCATGGATATTACAATGAAAAAGTATGATCACCGACATCTAGCAATGAGTGTGTGTGAACATAAATGTAATCTCGGTGGGAAATACATACTCCCCCAAGCTTAGGCTTTTGGCCTAAGTTGGTTCATTGCCAGGGATAGCCTGGAGGATGCCCGTAGGTGTAGCTGGGGTCGTACTGCGATGCAGCGGCTATCGCCTCTTGAGCTACAGCGTGGCGTCGAGCCGCCTCCACTCTCCTTTCGTACTCATCTGCCTCCTCTCTGGTAATAATATATCTTCCTTTTGTCTGAGTATCAGAGAAGGCAGGAGCAGGAAGAGTAATATGGACAACATGCGGTTTGTTAAAGATTAGTCGATACTGGAGAGGTGGTTCAGTCCTCTCAACAAACTGGCGGGAGACCATAGAATCAAAATCTAAATAAGCAGGGGGTAACTCCATATCACCCTCACGAATGTCTATCTCAAGAAAATTAGCTAAGCGGGTTGCATAAATTCCTCCAAAGAAATCTCCGTTATGTCTATTATGATGCAACCTACGAGTTACAATGGCTCCCATATGATAAGATTGGTCTCCTAACACAGCACTTCTGAGAATGCTGAGATCAGGGGCACACATGTGACATGCTTCATCCTTAGCATTTATGCATCTACCTACGAAGAGAGCGAAATAATGTATAGCAGGAAAGTGAATGCTCCCTATAGTGGCTTGTGTTATATCTCTAGATTCGCCCACAGTTATTCTAGCAAGGAAGTCTCTATATTCAGATTTAGGGGGATCCCTGACACTACCCCAAGATGGAAGTTTGCAAGCAAAAGTGAAATCCTCTAAGTCCATGGTATAAGATTTTTCATAAAGGTCAAACATGACTGAAGGAGAATTACGCGAAGATGAAAACTCAAACCTCCTCACAAATGAACTTGTGAGATCATGATATTGGGGGCATTTGTCAGCTTCAAAATCCTCAAGACCGGCATTACGCAAATATGCGTTAAATTCTTCTTTGATTCCCGCTTGATCCATCAAATTTTCCGAAGGCCATTCACAGGGCCTCACAAGAGCGTCTCTTGGTGGTTCCTCGTCAAGATCACGCATTGCAAGCACAGGACCTTGCTTCCTTGAAGAACCACCTTGGAACATCTTCCTAAACATATTGTTTTCTCTGAAAAATAAATCTGAAATTTTTAGTAACTTCAAACAAAAGTGAACCAACTTCAATAAAACTGATAGCAACTACTCATGCAAGTGCCTAGAGCCTATATCAAGCATTAGAACTACTTGGAACCATATAAATTTGACATGCAAGCTCAAGAACATGGCCACCTATGCAGCACAAATTTGTAATGAATAAAGTACTAGAACAAAAACTAATTGGACCAATGGAGGAGTCACATACCAAGGAACAATCTCCCCAAGCAGTTTTGCGAGAAGTGCTTTGAGCAAGGAGATCGAAAATCACAAAGAAAAGTGGTTTGGAACTCGTGCTTGAGTTGGTTTTTCGGGTTTGTGTGAGGCAGAGGAAGAAGATGGGTGCAGGGATAAGTGGAAGAGGGCCACCATGGGCCCACGAGGCAGGGGGGCGCGCCCAGGGGGGTAGGGCGCCCTCCACCCTCGTGGCCAGGTGGCAGCTCCCCCCGCGATGATTTTTGCACTAAAAATCCTCAAATATTCCCGAAAAAATCATATTAAATTGGCATGGCATTCTGAGGACTTTTGTTTTCGGGATATTTTTATATTGCACGGATAAATCAGGAAACAGACAGAGAAATACTATTTTTACTTTATTTCTACTAAATAAAAGAAAATATAAAGAGGGTACAGAAGGTTGTGCTTCTAGTTTCATCCATCTCATGCTCATCAAAAAGAATCCACTAACAAGGTTGATCAAGTCTGGTTAACAAACTCATTCCGATTAATATGAAACCGAAGAAATTTCGAATAACACTATGTTACCTCAATGGGGATATGGACATCCCCAATAATAAGTATATCATATTTCTTCTTGACAGTAGGGAGAGGAAATTCAAAACCTCCAAATATAATCGATGGAATTTTTCCAATGGAGTTGATACTATGAACTTGAGGTTGTTTCCTCGGAAAGTGTACCGTATGCTCACTACCATTAACATGAAAAGTGACACAGCCTTTGTTGCAATCAATAACAGCCCCTACAGTATTAAGGAAAGTCCTTCCAAGAATAATAGACATACTATCGTCCTCGGGAATATCAAGATAACAAAGTCCGTTAAAATAGCAACGTTTGCAACCACAACAGGCACATCCTCGCAAATACCGACAGGTATAGCAGTTGATTTATCAGCCATTTGCAAACATATTTCAGTAGGTGTCAACTTATTCAAGTCAAGTCTACGATATAAAGAGAGAGGCATAACACTAACACCGGCTCCAAGATCACATAAAGCAGTTTTAACATAATTTCTCTTAATGGAGCATGGTATAGTAGGTACTCCCGGATCTCCAAGTTTCTTTGGTACCACCCTTAAAAGTATAATTAGCAAGCATGGTGGAAATTTCAGCTTCCGGTATCTTTCTTTTATTTGTAACAATATCTTTCATATATTTAGCATAAGGATTCATTTTGAGCATATCACCAATCGCATACGCAAAAAGATGGGTCTAATCATTTCAGCAAAGCGCTCAAAATCCTCATCATCCTTTTTCTTAGATGGTTTGTGAGGAAAAGGCATGGGTTTCTGAACCCATGGTTCCCTTTCTTTACCATGTTTCCTAGCAACGAAGTCTCTTTTATCATAATGTTGATTCTTTGATTATGGGTTATCAAGATCAACAGCAGGTTCAACTTCTACTTCATTATCATTACTAGGTTGAGCATCATCATGAACATCATCATTAACATTTTCACTAGGTTCATGTTCATTACCAGATTGTGTTTCAACATCAGAAATAGAGATATCATTTGGATTATCAGGTGGTTTAGGAATAGGTTCACTAGAAGTTTGCAAAGTCCTATCATTTTTCTTTTTCTTCCTTTTAGAAGAACTAGGTGCAGCAATATTATTTCTCTAAGAATCTTGCTCGATTCTCTTAGGGTGGCCTTCAGGATACAAAGGTTCCTGAGTCATTCTACCAGTTCTAGTAGCCACTCTAACAAAGATAATCATTTTTCTTACTATTCATTTCATCAAGCACTTCTTTCTGAGCTTTAAGTACTTGTTCTACTTGAGTGGTAACCATAGAAGCATGTTTGCTAACAATTTTTAGTTCACCTCTAATATTAGCCATATAATCACTCAAGCGTTTAATCATAAAGGTATTCTGTTTTAATTGTCTACCAAAATAAGCATTAAAGTCATCTTGCTGAAACATAAAGTTATCAAACTCATCCAAGCACTGACTAGCAATTTTAGTAGGAGGGACTTCACTTTATCATATCTATAGAGAGAATTTACCTTTACTACCTGTGTCGGGATATCGGGATCAGAGGTTCTTGATGAATAAAGAATTAAGATCATACACTTCTTCAACAGGCGGTAGATTAAGACCATGCATTTCTTCAATAGGAGGTAAATTCTTAACATCTTCAGCTTTAATACCTTTTTCTTTCATAGATTTCTTCGCCTCTTGCATATCTTCAGATCGAGAAATAGAACACCTCTGTTCTTGAGTTGGTTTAGGAATAGGCTCAAGATGGTGGCTCAGAGCTGGCTCGGGAGTTGGCTCAGAGGTGCCCAATTATTTTCATTTGTCAACATATTATTCAATAGAATTTCAGCTTCATCCGTGTTCTTTCCCAAAAGAGAACCGGCACAACTATCCGTAATCTCTGGAAGCATCGGTTAGTCCATTATAAAAGATATCAAGTATTTCAGGTTTCTTAAGAGGATGATCAGGCAAAGCATTAAGTAACTTGAGAAGCCTCCCCCAAGCTTGTGGGAGACTCTCTTCTTTAATTTGCACGAAGTTTTATATTTCCCTCAAAGCAGCTTGTTTCTTATGAGCAGGGAAATGTTCAGCAGAGAAGTAATAAATCATATCCTGGGGACTACGCACACAACCAGGATCAAGAGAATTAAACCATATCTTAGCATCACCCTTTAATGAGAATGGAAATATTTTGAGTATATAAAAGTAGCGCGATCTCTCATCATTAGTAAACAGGGCAACTATATAATTTAACTTAGTAAGATGTGCCACAACAGTTTCAGATTCATAGCCATAAAAAGGATCATATTCAACCAAAGTAATTATATCTGGTTCAACAGAAAATTCATAATAGTCCTTATCGGGAACACAAATAGGTGAAGTAGCAAAGGCAGGATCAGGTCTCATCCTATCTCTAAGAGATTCTTTACTCCATTTAACTAGCAGCCTCTTAAGTTCATATCTATCCTGGCAAGCAAAAATATCTGCAGAAGATTCAGCATCAAAAAGATAACCCTCGTGAATAAAGGCATATTTTCATCATCACTTTCATCATTGTATTCAGTTTCAATAATTTCTCTTTCTCTAGACCTAGAAATTTGTTCATCTAGAAATTCACCAAGGGGCACAGTAGTATCAAGCATAGAAGTAGTTTCATCATAAGTATCATGCATAGCGAAGTGGCATCATCAATAACATGCGACATATCGAACGAATAGCGTAAGCGAGGTTTAGGTGTCGCTAGCTTACTCATAATGTAAGGTGAATCAAGTGCGAGCTAGATGGCGGTTCCTTACCTCCCCTCGTAGTTGAGGGATAAATTTTTGTCTTAAGCGTCTTTCAAGTTCTTCATAGTGTCCAGCAGATATAAATCCCAAGTGACTCAAAGAATAGAGCTATGCTACTTGACAGCAGCGCCAGAAAATGGTCTTGATAACTCACAAGTATAGGGGATCGCAACAGTTTTCGGGGGTAGAGTATTCAGCCCAAATTTGTTGATTCGACACAAGGGGAGCCAAAGAATATTCTCAAGTATTAGCAGCTGAGTTGTCAATTCAACTACACCTGGAAACTTAGTATCTGCAGCAAAGTGTTTAGTAGCAAAGTAATATGATAGTGGTGGTAACGGTAACAAAAGTAAAGGCAACAAAAGTAATGTTTTTGGTATTTTGTAGTGATTGTAACAGTAACAACGGAAAATTAAATAAGTGAAGACCAGTATATGGAAAGCTCGTAGGCACCGGATTAGCGATGGATATTTATGCCGGATGCGGTTCGTCATGTAACAGTCATAACATAGGGTGACACATAACTAGCTCCAATTCATCAATGTAATGTAGGCATGTATTCCGTGTATAGTCATACATGCTTATAGAAAAGAACTTGCATGACATCTTTTGTCCTACCCTCCCGTGGCAGCGGGGTCCTATTGGAAACTAAGGGATATTAAGGCCTCCTTTTAATAGTGAACCGGAACAAAGCATTAGCACATAGTGAATACATGAACTCCTCGAACTATGGTCATCACCGAGAAGTATCCCGATTATTGTCACTTCGGGGTTGTCGGATCATAACACATAATAGGTGACTATAGACTTGCAAGATAGGATCTAGAACGCACATATATTCATGAAAACATAATAGGTTCAGATCTGAATTCATGGCACTCGGGCCCTAGTGAGAAGGATTAAGCATAGCAAAGTCATAGCAACATCAATCTCAGAACATAGTGGATACTAGGGATCAAACCCTAACAAAGCTAACTCGATTACATGATAAATCTCATCCAACCCATCACCGTCCAGCCAAGCCTACGATGGAATTACTCACGCATGGCGGTGAGCATCATGAAATTGGTGATGGAGGATGGTTGATGATGACGACGACGACGAATCCCCCTCTTCGGAGCCCCGAACGGACTCCAGATCAGCCCTCCCGAGAGAGATTAGGGATTGGTGGCGGCTCCGTATCGTAAAACGCGATGATTTCTTCTCTCTGTTTTTTTTCTCCCCGAAAGCCAATATATGGAGTTGGAGTTGGCGCTGGAGGGTCTCCAGGGGGCCCACAAGGTAGGGGGGCGCGCCCAGGAGGGGGGGCATGCCCCCCACCCTCGTGGACAGGGTGTGGGCCCCCTGGTCTTCATCTTTGGCGAGGATTTCTTATTATTTATTCTAAGGTATTCCGTGGAGTTTCAGGTCATTCCGAGAACTTTTGTTTTCTGCACATAAAACAACACCATGGCAATTCTACTGAAAACAGCGTCAGTCCGGGTTAGTTCCATTCAAATCATACAAGTTAGACTCCAAAACAAGGGCAAAAGTGTTTGGAAAAGTAGATACGACGGAGACGTATCAGCCAGCAGGGTCAAACCTGCCGGCGTTGAGTCGCCGGCGAGGCCGAGACGACGGAGAGTGTCGGAAACGCTGCTCCGGCCACGGTTCGATGCGCGGGTGGGTGCTACAGGTAGCTGGCGGTGTGGCGCATCCAACGGTGGCGGTGGTTGGTGCTGGGGTGGCCGGGAACAACGGCGACGAGCACGTCCGCGGCGGCCGGAGTTCGGGCCTCGGCGGAAAACATGTTAGGTTGCACAACATGACGTGGGGGTGGCCGCGCTCGACTCGTGGGGATGTCTTGAGTGCGATGGTGAGCTCGGGTGCAAGCTTACGCAGTCGTGTACAGTGGCGACATGGCGGCGGCGAGGAGCTATCGGCTCCGATGGCCATGGTGGTTAGAGGACGTGGACGAGCGCGTGGAGAGGGGGAAAACGCTCGGGGGCTCACAACGGTGTTGTAGGGATGGCCAGTGTGCTCGGGGAAGCTCGGGAGGCGGCGAATCGACGGCGGCGGTCATTGGTGGCCGGGGATGGGAACGGCAGAGCTGGCGGCATCCAGGGGCTTCCGACACCTTACATCTTGGTGAGGAGGAAGAGGGGGACGAGGCAGAGCTTCTTGGTACGTCGGCGAGGCGTAGGGTGGCCGGTGGCCGCGGTGGTGGTCATCGGCGCGCTGCGAGGCGCTCGGCAGCAGCGGGAGAAGGAGAACAGAGGAGAAGAGAGGCACGTGAGAGGACGAGGCGGTCCAGGGGAAAACATGGCGTTGTCCAGGGCGTCGAGGCAGCGGCGGGAAGCAGGAGGTGGCACGGGCGCGCCAGGCGCAGCACGCCGCCAAGCGCCCTTCTCCGCAGTGGAGACGACCATCGGCAGCGCTTAGTCAGCCGGGCTAGTGTATGGGCCACCAGGTAAGTGGCCCAGGTAGGTTCTCTCTCTCTGGTTTTTTTCTATTTATTAATGTTTCTATTTTCTGCAATTTGTTTTGTTTTGATTTAAAACATCAAATCATTTTTTTAACTTTCTGTAAATTGTTATGTGAGCTCAGGAACTAGTCCAAGGTCACAGGCAACTTACATTAATATTTGAACTTTATTTCTTATATAACAGAAATAAATTCAACTCAAATATGTCTTTGATTTAAGTCAAAGGCCCAAAATAAATATTTCTGTGATTCCAAAAATATTGGTTTGAATTTTACCTCTTACCAATATTTTCACAGAGTAACAGGAACATTTCTTTGGACTCATTTGATGAGAATTAAATGTTGATTATTTTTATAAGGTTTTTCTGAAGCTTTTGAAAATTCCTCAATTCAAGTTTCATTTAAAATTTAAACATGATGCTCACATGGAAATTAGCATAGAGCAGACCAGAATTAGGGAGGTGACAAGTCACCTCCACTAAACAAGAATCTTGTCCCGAGATTCAAGACGTGAGGTAAGAAGACAAAGGGGACACTAAGTATCACAAACTTCATGATCCAACTGTCTTCTCGAGGGTGTTGATTTTCTGACTCAAATCGATCTTGAAGTCTTTGCTTGCGAGGTCTTCATCCAACACGATGACGATAGAAGGAGACTCTACAGAAAACGATCACCTCGAAGATCGAGTATTCAACTCATGGAGTGAGAGGTAAGAACATCTCTCGAGCTGAGATACGAAGCATTCATCCAAAAGGATGGAGTGGAACAGATGTCGAAGGTTCACTAGGTAGGCAACAATTTCACACTTAAGAAGCTCGTAATCGGTTGTCAAAGTAGCGAGGAGTTGAGTTGCCATGAAACCATAACGAGACATCTTAGAGGAGGTGGCTCGTAGAATCATCCCTTTAAGTGGCAAAAAGAATTACTTTTGATTTAGAGAACATTGAAACTCTTTATGCCAACCTAAGGCAATCACAATCGATCATTTGGAGGAGTTCAAAAGAATGACATACTCGGACTAGAATGGAAGATGTGGACTACCTTGTTGAAGACAACGCAATGAATGACTTTTGCTTATCATCGGAAATGGATGGGACCCATGGTAGGACCACTTTTGAAGATGATCCTAAACGATAATTCTTGAGGTGCAAAATTTGGAAACAAAATGCAAATGCGAATGATTACGTGGCAGGAATAACTCAACGAGAGTGATTCCACCGTTTGAATGGTTATAGCTTATCGGAAACCAAGAGCACAAGAATCCCTAAGGAACAACTTATAGAATAAGCCGCATGAAATCCTCGTGGAGAAGATGGACAAATTGCCCAATCAAGATACTATAGTGATAGATCCTCCGGCTGGTAAATGCGGCGTAACATCAACCTTGTCGGGAGCTACATCATAGATCTTGGAGATGTTCCAACCATCATATCTACCTGAGATTCAGATCTGGTTGCTAACAGGATATTTCAGACAACATGTCTGGAGAAGGAACAGTTGCAACTCAAATTAGCGAGATAATGTTGTGAGATTCTCGGGAAATGAACTACGGTAGTAAGCTCCACAACATGAGCTGGTTCAGCTACATACATGTGAACACACTGTCCCGGACAAGCATGGCACCATAGTAGTCTTATAATAAAACACTACCGAGTTCTGGTTTGGAACCATCATCAAGGATATTGAAGCCCTTGCATAAGTCCGGATCCTAAGAAGGAACTTCTTCTCCTTGAACCAATCAATCAGTGGCTTGGTGTACTAGGAGACACATATGGAATGGAGGTAGCGAGCCTGTCAAACCATAGCGTACCTCGCACATATGCTTGACTGACTTGGAATGATTCCAGAGGAAGCAACATTGACTTTCTCGAATTCACGGCGGCAACTTGCTTCAAATGCAGATGAATTAGAGGAAGTCACTCCTTTCATCCCGAACATATACTTCATGAATGAGATATGAATATAATGCTTATAAAGTTTCCAACATTAGTGTAATGTTCAACATGAATCATGGGGAAGACAAAATGCTGCTGATGGGCTCAACAGCAACTCATCGGAATTTCCATATCACTGGACTTCCACCATCATGTGAACACGGTGATAGCATTGGTCAGACCAAAAGATGTAATGGTGTATGCTCGAGGGATCAACCACGAGTAAGACAACATTACGAACATCGTTGGTTCTGATTTGACTTGACAATAGCCCATACTCAAGTCAAAGTTTTGACAAGGCAATAGATCCAACAATTGATCGCGAGGATCAATCAATGGAGATATCATCTTTCTTCAACACACACACAGAAGATATCCCTTAGAGATGAACTAAGTCGGACAAGCTTTCATCTTCCAACTCTCCAAGTTGTTGCTTAGCTTAACCAACTAGCTCAGGGGTATCCAACACAGATTCTTGGAGAATGGGTGGTTTGGAGGAAATCCAACATGATCACGAGCTCAACATAGCGGTCATGTGACAACCTAGTAATACTTACGAGAAGATATTCGAAACATCACGAACCACCAATATGTTACTAAGCTCGAGAACAATCTTGCTTTTCAAAGCAAGACGAAATGATCAAATAAGCAAGGGATTGAATAATCCTAACTCATTGATCGAAGAGTGCACCGGAAATAAGGACTAGGTAGCACGATCAATCTTAGAATGATGATTCTATAATCAACACACCAAGAATGATATTATCGTCCATTAACCACCAAGCAAAGGGGTTGCTAGGAGTATTGATTTCACACATCACGATTCACTTGTCGGTATTCCGGTTGCGACAACACAGACCGAGGAGCGAGTGATGATGGCGAGAAGTATCACTGTGCCAAGAATTCATAAGAGAAGGTGCAATTCTCATGACGTTCTTGACATAAAGTGGGTAATACTTCAGGGTAGAACAGACCAAAAGCTGGGTTGCATTTTGATCTGCGGAATACAACTGCTTTGACCCAATCCTGGATATGGATGAGGTGCTGGAGTTTGTTTCTCCTAGTCATTCTGAAATAGAATGGCTTAACGGACCACAAGAATAATAAGCATCGATAACATGGATGCCAACTATTCCTGGCTATCAATTGATAGACTAGGGTCGGAATACAGCTGAGGAGGGTCAACTCAAGGAACATATAAGTTTCTGAGTTGTGGATGCATAGATTAGTATGTCGAACCAAGTTCAACATGTTTCTTCCGAATAACCCATGCAGAAAGGTAGAACTGGCAGAGTCACAACATAGAATCGAGAACTCATCAATAGAACTCTTATTGTGATGTTTTGGTTCAACAAGGAACTTCTGCCATAAGTAGTTCATAGTATTGGAGGAAGGATGTACCACGAACCTCGAGGACTATCGCAAAGGTTACTAATATCCTAAAGGAACTAGCAACACTATCAGCATGAGGTAAGTAGGGTGAATCTCGGGTTCAAGAACCCAGGGATAGAATACCTACTAACTAATAACATCACGGGATGCTTTCGAGAATGATGGCCAGAATTTTCACACGGGGAACAAAAAACATGGCTAGATTACTAGGTGATACTCTAGACACCTAGGGTCATAATAATAGCTCCAACATAAATGCCGAGGCAGTAAAGTACCTCAACACACTAATTAGTGTGGTTGATCTGGCACAAAGGAACTTCGGAATGGTAGGAAGGAATTTGCAAATGCATCCGACTATTTAGGAACCTGGGATGACTCGGACAACATAACGGCTGTAAATGCTCAAAAATGATTTGAGACATCCTGCAAAATGGGGACATAACCACTTAACATCACCATATCAAGGTTTTGGTTCAACTGACAACATGCTAAAAGTAGTAGAAACTTAATTGAGGCCTGGAACCAACAATCCTATAAGTCTCTATCATAGTAACTCGTCATCCTAATAGATAGATGAGAAGGCCTAGTTCTTAATCCCCGTAGAAGAGAAGAGGATGACTCAGATTAGAAGGCCATAAGGTATAAGGAGTAAAAGGAGCCTTACGTTCCCTTCCACAATCAATTCCCTTACATAACTAAAGCATTTCTAGACACAACTTCGACCGGTATGGCTTGGTAATCCTACATGCAGTCGGGGCTCGATACAAAAGCTGTCGGGACCCGATTCCAAGTCACATCGATCTAGCCGGTAACACCTCATATCACATTGCGACCTCACGCACGGTATTCCCACGGGTGTCGCCTTACCATGGCCCGGGACCGTTTGAGCCTTTTGGCTCACGTATATGATAGTGTCGCTAGCATCCATATGACAGAGAACCCGGGCCGACATGACTAGTCGTGAACCCAAAGTGGCACTAACTTATAGGCACAGGCATACATGAATCAATATCGAGCATGTCGGTCATTGACGTGAGAATCCGGGTTGTAGCATGGCTAACAGGACTTGAGGAACCCGGCTGTAGCAGGCTAGGCAGGACTCGGATGTCACCGCGTGACATTTCCTCGAAGGGACGGAACCACGAGGCAAGTAATCACATGCCGACCAGTCAAGTGTTCGGGCGGTAGTCTTTGGGCTAGCGGGACTCCGGTGAACCGGTCAGAAGCGGACTACTATGGCTCATGGAAGCACAAGACTACATTTCCCCATAAGAGAGGCTACCAAGGATAAACAACTAGGTTGTCGGATCCCACACATACCAAGCATTTCAATCATACACACAATATGCTCGATATGTGTAATACAACATGGCATCACAACATAACTCTATGACTCAAGTATTTATTCATTAGGCTCCGAGGAGCGAGATATTACAAACATGGGTCTCACGACCCAACATTCAGAGCATACAAGTCAAAGCACAAGCGGAAGCTTAACATGTCTGAGTACAAACACCTATAAATGAAAAAGGCTTAGAAGCCTGACTATCTACCAGATCCTGCCGAGGGCACAAGATCGTAGCTGAGGTATCAAGCTAAACGTCGAAGTCCACACGGAACTACTAAGCGAGGCCCGGCGTCTCTCGCAAAACATAAAATAGGCAAACATGAGTACAAATGTACCCGGCAAGACTTACATCGTAACTAGCTACATATGCATCATTATCAACAAAGGGGTGGTGGAGTTTAACTGCAGCAAGCCAGCTTTGACTCGGTGTCTATCCTGAACTACATTTGCCAAGTAACTCTTTTGGGGTGGCGCTTTACGAGTCCACATATCCACCATATCAATACACCACTATGGATCAGCTCCCGTCTCCCTACGAGAACGCCATCCATAGCACTCACGCTTATCTTGCGCATTTTAGAGTATCCACTTTCACTTGTCTATGAACTGTTATAGGCAACCCAGAAGTCCGTTACCGTGGACGCGGCTATTCGAATAGATCATTTATAACCCTGCAGGGGTGTACTTCTTCATACATGTTTCCACCACTTAGCGTGTGCACACGACATGTGCTCGGCAGACTTCAAGCGAAAGCCAACGTGGGTGTAGACCATGACCTACCTAAACACTCAAGCCTCGAGTCCAGGTTTATCGCCTATTCAGGTTCCATCGGCAGGGAGTCCGGCCGAGGTTTCCACATACGGCCCCGAACGTTGTGAACAGGGTTCCGCGACACCAAACGGGCGCCCGGCATACCCGGTCATGTGCCTACCGCGTCACAGCCCACCCCTCAGGTCAGCGCTGCCCACGGCCTCCAGCATACTACAAACACCAGAAACTACTTGCAACTCCTGGACAGAGGACAAGGGTGATTAAGAAGTCGAGCGGGGTCATATTTCAGGGCCCAATGCATGGTAGTAGCTGTTTCATGGATCACAAACACAGAACTCAGTTCCTAAGGACGGCTTCAATGAGACAACCCACCATGTACTCCTACATGGCCTCTCACCGCTACATTTACCAAATCGTGTTCACACACTTTGCTCACACATAGTAGGACATGTTTACACACCTCCGATTCATCCCCTATGAATCAGACCTGACTCAACTCTAAGCAGTAGTAGGCATGACAACAAGCATGAATGAGTAGGCACAACAGGGCTCAAACAACTCCTACTCATGCTAGTGGGTTTCATCTATTTACTGTGGCAATGACAGGTCATGCAGAGGATAAAGGGGTTCAACTACTGCAGCAAGTAACAGATGAATCGTTGTTGTCCTGATGCAGTAAAAGATAGCAGGAGCGAGAGAGTGGGATTGTATCGGAATGAACAAGGGGGTTTTGCTTGCCTGGCACTTCTGAAGATAACATTGAGTCTTCATCAGTGTCAACGATCACAATGTCGGTACAACGTCTACCGAGGGGGAACAACACCGGCAAACAGAGAAGAAACACGATCAATGCAATGCACAATATGATGCATGCTATGACATGGCAATATGAATGTGTTTTGGGCTAATGCAAGCTAGAACAGATTGAGATGAGTCCATTTGAACCAAAGATTCAAATGCAAACCCATTTTAAGAGGTCATATTAGTGCATTAACTTGTTTCACCTAAACAGCAAGGTTAAGGTGTTCTAACATGCATGAAACCTGTACAGATGAAAAGATTGGATTTTTCTGATCAATTTTCATATATAAATTATTTCATTTGGAGTTACGGTTTAATTTCTATGAATTTTTGAAGTTAGCACTATTTTATGGAATTTCCTAAATAAGAATAAATCAAGAGAAGGATTTACTGCATCAGCCTGGCGTCAGTATGACGTCAGCGATCAACTGACCCGGTCCAGGTCAAACCTGACCAGCAGGGCCCACTGGTCAGTGTCATTAGTCTAACTAATTTTTAGTTAGTCCTAATCCTAACTTAATTAGCAGGCGGGTCACATTTGTCATAGACATAGAGGGGTCAAACTGGGCCCACCCGGGGTCAACTTGGCCAGCGGGGTCAAATCTCTTGCCAGCAGGGTCAAACCTGCCGGCGTTGAGTCGCCGGCGAGGCCGAGACGACGGAGAGTGTCGGAAACGCTGCTCGGCCACGCAGTTCGATCTGTGGTGGGTGCTACTGGTGGTGGCGGTGTGGCGCATCCAACGGTGGCGGTGGTTGGTCTTTGGGGTGGCCGGGAACAACGGCGACGAGCACGTCCGCGGCGGCCGGAGTTCGGGCCTCGGCGGAAAACATGTTAGGTTGCACAACATGACGTGGGGGTGGCCGCGCTCGACTCGTGGGGATGTACTGAGTGCAGTGGTGAGCTCGGGTGCAAGCTTGCACGGTCGTGGCCACGGTGGCGACATGGCCGGCGGCGAGGAGCTATCGGCTCCGATGGCCATGGTGGTTAGAGGACGCGGACGAGCGCGTGGAGAGGGGGAAAACGCTCGGGGGCTCACAACGGTGTTGTAGGGATGGCCAGTGTGATCGGGGAAGCTCGGGAGGCGGTGAATCGACGGCGGCGGTCCTCGGTGGCCGAGGAGGGGAACGGCGGAGTTGGCGGCGTCCAGGGGCTTCCGGCGCCTTACATCTTGGTGAGGAGGAAGAGGGGGATGAGGCGGAGGTTCTTGGCGCATCGACGAGGCGTGGGGTGGCCGATGGCCGCGGTGGTGGTCGTCGGCGCGCTGCGAGGCGCTCGGCAGCAGCGGGAGAAGGAGAGCAGAGGATAAGAGAGGAACGAGAGAGGACGAGGCGGTCCAGGGGAAAACGTGGCTTTGTCCAGGGCGTCGAGGCAGCGGCAGGAAGCAGGAGGTTGCACGGGCGCGTGTGTGCGCACGGCGAGCACGCGCTCGGCGTCCTTCTGGCGCGGTGGAGACGACGGCTGGCAACGCTAGTCAGCTGGGCCAGTGCAGATGGGTCGCCAGGTAAGTGGCCCAGGTAGGTTCTCTCTCTCTCTGGGTTTTTCCTATTTATTAATGTTTTCTATTTTCTGCAATTTGTTTTGTTTTGATTTAAAACATCAAATCATTTTTTCTACTTTCTGTAAATTGTTATGTGAGCTCAGGAACTAGTCCAAGGTCGCAGGCAACTTACAAAAATATTTGAACTTTATTTCTTATATAACAGAAATAAATTCAACTCAAATATGTCTTTGATTTAAGTCAAAGGCCCAAAATAAATATTTCTGTGATTCCAAAAATATTGGTTTGAATTTTACCTCTTACCAATATTTTCACAGAGTAACAGGAACATTTCTTTGGACTCATTTGATGAGAATTAAATGTCGATTATTTTTAAAAGGTTTTTCTGAGGCTTTTGAAAATTCCACAATTCAAGTTTCATTTAAAATTTAAACATGATGCTCACATGGAAACTAGCATAGATCAGACCAGAATTAGGGAGGTGACATCGCCAAAGCGCAGAAGATGCCCGGGTTGAAGCCCAGGGCGCTCTCCAGGGGATCCGAGAGGCCAAGAGGATCGCGGCGGGTAAGGCCTTCATTATGCAGAGCAAATATGTGAAGAAGAGGTATCTCTTACTAACCCGGATTTGGAGTTCTCCAGGAGCGTTTGCGGATTGCCGCACAGTGTAGCCGACGCTGCATAGTGCTTCCGAGCCGAAGAGGGGAGCTCGACGGAGAAGCTGTTCTGGTCGCAGTACCTTGCGCCAGAACATCCGGTGCCCCTTAGCGACCAGCTAAAACAACTGGTCGAACTGCATTGGGTGGCCGAACTAGCCATGAAGGATATAATAATCCGGCTGTGGCATGCCGAAGCTATACCCAGCAGGTACTTCGGGCTCGTGAAGCGGCTCGTCAATGCCTGCCCCCGGCTTGACGTCATCAAGCGGCCGGTTTGCATCGAGGGTGCGCGGATGGCCTTCACCCGCGTCAAGGTGCAGTGGGCAAAGATGAACGCCGTCAAGCTCACGACCGAGGGGCCGCCCGCTGGCAAGGAGCACCGCACGCCCGAGCGGTATTTTGAAGATGTCCTGGAGGGATCCCGCACTGTAGTGGAGCAGTGTTCTAAGGACATTATTTTTGAATGAAATACTTCCATGTTATCCTGTCCTGTATGGTGGAACAAAGTTGTTATTTAATATAATGCTTGTTATTATTAAAATTTTACCTCCTGTGCGGCGATTTTTTTAAACCTGAGAGTTGGCCAGTCGTCGGCTTCAGCCCCCATGTAGGTAGTACGGGGGTGTTCGGTATAGAATCTTAACACTCTTGATCCAAAAATTTGGTCCTTGAAGGAGGTGTTTAGCGCAATGAACTAGCCAATCGGACTATGTGGTTTTATCACCCTCACTTAGCCATAGGAGTTTGGCAATAAAAATGTAGGCGCAGCCCCTAGTTAGCATTTAATCCGGACTGGGGTGCTGTAAACACCTGATTGGACTGAGGTTGATCCGTCGCATAATGCGGAAAATTGCAAAAGATTTGTAACCTCCGAACAGCTGACCGGCTCACGCCGCATCATGACAGTCAGTTTTCGGCTTTCTCTACCGAGGTGCTCATCTGGATAAACCAGGACACAATCGCAGTAGTTCTCCCTTTACTGCCCTAGCCGATAGAGCGGAACGTAAGGTAGTAAACACAGGAGCCGGGCAACCCAACTATTGACCAAAGACATGATTCGGAGCCAATGCATATAATGCTGAAATTCGGGGCACCGAACTGTACTATAGAAGTGTTCGGACTTCATTACCATAGTGTGGAGCGTAGTGAAGCCCCTGGCAAATTAAAGCGTACCAGAGTGTACGTGTGCGATCGATAAAAATAACGACATAAAATGAATTTGTAAGCAACTGCCAGATAAGTTGGGCCGCAAATAGTTTTCATTATAATTAAATAAGTAGGTCAAAGCGTATTTGTAGGAATAGTGCGAGAAGCACCCAGGCTATTTCACATGCCAAGATCAAGGGGGGAGCTTTCGTGTGGGTCCTGAAAACAGGTAGAATGACCATCGAGGGCGACATCTAGAAATCCCCCCACGCATTTGTACTTGCTGCCTTGGTGTATCCGTCCTTTGAAAGGACCGCTGAGCAGGCCACCACGAGGGGCCTGTGGAAAAGAAACCTGAAAAGGATAAAAAGAAAAGTGAAAGTATGTGTGTCCGGAGAAGGTCGAGCCGTATTGTGGACCACAATCTGGTAATGCCTCCATCTCTGCCCATGGTATTTTCAGTGCGTAATTATGTACGCGTGATACGTATGCCGCCACTTGGTCGGGACTGAGACGGAGGTTGAATTTATAGTCTAGCTCCTGATGAGCCGGATTGTCATCCTGCGGAGTAGTCCGGACTCGCTTGACGGTGTCCGGGAGCTTGGCTGTTGAATTAAAATTCTGTCTTAGAAGGCCACTTTGTACTTCCACTGCAAGGGCCGCGGTGTGCTCTTCAATACAGAGGGAGCGCTCCGTGTTTCCATTGACTGTTATGACGCCGCGTGGTCCGGGCATCTTGAGCTTGAGATAAGCATAATGCGGCACCGCATTGAATCGAGCGAATGTGGTTCGTCCGAGCAGTGCGTGATAGCCACTGGGGAGGGGACTATATCGAAGATCAACTCTTCGCTTCTGAATTTGTCCGGGGATCCGAAGACGACCTCTAATGTGATTCAGCCCGTGCAATGGTCCTCTACACCTGGTATAACTCCTTTAAAGGTAGTTTTTGTGGGTTTGATCCTTGATGGATCGATGCCTATTTTGCGCACTGTATCCTGATAGAGCAGGTTGAGGCTGCTGCCGCCATCCATGAGAACTCGCATTAGGTGGAATCCATCAATTATCGGGCGAGGACCGGTGCGGCTGAACCACCATGACGGATACTGGTCGGATGATCCCTGCGATCGAAGGTGATTGGGCATGACGATCATGGATTGATTTTTGGGCGACTGGCTCTATCGCATAGATGTCCCTGAGCGTGCACTTGCGCTCCCTCTTGGGGATATGAGTAGCGTATATCATGTTCACCGTTTTGACCTAAGGGCGAAACTTCTTCGGTCCCCCTGTGTTCGGTGGACGGGGCTCCTCGTCATCGTCCTTGCTTTGCGACCCTTTCTGCTTGTTCTCGATGTTTATCTTGCTGGCCTGTGTAAAAACCCAGCAGCTTCTGTTGGTGTGATTGGCTGGTTTATCGGGGGTGCCGCGTATCTGGCATGGACGATCAAGTAATTTTTATCGGTCCAAACTGGATGCGCCCGGATTGTTCCTTTTAAACGGCTTCTTCCACTGGCCGGACTTGGAGCCACAGAATACGACGTTTACCGTTGTGTCGTCGGTATTATCACCGTTGCTTCGACACTTGTGTCTATTGCGTCGGGGCTTGCCGTTGCTATTTAAGCTTCGAAGTGCCGGGTTAAACTTGCATTATTATTGCTACGGGCTTGCGGCTATCTTCGCTGCGCAAAACCGGGTCATAAGCGCCATGAGGGCTGCCATGCACTTCGGCTTTTCTTGGCGAGGTGTTAGGCGAAACCATTAAATCCCGGATGCTATGTTTAAAGGCCGCTAGGTCTTGACATCCGGACGATCGGCAATCTGGTTCTTTTTGGTTAAGAACCTAGTCCAGAATTTCCTGGCTTACTCTCTGGGCTGTTGAATTATGTGACTTAAGTCATCGGCATCCGGAGGTCGAACATATGTACCTTGGAAGTTGTCAAGGAAGGCTTCTTCCAAATCCTCCCAACTGCCAATGGATTTTTTGGGCAGACTGTTTAACCAGTGCCGAGCTGGTCCTTTGAGTTTTAGTGGGAGGTATTTGATGGCATGAAGATCATCACCGCAGGCCATATGAATATGAAAATCCTCGATCCATACCGCGGGGTTTGTTGTCCCATCATATGATTCGATGTTTACGGGATTAAACCCTTCTGGAAATTCATGCTCCATTACCTCGTCAGTGAAGCAAAGGGGGTGTGCGGAGCCTCTATATCGGGCCACGACGCGACGTAGCTCGGATGGAGTTCGTCTGCAGTTCTCGGCCCGTGCGTGATTATGATTGTTGCGTCCGGCTAGATAGCCATTGTCGCGTGTTGGGGCACGACCCCACGATCCATAGATCATTTGTTCTGACATGCTCTACTGTCCAAGTCCTGCCGCAGGTCATATGTATATCCCCGAGCTGTTTTATCTCTGCCTTTACGGTGAGGTAGTACGGGCTGGTATTTGACTTGAATTGCCGCTTTGTCCCAGCCACGTGGTGGTCAGTCAGCCGCATTGCGCGATGATGGAACGGGCTCCAGCGCCTCGTCATTGAACTGATGTAGCAATTTGCGCTTCAGATAACTTTTGGTTGGGCGCTCGAGGCCGTATTCCTCGGCTGCCAGGACATTAGTCCATCTATCGTTGAGCAAATCTTGGTCAGCTTGAAGGTGCTACGGTTTATTTTTCAGGCTCCTTGCAGTGGCTATTAGTTGGCGCTTGAAGCGCTTCTGCTCGAGAGGTTCCTTAGGCATGATAAAATCCTTGTTTCCAAGGCTCACCTCATCCTGGGAGAGCGGAAGATAATTACTGTCCTCCGAGTCTTTGTTTATGGCCTGTTCATCAGGGCTAACTTGCCCATCTTCCCGTTCGTCTTGTTTGGAAGTTGGCTTAACGGGGTCTTCGTTATCTTCGGCATCGTCCGGAGTATTGTTTTTTCTTCTGTGCTGGTATTGCTCTCTTTTCCACGGCATCTTGGAGCGGCGCCACTGACGTTGGCACTTTGGTTGTATCTCAGGAGGTTTATCCTCGACTAGGTCTTCCTTGTCATCGCCGCCATTCTCTTTGGGTGTATCCACCATGTACACGTCATACGAGGAGGTGGCCGTCCAGCGTCCGGTAAACGGCGGGTTTTTGGCTTCCTCTTCTCCGGCATCGTCGCCCATACCGTCGATGTCTTCGGAGCCGTAATCGAGCATGTCGGTTAAGTACTCGACAGAGGCTATGAAGGGGGAGGTGGGTGGGAAGCGAAATTCCCAGTCATCAACCGCTAGTTCGAACCGGATATAATTCGGCTGTGAGTCCCCTGCTAAGGAGAGGGTTTTTAATGAGTTCAGCACATCGCCTAAAGGTGAGTGCCGGAAGATGTCCGTGGCACTGAATTTGATGACTGACGCCTGATCGGGCTTGACGGACGCAGACGCGCGTTCGGAACTTGCCGGAGAAGAATCCGAGGTTCCGATAACGCAGGTCACACCCGAGGTTGAGTCTGTCTGCGGCTCCAGCACTGTTGAGTCTGCGGCTCCCGCGGGGGGGTTGAGCTTCCCGTCCTCGGATGGCGCAATCTGCTCCAGATCTAGGGCCGGAGCACTTACACATGCTATCTCCTAGGTATGGTCCAATGACATATTGAGGTCATGCTCATCATGGTGGAAGGGAGCGGCTGCCGTGGGCTCGAATCCGTCGAAGATCAAGTCTCTGTGGGTATCAGCAACGTAGTTCAAGCTTCCAAACTTGACTTGATGGCCAGGGGCGTAGCTGTTGATCTGCTCTAGATGGCCGAGTGAGTTGGCCCGCAATGCGAAGCCGTCGAATATGAAGATCTGTCCGGGGAGAAAAACTTCCCCCTGGGCTGCATTGTTGTAGATGATTGATGGGGCCATCGAACCTCTTGAAGATGATGTAGTGGAACTCTCAATAAAAGCACCAATATCGGTGTCAAAACCGGCGGATCTCGGGTAGGGGGTCCCGAACTGTGCGTCTAAGGTTGATGGTAACAGGAGACAGGGGACACAATGTTTACCCAGGTTCGGGCCCTCTCTATGGAGGTAATTGTTGGGGAACGTAGTAATTTCAAAAAAAAAATCCTACGCACACGCAAGGATCATGGTGATGCATAGCAACGAGAGGGGAGAGTATTGTCCACGTACCCTCGTAGACCGTAAGCGGAAGCGTTATGACAACGCGGTTGATGTAGTCGTACGTATTCATGATTCGACCGATCCAAGTACCGAGCGTCACGGCACCTCCGAGTTCAGCACACGTTCAGCTCGATGGCGATCCCGGACTCCGATCCAGCAAAGTGTCGGGATGAGTTCCGTCGACCTGACGGCGTGGTGACGATGATGATGTTCTACCGGCGCATGGCTTCGCCTAAACTCCGTGACGATATGACCGAGGTGGAATATGGTGGAAGGGGGCACCGCACACGGCTAAGGAACGACCCGTAGATCAACTTGTGTGTCATGGGGTGCCCCCCTGCCCCCGTATATAAAGGAGTGATGGAGGGGAGGGTCGGCCCTCTCTATGGCGCGCCCTAGGGGAGTCCTACTCCCACCGGGAGTAGGATTCCCCTTTCCTAGTCCAACTAGGAACCCTTCCATGTAGTAGGAGTAGGAGAGAAGGAAAGGGAAGAGAGAAGGAGAAGGAAGGAAGGGTGCGCCTCCCTAGTCCAATTCGGACTAGTCCAAGGGAGGTGCGGCCACTCTTTTGGCCCTTTCTCTCCTTTCCCGTATGGCCCAAAGAGGCCCAATACGAATTCCCGTAACTCTCGGTACTCCCAAAATACCGAATCACTCGGAACCTTTCCGAACTCCGAATATAGTCGTCAATATATCGATCTTTACGTCTCGACCATTTCGAGACTCCTCGTCATGTCCCGATCCCATCCGGGACTCCGAACTCCTTCGGTACATCAAAACTCATAAACTCATAATAAAGCATCATCGTAACGTTAAGCGTGCGGACCCTACGGGTTCGAGAACTATGTAGACATGACCTAGAACTATTCTCGG